>CM033117.1:14865602-15583709 GCA_019321725.1 Paulownia fortunei
ATCATTTATATAAAAATACAACACCCATCACAGTCACGCTATTCTTATGCTGATTTACTATCAAATTTCAAGAGTTATATAGGACACGACATCCCAAAGTTATAATATGAGAGACTCAAAAATAAAAATAACAGCCTTTACTTTCGGAAGAAGTAAGGACATTTTGCATCTTGTAGCCCTTTATATATAGTCAGCAATTTACATAATAATAGTGAATGTAAAAATTAGAATATGCCCGCAACACAACCCAACAGGTCGTCATCCATATACACTGATCCTCAGAACCTGTAGGAACCCCAACAACTTGCCCAGTAAGTCCATGGTATCAAGTATCACCAGACTCACCTACAATGCATAAATTGTATGAGTTAACGCTCAACAAGTAAAGATTATGCATGTCAAAGAATAATTCACAATATCAAGTCATGCATCTCAAAATGCTATGTCCACAATGCAATTCCATGCATCAAAACATTTATCTCAAAATCATTTGTTTCTTAGGCCCCTGACCAATGCTACTATCTCATACACCAGAAAAGAACTCTGCACAACGCCATGATCTAATGGCTAATAATCATAAAAGCATGCAAATCCATGCACACTTGTACGCATGTAAATCCATGCACGCGAACCTACAAATTCATGCATACAATCATGCAAATTCATGCATGCTTCGGTGCACTATTAGTGGTCAGTAAAATATTTTTATTTCTCAAAATCATGTCATGCAATGCAAGATTTATCACAATACTCGTATATGATGCATGCACATGCCAATGATAATGCCCATGTATGTATGCTCAATGGAAAGCCCTCAACTATGAACATATGATTTATGATATTACATATAATTCACACATCTACTATGTCTATGCATTGTAGTTGCAAATGAATCTTTACTTACCTTTGATCGGTTGTGTGTTACTTCTAGGTTTCTTAAGTATAACTCTCCAACCCTAAATGTGAAACAATCTGTAAAAATACAAGATATCAATCACCATCCTCAATTAACAAGTTCATTATACCTAATGTAGTATAAAGATCTTGAATCTCAATTTAACTAAATAACCTTACCACTTAGAAACTATAACCGAATACAACCTTCTACGTACCTTTGTTCCACATCTTAAATGTATACTAACCTCACTTAATTGATGTATTATAACTCTTACAATATTTCTATAAATGTTAGGGATCAAATGCACTACATCTATGCTGGAACATGTTAATGAACCAAATGGGATAGATTCGCCACTGCACATTTTCTTGCTACCACATTAATTTGTATAATGATTTTGACACCCTTAGACATATTCATTCACTCCCCAATTTTTATCACACTTAGCTAACATAAAAAAAATATAACCATGTCATAGAATGGCTAAAACTCACAGATATAGCTTTCCAAGTTCAGCTCCTTTCACAGCATACTGAAACGGACTTTTCCTACGGTGACAGTTTTACGCACTTCATGACATTAATAGTTTTGACACCCTTACGTATATTCAATCTCTCCCAATTTTTACCAACACTTATATAACATATACACAGAGACAACCAAGTTATATTCTTGCCAAAACTAATAGATTTAACTTCCCTAATTCAGTCTCCTTCACAGCAAACCAAAACAAATTTTGCTACTTTGGCAGTTTGAGTGTTTCTCCAATATCATTCTCTATTTTAATTTTTAATCGATCAAAATTCATTTCAATACTCTTAAATCATATATGGACATGTAAATGGTAATAATTATAGGTTTTATTCAATATACCATACACTTTTGAAGCCTAAAATACAAGAAAACAGTAAGGTAACAGTTTCTGCCACAAGTATTTCATATTAAGTGTTTGTCATCAAAAATCCTTTTTTTGTGCACCAAAGTCTAACTAAAAACTTCCTAACACTTTCATAAGAGATATTGAAAGCTTAATAAACAATAAAACCATTCAGAATAATCTAAAAACCAAAGACAAAATTGTAGATAAGTATTAACTATGCAGATTTTGAGGTTAAACTTGATGATAATCACTTCTCCTTTGCTTTTCTTGCTTTTATTTCAACTTGGAATCAATTTGGAGCACTTGGATACCTTAAGGTGTGTGTTTGGAAGATTAAAATGACTGAAATGAAGGTCTGATCGTGGCTTAAGGGTGAAGGGTTTGAGGTGTTAGCTTAAGCTTAATAAGAAAGCATGAGGTGATAAAGCTTGAGGTGACATATAATGGTATAATCTGATTTTCTCCCTTATCTTACAGCCCTAATCTTTTGTGTCTCACATATTCTTATTTGGTTGCAACCTATCTTAGTCACCATTCATTCCCATAGGTAATTCCTATATCCGTTCATTCGATCTCCAAATCGATTGACATTCAATTCTTAAATGATTGTCTAGTTTGCATTTCTAAAATCATATGCACATATGGACCTTGTGTTATGACACTTAAATCACATTATATCATGTCTAATATCCCAAGTATGTTAATCCATGGATGCATACTTTTAAAATACCTCGATCTAATTAAATCGAATCATATAAACTTACTAGTAACACCTTTAACACTTCCAAAATTATAACATAAAACCTATGAATATCCAATATATCGACTAATCTATTTTTTTCTTATTTAAATATATAATTTCTTAATTAGGTTATAAGATCTCAACCACTTATATAATGTGATAGCATTAGAAGTCTAACGATTAAGAATGCTACATAAGATGCTATGTAAATGTTAATGCAAATTAGCATATAAGTAGCATGTAATGCATGAATCACATTGACCAAGTGAGTAGTATGAGGATTGGGTATTACATACTATTAGTTGGAAATAGTGAATTTTGTATTCTACTTTCGAAATAAAATTAATAAACTAGGACTACCACATATAATAACTAATAAGGGGTGTCACTAATCTGATTATATTAATTGGTAAAATCAGGATATGAATTAAAAGAACATAAATAATTACAGTAATATTTTGCTCATTTGATATTTGTACTGCACATTTTTCAATAATGCTTACCTTGAATAATATTTCACAAGTGCTAACATAAAAGTAAGAATTATAGTAGTACTGAAAATAAACAATACAATGGTCTAGTTAATACATCTGCTCACTGTACAAAGCAATAATTCCCCCAAAACTCGTGAACAAGTCTGGAATACTCTCTCTATTGTCATCTACCCACATCGTTCTCGAAAAAACCTAATTGAGATTGCAAAATATTAGATTGTTGGTTGAATACATGACAATTATATTTGTCACGTATCTTATGGAACCAATCATCTGCTGTTATTTATTATCACTCTGATAATACCCCTTAATGTAACTACACTTGGGACATGCACATGTAGTAGACAAACCAATACATTATATAATATTGAGAACAATCTAATGCAACCAAAATTAAGTTTATATTGAATGCAAAATATGTTAAAAAGAACCATACATAGGTTTGTTTATAATAAATCATTTCCACCAATGTAAAACAGTTTGGCGACATTAAGCATGGTTGTACACTATAAAACTTGTGAAACTATAATGAGATATTTGACACGGATGTACAATACATGTAATAGTACTGTTTAAAGAGTGATAACATCATAGTGTTGACTTAATTCTCTCTCCATTCTTGCACATTACATGCATACTTACAATCTAAATATGAAACTTCACTATTTAAAATGATGAAAATTGAAGAAAATATACAACAATGACCAACTGCAACCTGCAAACATACCCCTCATGTGCACCTGAGTCACTCCCATCCATAAAGCTGGTACACATTTCCAACAACTTCATAGCAAAATTTCACCCACAAATAGTAACACAAATATGCAATGCACAGACAAAAAAAGTAGAAAATAATAGCACTAGTAGGCAAATAATCATTTAGGAAAACAACCTAACAAACATGAAGGGGGCATTATTTAATTCTCCACTCATGGCGGAAAAACCCCAATCTTGTGTCTGATTGTACTAGAATAAAAATAATGCAATCAACTTGCTTCAATGAACCATGAAAATAGAAAACATGAATATACATACCTATGTTGAATAGACAAAATGAAAATGCCCAAGCCATAGTAAAACGTAGACCCAACCGTACCTTTCTCTTCCTTTTTCGACTATAAAGAAAAGCACTTTCATTACTTCCAACTGACCTGAACTAGACCCAACCATAGTACTTGTGTGCGATATGAGGGTGGCGTTTGAAGGGGTGGGAGAAGTGAAAAGTGTGTACATTTGTAGGGGATTTCTGCAAGGAAAATTGTACAGTGTTCACCACAATAATGGAGAGAGAGAGAGAGAGAGAGAGAGAGAGAGAGAGAGAGAGAGAGAAGTTCACAAATTAAAAAAGAAATGTGAATAAGTAAAATATAAATCAACATAGATGCATGCAACCCTTTTTTAGAAAATGCTCAGATGGTATGCAAGAAGATAAGTCTTAACGGTAGAGTGAAAATAGAGAAGAGAGAGAAAATGGTAGATGATAGCTCTCAAGTCCACCGGTAGAGAGAGAAATGAAGAGAGAGATGGAAAAATGAAATAAGAACAGAAAATGGGAGCCTGTCCTTTTTTGACAAAATGTGTTTGCTAAACATTATTCCATTCCCCCGAAAACACATTTTGTTTCAGGGGATTACTCCCAAACATTGCCTAAATAATTCAGATGACTCATGTACTATTTTTTAAGCTCTAACTGTTGTACACAATTTGCACATCAAGGTTCAAAACGTCTTACCTTTGTTATACTTTATGGTTTAAAATGTTTGAATTTCTTGAATACAAGCATCATAATTACATATTATTCAACTCACTAATATATTATTACATACTCTGCTATAAGTCATCACATATAACCATTTTTATTTATATAAGTGGAAGCGTTTTAACCAAGAAGTCTCTTTTGTAGCATCTTATTCAAGAAAGTTGATGATATATTTATTGACTTTTTCAAAGTAAAATGATGGGAAAAAATGTGTAGATGTTGTTATTTGTTAAAGTTCTACTTGCTTTCTTACTGAACCTTTTTTTTATATTTTTTTGGTTAAAATCAACAAATACATTATATTTATAATTTTAGATCTGATATTTGATAAGATATTTTTGTTTATCTAGTTTAAGTTTTGATTTTCAGTTTGAATCATATCTAAAGACAAAATCTTTACTAATATCCACAAAAATTGTTACTTATCAAAGCACATGGCCAAAAGATATTTAGGATTTTTTAAAGTTATAATCATGAAAGGATTGATGCATCCAACTTTTGTGGAAATTCTATAAGAATGATTAAATGTTGTTTACAATCTTCTCAAATATAAAATTTTGTGATGAAAGAGTAATTAAACTTCGTTTTGAATTTTGATTTCAATTTTCTCAAATATAAAATCTTGCTTCGTTTCTGGGAAAGAATTTCTATTGATTTTATTCTTATTTAATATGGATATAAATGGGTAGGTGCTCAAACCATAACAATAGCTAACAAACACTAAGTAAACAAAAACATTTTGACATTCATCATCGGAATGGGTAAAAGACCATTGAAGATAACTCTTTTTTTGGGTTATTTATAGCTCTGATGACCAAATTTGTTAGTTGATCTAGTTACCTGACCTGAGCTGGCCCAAATAAAAAATGCGTACAAGTCGTTTTTTTTAACAATATAGCCTTATTATTGCAAATTTGGGCACTTAAACTTCGTTCTTACACAATGAGCTCCTAAATCCCTATTTATGGCTTTCAACTCCTCAAATAGATGGTAGAGATATTAGTTTTTTTGCTTATTTTTATCTCAAATTGGTTATATACCAAAGAGATTTGTTTCCTTAGCCTATAAATAGGTCATTCCACCTTGTTTTGAATTACACCAAAAATCTTCTCTTTTCTCTATATTTGTGGAATTCCTTTAAATAGGAAATTCTAAGTTATGGGTAATTTTACTCAAGTTGTAATTTGTTCGGGAGATTAGTGAAGCAGTTGTCGCAGTTGCGGTGCCCGGAGACGTAGGCAAAAGTTGGCCGAACTCTCTTAACAAATCTGGTGTGGTCTTTCCATTTTGTCTTTTAATTTCACATTTAGTATTCTGATATTTCTTTTATTAGTTATTAGTATTCAATATTTACTTATTTTGGGATATTTAGTCCGCTATTCATAGTACTCTTAATAGTATGTTTTGTCTAAGGAGACTGGATTTTAAGTGGGACCATTGTAACCCCTTCAGTCTTTTCTGAGAGATTGCCATAATTAGTACTATATGTTTGTTAGAAGTCTTTATTACACTTAATTTCCCCAGCAAGTGGTATCAGAGCTGAAAGCTTGGCCTAGGTTCGTTTATTTTGATTATAATATTGAATATTATTATTTGAGTTCGAAATGACTACTGAATCTTCCACAACCAGAGCATCAACCTCCTCGTCCATACCAGGGAGTATGGTAATGCCAAATGTTCAATTTTCGATGGAGATATTAGATGGTACGGGTCATTTCGGCATGTGGCAAGGCGAGGTACTGGATTGTCTATTTCAGCAAGGTTTAGATATCACCATTGAAGTATAGGAACCAGATGATGTTGAAGAAAAAGAGTGGAAAAACATTAACTGATTGGCATGTGGAACAATTCGATCGTGCTTGTCCAGAGAATAGAAATATGTATTCAAAAATAAGAATTATGCTCACATATTGTGGAAGACTTTGGAGGATAAAATTCTAAAAAAGAGCGGTCAGAATAAACATCTCATGAAAAAATGATTGTTCTGGTTTGAGTACCGTATAGGTACATCTATGAATGATCATATTACTGTCTTTAATCAATTAGTTGCAGATTTATTTAATTTGGATGTAACCTTTAGTGATGAGGATTTGACTTTGATGTTGTTATCATTCCTTCTTGATGAAATTGAATATTTAGAAACTACTTTACTTCATGGGAAGGATGATGTATCTCTTGGTGTAGTTTGTGCTGCTTTGTATAGTTATGAATTAAGAAAAAAAATAAAAAAGAAAATAGGAACATAGCAGCAGAAGATGAAACATTGGTTACAAGAGGACATTCGAAAAGCCAAAAGAAGGGTAGAAGAGGAAGATCACTTTCCAAAGCCAGACTTGACAAAAATGAGTGCACTTTTTGCCATGAGAAAGGACATTATAAGAAAGATTATCCAAAGTTGAAGAATAAAGGAAAACAGGAACATAGCAGCAGAAGATGAAACATTGGTTGCAAGAGGACATTCGAAAAGCAAAAAGAAGGGTAGAAGAGAAAGATCACTTTCCAAAGCCAGACTTGACAAAGATGAGTGCACTTTCTGCCATGAGAAAGAACATTGTAAGAAAGATTGTCCAAAGTTGAAGAATAAAGGAAAAACTTCTCAAAATGCTTGTGTTGCTAATGGTGAAAGTAAAGACTCATATTTTTCACTAGTGGTACTGCCTTCAACATCCCATTCAAATGAATAAATTTTAGATTCTGGATGCACCTATCATATGTCTCCCGTAAGGAAGTGGTTCTTTGATTTTCAGGAGATCAATGGAGGAGTTGTTTACATGGGCAATGACAATGCCTATAAGACAACTAGGATGGGTTCAATACGATTGAAAAATCATGATGGATTAACCAGAGTTCTGACAGAGATTCGGTACGTGCCAAATTTGAAGAAGAATCTCATATCTTTGGGAGCCTTGGAATTCAAAGGCTTAATTGTGACTATGCGAGATGGAGTTCTGAAAACTACATTCGGCTCACTCATGGTGATGAAAGGCATTAGGAGAAATAATCTGTATTACTATCAAGGTAATACAGTAATTGGGACAGCAGCAGCAGCAACAACAGATTCCAAGAACGAAAAGGAGTTTGAAATGGCTAAGTTGTGGCATATGCGCTTGGGACATGCCGATAAAAAATCCTTGCAAACTTTGGCGAAGCAAGGATTATTAAAAGGTGCAAATGTATGCAAGCTTGACTTTTGCGAGCATTGTGTTCTGCGAAAATAGAAGAGACTGAAGTTTGGCACGCTATCCACAATACAGAAGGTATTTTGGAATATGTTCACTACATGTTTGGGGACCTTCCAAAATACTATCTTTAGGAGAAAAATATTATTTTGTCACTTTCATTGATGATTTTTCCAGACGAGTTTGGGTGTATACTATGAAAATTAAGGATAAAGTACTTAGATTTTTCCTTAAGTGGAAAACACAGATTGAGAATCAGACTGCAAGAAAGATCAAAGTTCTCAAAACAAATAATGGTGGAGAATACACAAGCGATCCTTTCCAAGATGTTTGCCATAAGTATGATATTATTTAGCACTCACAGTCAGGAGGACACCACAGCAGAATGGGGTGGCAGAACGCATGAATCGAACCTTGGTGGAGAAAGTTCGATGTATGTTGTCCAATGTTGGGTTGGGCAGACAGTACTAAGTTGAGGCTGTAACATATACGCAACGTATCATAAATTGATTGACATCATCCGCAATAGGTGATAAAACATCTTTAGAGGTATGGTCTGAAAAACTTTTTGTTGATTATGATTCCTTACATATTTTTGGTTCTCCTACTTACTATCATGTGAAGGAATTAAAATTAGAATCGAGAGCAAATAAGGCCTTGTTCATGAGAATCATCTCTGGCGTAAAGGGATACCGTCTTTGGTGTCTCAAGTCGAAGAAAGTGTTGTTTAGCAGAGATGTCACCTTTGATTAACTTTCCATATTGAAGAAAGTAACACGTGAAAAGAATGATAGTGTTCTGCAATAGGTGGAGCATGCACCAAAGCAGATGGAGGTAGAAGGAATGACAAAATTTCCAACTAAGTGTGATAATTCAGTAACAGAGGATTTGTCAGATGAAGAAGAAGAAGTTCAGATCCAAGAATTGTTGGAGCAACCTGAACCAATTACAGTGAGAAAGCCTAGACGAAAAATTCACAAACCTGCTCGATTTGCAAATATGGCAGCTTATGCACTTCCAGTTGTAGATGATGATGTTCTGTCCACTTTTCGAGATGCAGTTTGAAGTTCAGAAAATGAGAAGTGGAAAGGTGCTATGGAGGAAAAGATGCTGTCTTTTCAGAAGAACAAGACTTGGAAGGTGACGTAACTACTAAAAAGCAATAAGGCAATTGGATGCCAATGAGTATTTGCAAAGAAAGAAGAATTTCCTGACAAGAATGGTGTGTGCTACAAGGAAAGATTGGTAGCTAAAGGCTACGCTTAGAATGAATGAATTGATTATAATAAGGTATTTTCTCCAGTTGTTAAACATTCTTCCATTAGAATTTTATTGGCATTGGCAGCACAGTTGAATTTGGAGCTAGCTTAACTTGATGTGAAGACGGCGTTCTTGCATGGTGATTTGGAAGAGAAAATCTACATGACTCAGTCAAAAGGATTCAAAGTTGCAGGAAAAGAAAATTGGGTATGCAAGTTGAACAAATCATTGTACGGATTGAAACAATCTCCGAGGCAATGGTACAAACGATTTGATAAATTCATGATGAGGCAGAAGTACATCCGAATCAAATATGATCATTATGTGTATTTACGCAAGTTACAAGATGGATCTTTCATTTACTTACTTTTATATATTGATGATATGCTGATTGCATCAGAGAGCCAAATGGAGATTGACAAATTGAAGGCTCAATTGAATCAAGAGTTTGAAATGAAAGATTTGGGGGAAGCCAAAAAGATTCTCAAAATAGAGATAAGTAGGGACAGAATGAAATGCAAGGTTTGTTTGACTCAGAAGCAATATTTGAAGAAGATACTAAAGCGTTTTGATATGACAGATAGCTCAAAACCTGTAAATACATCACTTGCTCCTCATTTGAAGATGAGTGTCTAGTTATCACCGAAGAGTGATGAAGAACGAGAGTACATGGCCGAAGTCCCGTATGCTAATGCAGTTGGTAGCTTGATGTATACAATGGTGTGTACGAGGCTTGACATTTTACAAGCAGTTAGAGTTGTGAGCAGGTATATGAATGATCCTGGTAAAGGTAATTGACAAGTTGTGAAATGGATTTTACAGTATATTCTTAATACTGTAGATGTTGGTTTAATTTTTGAGCAGGATAGTAAAATTGGTCAAAATATAATTGGATATTGTGATTCTGACTATGCACATGATTTAGATAAGTGAATGTCAATGACTGAATATTTGTTCACTTTTGTCAAAACATCAGTCAGTTGGAAGTCTACTTTACAGTCGACGGTTGCTTTGTTTACAACAGAGGTAGAGTATATGGCAATCACTGAAGCTGTAATGGAAGCAATTTGACTTCAAAGTTTGCTTGAAGGCTTGAGAGTTGGTCAGAAGTGCATTACAGTGCATTGTGACAATCAGAGCGCTATTTACTTAGCGAAAAATCAAGTCCTTCATGCAAGACCGAAGTACATTGATATTGGCTATCATTTTGTGCGGGAGATTCTAGAAGAAGAAAAACTTTTACTTCAGAAGATTCATACTACGGAAAATCCTGCAGATATGATGACCAAGGTTGTGACACCAGTCAAGTTTAAATATTGTTTAAACTTGATCAATATTCTGTACATTTGATATGGCACCAAAAAGACGCATTTGGAGGCATTGCAAAAGACTACTTCATTTGTTGAGAAGAAAGGAATTTTAATTTCGAGTGGGATTGAAAAAATGCGCAAAGGTGGAGATTTGTTGGTTTTTTTGCTTATTTTCATCCCACATTAGTTATATACCAAAGAGATTTGTTTCTTTAGCCTATAAATAGGTCATTCCACCTTGTTTTGAATCACACCAAAAATCTTATTTTTTCTCTATATTTGTGGAATTCCTTTAAATAGGAAGTCCTAAGCTATGGGTAATTTTACCCAAGTTGTAATTTATTCGGAGGTGTCCGGAAATATAGGCAAAAGTTGGCCGAACTCCCTTAACAAATCTGGTGTGGTCTTTCCTTTTTGTCTTTTAATTTCGCATTTAGTATTTTGGTATTCTTTTTATTAGTTATTAATATTCAATATTTACTTGCTTTAGGGTATTTAATCCGCTGTACATAGTACTCTTAATAGTAAGTGTTGTTTAAGTAGATTAAGTTTTAAGTGGAAACATTGTAACCCATTCAACCTTTCCTGGGAGCTTACTATAATTAGTACTAGAAATCTTAATTACACTTAATTTCCCCAACATTTATCCTATGTAAAGGCTTTCTATAACTCTCTCAAATATCCAAAGTGCCTCCATTATGATGCCACTATGAAAATAATTAGAATTTTCACCTAAATTTTGTTGTTTTTTGAAAATTTAAATAGCATTAATAGATGATCATATATGAAATTATCTTAATCTTGAATAGTTATAGATTCTTATTTATCTCACTGTGATATATGATTTACTCATTAAAAGTTTGTTAATTAGCATTTCTAACATTTGTATTTTGAGATCATTGGGATAGATAGCTGTGAATATAACTTACATATATGAAATTTATCCATTTCTACAGGAAGCGAAAATATGGGTCCCTTGTTAGTTAATTTTAGAACTGAATGGTTTGAACGCTCAATTTATAACTTTGTTGCAAATTAACTATTCAATAGTAAATTAATGGTAAATAAGGACAAAGAGATACTTAGAGAGGTTAACAAAAAAACAAACTCCAATTATGAATCATTTTTAAATGGTCAAACCATATGTAATTATTATTACTTGTTTTTAGAGTAAATTAGTTTTATAATTACAAAAGTGTAATTCCAAATTTTTAGTGGAGTAATACTAAAATTAATAAATTGAATGAATGAATTAAAGAGTTTAATTAATTTTTAAAAATTATTGGAATTTGTAATTATAGGAAAATAGGTACGCTATCCATCTTCATAAATACTGTAATTAAATTTTACTGCAAATTAAATTACACTTATATTTGTAGGAATTTTTTTCTAATTGGCTAATTAAACATAAATATTAAATAATAATGAGAGTATGTGATATTAAGTAGAATTATTTGTCCCGAGTATTAAATAAATATAAACAATATTTATGTTATATTTATTGTATTATCTAAAATAATAAATTTTAGATAATTACAAGAAGAAAACAAAGATAACCTTTCCAATAGTTAGAGTTATTTGCATTTAGAATTAAAATAGAAAAAGAAAACTAAAAATTTTAAGCAAAATAAAAAGGAGAAACCCCTCCCCTAAGTACATGTTTTTCTTGAGATGAAAACTCTCTAAGTTTTGCTAAAAAAAATTCTTCCACTCTTCTAGCTTAGTTTTGTAATTTTATGTGTTGAATATATCTTAAGATGAATGTGAGATTTAATTTGGTGTTAATAATACCCAATAGTTTTCAAGGCTTTGATTGGAAGGCCCTTGGTTTCTGAAAGCATAAGAAAGAAAAAGAATAATTTTTTATAGATTACATTTTCAAAACTCCCTTCTTTATATGATATACTGGTTTAGATAAATTATACTAAGTATTTATACAACGCGTTGATTTTTTTTTTAAAATCTTTTGTATCTAATTCCGCGCGTTTCTACTACGTCCGATTTGACTGCAAACCAAAAATTCTAAGAGAAAGGTGGTATTGGAACTATCACAAATCATCCTTCATCAACCAAGTTGCTTCTGACTTTGGTATTCTCTTTAACTTGATCAAGAATTGTGCTCCGTTGAACATCTCACCATTGTACCACTCTTTTGGCTAGCATTCTTCAACTTGATCAAGACTTGTGGTCGGTTGAACATCTCTCCATTGTACTACTCTTTTGGCTAGCATTCTTCAACTTGATCAAGACTTGTGGTTGGTTGAACATCTCTCTATCGTACCACTCTTTTGTCTAGCATCTCATCAATCTCTATGTTATAGGACTTCATCACTATAGGATGCGCTCTTTTTTACTCCCTCGGCTTAGGTCTTTGTTGTCTCGAGGTGGAAAATCGAGTGAATTGTTGAAGTGCTACGACTGCCAAAGTGATAAGAAAATCTTGCCTACTTTAGCAACTATAAGAAACACACCTTCATATTTCCTCATTATCACTTTATGCATACCTTGCAATTCCTTAAACCCTAGTGGCAAGAACTTCAAGATTTAGTCTTGTGCATTGATTTTGGTTAGTAAGAGGTTTCAATAATTTGAATTAATTGTTAATGCAGCTTCTTTATATATAATTGATTGTGATGGAAGTGAAAGGGGCAAACAAAGATATATCCTCTTTGGCTTTGATATCACATGAAAGCAATATTTGAAACAATATTTTTTAACATAACACAGAATCAATTTCACAGATAAGCATTCCTGTTGCTTTTTTTTTTTTTTTTACCCAAGTTCCTGGCTTACACCAGTCAATCCTGAACCTCCTAACCACTTGACCAAGCATCTAGGAGGAGGTAAATCATGGGATATGCCTCAACTGGATCACAGGTTCCCCATTACTGTACACTTCTGCGCACAAGGAGCCGCATCCAAAGTGATTGCTCCATACCAAACTCCGATCGCAGGGTCCCACTGGCAGCACAGTGATTGCTCCATACCGAAATTCAGCTGCAGGTTCCCACCAGGATTTGAACCCCTACCCTGCCGGTGGATGCGAGAAACATGTTAATTGATCCACCAGTTGAGCTATGATTTTAGTGGAAAATAAATAGCATGATGAGAACGAATAACCGTAGGAATGGCAAATGGGTTGATTCAAATTTAGACCTGCTTCAAATTCGTTTTGTTTAAAGTGAGTTTTAATAGTTTGTCTAAATTAGGTTTTGCATTTTTATTTTCAAACCCGATCTTTTTTTATATTTGTAATTTATTATATGTACATTTATGTAATGTTATTTTTAAAAAAATATATTATTTTAAAAAATTTTAATAGTATTATTAATAAAAAAATATATATTAAAATTCAATGGGTCTAATGGATCTATTACTAGGTTTTGATATGGGGCAGGGCCTACAAAAAATCTATAGGCCAGATATATCGGGTTTGATAAACCCGATCCCGATCTATTGCCAACTCTAAATAAGCGCCATATGGTATTAGAGGATGAGAACTTCCTTTCAGAAATTATTATGACATGATTCATGTAGTCCAATATGACCGTTATCAACACCATTTTTTTTTTCTTTCTATCAATTTAGTTAGAATTTTCTCAACTGCGATCTGATCAACGTACTGATAGTACTTGATAGGTTTAACAGTTGAAAATAAGAAAGGAAAATAGATTGAGATTTTAACAAAGAAGATCAAGATCAAAAAAGAAATTGAGATTTCAATCAAGAAAGGAGAAGAATACAAAACTCCTCAAAAAATGATTCTGCTAACAACTATTATGTGGACCTAGTCAGGTCGGTCAGGTCTGTAGGAGAAATTTACAAATTTTTCCAAGATTCTCAAATGTCCAAATTTTAATATCAATTATATATAGGCAACCAAAAATATTCAATTTATCTCAAATAAATTGGAAAACGTTTTTATGTGGATAATTAGTATGTTCTTGAAAACTTTACAAAAAAAGTTGAAATTGGTGTATTCCAATTGATTGGAATTGAAGCCAACAAAACTTACTGAAAATGGATACTTTTATCTAAACATATTTTAAAATGTCAAACATGAAAATACAAATTTTATTTAGTTGCCCAATTTTCACAAAAAAAAAAAGGATAAAAGATATGAGAATGATTAATGGTCTTGAGAATTAAATTCTTAAAAATATCTACATAGTCTAACATGTGTCCACAACAATAATTTAGACACTTCATTGTGCACAGAATCAAGGAAACTGGAAGAAGTATGAATTATGTTGGAGATTTTCTTATTTCCATTTTGTGATTTTATTTCTTTTTTTAAGAATTAAGTTACATAATCAACTTAAATTTAAGATAGAGGGACACATATTAGTATGACGTAAGTTTAAAATAATAGATCCACTCCAAATAAAGTATGAATATTTAATTTTAGTGCACATTGAGGTGAGTTTTTTAATAACTTCTTTTCTTTCTTTCTTTTTGAAATCTAATTGGGTGTTTGTTAAATTCTTTCTCTTAATGTCTAAATATTAGCATTTATAAAAACTGTCATTTTGCACAGAGTAGACAGGTGTTGCAAGTGGTATTGCAACACTGAAGGTACATAATTTAATTAATTAATTAATTACATTTAATTCGTGTATGTTTCCATAATTACATAATTTTGAGATACTTACTTTTGAAATGAAAGTTCATCTATAAAATAAATTTTTTAATATGAACTTTTTAAAAAAGTGCTTATAAATATTGTTAAGTGTTTGGTAGAAATATACTTTAACGTCCATTTAGTACAAGTGCAAGAAAAGAAATTCAAAAGTCACAATTTTACACTTCTCTAAAATGAACTTTTGGAGAAGTGACTTATTTTAAAAGTCCATTCAAAAATAATTACCAAACACATAATTTTTTTACAAATGGACTTTCATATCTAAAAATTAATTTGAAATGAGTTTCCAAACACCCTCTTATTTTAAGTATGCTGGGAAATTAGATTAGAGATAAACGTGATGAATATGAATATGTTTGATTTGGTTTGACAAGGAAAGATAAGATCTTGGATAAAATAACAATTTAAGATAATGATCTATTCTTAATTTGATGTGAAATTAGATTAGAGATAAAATGAATATGAATATGTTTGATTTGTTTTGATAAGAAAATAGAAGATATTGGATAATTATCAAGATAAGACAATAAATCAAAATAATGATCTATTATTGATATGCAACTTCAACACCCTATTTGAGCGGATTTTGACTAGAATTAAACGTGTTGCATATAAACAAATCTCTAAATTGAAAAAATGTGTGGATGAACAGTATTGTGCCACCAGTGATTTAAAATTGAGGCGAGTCAACTCATTCATATATATTTTTTATGAGTATTCAAAGGAGTTCAAAGTTGAATAGAGTACAACAGTGCTGATTAAATCGAAAGAATGTGGCAAAAACAACTAATTGGTGGAGTACAAAAAATAACGTCAATTTAAAAGAAAGAGTTTTTAAATTACTTTATGTCTTATAATTTATTTTGTAAAATTGATATTGATTAGTGAATTGTTCTTTATCTGTATGTGGCCTAGTGTAGGATATTCATATTCTTCATCCAAAGCATGTTAAACATTCATATGTCAATTTTATATTTTCGCTGCCTATTTCAAATGGATGTTATAATAGTGACCAGCAGCATTAATTAAGTTGATATTACAATACTCTATTTAAAACTATGGAATTAAATAAGTTGATATTACAATACTCTATTTAAAACTATGGAATTAAATTGAAGTTGGTTGAAATTAAACAATAGATTCTATCAAAAAAAAATTCTTTTCTATTTAATTTTCCTATTATTTTAGTTAATGCTTATATTTTTTTAGTTGATTTGAGCTAAACTAAAAGCTTTGCAAAGCAAAATTTGTTTTTTAGGATGCTAAGGTCAAGGAAAAGAAAATTTGTGGTGCCAATGCACTTGAGAGCATCCGATATCAGTCAGACTTCAATCAATCACGAGTGCCAATGCACTTGATAGCATCACACGGACTTCAATCATTACAAGTGTAATTATTATTAATTCTTTTATTATTTTAATTTTTCCTTTTTTTTGGGCAAAAAGGAGAACTTTCAGAAATATATTTGATCTCCATTTATAGGGAAACTCATAGACACATAATAAGAGTTAATTGCAATACTACTTTCAACCCTAAACAATAAATTTCAAATTCACTACACTACGTGAAGGAAATGTTTTAGGGAAGGCTACTTGGAGCACCAAACTGAGGGAATCTAACACAAAGAAAACATTTACTGGTATAAAATAAAATAAATTGGGATTTTTTATACGGTAAGGGTTTTTCTTTCAAATTTATTTGGCTTGAGCCTATGTGAGTAAACAATTAAATTAAGATCACCAGGCATTTGTTAGATGGTAGATGATAGTAACAAGAAATACATAGAAACATTTAAGAAAAGTAAGTTGATGGTCCTTGTGCTAATAGGAAAATTTAAACCTAGGACTTTGGATGTTTTTGTTAGGATTAGGTAAAGGATGTATAGACAGAGATGATAATGGGTGAGTTTTAACAGTATAAATAGATTGGATTGAGTTTTAATTTTAAATTTTCAAACTCATCATATTTTTTAAATTTATTATATATACATTTATGTAATATACTTTTTAGTAAAATATATTTTTTAATATTTTTAAAATTATAAAAATAAATTTATTAGATTTACCTATCGGGCCAGAAATTGAATATGGGTCTTCAACAGTTTTAATAAGATGGGTCTCGAATTTAGATATACCCAACCCATTCGCCAACCCTATAAATAGAGTTTACACCATTGAAGTATGACTTAAATCTATAAATCTTATGTTAACTGCATTTAACCCATAAATAAATCGGTGAGCTGCATGCTGTGGGCTTGATAAGATAATAATGGAACTTTGATTTTGCTGATTCTTGGGGTTGCAAGAGTGGTTGAATAGAGTAGGGATTGAAATGAAGTTATTGAAACGTATTTAAATTACACATAGTGTGGCATGATGTCTAAGTACGACTGAATAAATCATTAGATTTAGAACATATTTGATCAGAGAGGTGATTCTAGCCATGAAAAACTAGTTGAAACCTAATGTAATTGCATTGGAGTCTATTATAAAGTAAATGATTTTACATTTTCATGCGATAAATTTACATTATAATGACATTTCTAACTCATATCTCTATATTAGCATAATTTTTGAATTAAAACGGTACCACTTTTATTCCAAACTCAATCTACTTCAAATTTTATTTTAAAAAGAATATTTTTTTTGAATATTTTTGTTATTCTATTTTCAACAATTATTTTATTTCATCAAATATCTATTTATAATTTTGTTGACATATTAATACAATTACATATTCATTTATGTTTTAAGTTATATTAATTAGAATAATATTTAATTAATATAATATAATTAAACTTGATTGTAAATTAAATAATATGCATAAACAAACTAAACAATTAATCATAAAACTTAAACTGAAAAGTAAAAATATGATATTAAATTAAATGAATACAAAAACAAACATTACAATTAATAATACAATTTAAATAGAGAAGTAAATTACATATTGATAGTGATTTAATTCCCTAAAGTGCTATATTCATCCTATAAATGATCAATTAAATAGAGAATTAGGAAGGTATTTTCAAGATGTTGGAGGATCCTAAAGTGATTTGATTATACCTTGTAACATAAATTTCATTGTCTTGCAAAATTAACAAATAAGAACAATAGTACATATAAAATTTTATTTTAATTGAAAGAATAAAATGATTACAATTTCTATGAATCATCTGATTTTTCTCTTCAAGAACAATAATATTTAGAATTTGAACTTTTTTAGAGATGGAATTGCTGATTTGATCTCCTTCAAATTTGATTTTGTCCTTTAATAACGTTAATTTAATAGTTTAACACATTAAACCTCGAATCAAACGTTAGAATTTCAAGAACATCGATTTCTTGAATTTCAATATTTGTTGGTGGAATCAATCATCTGATCTCCTTCAAAATTAATTTGATCTCTAATAACATTAACTTAAGGATATGACAACTTAATCTTAAATTAAATGTTATTATTTGAATAAATTCCTTGATAAACGCCTGTATTTTCGCCTTAAATATCGTGGATCTCCTTGAATTTAATTGCGGATAGAAAGAATTTTCTCTAACACCTTTTCTGTTTGGACTTCTTCTTTACAACTTATGTTGTTGTGTACTTGGAGATCTCCTTGAATTTGATTGTCTTGGATTGAAAGAATTTTCTCCAACACCTTTCCTGTTTGGACTTCTTCTTCACAACTTTTGTTGTTGTGTCCTTGGAGATGACCCCAATTTATAATAGCATAAGGGCTATTGGATAACTCATTTGATTAAGTGACATGATTTGATTGACCCTTCATGAGTTGATTGATATCACAAAATATGATTTGAACTATCAATTCACTTCCATAACTTACAAGATAAGTTTTAATTGTCAAAAATTGAGATAAGACATTTGGCGACGTATAATTGACCAATAAAATATATATCATAACATCAATTAATTGACTATTTACCTTAAGAATTAAATTTGATTAAATTATCAAAATATAAATAGAAAATATAATATTGATATTTAATATATAATATTATACATGTGTCACCATTTAATTGACACAAGTTTTATTTATCTACATACCTCTAATACATTTAGGTAATATTTTCAAGATATTGGTGGATCCGAAAGTGATCTACCTGATATTAAAAGTTTAATTTAGTTTATGTTTTATTTTGTGTTAATATTAATATTATTTAAAATTTAAATTATGTAATTTCACACAAATATTATGTAATTCTTGCATTTCTCAGCAATAATAATTATCTTTTTTAAATTTTTTATTATTTTATGACATATTATTAGGAATAAATTTTAGATCATATGAATGTTTAATATAAATAATAAGAATATAAATAAAATAGTTAAATTATATTAAAAATATTATGTACATATAAGACATAAAAAGGAGTAATTTTGTTGAAAAATATATAATTGGGATAAAATAAAAAATTTTAAACATAACAAATAATAATAAAATCTATTAAATTAAAAAAAAATGCAATCGAGCTCGTTTTAACTATGCCCGATAGCAATATATTACATTCAGTAATTGCTTTATGAATAGTAGTACAATTTTAATTGGCTTTATCTTAAAAAATAGGCCCACATATACTCTAGTGATATTGTATTATATTATATGAGGGAGACAGAGATTTAATTTCATGAAGTCTCGTTACATTATAGTTTTATTTGACTTGTAAGAGCAACAAATGTATAACTTTGGGACATGCATTTGACACAACATATTTCAATACACTTAAGAAAATCGGACATAAAAAAGTTGCTTAATTGCACATTTGGAATGATCATTTTAGACTGCAAAAATATTAGGTTGCTATGGATGACAGAACCCACCTAAAGTCGTACCAGCTTAATTAAACCTCGAAGAAGTGCGATTTTTCAATACATTATAGGCTGGGTTTGGGCTAAGTTATTTCAAAGTTGCAAACGTTAACTTGGACAAAATAAATTAATAAAACCAACCCAACACACACTATTTACACCCTTACGTTTGAGTATGTGTGCAAATCCTCTTTCCTAAATAAAAAAAAAAAAGGTGGAAAGAGTTGGGTGGGAAGGTGGGGGCATGTCAATGTAATATTTAAAGAGGAATGGTCCATTCTAATTATAAAGCATGAGAAGGCTATGATTGTAAATTAAATGATACTTATGAATGCAATTGCAATTTAATACTATTCACTCATTCAGGTTTTAGGGCATTGAGGTTTGCTTCTAGGCTTTTATGTGCACAACCACTAATGTATTTTTCAAAATAGCCGTGCTATATATAATATATTATTTATTAAGTGTTTAGATGATGAATAAATTTTATATTTTATAAAAAAATAAAATATTTACCTATAATTTACACACCCAATTATCAGGTATAGTATCTCAAAAGGTCTCAAAAAATTTAATAAATTAAAATTCAAACTTGTAAAACTACCAATTTGGATTTTTTTAATTTTATATTATATTTTGTATTATGTATAATACATGTACACTCATATGTAAAATATATCTTGACACATTTAAAATTAATCATACATATATACCCAGCGTAACCCCTTAATTTTTTACAAATATATTTTTTTGTTTGCAAAATTTAATGAAATTAAAATTTTTGCCCCCCTTAAATTATAAAATTATCTCATTTGCCCGCTCAAATTTTTATAATTTTATTTTGAATATGTAAATTTAAAAATATTCTAAATTATTTGAAACTTAATTTTTTTTGAAATTTTAGGTGATTATTACTAATATAAAGTTTTAAAAGGTGCCATTAAAACTTTATTATGATTTTATCTCTACAAATATGGTTTATATTAGTCAAAAAATACTAATTTATACTTATTTGTTAGTTTTTAACTTATTTGATTCTACTTTCTTTACTTATTATTTGATATTATTCTAATTTTTATGTTGCAAAATATCATAAGTGTAGGTTTTTTAGAATATATGTTATTTAGTTAATGATTATGAAATAATGTTAAGATGTTTGCAATAGTTTTTGGAAGCAAGCTTCGTTGACAAATCCATTTTTGACATATTACAATAAATTTTTATAACGTTAAGAATTATTTTTATTTAAACAATAGTACTCATTCACAATAAAAATAATTAAAAACTTCATTAGTTTTGTAACATATTTTTAACTCATTATTTTCTTATAACATATTTTCATTCACATTTATATAATTTATTTATTTTATTGAGTTTCTTTTGTCAGATACTTTGCATTTTATTTATTTTTTAATTTTATTTTGCCCAATAAGAATTAAATTTTCATTTCATTTTTGTTACTCTTTGAAATATGATTTTACAATATCACAGTTAAAATATTAAAATTATTTTTTTTATTGAAAATTTTTCCTCAAGTAATCTTTTATAAATATGTAGCTACTTATATAAAGTGCATTTTATTTGAAGAATATTTTTATTTTCTAACAATAAATATATAATTTTGAACACTTAATAATGACTGATAAGATTGTAATGAAACTCTGAGAATTACTCTAACATCCGAATTATATTTTTTAATTTTGTGAGTTAGTTTTTGTTTTGTGTTAGATTGAATTAGAATTGATTCTCATTTTTATTTATAAATTATCTTTTTGTTCGAATACTTATGCAGATATAATAGATATGAGAAATTTATGTATAAATATTATATTTTTATTTATAGTTGTATTTATTTTTTAATAATTAATTAATAAAAAAATTACAATAAAAAAATATTTTTATAAGTAAAAAAAATAATTAATATTATATTTTTACAGTCGAATTATAAAAAAATTATGATTCTACCGTCTCTCTCTATCTTTGTATATATAATATAGGATATAACATAAAATAGTAAAATCACACATCACCTTCTTCATTGTAAGTGTTTGTTGATGGAGTTAATAGTATGAAGATGACGAATTAGACTGGGTAGAATTTTTGCTAGTTTCTAGAAAACGTGGAGTTTTCTACTTTTTCTTGAAAATACAATGGGCTGTTTGGCTATTTATCACGTGGAGTCCTAGATTGAGTTGTTGGTACCCGTTTACTAAATAAAGTTGATGGGAGGGGAAGGGTATTCTCGTAAATAATTCTCCTTTGATGCAGTCGTTACATATCACGTGATCGTACGTACATATGAATAGTATGAGGATAAATTTCAGCTGGCGGGGAAGGTAAGAGAGAAAATCGTTTTGTTCGAAGAGGAAAATGAAAAGGAATATATGAAAATGAAAAATATGGAAAGCCCACAGAATTTCGCGGCTGGAGAAGTTTATGTGGATAGTGAAACAGAGGAGTTGGCTGAGAGTGGAATGGAGATGAAAAACTCGGATTCTGAAGAGGAAAGAGAGGAAAAAATGGAGATGGGTCGGTCTGAAAATGAAGGCATCGATGAAAAGAGCAAGAGTGTAGTGATGGTGGGAGGGTATAATAGGGATATGCCTCCAGAAGATGACTGCTGCCCCATTTGCTTTGACGCTTTCCACTTTCCATGCAGGACTAGCTGCGGGCACTGGTTTTGCTGTAAGTCTTCTTTTCTTTTTCTTTTCTGTTTTATGGCCCTGTGAATGATATATGAGACTGGATGTGATGGCTATGTGTTTTGAGTGTAAAGAATTGGAAGTTTAACTTTGTGTAAAATGATGGGTTTTGCTTTCTAGGTGGTTTTCTTGGGCTCTGTTTGGCAATTTCTCAAAACAGTAATAGCATTCGAAACATATTGGTTAAATCTGAGTGAATTGTTTGTATTTGCCGATGTCACTTCCAAGTACTGAAACGGGTAATATTGATTTGGGGGGTGGGGGAGTACACTGCACCACAGTGTTGAAAAAGAGAAAAAAAATGGCATTTACAGAGCATGTTTTGCACTTAAACTCCATCAATGAAAGATTAGGTAGCTTCTTTATGTAATTTCCTTACGATCCGATTAAAATTGGGTGAAAATGAAAAGGTTTGAGTTTCTTGGGGTGTTGTTTGGCCAAGAGGGGAAAAGGGTTAGGACTTTGCTGCTAGATGTCCAAAAGTAGAGGGACAAGAGCAGGGACGAGGTGAAACTGGATTGGAGATAGGGGCTAGACTAGAGCTAGAATGTGCACTTAAAAGGTTGGGCTGAAAAACTATGGTGGAGAGAAAGCAAGGGATGAAATGATGAACAAGTGTTGGACAAGAAATTGTTCTTTGAACCAAAGGATCGGTCAATATTAGGCTGATACAGATAAACTTCAACCTTTTGCCTATATATGTGTTGTATTGCCGCTGTGCCATAACTTTGATTTCTAATAAAAATGTTTTTGTCAGGAAAATGAAATTTTGTATCTTTGCCTGTGAGACTCTGTTTTACACCAATATATGCCCCTTAACGTTTTTTTCCAAGCACTATATTCTTAGGAACATTTTGTATATTGGAAGTCCCACTAGGAGAAAACTTGCTTCTCTTTCACGACCTTGACATCATTACTAACTATTTCTTTTGTTACTCTTTGAGGGAAATTAAAACTTGTTTGTCAAATTAATCCCTCATTATCCTCGAGAATGGTCGTTCATGCTTTCTATTTTCAATTTCTCTTTTCGTTTAACTTTATATGCTTTCAATTTCCCATCAACCGCAAAGGAGCTTTTCTGGTTGTAGACAGATATTCCTTATTTTTTGAATGCATAAATGCATAAGTAATTAATGGTGCACCAACCAGTGCAGATCATGTCACGTCAGCATAATGTGGGTTGCATTGCTGACATGGCATCAACCTCACCGTTTTGGTGAAAACACCTGGTGTAGGCAAAAAATTTCCTGGCTTTGTGTTTGCATGTGTATATAAATACAAATGCGTATGTAAAGCATCTCTGGGTTGGAAGTCTGGTTTTTCTCTTTGTCACTCTCCCTCCCTCCATACCCCGACTCTCTCTCTCATACACACTTACATGAGCGTGCTATGTGTCCTTTTGCAGCCAGATGCATTTTGCAACACTGGAGATACTCAGCAAATTTTAAACCGTGCAAGTGCCCTATATGTAGCTGCTTAATAACTAAGCTGGTTCCAGAGTCATCTATACTGATTCAGCCAGGAGAAGAAGTTGGCAAAATCCTCAAAAACATCCAGAGATATAATCGTCTAACCATTGGCGGGTGGCCTGGCCTCTATCTGGTAGGTTATATTTGCATGAATTATGTGAATTTGATATTCATGTGCTTTGGATGAGTCTCTCTTGTGTTACATACAGAAAAAAACAATTATCCCTTGCTAGATTTTTCCAATATGCTGCTGTCACAAATGTATGCATGTCACTCAACATTTAGTCGATGCCCTTTTGGCCTTAATGAGGTCTCTTTCTCAATAGGTTAAAATTGACTTAGCTTAATGCAACGTTGGTTTTTTTCTAAAAAGTTAATTTTAATTGTTAGTGCAAGCAATTGCCATTATTTTCTGCCTATGGTTTGATAGAATGTTATAACTGCATCTAAGTCGAGTTTCAGACTTCCATATTAGATCACAAAGTGTAATACTACTACAGTATTCTACATAATGCTCCAAATACACAAGAAAAAAAAGAGCAAAACATAGATTGCTAAAGAGTTTCTGCATATTGATTGCTGTTCTTTGACTTGGAAACTCATAATGTAAGACGATGTAGTAGATCGAAGGAAGTGCAATGAGTCGATGATGAGGTTTGATTATGTAAGCTCTGTGGTGAATTGTCTGTTAAGATAGCAATATATAAAAACGTACAAGAAGCTTAAGGGGCTCCAGTTAGGTTGTTACACTGGTATAATCTTTAGTTTGAATACAAAATTTTGCTCTGTCACGGAGGTTTTTCTTTTCTATGTCTCTGTCTGCACTAGAGGCTTTTCTTTACTTGTGTCTGACTAAGTGATTTGCACGGTGTATGCATGGGAAACTATAAATATTATGCTGCTCACCTGCTAAAAGTTTCTTTAAGATGATAAAATGTGGATTTTATTTTTTTTTCATTTGTCTTTAAGGCTATGACAGATTGAGAGGCACATTTTTGCCTGGCATCAGGCATAGAATTATCAATTGCTTCCATTAGGATGTCTGCAAACTCTCCTTTTCTCTTCCTCAGTCTCACTCTCTCCCACAAACGGAGAGAGCTTTTAGAGCATAAATATATTAGAAGCTGCATTGAACCAGTGCTTCAGATTTTTGTCTTAAAATCTTTATATGTCTAGGAACAAGCCTCCTCCTACGTTTAAGCCTGATTTTTCTCGTGGGTGCTAATTCTAGAGATTTAGCAAATTTACTCCTAAATTTTAGAAGCATTCCTTGCTGGGCCCCAACAATTAAATATTGTTTTGGGGCCTCTGTGCACTTTCAGTTTCCTCCCTTTTACCTGCTGCTTTGAAACAAGGAATGGGCAGATGTCAACTCTACTATTGCACAGATGTATGTTAATGGTAGAGAAAACTTACCAGCGAATGCATTCTTGCATTTTTATTTTTCTTGCAGAAAGCTCAAGCACTGCCACTGCTCATCAGGAGAAGGTTACGAGAATATTTGAATCCAATGATATTGAGATGTATATATAACGCAACGCGCTTAATTGGTGTAAGTTCATTTAACCATTTCCTTAATAGCTTTATTTTTTAAGGGCTTGTCCATTGTTAAACTACTATTTTGCGTCCTTAGTTGGGCTGACTACTCGATGAGATTAACGATCTACGCAGGCATACCTGCTAGGGCATGAGTGTGACACAAGTATATTGCAATACACTTTCTGTTACTTAGGGGGTCCACACATGGTAGATTTGGCGAAGGATAATAAAATTGGTGCAAAGTCTATAGAGAATACACTAAGCGTCTGTCTATGAGAACTTAAAAGAGCAATCATCTGCAATTTTTCATATCCTTTTGTGCCTGTCTTGTTTCCAGTATCTTAGTTTATTCTAAGATGCAGTTTCTTCTCTTCTACTAATACAAGTGATCTGATTGCAATCTTCATTTGCAGCTGCTGCTGGGCATTCTCTATGATTTTTATGATTTTCACTTCTTCCCAAATGGTAAGTTGATGTTTTGGCTTAAATTTAGAGGATAAATTATATCACAAGAATCGTAATTGTTGCGGACACTGCTAGCTCTCCTGGCTAGCGTGCATGATTGTATATATTTCTATTTTTCTACCTCACTGCATGTTCATTATTTTTATTCCTCAATAGTTTAATGTGAATCCTAAATGGTAAGCATGTTCAGTGTTGGTGCTTCATTTTGTGGTTCGGTGTCTTTGTGAACCCTCATTTAGGTGTTTGGTTGATTTTGACCTTTAACTAAATATGTGCTGCCTGACAGGAGGGCTGGGAATTCGATTACTGTTTGAGATCTGTGGTTGTGCCATGGTTATATTCGTCGTTTTGGATGCCATATGGCACAGATGGATGCTTAGACGACGTGCAAGGCATTTGGCTGAACTGGCTGGTTTACAGCAAATGGAGTGATTGGTCGATTTCGGGACTTCAATTTGGTACCATTCATTACATTCTGTATTTCAAGGAAGGAGGGTTGTTTTAGAATATGCGCCACTCCCCCTGGATAGTTTTCGAAAATGGATGGACTTCTGCTCTATGATTTTCCATAATGGCACAGAGGGTTCAAATCTAGGAGGATGTGTTTGTAAATGACTGGCATGCTGCACTGCTGAAGAACTAATCATACTCTCAACAATTTTCAGATTCTGAAGTTAAAGAAGTTAGAAAATGCTTTGGGTGTTTACTTTTTGTGTCTTCTCTAGTTGTAACTGATCTATTCGGGTTGTTTCGATCCTCTTGATTTGATCAAGGTAACCAATTGACTGAAGGATTTAGTCATCAATACTGTCGTAAAGAAACTAGGAATGTAAACTTACAAATTTTACTTGGAAAACCCTTCAACGCAGATGGGTAAAAACCGCAAAAGTATTTGCCAAGCTCTTCACTAACAAATGATGTACTACTACAAAACTAGCAAATACGTTCTTGATAACACTTCTCAGCCTCTGTGAGGCTGCATGCTATCTTGAACATAGTGGTGGTGGTGGTTGCACCTTCTCAGCCTCTGTGAGGCTGCATACCATCTTGAACACAGTGGTGCGGTGGTGGTGGTGCAACCGTGCAAAGGTTATGGGTGCCACCAGTTGGATTTCATCCTTGTTCCTATCAAACAAAGCTTAGGACATCATCGAAGACAAAAAGAAGACTGGAATTACTCATTAGAAGGAATTTTGCACTCTATACGCGGTGGCTACAAACTTAATGAAGTTAGTTTAGAAAATGTTACAATGCTCTGTCATCTTGGTATGTCCAAACTAAATCCAGAATCATAACTCTCACTCTCAATCCTTGGATTTTCGCCTTGGACGAACATAAAGAACATCTATGAAATATTATCTGACCCCCAGCACCCCAGCACCGTTCAGTGAACTGGGAAACTTCAGTTATTAAGCAATTTTGTTGCTCAATTTAGTACTCTTCCGTGTTCAAAATTTTCCTCCGAAAATGTTACTGTAAAAAATATATATAAAAAAAAAATTGAGTTAACGGACCTGACCCAAGTGGTTTAAAAGTTAAATTTTGGTGAGATTGGGTTCTTGTATCAGAAAATTACCTCATAACGTTGTTAATTTCCCACCAACTCCATGTTACTTTTCCCACTTTAACATGTGCAGAAAATCACCCAACTCTCCGTGAAAAAGAAAGAGATGTAAGAAAAGAAAAATAAAAAAAGAGAGTTGTTCTTTATACAAATCAAATTGTGATCAAAAGTGATGAAAAACGCCATTAAAGGAAGCACTGGTATTGTGGAAATTGAAGCCTTTCCGTGCATGACTGGATTATGACTATTGTTTAAACATAAAAAACACAACAAAAAGTTAGTGAATCAATTATAAAGATCCTATATTTTAACATGAGTTTTATGTAAGATGATGAAATCTGTTTTAAATTCCGTGAATTACTGTAAAGCCTGCAAAATTTCTCCAAAGTAAATAGAAGTAGTTCTACCTCTGCTTAACTGTACAAATACTTTCACCTAATGGAGATCAGTCTTCTCCAAACTAAACAGAGTTAATATATGTTAAAGCCCGAAGGGGGGATAAACAATTCTGATTTCAACCCCAAACCTTAAAATCAATCTCTTTGATTTTCCAGCTCCCTTTTTTGGTTTGCTGATTGCTCCCCGCATCTGAGAAGAGTGACAAAAGTCTTGCCACTATGCACGATGTTTACTCCATCAACATACCTTTAGTCTTCGGTTTCAGATTCTGCACCGAAGAAGCCTGGAATCCTCCAACTTAACCAAGAGGCCTGATCTCTGGCTGAAGTATCCCCAGATTGTGTGGTCATGAATAATTTCGTATTTTGGCGGCTCCTGCGCCTTTAGAGTTGATTGGCTTGTGTCCAGCTTCAGTGTGAAGCAATCCTCATCGTTTATGATCTTTTTGCCTATACATACTGCATGTACGAATAGATTGATTAGCCGCTACCAGGGATCCAGGCCCTGTAAAATTATTCATAAAACCAGGCTGTCAACAGCCAACAAGTTAAATAAAGCAATGAGAAGAAATTGGATGTGTGGGGATTACTCGAGAAGACAGGGAAAGGAAAAAAAAAAATCTTCAGCAGAACTGGTTTACCACTTACCAGTTCAGAATATATAGTATGGGGCACATTGGTACTAAACAAAGATTAAACCAGAATTTAGTTTAGGGGAGCAATGAAAACCTTGGTAAACAACTTTATATGTGAAGAGTAACGAAGAAGGAATCAATTAGAAGGAGCAGTGTCACATTATGCTAAAATCATACCCCCAAGTACACACCGGATCAATAGACTTGCATGGTAATTGTGGTTCAAATAAGTAAATAATAAAGCAAGGAAAACTGATATATAAACAGTTAAGGTCAAATGGTACTGGGCACTTACCTCTTACTATAAGATAGACTGTTTATAGCATTTGAAATTCACAAAAAAATTGCTCGAAAGATGTGATAGTCCACTTAAATATACACCTACAAAAAGTTTCCTCATTAATAGGACGTAGCTAATTAATACACTCCATATGATTTCCATGACATTCATCTACTCGATCTTGTGATTAATTTTGTTAAAATCCATTAACTAAAAGAATCTACTAGTTTCTTCATGAGCACATTATAGTGCGAGTGTAATCAAGGGTAGCTTATGTTAAACTCATGACATTATTATAATCAAGGAGTTAGAGAGTTTTCTTTGTAGCAGGGAAAACTCAAGAAAACTTACCAAGATCTAAGTTAGTTAAACACGGGATGTGAAAGATTAACCATTTAAGATATACGAGTATATTATTAATTATTGTTAAAAATTATGATGAAAAAATTAACCAAAAAATATAAAAATAAATAATATACGAACTCGTATATGTACGGGCAAAATACAAAATTAAAATAATTATTTGGCAGTAAAAATATAATTTATTTTAATATTTTTTAAATGTATTGTGCTTGCACTTATTTTTAAATCATACAAAAATAATATTATATATGTTTATATTATTGAATTTATTATTATTATGACACAACTTAAAAATGACTATTTAATAATAATTAGTATTTTTATAAATTATTAAAAAAAAATTACTTGGATGATATTCTGTGTAATTTTTAGATTTTTTTTAAATTTTATAAACTTTGTTAAAATGGAGATTTATTCATTAAGTATTATACAAAATAAGTATAATATGTTTACTAAATATTTTAGCTCAAAAATATGAATATTATTCGATAAACAGAATATGTATAGAAACTGAAAGTTCAATTATTCATATATTTATATATTATACGAGTATAATATGTTTAACTGACAGATATTAATATAGCGAAATTTATGAGACGTTTACGGCTTCTCTTGAGAGGGCAAATCCAAAATTAAGAAATAACTAAATAACCTTATTTTACGTACACTATAGGAAAAATTAAAAATAACGATGAAATTTTAGCGACAAAACATAAAATTCATCACTAAGTATAAACTTTAGCGACGAACTGACCTCATGACATCGCTAAAATAAGAACTCGTCCAACAGTCTCAATCCTCCATAGCTCCGCCACCAACATAATTATAGTGTAGTTAAGTACATATGATTGTATTTTATTGTATTTTATTTAATGTATATATTAGACATTTTATCATATATATGTTTAATGTGTCGTTTTATTGTGTTTAATTTGTTGAATTTTAATGATTGTTGGAAGGTTAATGGTAGTAGCTGTTGGTTGTGATTGTGATTATTGTGATTGGGGTTGTGATATTGTGGATTAAACAACAGGCTGCGAAAAATATGGAGAAATGATTGAAATTACAAAAAATATAAAAAAAAAACTTAAATTTAGCGACGAAATCAAGATATTTTATTGCTAATTTTTAAAAAAAAAATATTTATTAATCCAATTAGCGACAAAAAAGGTCGTCACTAATTTGGTGACGACAATAAAATTCAGCCTAAGTATTTTTTTTTTTGAATAACTTTGCAACAAAAAAATTATAAAATCCGTCAAAAAAGTTTTAGGTTTTGCGGCGAAAAATAAAGTTCGTTGCTAAATTATTTTTTTTTTTTAAATTGTGATTATTTAATGACGAAATAATTTTCACAAATTAGTTGCTAAGAACTACTATTAGCGACAAAAAAATGTTGTCTTAGGTGTAAAATAATTCATCGCTAACTTAGCAACAAAATGGACATCTTTCGTCGCTAGAGATTGGTGCGACACTCTTATAACGACGATATTAGTGATGAATTATTTTCGTCGCTAAATACAGTTAGTGACAAATTTTATGTTATTAGCGACGAAATATAATTGTATTTGCTGTAGTGGTATATTACATTTGTCTGTTTTGAAACTCAAGGACATTATTGTAATTTTTTATTTTATTTAACCTCACTGTAAATTGTTGTCATTGTTCATGTTTTATCGGATTGGAATCGAGGATCGGTAGTCGGTCGGGCTTGTTTGACCATAAAAAATAAAAAATCCATCAAAATCAATCAAAAACCAGTCAAAATCAAATAAAATCAGTTAAAAATTAAATAAAATCAGTCATAAATCGATGTGTAATTTTTTATTTTTATTTTTTAAGAAAATTTAAACTTGATATTTGATTATATATATGAAGTTATTTAAATTTTGGACTTTGTTATATTAATTTTTTTATTGATTATTTTTTTATCTTTAAAATTTAGTACATAATAATTACTCAATTAATTTTTTATATTATTATTTTACATAATATAATAAAAAAATATAATTAATTTTTATTAGACCAATCATATTGATGATTGAACAGACCGATTTGACTGATTGAACCGATAGCCAACAGTAAGATCGATCGGATAATCAACAATAAGATCAATTTATTCACCAATTCAATTATAAAAATACTAGTCTCCATTAATTTTGCTTAATTATGAGGGTAGTTTTTTTTTTGTTCATGTTTTCCCTAAATTTTATTCCCATGTATGAAGTTTGGTGTGCTTTTGAAAATGTGTAAAAGGAGCTTTACTTTAGACTTTAATTTAGTCCCTTAAAAAGAAGTTATTAAAGAAAAGACAAATTGGATGAATAGATAATTTTGTTCCCTTGGATTCCCACTTTATACATGTTAATTGCTTGTTTCCTAATTCTTACTCACTTTTTCACTGCCTTTGCCTTTAAGAACAAAGCCTGCCTCCTTGCCTTGTTTTTCAACTTGTATGGTATATATATAATTCAATCTTCCAGACAAAAAGTTGTGTTTTTTTCATTACTCTTTCGCAATGTTAAGATATATATATTGGTTTAAAGTAAAGATATTAATCACCAAAAGTAATAACTTCGCTACAAAATATCCATCACTATAATCTATATTTTTAAGTAGTGGTAATAATGAACATGTTCGATTTTATACATCTCAAAAATAGTTTAAATTCGACTGGTCAATTTACATCCCAAAACTTTATAATTATGAGTTGTTGAGTTCAAATTTACCATATGTGTGAATATTTTTTTTCATTACTAGCTATAATTGATTAATTATTAAAAAATTGTACTGAGTTAATTATTGATAATTTATTGCAATGATATAATTAGTCACTTCTTTAAAAAAATATAGATTGGAATTTTTATTATTAAGTGGTTTCTTCATTTTATCTTTATCTAATCAAATTTCAAACCTCTTTGAAATGTAAGAAAATTTATAGTTCAAATTAAATTTCCGTAAAATTCAAACAATGATATATAATTTTACAAACAATGATATATAAGCATTGTTCTAAAGATTTAGGATTTATAACATTTAAATTTTCTTGTTGGGACGTGGATATTAATTTATCTTCCATATTCTTCGTTTTTTTCTCTGTTGTTTGTGAAAGACGGCAAAAATATGTGGCCCATAGATTGCTTCCAAATGCAGTCCCATGACGCCCACCAACCTGTAATTCTCTCTATTTACTGAGCTGTTGATTATGACGAATGTGGTAAGAGGACGAGTCCAATTCAGCACCAAATAAATTAGTTAAATATGAAAATATAAAAGTGTTACACTAAAAAAATCTCTTCAAATTCCTACTCAAACCATATAGTTGCTGCAAAGCAATAGATTTTGCTCTTTATGCCAGTGATTCATAAATTCAACAAAAAAATCGTGAGAGAAATGCTATGTGTCACTTATTAACTTTTTTTTTTTTTTTTTGCGTTCCCACTATTTTGAATAATTAATATATTTAAAATCTGTTTAGTGACTTAATTGCAATGCTTTTCATATAATTTAAAATAGTTTGAATTTTTTATTATAATTTTGTATTTTATTTTTTATTGTATATCTTAGCAATATATATAAAATATTTCTAAAATATACACTTTATTCAGAATCTTTTATTACATTTATGTGTTGTATGCACGAATATATGTCTCAAGTGCATATTTAAAAAATATTATATATATATATATATATTATTTAATATAAAATTAAATAAAATGTCCAAACTGAAGAAACAGTGGCGAAACAAAAAGGTAAAAATAATGAAAAATTTATTGGAGAACTAGTTCGAAAATAGCAGGGCAAATGACTCTCTATATAAACCTCACCAGATTTCCATTAGTTCATACTGCAACAGCTCCACACCAATCAACACTAAAACAGACAACAATGGCGAAACGTTTCAAGCTGAGGATTTGCAGAGTTATCGCCACCACGTTGCAGTCCTGCCGTTCCAAAGACCCTTCCAATCTCCCACAAGATCCCGTCCCTTCATTCTCACCACTCTCCAAATTCTCCACCCTCCATTTCTCCCTTCCGAAAGACCAAACCCATAACCCCGCCTTCAACCACCACGTCTCCTCCGCCTTCATTTCCATCTTGCCCTCAGACGAAGGCCTCGCCGGATCGCAGCCACCTCAATTCAAGTGGCAAAAGGAAGAGAAATGGCACGTTGTCGCCAAGATCCACCAACAGACTAGACCCCGCCTCAAAATCTACAACTCCTCTGCCTCCTGCGACAACTCCGACGTCGACGACCTCACTTTTGCACAGCCTGCGCCGCCGTCTTCTGCTGAGAAAAACAGAAGACGCGGGAAAAAGAAGAAGAATGTCCCCAGCAGGCTTCGCCTGAGCACTTCGTCAGCCGACAGCGGCTGGTTCAGCAGCGAAGGCGGCGGCGCAGGGGACGAAATAGAAGAAGAGGAAACCGAAACCCTTGTCTCCTCATCCATAAGCCTCTCCCCGGACTCTTCCTCGGAGTTCAACCCTCACTCCCAGTTGCAGCCCATTCGAGAAACACAACCCTTCACCACAAATTTGCCTCACAGGAGGAGTAAAAGGAGAGTCTCCAAGCGAACGAAGCGCGGCGTTCTAAGGCCCCAGCCCCGGCCCCGGCGTCGGAGGGGGAGACTCCGGCGAGGCTGTCGATGTTCAAGAAACTGATACCATGTACGGTGGATGGGAAAGTAAAGGAGAGCTTCGCGATCGTGAAGAGGTCGGAGGACCCATACGAGGATTTCAAGAGTTCGATGATGGACATGATTGTGGAGAAGCAGATGTTCGAGCAGAAAGATTTGGAACAGCTGTTGCAGTGCTTTCTGTCATTGAATTCCAGGCATTACCATGGGATCATCGTCCAAGCTTTTTCAGAAATTTGGGAGGCCATTTTTTCTCCGGCAGGTTCTAAACCTTCCGGTCATCATCACCGGCGAGTTTCCAGAGTAGCTTCCTTTTAGTCTCAATTAGTTCTTGGCAGTTGTCTACTTCCATTTTTGTCATTTCTATTCTACGCATCTGTCTGTAACTGTATGGGTACTGTGTATATTAGATTTTTTGGCAAAATTTTATGGTTCTTAGGTCTCATTAATATGTTTGAATTTTCTAGCTGGTGGCTTCTTGGTATCAAATTTCATTTAATCTCTGTGTTATGCATCATGTTTATTAGTTTTCACGGATTTTTTTTCTTTTCCAGGATGGTTTTATATGCTACATTTTATAAGATCTTTGAACTAGATGTTATGATCTTATACGTTTAAAAAACATTTAATATATTTTTTAGATGTTTACAAACTCAGTTATTTTGTATCATATTAATTATGAAATTACTAATTTATAATATTTTATAATTAATTTTATTATCTCATTATATCTTAAAAATAAGATATAATATCTTTTAAATTGAAATCGCGCCGGTGATCAAATTACTTTTGCTACCAATTGCGAGTTCAATTTCAATTAGTCGGATCGGTTCAACAACACTAATGTAATAAAAATTGACTCTATATTTTTATTATATTATATAAATTGGTACTGTAATAAATTAATTATTATGTACAAAGTAAAAAAAAAATTAAAAAATTATAATTAACAAAGTCTAAATTTCAAATTATATATACATAAAACCAAATATCAAATTGAAGCTTCCTCAAAAGATATAAAAATAAAAATAAAAAACAAAAAATCAAAAAATAATTTTTGATTGATTTGATCGAATTTTTAATTTTTTACTTCCAAACAAGCCGGATCGGACCAATCAATCTACCAATCCCTAATTTTAAAAATTTTGAGATGTAGGAGCTTAATTTTTTTTTTAAAATAATTTAGCTAATTATCCTCTAAATCGAACCTATTACTCTACATGACAATGGTTTGTAATCGAACTTATCTCATGATTTGCCAATTTTCTTAAAGTGTGAACTAAAGTATGCATATATTTTCATTATATAATTGATTTAAGCTCAGCCACATTGGATTGGAACTAAAAATTTGCATTTTCAATCACTATTGTTATACATAATTTTATTTTATTTTTAATTTTGTTGTCTCCGCTTCAATACATGAATAATAGGTCATTTCAAGTTCATGTTCATGTGCGGTTTGAGGACTAATTGTTGCTTACATAGGAGTTTCTGAGTTTGAGAACAATATTTTCAGTCTATTTGTCCATTAGATTATAGGAAAGAGTGTATTTTACTATCCATTTTCATGGGTGAAAGTACTCTTTTCCATATTGAATAGGAAATTAGAGGTCAATACAGTCAGCTTGATAATATATAATTAAAAATTTAGTTAAATTATTTTTAATTGAAAATAATTGAATAAACGGTAAGAACCGAAAAATTGGCCGGTCATTAAATTTGGTATTTTTAATTTTTAAAAAAAATTTAAACTTAGTATTTGATTATATACTTGGTTATAATTAGGATTTTAGATTTTGTTAAATGTATTTTTTAATTTATTATTTATTTATTTTTTTACCTTTAAATTTAATAAATAATAATTAGTATATTACACTATCATTTTATATAATATAATTAAAAAATATAATAATTTTTCATTAACGAGATCGATTGAACGAGTGATAGGCAACAATACCGATTTGTTACCTATTCTGTTATGAAAAGGTGGGACGAAAGTGTTGCATTACTAAAAAAAAGGAATAACATTAATGACATATATTATTAAATGATAATAACTTTTATTATGTTACTAATATTATGTATTAGTGACAACAACTTTTACTTTTCAATAGTAATGTGATAAAAAGTATTAGGTTGGCTGATTCAATAAAAAATTAGTGGTCAGATCCATTAGATTATAAATAATTGAAAATTTGGCTAAAACCATCATTAATCGGTTAAATTTGAATAAATCGGTAAGAACTGAAAAATCGGCCCACCTTGAACTTGATTTTTTTTTTTTTTTTTTTTTAAGTTTAAACTTGGTATTTGATAATATGAATATGGTTATTTGAATTTTAAACTTTGTTAAATATATTTTTTAGTTGATTAATAATTAATTTATAATACTACTATTTTACATAATATAATTAAAAAATATAATAAATATTTATTAAAGTGGTCGGAGTGATGGTTGAATTATTCCGATCAATTGAACCGATAACAGACAACAAAACCAATTTGATTATAAAAGTATTGGACGAAAGTATTGTATCACTAAAAAAAAGAATGCTATTAATGACAAAAAAATAGTAATGTAAAAGTTGATATTAATGACATATATTAAGTGATAATAAATTTTATTTTATTAATGATGATATGTATTAGACTATTAGTGACAACAAATTTTATTTTTTAATAGTAATATGACAAAAACTAGTGTTTAAATTATCATTGACAATTTGTAACTTATGTATAATGTCAATCTAATGACAAAAATTATTATTATGATTTGTAATAAAAAATTTATTGTTACTATGCATGTATCACTAATTGTTAATAATAATAAATTAAACACTATTTTTATTATTATCGAAATTGCAAAAATCATTATTACAATAAAATAAATTCTTTTATTGGTTAACTTATGTTTCTTGTAGTGCCTCCAGCCAATCCAAAAAGTTCAGGACTTGTGGAGTTTGTTGTTTTAGAAGTGGATGTGTGCTTGAATATGCTAATTATTATTCCAATCTCATATTTCATCTTTAATGTCTTATAAATACCTGAAGGGTCAATATTAAAAAAATATTTTATATACTTACTTTATATATATTATGTAAAGCGTGAAATAAAATATTAAATTAAAATTAACTAACATAACATCCACCCTCCAATCATCTGATTTTATGAAAAAATAAAATATTTTGTCTATACAACAAATGATGTAGTATGAATGTCAATTCTATTAGCTTTTGCTTTTATAAAGTAATGATTTTATCCTTGTACTATAACGTATATTGATCTAAAAAATGAAAGTCACCAATAGTGTGACAAACTACTCGAATGATGGCATATTGGTGAAACAAGAATCCAATTTGCACCTTTATTTAATTGTATCACTATCATCAGCATGACAATCTATGAAAACAGATATACGAGTTCCATATTTCATTTATAATGCAGAATGTTGTTTTGGGAAGCAACATTTTGACCTGAATTACGTACAATTTTTATTTTTTTTTGTTTTGTTATTATTAATAAGCGCAGCCATATTGTTATATATTCTCTTTGTATGCATTTGAATGTTCAAGTATTATGAAACAGAATAGATATAAATTAAGTCAAGCTGCCTAATTTCTTATCTAATTTTGTTTGTATTTCGTTAAATAATTTTGGTTATAAAACTTTCAAATCGCATGTTTTTATTTTGTTTATATTATTAACATATTTTAGAGATTAATAATTAACTGAATTCTACACTGATTCCATATTGCACAATGATGCTAAGAGCTATTGAAAGGCTATTGCATAGCTAATTCCCGAGTTCGCAGTTTTTTTTTTTTTTGACAAATTTGAATGAGATCAAAAAAGTGCAGGTGTTTCTGTATTTTAATTGTAGTGTTTCGTATGTTGTAGTGGTTGTTGATGACTTATTTTATATTGCTATTTAATGAATATTTATATAAAAGTTGAAAAATAAATTAGGCTATTCGATATTCGATTTAAAATTGATCATTTAAAATTTCGTTTGAATTCGGTTCATTAATTTTATAAATTAATTTTGAACACATTTTTCTGTTCGAAAAAATCTGAACTCGACTCGATTAGTAAATATTATATATATATATGTAAAAAAATCAAACTACTCAAATTTGATTCGTGTACAATTCGATATAAGTTCATTCAAATTCAACTCGATTAATTATTAAATCATACTAAAACATAATTTTTAAAATTCGATAAAAATTCAAATAAATTTAAATAATAATATGTTCAATTCAATTTGATTCATTGCTGTCTAATTGACATTGATGATGTAATGATGCGTCATTATTTAATTTTAAAAATGAAAAAAAATTACTTTGACTGATGCTACCAATATTGCCTAGGACTATAGCAACAAAACAATTAACAAACATATATATATATATATATATATATATATATATATAAATATATATATTATAACAAAAACAGTAAACTATTGATACTATTAAATTGAAAAATGCCTTAGACATCTATTTCTTAAAAGGAATTGTAATTATTGTACAAGCACTATAAGAAATTTATATTTTAATCGCTAACAATGTTTTTTTGGTCGTTAATATAAGGACCATAAAATTTTGTAGCTTCCGCAATAAAATAGACATAATGTAACTATTCCAGGAGCTAGTCATTTGTAATTTAATTTTATAATCTTTCAGTCCAAAATTAAGTGTTCAATTAGTTTTGTTGATACATTTACAACTTTTATGAATACAATATTGAGTGTGTTTAGTGTCAAAAATCATCTGACTTGATTTCTCAGCCCTGACCAAAATATAAATGACTCTACGAAGGTGCCTATATTTATCGAAATTATAACACAAATGTGATGGGCGAAAAAGGAACTGAAAAAGCCCGAATTGAATGCATCAAACAGGGGCTGGAAATCAGATCAATACTCCAGTCACTTTCCATCACTTTGTAACCTGTAAATATGGACAATTTATTTATAATTAAACTGATGATTAAATTAATTTTTAAAAAAATTAAATTTTAATATTTAATTTTATATATGTGATATGTGAATGTTGAATTTTGGAATTTGAATGATTATTTATTTATTTTTAGTATAAAATAATTTAATTTATTATATTATTATTTTATATAATATAATAAAAAAATATAATTAATTTTTATTAAATTGATTGATCGGTTGAATCGATCTTCGATTGAACTGTTAATTGATCAGAACCAATTTAATTACACACAAAGTTATAAAAATACTAATTTTGATTTTGAATGTATTACATTCAACAATGCTACTATTGTAGAATGAAGTTTTTTCTACAACCAAATTATTCTGATGCTCAAGTAACATATATCAATAAAATACCCTCTTGATCTCTATCTCATAACTATTAACTCTTTTTTTTTTTTATGAACGTACCAAAATAAAATAATATAAAATAATTTTTTTATTTATTTTCAATTAAAAAAATAATATGATACTACTAACTTTCAATTATTATTTTTAAGAATTAAAATAAAAATAAATGTAATATTTATACTTTTTAATTTTTATTTAAAATTTTGTGTCGTATCAAGTGATCTTCATAATTTGGAACGAATAGAGTATATCAGTCATCAGTGATCGATGTTTTTTTTGTTTTTTTATATTTGTTTGACCCAGAGAAATCAAATGATTGCATGAAATGAGAGGGAAACAAACGCAATGATTTAAAGTGTAGTAAGGGATTAAACTTTTTCTCCGGCTATGGATGATCATCACCCGCCGCACATGTAACTGAAATCATTCATTTCGATCCATCATCATTATTGTCATGTTTCCATTTTGATGTCTTTTTCTTTTTTCTACTTCCATTTCTTAAAAGTATGTTGTTTTCACATAATGTCGGTCAAAGGTATTCAATTATGCCGTTAGACTAGCTACAAGGAAGAAACAATACCTCACAAAATCGGTACCCACATAATCAACAACGGACCGAGTAAAAAAAATAGATATTTGAGGATGAATTTTTTTTCAAAAAATAATAAATTAAGTTTTTTAGGGGATAGATTTCTAAAATTTAATAATATTATATATAAAATTTATATTAATTTAAAAATTTTATAAATTGAGGGAACGACCATCGCCGCTTGCCACCAGCTCCATGTCTGCACATAATCACTTTTTTGGGTTCAGTATTTATGTAAAACATTTGAATTTTTTTTTTCTCAATTTTGTAATTATTTTTATGGACATTTATCATTTTATTTGTAATGTTTTTATCAGCCTCATTTTGTTGAGATTAATTAGTTTTGTGATTATATGACTGTTAATGTGTCATTTTCATCACTTTTATGGTCCTCTTATTATTTAGGTTTTATGATATGATTTGTAAGTTCTTGTATTATTATTTTATTATATATTTAATTTGGCCATTTTTTTTTACAACAATCATGTTTTTACCTCTGTATAAGAAGCCATTGAAGTGTTCAATTTCAGAGAGTTTTGTGTGCATACTTTTATACTACTAGAAGATTTCTAGTATTTTGGCCACATAAATTTGAATTGGTACTGATAATGCTAAAACATCTTAGCAACAATCAAGAATTTTGGATTGAACAATTGGATCACAAATCACCTGTAAAATTGACTTGCAAAATGGTGGGAAGTGCCCAACAAAAAACACTTCACCACTCAAGTTAGAAAAATAAAAAGAGACTCAATCGCTCAATCAATATATGTGTATTAAGTTTTGCGTAAAAAATAAATCATACCTTCAAGCACTTTTTATAGTAGTCTTTCACCATAGTAGAATTAGGAATGAACTCTATTATCTTATAGGGATAAGGTCAATCTCCCTGCGGAGATAAGGCTGATTCCTTGAAATTATGCTCATTAACAAATAATCATCTTTCCTTTTCCAGCATCTTAATATGGTCACAATAAACTTTATTAACAAACATAGCCCTGCTCGGTTTACTTAAGACTCTTTTCAGCTCAAACACCTCAGTTTGTTATTAGTAGAACCTTGTAAATGACGTGTCCTACCCAACTCGGATATAGGCATAACACAATAATTTCCATCATTCCTTAATGGGCTGACTAGCCCATCATCAATCAGTAACTACTTTGGCTCATAATATCTAATTTTTCTTATAATCCCAGTTCGGATCTAGCCCAGTCAGGCCCATTAGGGATAAGACAATATCATGCCACATCAACTAGTCCCCCTACTTTGTTTTGAGCAGAGGTTGGTTAGACAATGTAAGTAACTATTTTTTGAATCTGAACTATGAGTATTCTTCAAGAGATTTAACTGCCCACCACTCAACATTAAGTATGCCTCACTCCGTTATTCGTGCTTATCATAACTCATAAAAGCCCACATTCGATTTGAATTTGAAAAGGCAACTGTTATTCCAACTGTCAGACCTGATCCATTCGTACACATGTCCAGTAGTTAATACCTTATCAACGGTTCACTAAGCAAGCTAATCTAATCCTTATACATGGATGTCTGATCGAAGAGTCTGATCAAAATGTCTCATCATCTCTATAAAAATCCTGTCTTCAAACCTTTTGCCACTTTCGAACTTTGAACTTTTTAGAGAAAAAACCCTAGCTATCTCAAGGACACTTTAGGCGCTTGCTTTTGGTTACCTCTGACTAGCTTTTCCATTCATCTTTATCATTCTTTTTTTCTCCGATAAATAGGTACCAACTTGTATCTTTTTTTAATTATGCAATCAATCTCTTTATTTTTTCCTTCTTCTAATTTTTTGTTTGGGTTAAATTCATCATTTTTGCAACTCTTCAATCATTACCCATGTTAGATTCAGACGATACTGGCTCAATCAGCTTTATTGATGGCTTGCCGACTCTTCTACCAATTTCTATAGGATTTGGAAATGATTTTCCCATTTCATCCTCTATTGAAGTGGAGGATGAACAATTTTTTCATTCTATCTCCACCCCTATAGGGTCCTTCCATCTTGTATTTAGGGTTGAACGATTAGCTCGACAGTCTTTAGCCCTTGTGGATTAGTTAAGTGATGAGTTTGCCCCTTCTTCAGATGAAGTAAGGCCTAGTACTTCTGTAGCATTATCTAAACCCCTAGACCCTTTATCTAGACCCACTTCTCTTTTACTTATTGCCATTCCTATAGATATTACGATAGCTACTCTAGCCAGTACTTCATCTAGGATAGAATTCTCCTATTTTAAAGTTTCTGGTCAGGCTTTGGAAGACCTGCATTTTGAGTTTAATATCCTAGCTGACCATATACTTCTAGAACACCATCATGATCACAGTCCAGACCTACATTCTTGAGGTCATGTAAGTTTTTTTGTAGACCAACTACAGCCTGGTCTGTGCTTTCCAATTCTACATTTTTTTATCGACATATCCTTAAAGTATAAAATTTCACTAAATCAATTTGTCCCTAATGCCTTTCGACTGATGGCCAGCTTTGCTATGGTCGTTACTTATTATAGAGCTGAGCCCACTACTAATCTCTTTATTTTATTTTCAGGTCAAGACTTTATGTTCTGGCTAATTTTACCTTACCTCTCGTGATCAAGCCAAATTCTTGGCTGTAGCCCCATCTTTCATCAAAAAATGAAAGTCCATATATTTTTTCATATCCTTTTCCTGCCCTTGGAGCTTTTCTACTAGCTAGGTTTGGACAACACCCCAACAAGACAAAATTGACAAAAGAGCTCGCTCTCAAGTTTATGAGGCTACTTACTGAACTCAGTAAGAAGGTGTATGACGTCACTAATCTGACTAGCTCTCATTCTCTGCGTTATCATTTTGGGTTGAGGCCAATTAGAGTTAACATTCCTCAGACACTAGGTATTTTCCCTACAAGACTTTTGTTGTTTATTCTACCCAGGAGAAAAATGCTCTGATCCATTCTATACTGGAGACCAAGGATGGAATAGTTTTTTCCCTCTTTTCTGCTGGGGTTCATTCTATCTCGAGATCGAAAAATCATTGGCTAACTAAGCTACTCCCAGAAGTTGAACTACATGGCCCTACACCAGTCTAAGCTATAGCTTTGCCCGAATATGCTATTCCCATTAACACTTTTCGAAACATCTAATGATATATTTGTTTTTTTTCAGGCTACTATGATGTTGGCAGAGCTTCTTTCTAAGTGAGAGGCCGAAACTCTCTCTTTGCTATGCTCAATGAAAATTCCTAATTGGAAAAAGAGTTAGCAGTTGCTAAGGCAACCATCAAATAGCAAGGCAAGGATATAGCCAAGCTAAAATGAGATGTCGAGCTAACAGCGGCAAAGAATGCCTCTTATGAATCTCAGATTTCTGAACTAGAGGCCAAGCTCAAGGCCACTGAAGATGAAAACTTTTGTCTTCTATGGGATATGCAATAAAGGGTCGTAAGCTCGGCTATGGCCAAGGGGTGAAAGATGGCAACGATAAAAAAGTGAAGAATGGACATTGTGGGTACTTGGGCGCTGTGGAGATCGAGAATTTCTCCAAGTTTACCACCTTGAGATTTAGTCCACATTTTTCAAGTCAAAAGCCTTCCTGGTCAAATGAGCTCTAGCTACTCTCGAATACTATTATAAAAGCCCACTCTGGAATGCTAGGGAACAAGCTAGAGCTCAACACTTTATGGGCTAGTTGGATCATAAAATCCCACTCCTTATAGCTCCATCTATCAAAGTTGGGAAGGCAATCCTCACGAGGACATATCCCATCCTTGGTGGAAAACTGCGATTGAGACCGCTCTCCGTATGATTTGAGAACCAAGAGCATCCAACACTGCTCAATGAGCAGAGCAGTGCTTGTTTTTGCTCCGCTAATTGCTCCATCTCTGCCAGCACCCACTCAATCAGTATCAGCTCCTCCAGGTCAAGTTCTTTCAGTATCTGTTTAGCTACTGTCTATTCATCCAACTCCAAATCTTTCAGTACTTGCTCAGCTATTACATGCTCCTCCAACTCCAGTTTTCGAACAACCAAGCTAAGCGGGGGAGGGTGAAGTAGATAATAGGATTGTTGATACTTTTATGAAATACTTGAAAAATAAGTCTTCAGTAGGTGAAGATGGGGACACCCTGATCAACCCCTTTATTGTATCCAAGCGTGGGGTTTAAATAAAATATCATTATTGAAAATATATTTTCCTCCAATGTTAGTTCTCTCTTTCTGCTTAACCATCTTATATCAGTTCGACCCAGCTCAATATAGGACTGCATAAGAATAATTTCAAATGTTTTGAGTGTTCTCAATGATTATAATCATTTAGGTCAAAAATCATTATAAAAATGAATTATATTCATAATCGCCAAGATTAGAAATCATAAAAAGGAACTATGTTTGTGCATATTGTCCTCGTTTAATATAGAGTGGATACTTCTACTCCAGTACCCCAGATCTACGGTCTTTATCTTTATCAATTAAGCACGTAGATAGGTTATGATTCATTTAAGTATTGCGATTAATAACCTTTTTCTACGCTAGCAAAGGCTTTTGCCTACCTAGCTCATCTAGTTGGTTAGGGTATTGAGTATGACCTTTAATGATTTTCTCCTATCAAATTTTGGGGGGTCAGCGAACTGAGCACACCCTTTAAAGATTTTTGCCCGTCGGAGCTTGGGAGGTCAACGATCGAGCACACCATCAAAGGCCTTTGCCTGTCAAAATTTGAGAGGTCGGTGTAACACCCCCATTAACACACAATCATATATATAGTATAATTTGATATGATAGAACTTGTGTGCATGCATGAATTTTTTTTTCTTGTAACAACATAATAAATAATAAACTGTTTTTCTCACTCACAAACTAATATATATATATACCTGTAGATGACCCATAACAACTATAACATTTACATACCCATGTACAGAAAAGTTTTAAAAGTAACACACAGTACAAACCCCAAAACCTAATACAATAAACTCCAAAATAAAATAAGTTAACAACCAGCCCAACAGGTCGTCATCCATGTACACTGATCCTCAGAACCTGTAGGAGCTTCAGCCGCTCGTTCAGTAAGTCCATGGCTTCAAGTATCATCAAACTCACCTACAATGCATACACTATGTGAACTAATGTTCAGTAAATAAAAATTATGCATGCTGAAGGGATAATCCAACATAAATGCAATGCATTTTATGAGATCATGACAAGAATGCGAACTCATGCATCAAAATCATTTCATTCAAAATCATTTTCCATCAATGGGCCCTTGACCCACCTACTATGTACCGGATAGAGCTCTCAATAATATCAATAATCACATGGCTATAAACATATCGACACAGTCCGGGGCCATCTCTTGGGATCACCAGAGGTCCACCCCCTGTCTTCCCCTGTGACTCTTCAGAAGTCTTCCCACTAGCGGCGTCGATAAGGGCACAGTCAAGTAGTCCACCCTCTCGTGACCACCACAGGCACACCCCCTTTCAACCTCTATGATCCTCCGAGAAGTAATATTCGCGGCGCCCCAAATATCATATAAATAAGCCACACATGGGCCTCGATACACTAGTAGTGGCCAACCAAAATATCTTTTTTTTGAAAATAATGTCATGCGTGCCAAAAACCTCAACTGTGAGCACATGTTATGCATGCACGTGTAAATGCTAATGAATGGCATGTCCAATGACACAATTGATCCTATGTCCCATCATCCAAGCAACATATGCACTATAAGGTATGTATAATACTCATAATACAAACATCAAGACACAAGGATCACATTTAATATAGATAATGCATAAAATACTATGTTCATACATTATAGTTGCAAATGGATTTTCAGTTACGTTTCACCTTTGATATCCTACTAAAGGTTAACAAGATTCTTCTTCCTAACCTTAGATATAAGGCAGCTTGTAAAAGTATAACGTATTAATTTTCATTCTTAATCAATAGGTTTTTATATCAAATCTCATAAGGGATCTTAAATCTTAAATTTATTTAAGTAACAATAAAACCTTAAAATTTTATACTTCACCTCAATTAGAACCTTTTAAATACCTTAATTTCTCGTCTTGAATTTATTCTAATATTATTTAATTGATATGTTATAATCATGTAACCAATCCCTCAATTTAATTAACTCTGTCATCTAATTAATACAAGATAATAAAATCAAATCCTTGTAACTAATTTCGAATTAAAGGTGTATATTAATTATTGTCTCACAGGTAGATAACTAGTTAACTTAAATCAAAAATTTTCTTTCAAATTAGAAATAAACGATATAAACATATATGTTTATCCGTACAAAAATTAAAATGGACTTACTCAAAATTCCCTCTAATTCCTAATGTTGAAATTTATTAGAACACCCTCTCTTTTCTTTCTTTCTTTATCTCTTCTTTCTTTCTCTTTTCTTTTCTTTTCCTTTCCTTTGCTGCCGTGAATGTGTGTGAGGTGTTTTAGCCTTGTGTTTGTGTAGTGAGTGTTATAATAACTTAACTACTAAGAAAATATAATATAATATATTATATACATACTTATCCTTAACATAACTACACACTACAAATATACATATATGTATATATATATAACTTAACTACTAAGAAAATATAATATAATATATTATATACATACTTATCCTTAACATAACTACACACTACAATATACATATATGTATATATATATATATATGTTATACTACACAATATATTATATATATGTTTATCCTTCACATAACAGTGTATACATATATGTATATATATATATATATTATACTACACAATATATTATATATATGTTTACCCTTAACATAACACGTGTATACATATATGTGTGTATATATATTTATTATACTACACACATATACATATATATTATATATATGTATATATATATAATATATATATATATTATACATCTATACATATATATTATTTCGTACATCTATACATATATATTATATATATGTATATATATATATATATTATACATCTATACATATATATTATATATATGTATATATATATATATTATATTTATATATATAATTAATACATAATATTTTGATATTTATTTATAAACCTCCAAATTTGTTTCTAGTAAGAATTTACACCCTCTTAATTAATATGATAATGTTCTTATTTATTATTATTATTATTATTATTATTATTATTATTATTATTATTATTATTATTATTATTATTATATTATTATTATTATTATTATTATTATTATTACTACTACTATCACTATTTTATCCCTATTTAACTTATTTTCATAGTTTATCCTACATCAATAAACACAACGATGCCACATTTTATTTACGTGTATCATAATCGTATCTGATAGTTGACACATAAATCCTCGTATCTTAGTACCAACTCAACCAATTAGGTTAAAGAATCTGGAAACTAATATTGGTGACAATTTCAAAAGTTTAATTATTAAAATATCGTATAAAATATAATGCATTATGAAATATCAATTAAAATGCAAATGACACATACGCAGCATGAAATGCATGAACTATATTGGTCGGGTGAATAGCGCGAGGCTCGGGAATTACAATCGGCCTCAAAGTTTGGGAGGTCAGAAGACCGAGCATACCCTTAAAAGGCTTTCGCCCATCAAAGTTTGGCAGATCGGTAGATCGTGGACACCCATTAAAGTTTAGGGTTGGTAGACTGAGCGTAACCTTCAAAGGCTATCATCTGTCAAAGTTTGAGAGGTCAGTGGACCGAGCACACCTTTAAAGGCTTTCTCCATCAAGATTTAGGAGGTCGGCGGATCAAGCATACTCTCAAAGGCTTTCGCCTATCAAAGTTTGGGAGGTTAGCGAACCAAGCATATCCCTCAATTATATTATCAATTTGAGTAGAGTTGTAGAATCATGCATGATATTTCAATTTCAAAAATCTACTTTATTCAATCGAAAAGGCATAACTTACATTACAACAAAATGAAATGACCAAAGTTTTATGGCTCGTAAATAAAATCCTGACCTAGACATAGAATTTCCATAGGTGATAGATATTCCATGGCCGAGGAAGCTCTAGTCTTTCCATTTCTTCAAGCTCATATGCTCCTCCTGCTAGGACCTTAACAACCTTATAAGGTTATTCCTAATTAGCTTCAAGCTTTCTTATAGCTTTAAGTTCATCTGATCGGTGCAAAATCAAATCTCTGACTTGGAATTATTTTCTTTATTTTTCAATTGTATCCTACTCGAAATTGACTTTTATATACTTCCATCTATGTATATGCTTGATCTTACCTCTCATTAATTAGATATAAGGCTTCCCTCATCAACCCTTCATTATGTGCTTCATCAAAATTTTGGATTCATTGGGTCTCCATTCCAATCTCTATCAGAATCACTATTTTGACCCCATAAACAAGGCTGAATAGTGATTCTCCAGTTGTAGTTCATGGGCTAGTTCGGTAGGCCCAAAATACCAAGCTCATCTCGTCAACCCATCCTCCTTTGGACTTGTCTAATCTAGACTTGATGCCCTACACTATAATATAATTGATGACCTTAACCTATCCATTTGCTTATGGATAAGCAACTGAGGTGAACCTCTGCTTGATTTTCATTTTTTCACACCAAGCTCAAATTTTAGCACCATTGAATTGGGTAGCATTATCTGAAATCAAATTTCTCGGGACGCCATATCGGCAATAGATGTTTTTCCATAAAAAAATCATTACTTCGGCGTTTATTATTTTAGTTAATAGCTTGGCCTCCACCCATTTACTAAAATAATCGACCACCACTAATAAGAACTTCTTCTACCTAAAGGCCACTAGGTAAGGCCCTATAATATCGATTCTCTACTATGCAAAAGGGCAAGGAAAACTCATTACTTTCAGTTTTTCCGTGGGTTGATCTATCAATAGAGCATGTTTCTGACATTTTTCACATTTCTTAACCAGTTCTTCAGCATATTACTTAATATAGGCCATAAATACTTTGCTCTCCATACTTTTCTTATCAGAACTCTGCTCCCCAAATGAACTGCAACACCCTTTATAGATCTCCCTAAGAACATAATTTTCTTCATTTGTTGACAAGAACTTTAGATAAGGTGCGTTGAATATCCTCTTGTATAGTAAATCTCCAATAATGCAGAATCATAAGGCTCGAATTTGGATTCGAGCTGCATTTTTCTTGTCCTAGGAAATGAGCCCATCATTTAGGTATTATACTAAGATAGGCGCCCTCCAATCCTATTTTCTTTCTATCGCTATAATATATCGTCATAACTGGTCATTTTTTATAGATAATCTGCTCTATTATTCTCACATCAGGGAATCTAATGTATTTCTACACAATCAAATTGTGATCTCAAAGCGACTATGTTCTACATATTTCTCTATTCTCTCTTTTTTCACTTCATACTGACCATTTATCTGTTGAGTAACTAATCTAGAATTGGGGTAGGTCACTACATGCCTTGCCCCCAACTCTAGAGCCATTTTTAGTCCTCTAATTAAGGCCTTGTACTTGGCTTCATTATTAGATATCTTGAATTTGAATTTGATAACGAACTCTAGCTTATCTTTCTCTCTACTGGTCAAGATGATTCCAACTCCACAACCAGCAATGGTGGCCGACCCATCCACATGAAGCATCTATATCTTATTTTGATCTTCATGTTTGGTCTATTCTTGGATAAAATCAGCCAAAGCTTTGTTCTTTGATAGCCGTTATGGTCTAATAATCAATGTCATATTCCCTCATTTCTATAGCCCACTTGATCATCCTCCTAGAGGTATCCATCTTGCTTGAAATTTATTTCAATGGCAAATTCGTGCGAACAACTATTTTATGTGATAATAAGTAAGGCCTCAGTCTTCAGTCAGTAATGACCAGAGCTAGTCCCCCATTTTCTACCTTAGATTACCTCTATTCAGCTCTATAAAGCAATTTACTAGCCTATTCGCCCATTGAGATATACATACAACACTTCTCTAAAGATAGAGTTAGTAAGCAATGAAAGCTTAGCTAAGAAGTTCTTCAATTCGTCAAATGCCTTCAGACATTCCTCTATCCAGACCTGGCCCTAAATGAGCATTTAGCTGGATTTAACTTTATGTTGTACTTCCTCAAAACCTTAAAGGTTTCTGCCAAATTAGAGATATGAGATTATACTTTTCTACTCTTGACCAGCATATCATCTATATATACTTCTAGATTACGACCAAGTTGTCATCTAAACATGCGATCTACCAATATCTGATATGTAGCTCCTGTATTCTTTAATCTAAATGACATAACTGCATAGAAGTAGGTATCTATTAAAGTGACAAAGCTTACTTTTTCCTAGTCTTCGGGATTAAGCTGTTAGAGTAGGATGTTCAACGCCCCAATTAGATTGGGTGTATTATACTCTTTTACTTTTGTAAAGACAATCTTATTGGAAATCATATTAATAAAAAGGCATTTTCTTTATCTTATGTCTTGCATTTTTTATTTCAGCATATTAGATAAAGTCCTTAGACCAAATTTAGCTACGGGGCATGGTCGCGCACATGATGGCGATTATGGAACATGCCTCTAAGGCTTTGGTCTTAAATAAGTTCTGAGTCGAGAGCTTTTTGAGATGGGACATCAAATAGCTCAGTAAGACTCGTACATATGATGCATGCTCGTGAGACGAGAATGTTATATTCCATTGGCATTAGCGTAGAGACGTAAGTGCATGTATGTGGGTGCTTGTTAGGGAACAAGTACACCGAACATGGCCCGCAAGAAATTCTTAGTTGGAGGCTTTGCCCGTCGAAATAAGAATTTCTGTGTTGCGATAGTACACGACTAGTCCTCAGACTTGAGGCACGATGGTAGCCTTGTGTACATCCTGCAACACTTTGATATATCTTCTGATTGTTTGACAATCACAAAGGGGGTATGTTGGGTGTTGCACTGGTGTGCATGGAGGTTTGTCAGTGGCCAACATAGAATTCGACACTTATCTTTTTTAAACAAGGGAATCTCCTGTGTTTTCATAGTTTGTGATTCAAAGATCTTGGCCAAGGCAGTATGAATTGTGATTCATCAAGAATTATTGGAACTTGAAATGGGATCACAGTTATTGAATCATTTAGGGTTTCGACTTATAATCCATGCCTTAGATTCAATCAGGAGATTAGCTGTCGAAAGGACTGTACGTGTATAGTACTCACAACTGAAATAGATTTACTCGCTATTTCACCTAAAACTAGTTTGTCATGATTACTTGTTAGGTGTTTTCATGGATAGTGAGGTTCTTGAAATTAAGGAGTTGATTCCAAGCGGATTAATTAATTGGATTAATTAATTAGAATAATTATTATTCATAAGTTGCAAATATTGCAAACCCACTACTAGTTTAGTAGTGAACCTAAGAGGGTCACACATCTTTATGGAAAGTAACATTTCTAATTTTAGATTTTATCCAATGGTTGGAAATTAATTAATTAATACTGATCAATTAATTAATTAAGGGTTCTATTTAATTTAATGATTGGACCTAATTTGATTCAATTATTCAATTAAGTAATTGGATTAATTAATTGGACCTAATTTGATTAGGAATCCCAATTGGAGTAAATTGAATTAATCAATTGGATTGATTAAATTGGGATTGAATCAATTGAATTGATTTGTGGATTTTTGAGTCCAAACCAAAAATTAATGTGGATCAATTAAGAAGCCCACTAAAATATGAAGAAAATAAATTAAATAAATATGATTTATTTAATTAACATATTTATAGATAAATAAATATAGTGACCAATTTTATAGGATAAAATCGGCCACTAAAATTTAATTTATGTATAAATATAATTATAGTATATATATATATATATATGATATATATCTATCTTGATATTATTTGAAGAGTTCAAATTAATATTAACAATGTATCTAGAAAATTTTGATGATTAATGTAGTATCAAATTAGTCCACATACAATAGGAGAGAGAAAAGAGAAGAGTTCTTGGAAGATTTGGAATCCTTTCAAGATAAGGTTTTGAAATAGTTTGAAATTGAAAAACCTTCCAAGAGTTGGAAAGGGATTAAAATTTTCAACCCTATATAAATAAGGGATGAAAATTACATAATTGAATTCAAAAATTTGAGCAAAAATATTTTGTTTAAAGTCTTCTATTTTTACTCTCCAAGAAAAGAAAAGAAAGAAAAAAAAATCAGTTTCTTGTTATTCTCTTCATATTATTGTTTCAAGAACTTAAAAAATCAATCTTTATTGTTTTTGAAAATTTACTCCGGTTCTAGATTAGTAAACAATTAAAAGAATACTAGCGAATCCTTTTGATTGGTGTTGCTCTTCCATATTGTGGACCTGATAGAGGGGAGATACTTGGATCCCTGCGAGTTCTGATAGTCCAGGATAAGCAATTGATTGCTTCATTCCCTACAACAACTGGAGTGCACAAAAGGTATAATCCAATTTTATATTTATTTATATATTCACTTGAATAAGCGCGATCGTTAAAATCGCTTTCGAATCAAATGGGTTAAATTTATGTTTGATAAAAATTTTAATTTTCTGCTGCATATACCCATGCGATTATAGCGAATCCAATAGTGGTATCAGAGCTACGGTTTCACTTATTCAATGAATTTTGGATTTATGAATACATATTTTTAAATTGTTTAAATTCATGTTAATTATGTAAAATTTGATTTTGCATGTTTTCAAAAAATTTAATTGGAATAATTTTAATTGCTTATTTAAATTGTTTAAATATGAAAATAAAAAATAATTGATGAAATGGCCGTCGGGTGTCAGACACTCGATGGCTGCGCACGTAGGCACTCGGCAGCGGGTGCAGGCGTGCCCATGGGCGCCCGACAGCGGGCGCTGGGTGCTTGGTGCCCGACTGCTCGCGCGGGCACCTGGAGCGCACCCGACGGACAGCAGTGGTGCTACTCGTCGTGTCGTTCCGGATCCATTTTTTTTTATTATTTTCTGGAATATTAAAATTAAATGTTAATTTTAATTATTTCTGCAAAATTATTTTTCAAGCAATTAAAAATTATACCAAGTTAAAAATAAAAAAAAAAAAAAAATTATGTTTAACAATTTGATAAATTTATATGTTTTGATAATTACATATGATGTTAATTATGAGCGTGTATGGGATGATCATGAGCCATTGGACCAATGTGATTGATTTTATTTAATATTTTTGGGTTTTAAAATTGGGCCTGCGAGCCTCTTATTTTATTTATGTAAGTTATTTTATTTTCTTTAAAGAGAGTAGAATAAATGGTAATATTTTTCTTTTTCCTTGGAAGACGAAGAATAATAAAATAGAAGACCCATGTTTGTATGTGATACAATTATGTAATAGAATAGGTTCTATTCCATTTTATTACCCTTAGACTGACATTAGGTCCATTTTTGGCTCAAATAGACCGCATAAGACTGGTTCATGATCATCCATTTATTTAAGTATGTATTAGATGCATGCTTAGGATTTTATTTAATGCTTTTATGCTTATGGAATGATATTATAATGTCATGCATTAAATAACCAACCTAATTTAAATTATGATGAGGTCTTGGATAAAATTAAACCCCGCTTAATTTACTAAAATTAAGTAAAAGAATTTTTTGAAAATTCGATTTCAAACAAAAATGGACAAGTTAGGTAGGACTTATCATTCCATGCCTACCATAAAAGATAGAGACATGACGACCGCTACCGCACTTGATCACTGACCATGAGTCGTAGGGTGGTTTTGTGTTGGAAAGCTGTGATCTCTACCAAGTATTGAGATGCTCGTAGGATGTAATCGTCATTATGTTGGCCATGAGTCGTGGGACATCTTGAAGCTCTATCTACACGAATGTTTAATGGGTATTGTTTGACACTTAGTACCATATGGGCTCATAAAATTGGGGTATATGAGAAGAGGTGAGGCAAAACAAACTTGAGGGTTGTATAGTGATACAATCGTCAAAGAGTTGACTACCAATAGAAATATTTCATGGGCTCATAAAATTGGGGTGTGAAATATTTCCATTGGACCTCAAGCTCACTAGGAAATTTGATTTCCCGAAATTCCTTTAGGGGTGATGGAATTCGAAGAAAATAGTGGGAGACATTAGTATTAAAGACCTTATAATAAATGAATATGTTTTTCCCATAGTTTACTCATTTTCTGCTTCGTGCAAGTTTTGTAGATTATTCTTCTAAAATGGCAAAGAATCCACTTGCAACAATCCTTGAACAAAACAAATTAACTAGACCTAACTTTGTCGATTGGCTAAGAAACCTGAAGATAGTTCTTCAGTCGGAGAAGAGGGCATATGTCCTCGACACTGCGCCTCCTTCGGTACCACTGGAGGATATTACTTCAGAAGATTATGCATATTACTTACGTCATGTTGATGACAATCTGCAGGCTCGATGCTACATGCTGGCATCGATGTCAAATGAGCTACAGAGGTAGAGCAAGGATCAAGATACTGCTTATGGGATCCTCATTCACCTACAAAAGTTGTATGGTGAAAGAACTCGGCAGACGAGATATCAGATCTTAAAAGAGTTTTTCAGATGTCGTATGACTGAGGGCTCTTCAGTCCATGATCATGGATTGAAGATGATAGCCTTTATTGAAAGACTGGCGTCCCTTGGAGTCGTTATGGAGAACGAACTATATACGGACCTTCTGTTGCAGTCTCTATCTCCATCATTTGACACCTTTGTTGTCAACTTTAACATGCACAACATGGAGACTAGTCTCACTGAGCTTGTGAACATGTTAAAGACGGCTGAGTCCACCGTGAAAAAGGACAAACCGGTTCTGCTTGTTGGATCTTCTTCCGAATCAAAGGCTAAAAAGCTCAAGAAAGGAAAGAAGAAAGGAAAGGGTTCTTCTAAACCCAACAAGCTGAAAGCTAAGGGCGGTGTCAAAAAGGTTTCTTCTCAATGCAATGACAAGTGCCATTACTGCGGCAAACCAGGGCACTGGAAGAGGAATTGCAAGGAGTATTTTGCAAGCCTGAAGAGTTCTTGGGTTAACAATACTTCTTGGGTATTAAATACCGGTTGTAGCTCACATATTTGCAATGATTTGCAGATGATGGCAAGAAGTAGGAAGCTGGATGGAGGAGAGACGGTCCTTAGGATGGGAAATAGAGCAAGAGTTGATGTATTAGCTATAAGGACCGTTAATCTGGCTTTAGAGAATGGTTATATAATAGTTTTAAATAATTATCTTTTTGTCTTGGATATTATTAAGAACATTATCTCTATTACAGGTTTGGATAGAAAAGGTTTTAGATTTACCATTGAGAATGAAAATTGTTCTATTTTCAAACGTTCTGATTTTATATATTCTGGTTCTTTGACGAATTATTTATATACTATTACTCCCCATAACCCCATTTTCACAATTCAACAAAATAAAAGAAAATTAGATAATTATAGTTCAATGAGCCTATGGCACGCAAGATTAGGACATATTTTTGAGAAAAGGATTAACAAATTGGCACAATTGCTTGATCTAACGAAAGAGCAAGAACTGCCAACTTGTGAATCCTGCCTCAAATGAAAGATGACCAAATCTCCATTTATTGGACAAGTGGAGCGAGCCAAGCATCTATTGGATTTGATCCATATAGATGTATGTGGGCCACTAAATGTTAGTGCCCGTGGAAATTATAACTACTTCTTAACCTTTACCGATGACTTCTCTATGTATGGTTATGTGTACCTTTTAAGGTACAAGTCTGAAGTATTTGAAAAGTTCAAAGAATTCAAAACTGAAGTAGATAAACAAACTGGATTAAAATAAAAACTCTTCGATCTGATCGATGAGGTGAATACTTAAGCACATAATTTTTAGATTATCTAAAAGAGAATGGGATTCTCTCACAGTGGACTCCTCCTGCTACTCTCCAACTCAACGGAGTTGCAGAACACAGTAATCGAACCTTGTTGGACATGGTTCGATCTATGATGAGCTTCACTTCATTACCTCTTTCATTCTAGGGTTATGCCTTAGAAACGGCGGCATACCTATTAAATAGGGTACCATCTAAAGCCGTGCCCAAAACACCATATAAGATGTGGTGTGGAAAGATACATTCCTATAAATACCTTAGGGTATGGGGTGTGCTGTTTATGTGAAGCAGCTAGTGGGAGATAAGTTTGATATGAGATCCAGCTTATGCAAGTTTGTGGGGTATCCAAAGGAGTCTATTGGATACTATTTCTATGATGCCACAGAACAAAGGGTGTTTGTTTCGAGGAATGCTACCTTCCTTGAAGAAGAATTTCTTTCAGATGAAAGTGGTAATGTCGTAGAACTTGAATAGGTTCAAGAACCACAGAACACCCAAACTGACGCAGTAAATGGTACTCTCCAACTCAACGGAGTTGCAGAACACAGTAATCGAACCTTGTTGGACATGGTTCGATCTATGATGAGCTTCACTTCATTACCTCTTTCATTCTAGGGTTATGCCTTAGAAACGGCGGCATACCTATTAAATAGGGTACCATCTATAGCCGTGCCCAAAACACCATATAAGATGTGGTGTGGAAAGATACATTCCTATAAATACCTTAGGGTATGGGGTGTGCTGTTTATGTGAAGCAGCTAGTGGGAGATAAGTTTGATATGAGATCCAGCTTATGCAAGTTTGTGGGGTATCCAAAGGAGTCTATTGGATACTATTTCTATGATGCCACAGAACAAAGGGTGTTTGTTTCGAGGAATGCTACCTTCCTTGAAGAAGAATTTCTTTCAGATGAAAGTGGCAATGTCGTAGAACTTGAATAGGTTCAAGAACCACAGAACACCCAAACTGACGCAGTAAATGGTACACCAGCTGATGCTGGACCCTCTAAGGCACAATCTCTTCGAAGATCCAAAAGGGTCTCAAGTGTACCTAAGAGGTATAACTTGTTGTTAGAGAACAAAGAAGAGGGACTCCCCTTGGATAATGATCCAAGAAGCTATGGAGAGGCGATGTCTGACATCGACTCGAAGAAGTGGCAAGAAGCTATGCAGTCCGAAATAGACTCTATGTACTCCAACAAGGTATGGACTTTGGTGGACCCACCACAGGGAATTGTTCCCATTGGCTGCAAATGGGTCTACAAGCGGAAGCTTGGAGTAGATGGAGAGGTAGCAACCTATAAGGCACGATTGGTAGCAAAAAGTTATACTCAGAAGTAAGGAATTGATTATGAGGAAACTTTTTCACCAGTAGCGATGCTTAAATCCATACGGATACTGTTGGCAATATCTGCATATTATAACTATGAGATATGGCAAATGGATGTGAAGACCGCTTTCCTTAATGGAAACATGATAAGTGCATATTTTGACATATTTTTAGATCAAATCCTTTATACTTTTCTTGCTTTATTCTTGTTAATATTCTTGTTTTATTAATGTTTTGTGTTAGGGAATAAATGGAAGCATGTTTTCAAACTTGTGCAGTTTTTGTAATTTGAGCATAACTTCATGATCAAAAGTCTATGGACCTGAAGCTTGTTTCATTTGAAAGCCAAGAGATAGATGTACAACTTTTATGTTGGAGGCTTAGCCCAATTCAGTCTTGATGATAGCATAAAATTCATCCAAGTAATTACACAAAATGGATCACCAAAATTCGGATCAGAGTTCAGCCCAGTATTGACTTATTTTACTAATTCGGTTATATATCTTGATCCCAAATTTATTTTGGTCTGAAATTCGGATATGTTATACCCAAGAGGTAAATAAACAAGTTTGATGAAGACAAGATGGTGTGAAAATGTGTCGAACTGGTAAAACCATAGGCTGCAAGTTGCTGCTGATGTTAGAGGGCGTTTAAGCCGTTACTGGACGTAAAACCAGAGGAAGATGTGAGCCACAATCACAACTACATGTACATACACGTGGTAGTAGGTAATTTTTAAATTTCGTATGTGTCCTTATTTTCAACCTTTTTGACATAAGAAAAAGACATGCAATAAATGTATTCCCTATTCACACCTCAATAAATATCACCGTACTCACTCTATTTTTGCACAACTTATTTTCAAAAAGAAAAAAAAATGGAAGTTTCTTCAACTCGCAAATTTAATTCCATTTGTGTTTTTTGTGGATCCAATCTAGGAAAAAATGGTGAGTTTATAGGGGCAGCCAATAATCTTGGTAGAACTTTAGCAGAAAGAAAAATTCATTTAGTGTATGGGGGAGGCAGTTTGGGGTTAATGGGGAGTGTTGCTATTTCTGCTTATGTAGGAGGTGTCAAAGTTCTGGGAGTTATCCCAAAATGTTTAACAGTACAGAATATCACAGGTATGACCATTGGAGATGAGCTGAAAGTGTCACACATTCAGGACAGAATGCCTAATATGTTAAACAATGCGGATGCATTCATCATTCTACCTGGCGGTTTTGGTACACTAGAGGAATTATTCCAAATTGTCTCTTGGGCACAACTCAACATTCACCAAAAACCTATAGGTATTCTTAATGTTAATGGTTTTTATGATGGTTTGCTATCTTTTGTAGATCATGCTGCCAAAAAAGGGTTTATTTCAACTTCTGCAAGAAGAATCATCATTTCTGCTCCAACACCTGACCAACTGATTGATCAACTTCTAGCATATGTGCCAAAACCTGATCCAGCCTTGGCCAATGTGGATTGGTCCAATAGGAACAATGGTCGAAAACGCAAATTGAAATTGACTCTCAGTCTGTGATACTTATTGTTAATGATTTTATCTAATAGTATGTGTGTTTTTTTTTGTTGTTGTTTCAGCTTTATTAGCCGCATTTCAGGTGATATCTTTCAAACTCTACTTTCCTATCTATTTTTGACATTGGGGACAATGTCTCGATTAGGTTGGGGGGAGGGATAATTGATATCATGACATGTATATTCAATGTGTTTTTTTTTTAGTATTTAAAAAAAATATAATAATAAAAATAAAAAATAAAAAAAAAATATAAATCAAGCGTGTTTTTTTTATGGGTCCGTTGAAAGCATGAAAAAAAGGTGGCTGAGTAAAGGGTAATTGTAACACTCTTGAGACGCATCCTTATTTTTTGCATAATATGGCAGGTTTGTAAAGTTTTTAACAAGTGTTTGTGAATTATCAATATTTTTTTTGAGTCGTATATGTTATTCCAACTTCAATGATTAAAATTAAGCATGAATAATATGGTTTGATTGATGATGGGTGTTGTTTTGGACTTTGATGTTGTTATTTGGTTAATATATTTTTGCGATAATTATACTCAAATTTTATTTTGCACAAATAGTTATGTTATTTAATGTGAAGACAATCATGTCAAAATATATAGTTCTTATGCCCTTACTCTAATCATCACTTGAATCTTCAACATGTAGGGGTTGAGTATTAGAACTTTTACTTTTGGTCTGTCGAGGCGAACGACTGATAGTGCACCACTAGAAAAATGATTAAGGCATTAAGCTTTCTAGCACCATTGGCAAATCAGCTTGTTCCCTATATGATGTTTAAAGAAAACATCCCCCTAGTAAACCACTTTGAGCCTTACAATAAATAAATATTTTTTTTTTGTAACCATATCTTTTTACCTAGCCTAAATACACTATTATCCAACCCTTGTTCTAAAAATAATTGGAGTTTAAGAGACATTCAATTAAAAGCTTGGACTTACAAAAGAAATTCAGGTTGAGATAGAAGATAAGTGTGGGGGAGTTTCTCTATATAAAAAAAAAGAAAAAAGAAAAAAATAATATAAAAAAAAATTGCAAAGTGCTACAAGTTGCAACTAAAAATGAGATGTTGCAAGATGAATAAGAGGGGTCCAATTCAATAACAATAGACTCCAGTGTGAAATTTGTGGAGTTGGAGAATTCTTCATCGATAAATTTTATGTCTCTGATTCCATGAAGTTTTTAGAACCTTTGTTGCATCCTCCTTTTATTTCTTAGCTACATCACCACCCTTTGGCCCCATTACAACCTTTGTTAAAGACCTTTTGATTTCGTGTGGTGCCTTCAGTGTAGTGGAGATTTGCACCAAAGGAAGAGCCTATGATGTTTAACTTTTCTGTTAGAGATTGGGTGATGGTTTTGTAAGGTTTTATGAGAATTCACTTATTTGAAACATGCATAGTTTCATCACTATTGACATTAACTGTCCACACACACACTTGAGTATGATTATTGTGGAAATGTATTAATTTTTGAATGACTAAGAGTTAAACTCAACACTTGTTTGATTTTATTTCCATATTACTTTGTTGCTTCATGAGAATAAAAGTTGGAAGATAGTTATTATAGGTGTTTGTAGGTATCACTGCTGGAAACCTTCACGAGACTATAACTCGTCCTCTATGGGCCACCTAGGGGTTTAAAGGCTTGTTGCATATGCTAAATGCAATCGTGATTTCCTACGAAAGTGGATTAGTTTATGTTTGTTTTAAGCTTGCTCGAGGACAAGCAAGGGTTAAGTGTGGGGAATTTGATAAGTGCATATTTTGACATATTTTTAGATCAAATCCTTTATACTTTTCTTGCTTTATTCTTGTTAATATTCTTGTTTTATTAATGTTTTGTGTTAGGGAATAAATGGAAGCATGTTTTCAGACTTGTGCAGTTTTTGTAATTTGAGCATAACTTCATGATCAAAAGCTCTATGGACCTGAACCTTGTTTCATTCGAAAGCCAAGAGATAGATGTACAACTTTTATGTTGGAGGCTCAGCCCAATTCAGTCTTGATGATAGCAGAACATTCATCCAAGTAATTACACAAAATGGATCACCAAAATTCGGATCAGAGTTCAGCCCAGTATTGACTTATTTTACCAATTCGGTTATATATCTTGAGCCCAAATTTATTTTGGTCTGAAATTCGGATATGTTATATCCAAGAGGTAAATAAACAAGTTTGATGAAGACAAGATGGTGTGAAAATGTGTCGAAATGGTAAAACCATAGGCTGAAAGTTACTGCTGATGTTACAGGGCGGCTCTTGGACATGACTCAGTAATTTGACCATATCTCCTTCATCCGATCGCCAAATTTGACAAAAGATATATGAAAATATATCAGCGTTGAAATATCTACAAGTTTTGTTCTTCACGTATCTTCAAAATCTGGCTGTATCTGACCGAAAAATGTAATTCAATTCAGTGGATGAGAAATTTGTGTAACAACTTACCAACTCTTGGCAACTAGCATACCACTTGATTAACCCCTCCATTATTTGTTTGGCCTCTAGCTTACTCCAAGTACTATAAATAGGCCATGTATTCAGCTTGTAAAGGAGGGGGGGTAGAGGGTTTCTTTAGGCTAAGTTATCTAGTTTGTATGTTTTCTAGTATTGTAAGTTTTCTAGTAGTAATAGAAATGCATTCTCTAGTTTCTCTTATATTTTTAGTCTTTGTTACTTTTATTATGTCTTTCTAAATTTTATTTTGCTGAGGAAAAAGGGTGAATCTCTTGATGGAGGAAGAGAAATGGTTATAAGGGTAGAAATTGTTTAAGTATGTTGTATTATTATTATTATTTTTGATCTAAACCCTACTTGTTTTTGTGGTGATTCTTGATTTATGTATCTCCAATGGCACAACAAATACTTGGGTTCATTTAGCTTATTGTACGATTTTACCCCACCGACTGCTAATGTGAAACCTTGATTTGTTGTTGACGAAGGAGTACATAAATGCTTGATCCCATAAATAAGTGTTGGCGTTAAGAGATAATTTGCAATAGTAAGACAATATCATGATTACCTTATTGCATGAGTTACTTGATAATATCTTCCCATTGGAACCTTCATTATGTATGGATTCCAATTGTGGCAATTAATAGAGGTAAAAAGAATAAATAACCATTTCTCTATCCAAAACTCAAGAGTGGATCCCTAATCCTCAGTACTTTTATTAATTCGGTTTTTTCTTTAGTTACATCATACATTAATTGTTCATATATTTTTGATTCACATAAACTCCATCTTTTTATAAATATAAACTTGAATTCTTCAAACAACTTCCCTGTGGATCGACCTCGGACTCACGAGAAATTATTACTTACTACAACCTGCACTTGGTTTGCAACCTTAAAGTTGTAGCAAAACATTAAGGAAGAGATCTATATGAAGCAGCCAGAAGGCTTCATATCCAGCGGGAGCGAGCAAAAGGTTTGCAAGCTCCAGAGATCTATTTATGGACTCAAACAAGCTTCGAGGAGTTGGAACATCCAATTTAATGAAATGATCAAAACGTTTAACTTTCATAAGAACCCGGATGAACCATGTGTCTACAAAAAGGTTAGTGGTAGTGTAGTTACATTTGTTGTGCTCTACGTTGATGACATCCTACTAATTGGGAATGATGTAGGAATGTTGCAGTCAACGAGGACTTGGTTATCTAATCAGTTTTCCATGAAGGACTTGGAGATGCATCTTTTATCCTAGGGATAAAGATCTATAGAGATAGATCCAGAAGGATGATCAGATTATCCCAGTCCATGTACATAGACAAAGTGCTAAAAAGGTTTAGCATGGATGAATCCAAGAGATGATTCTTGCCTATGAGTGATGGGGTTTGACTCTCTAAGGTTATATCTCCCAAGACACCTGAAGAGAGAGAAAGGATGGCTCGCATACCTTATGCTTCTGCAATAGGGAGCATAATGTATGCAATATTATGTACAAGGCCTGATATAGCACATGCTCTGAGTGTTACGAGCAGATATCAGTCTAATCCAGGGGAAGAACACTGGAAAGCCGTTAAGATGATCCAAAAGTATTTGAGAAGGACTAAGGATATCTTTATGATATACGGCAATGGAGAACTAAAACTGGAGGGATATACAGACTCTAGTTTTCAGTTCGATATAGATGACTCAAAGTCCATGTCCGAATACATATTCACCCTGAATGGTGTGCGGCCAGTTGGAAGAGTTCCAAGCAAGAGACGACTGTAGACTCTACCACTGAAGCTGAATATATTGCTACATCAGATGCAGCAAAAAAAGCTGTTTGGATTAGAAACTTCATCCAAGGGTTGGGTCTAATTCCATCCATTATTGATCCAGTTATGATTTACTGTGATAATAATGGAGCTATTGCGCAAGCAAAATAGCCAAGATCTCATCAAATATCCAAGCACATAATGAGACGATATCACTTGATCAGAGAGATCATTGGTAGAGGCGACGTCATTGTGGATCGAGTTGCCTCAACAGAAAATGTAGCAGACCCACTTACTAAGCCCTTAGCACAGAAGATATTCGACGGACATATTGAGAATATGGGCCTTAGATACATGGGCAATTGGAGCTAGGGCAAGTGGGAGATTGTTAGAGTAGGATGCCCAACGCCCCAATTAGATTGGGTGTATTATACTCTTTTGCTTTTGTAAAGACAATCTTATTGGGAATCATATTAATAAAAAGGCATTTTCTTTATCTTATGTCTTGCATTTTTTATTTCTGCACATTAGATAAAGTTCTTAGACCAAATTTAGCTACGGGGCATGGTCGCGCATATGATGGCGATCATGGAACATGCCTCTAAGGCTTTGGTCTTAAATAAGTTCCGAATCGAGAGCTTTTTGAGATGGAACATTAAATAGCTCAGTAAGACTCGTACATATGATGCATGCTCATGAGACGAGGATGTTATATTCCGTTGGCATTAGCGTAGAGACGTAAGTGCATGTATATGGGTGCTTGCTAGGGAACAAGTACACCGAACATGGACCACAAGAAATTCTTAGTTGGAGGCTTTGTCCGTCGAAATAAGAATTTTTGTGTTGCGATAGTATACGACTAGTCCTCATACTTGAGGCACGATGGTAGCCTTGTGTATATCCTGCAACACTTTGATATATCTTCTGATTGTTTGACAATCACAAAGGGGGTATGTTGGGTGTTGCACTGGTGTGCATGGAGGTTTGTCAGTGGCCAACATAGAATTCGACACTTATCTTTTTTAAACAAGGGAATCTCCTGTGTTTTCATAGTTTGTGATTCAAATACCTTGGCCAAGGCAGTATGAATTGTGATTCATCAAGAATCATTGGAACTTGAAATGTGATCATAGTTATTGAATCATTTAGGGTTTCGACTTATAATCCATGCCTTACATTCAATCAGGAGATTAGCTGTTAAAAGGACCGTACGTGTATGGTACTCGCAACTAAAATATATTTACTCGCTATTTCACCTAAGACTAGTTTGCCATGATTACTTACTAGGTATTTTCATGGATAGTGAGGTTCTTGGAATTAAGGAGTTGATTCCAAGCGGATTAATTAATTGGATTAATTAATTAGAATAATTATTATTCATAAGTTGCAAATATTGTAAATCCACTACTAGTTTAGTAGTGAACCTAAGAGGGTCACACATCTTTATGGAAAGTAACATTTCTAATTTTAGATTTTATCCAATGGTTGAAAATTAATTAATTAAGGGTTCTATTTAATTTAATTGTTAAATTAAATTATTTAATTAAGTAATTAGATTATTTAATTGGACCTAATTTGATTAGGAATCCCAATTGGAGTAAATTGAATTAATCAATTGGATTGATTAAATTGGGATTGAATCAATTGAATTGATTTGTGGATTTTTGAGTCCAAACCCAAAATTAATGTGGATCAATTAAGAAGCCCACTAAAATATGAAGAAAATAAATTAAATAAATATGATTTATTTAATTAACATATTTATAGATAAATAAATATAGTGACCAATTTTATGGGATAAAATCTGCCACTAAGATTTAATTTATGTATAAATATAATTATAGTGTATATATATATATATATGATATATATCTATCTTGATATTATTTGAAGAGTTCAAATTAATATTAACAATGTATCTAAAAAAAATTGATGATTAATGTAGTCTCAAATTAGTCCACATACAATAGGAGAGAGAAAAGAGAAGAGTTTTTGGAAGATTTGAAATCCTTCCAAGATAAGGTTTTGAAATAGTTCAAAATTGAAAAACCTTCCAAGAGTTGGAAAGGGATTAAAATTTTCAACCCTATATAAATAAGGGATGAAAATTACATAATTGAATTCAAAAATTTGAGCAAAAATATTTTGTTTAAAGTCTTCTATTTTTACTCTCCAAGAAAAGAAAAGAAAGAAAAAGAAAATTAGTTTCTTGTTATTCTCTTCATATTATTGTTTCAAGAACTTAAAAAATTAATTTTTATTGTTCTTAAAAATTTACTCCGGTTCTAGATTAGTAAACAATTAAAAGAATACTAGCGAATCCTTTTGATTGGTATTGCTCTTCCGTATTGTGGACCTGATAGAGGGGAGACACTTGGATCCCTGCGAGTTCTGATAGTCCAGGATAAGCAATTGATTGTTTCATTCCCTACAACAACCGAAGTGCACGAAAGGTATAATCCAATTTTATATTTATTTATATATTCACTTGAATAAGCGCGATCGTTAAAATCGCTTTCGAATCAAAAGGGTTAAATTTATATTTGATAAAAAATTTAATTTTCCACTGCATTACCCCTGCGATTATAACGAACCCAACATAAGCATGATTTGATGATATCCTTGGAAGGCATCCATCATACTCAACAGCCACATCCAGAAGTGGAGTCCATAAGTTGACCAATCCTCGACAAAGGGTAATGATACTTCGAACTTGCTTTGTTTAAGTCTCTTAAGGCAATACATATTCACCACTTTCCTGCTGCTTTAGGACCATCACACTATTGGATAGCTATTCAGCAAACTAAATTTCTTGGATGTGACTAGCATTTAACAAATTATGTACCTCATCTTCTATAATTTTATTATTTTCTTTACTGTTTAACAAGCCTGACCGCCGGATCCATATTTAAATGATACATAGCTATTTCAGGACTAATGCCAAACAAATTCTGAGTAGACCATGTGAATACATTTATATTTCTTTTCAAGAAGTCAATCAATAGCTCAGCTAAAGGCTACTTGAGTTAAGTGCCAATTTTAGTGCATTTTTCAGGTTCACTAGGAACCAATTCAACTGTTATCAATTCCTCATTAGGTTGTACATGGGATTCAAGCTCAACTCTCTAATCGACCTTCATCTTTTTTTCCCTCATGGTCTCCTCCTCTGAGAGCATTTGCATTCAATGTTTATTCCATATCTGCCCTTTTAATAGCTTCAACATAACATTTTTGAGCAGAATACTGATCTCTCTCTACTTCTTCTACTACCCTCCTACTGGAAATTTCATCTTCATATGGTAGGTGGAGACCACTGGTTGGAACATGTTGAGCATAGTTCTACCCAATATCATATTATATGCTGATGGTGCATTAACTATCAGAAAGCGCACCATCCTGACCTTCCTCAAAGGTGACGAGCCCAGTGCAACAGGCAAAATCATATGTCCTTTAGGCTAAACTACCCCACGTGCAAAACTAAAAGGTGAGGTTTCTACATGAAGTAGCTTAGCCCCTAACTCCATCTGTTTGTAACAATCATAGAACATGATATCTATGGAATTGTCCATCTTCATCATAATTTGCGATAGAAATCGTAATAACCAGAGTGTCTTTATAAGGGACTTGGAGGCCTCTTTTGTCCTGTGGTCCGAACTGAATTATCGCGCCCTTCGTAATTTAAATAATCTCATGTTTTTCTTCTTATCAAAATCTGGCAGCCCAAGCATGAGCTCTCCTAGCTCGATAAGAATCTTCATAAATTGGTCATCCCACTATTATTTTTATAGTTTCCTTTTAGGGGGAGCATGTGGTATATTCTCTCGAGGCTCAGCTCATTCTTATGCCCCTTTGCTCCTCCCTACCTGTGGGCTACTAGTACTATGATTATTTATTCATTTAATAAACTATATAACATTCTTCATTTAAATTAAACAAAATGATATTTGAATATATGGATTCTAAAATGAAATAGAACCAATGGTATTACTCCTTGTTTTATCACAATGAATTTCGGAATAAGAAAAGAGTGCACAAAAGTTTATATACCGAGTATATATCCTACTAAACCTAGCCTTCATTTCGTGAATTGAAAGTTGTATTTTTCTATTTATTTCTACCTAGATAGATATATATTTTCATATTTGTAAGAATATTTTCTTCAATATCCACCAATTTAAGGATATGGGATATGTTGAATTCAACAAGAATATCAATAAATTTGAGTTCATCCTACTCAGTTCAAATATCTTACTGAGTAGGGTTCTTGTTAGTCATTACTTGTAAGTTAAAACTAACTCCAATCAGCAACGACGACATTAATCATGTATGTGGAATTAGTTTGTGTAATAATCAATGTACGCAGTATTGTCATCCATATGCAACTTCAATCCTTATCCCTCATCACCGTTCAACCATTATAGTTCTGTCATTCCCCCATAAATCCCCCTCAATCATCATCTCCATTCGATGATTCACAAGAAACTAAAAACAACACATGAACCATTAACATAAAATAAAAGTTCATCACCAGTTTCACCATCATTACTATTGTATGATTTACACATAAAGAAAAATCCCTAGTAAATGATTCACAATCAATTAAGAACAACATAGTCGAATTATTGTAATTTAATAAATACTATGTTCTATTTAAAAATTATAATTATTTTACTAATTATTTTTTATTACTATGACTTGATTATAATGATTATTTTTTAATTTAACATAGTTTATATGAACTTATGATAATTCTATTAATAATAAAAAAATTATTACTAATCTTTTATGTATTTAGTAAGATATTATTTAAAAATATTTTATATATTTTTTGAATTTATATTGAGTAGAAAATTCATAAGTAAAGTATATTAGCTAATAAAGAATACTCTACTATGTATTAATTTAATAAGAACTATGTTGAATTAAAAATTAACTATTAAAATTTAAGTACAATAATTTTTTTTAAATAAGTTTAATGTCAAGTATTAATTAATCAAATTGAAAAAATTATTGAAATATAAATATAAATCTATTAATTTTAGAAAATTTTAAAGTAATTTTACTATAAATAATTGATAATGGTAATTTGATTTTTTTTTTAGAGTATAGGGGTTAAAGTGAGTTATTTCTTTTTTTTACCTTATTGACCGCTCCTTATCTTTTACACAAACTCCTTCAAGTGTCCCGCTAGAATCATCCTTTTAATTGCTAGTTCTACTATTTACTTTTTTACCTTCGTGATTGCTCTCTATCTTTATACACAAACTCCTTCAAGTGTTCACTTGAATCATCCTTTCAATCTCATCTTTCAAATTGTAACAATCTTCCATAGTATGGCCATAATCATTATGGAATCAATAAAATTTATATGACTTAACTTTCCTAGGAACCTCTGAATATGTCTTAAACCACTATAGAGCATGATGCCTTTCTACTGCAACAATCACCTACTCATTGGGCATAACCAATGTTGTGTACCTTTCATACATCAGCTAAGGTCCTCATTTTCTTTCGTATCTTTCTTTTTCGTTTCTCTCTCATCCTTTTTTGTTTTATGTGTTTCTTCAACATTAATATATTTATCTAGCCAGCAGCTTATCAAAGGTTCGAACAGGCTTCTTGGCCAATGATCTAAAAAACTCGCCATCATGAAGTCCTTGGGCTAGGGCGCTAGATAATGCATTCTATAAGGTAGATGAAATCTCCAGGACAACTGTAGTAAACCTTTTGATATAACTCTTAAGCCCCTCTTTTGTTTTTTCCTTCTACTTGAGACTAAATAGTGTCAAGACAGTCTTTTGGTACATCATAGAGCTGGCGAACTGATGTAGAAATGTCGAGTTAAATTCATCAAAGTTGCTGATAGAATTCAGAGGTAGATGACTAAACCACTATTGCGCTGACTTAATCAATGTTGTTAGAAAGGCCTTGAACTTTACCCTATTCATGGACTGATGAAGCAAAGTTGTATTTTCAAACCTGCAAACATGGTCCTATGGGTCTGCAGTTCCATCGTATTCAAAATTGAGCAGCCTGAAAATAGAGGGTAGTTCATCCCTCATAAGTTCTTCAGAAAAAGAGATTCCTTTTTTCTACACTATCTTTCCAGACATCTTCTGCTTAATCTCCATCAACTCCTCGTAAAGATTGTCTACATTTTGTGACATATCTGGATCAGTATCCAGTTTAGCCTTTCCAGTATTTTTCCCCCAACCAACCGAGGTGTAGCTTTTCTCTTCATGTATGCCCCATAAACTTATTATTTTTTCTTAGTCGTTGCCCTCTTCCTATGGTTGGAAAGGAGGCTGCACAACTTTCTTTTATCTCAATGTGGTGCTAACTGCGGCAACAATCGTACCTTTTAACTGCTCCAAGGTGAGAGTAATGGGTGTGTTTGAGCCTAAACCTCCTCCATCTCCTCCTCTCTGAACCGACGGTGGATAAGAAGCAGTAGCTAGTGTAACATGTTGCCCCTCCTCCCTATCCATGCTTTTTATATCTGATCTTTCCCTTGTTCAGGATGTTCTTCCATCTTTTCATTCAAATAGGTGTTTTCTTGTTCACCATGAACCTCGGGAAATCCCAAAAAAATCCTAAATGATCCAATAAATTCCTAGAAAATTACTGGGGAATTTAAGATCAATAATCAAAACTCACGCCTTAACTCAAACTTCCAACAGATAATGCCACTTGATGATGCTAAAAAATCTCAGCAAGAATCAAGAACTCTGGAATAAATAATTACATTGTGAACCATGTATAAATTGACTTGCAGAATGCTAGGGAGTGTGCAACAAAAATATTCTGACGCTCAAGTTATAAAAATAACAAGAGTTTCAATCACTCAATCAATATATGTGTATTAAGTTATGCGTCAAAAATAAATCATACCTTCAACCACATTTTACAGTAGTCTTTCACCATAGTAGAATTAGGAAAGAACTCTATTACCTTATAAGGATATGATCAATCTCTGTGTGGAGATAAGACAGATCCTCTAAAATTACTCTTATTAACAAAAATCATCCTCTTTCCTTTTCCAACATCTTAATGTGGTGGCAATATACTTCTTTTCATATTCTCCGAAACATAGCCCTGGTTAGCTTACTTAGACTTTTTTCTGCTTGGACACCTCAATTCGTTATTAGTAAAATCTTTTAAATGACCTGTTTTACGCAACTCAAATATAGGTAGAGCAAAATAACTTACATCATTCCTTAATGGGTTGACCAGCCTATCATTAATCAATAAGTACTTGGTCTCATAAAATCTAATATTCCTTATAATCTCAATCTAGGCTCAACTAGGTCCATTAAGAATAAGGCAATATCATGCCACATCACGTACCTAGTCTCATTATGCCGACAACTAAATATAATTGAATTTTATTCTAAAATCATAATCAAGTCAGTCACGACTCAGGACAATGATAAGTGTCGTGATTTTTCAGCAATTGAATTCTCTATTTTCTAAATTTTTATGAGGCATGATTTATTAATGTATGCTTTGTTGTTTAATTTCATTAATAATAGTTTGTGATGAAGTTATTATATTGATTTCTATAACTTTGAGACGATTTAAACACAAATCATAGAGTATCCACAACCACCTAAAGCCATTATTGTGACTTCTGTTTGAGAGAAAACAATACATGGTTGATGATAAAGCGTAGTAATAGTCTACTGCAATTTTTTATTTTTAAGAATGATTTTTGTTGGGTATCAATTCCACCAGTCACTCACTACTGCAATGTTATTTTTGTATATGTTGGGTTAATAGGTCAGAGTTGAATAGCTAAACATATTTAAATTATTTTATAAGCACTTCAAATATTTTTTGGAGGTTATAAACTAATAGATTTTTTAAAAACAAGTTTTTAAAATGTTTATATAAAATAAGATATGTTAATAATAACAAATTTATAATTTATATGTTAAATTAAAGAAACTTGTTAAAATTTTCTTACGTATTTTAAGGAATTTATAAGTTTTATTTAAAAAAAATAGAATTTATTCCACTTTGCCCCATGTAATCTAACTCAATCCCACTTTACCTAATATATTTTCAATTGCATCATTTTACCCATCAATACTCTTAAAAATGCTCCAATTATTAACTCCATTTTAGACATCTAAAATTTTGAATTTGTCATTACTTCCAACAAACGTATGCACACAGTGTATTTGAATTATATACATACACAACTTTTTTTTGTTATCTCAAAAAGAAAAAAAAAACATAAAAATTTGAATTTTCACTAGTGTATTTGAATGAAAAATGTAATAGAACTCTACAAATTTAATTTTTCTTTTTTACGTTTTTAAATTGATCACATGGAAAAATAAATTATGAAACTTATAACCATATATTATTTTAATGATTTTTATTAATCTAAATTAGTTACTTTTATAATTCATATTTCTCACAATTTTTTCAAAAAAAAAAAATAATCTAGAAGAAACAAGCCTTCAACTGAATACAATAATTTAAACTTGATACATAAAAGTTCTAAAATCAAAACTAAAATCATTAAAGATAAGTTGATTTACATATAGTTGACAAAAACTTTTTAAAAAATTATCTAATAGGTTTATTCAAGAAGAACAACTTTCTTTTATGATTTTTTTTTTTCTGAGGTGAAAAATAAATAACTTTTATGAAGCATGTGTATGTTTATTAGAAGCAACGGCAATTCCTATATTTTAGATGTCTAAAAATGGTGCTAACAGACAATTGTAAAGTGTGAGGGGATCAAAGTATAAGGCATAAAGTGTTATTAATCCAAAAATTTGTTAGTTCTTCCCCTAAATTTTTACCAAGAACTCTATAAATTTTTCTAACCACGATCGATCTATCGTGTAGATCGGGGTGCAGAGCCTGCACTTATAACTAGATAGAAGCTGTTGCTTTGGGCGGGCAGGTTTGTAATAAATCAGTGTGAATCATATGTTGTTGGCATCAGTCTGAGGCTGAGGCTGGCTGTTAAATTTGAGTACGACCGGTGAAGTGGAGAGAGAGTTACTTGAGAGACTGCAGCAGCTCTTATTTCGTATACACAACAGAAAATATCTCTTCTTTTTAGATTAGATTTCACCCTCTTTGCATTATGATTGTGTTTGGGGATGAGAAATCAGTTTGCTGGAAATGGAAAAGATTTACCATTCTCACGTCATCAGAGAATCTTTACCTGTTCACTCATATCTATTTTTATTTTTATTTTGTAATATAATGTTTTATTTTTAAATATTTTGTAAATATATATATAAAATGTGAATCATATATTTTGGGCATGTATATAGGCCCAATATACTAAGTTCACGAAGACCTAAGGGTTCAAATTTAAAAAAATTCTTATATCAACATTATAAATACTTCTAATTTTTATTATTAAAAAGTACTAAATGAATTGCGCACTTCAATGATTTCAAATTATCTATTTTTTATTGACTTACTCTATAATTGAATTGAGCGTCATAGAGTTTTCGATGAGTCAATCTCAACACCTCTAATCATTATTTTGAAAATTAGATTGGATGGCCAGTTTAACCTTTTCAATCGAAAATCGGAGGTTGATTATAAAATTGAAAATTCAATTTGACCGGTCAAAACTAGTTTGATCGATTTTTAATTTTTTTTTAATTTTTTAAAAAGTTTAAATTTGATATTTTGTTATATTTATGTGGTTATTTGAATTTTGTGTTTTGTTAAATATTTTTTTAGATAATTATTTATCTTTTTTTTTATATTTAAAATGTATTACTTAATAATTAATCTATTGTATTATCATTTTACATAATATAATAAAAAAATATAATCAATTTTCATTAAACCGATCCGATCGGCAGTTAAACCGGTCGATCGGTTGAGCCACTAATCGTTAGCAAGATTAGTTTAGTCACCGGTCCGATTATAAAAATATTGTCTCTAATAACTTTTTGTAACGCAAGTAATAATCCATATTGTAATTCAATTCCAATAAAAATTTCAAAAAAATAAATAAATAATGGTACCACATAGATATGTAACATTAAATTAAAATAAATAATTTGAAATGGATACAAAGAAATGGAGTGAGGTTAAAAAATGACAGAAAGAAGACTAATAGGTACAGCTTTGAGTATACGTTGTGGCGTGGGATAATCGCATTCATGGATCTTCTGGTATCATATTACTTTTCCTACCATCTGGGCTCTGTTTCTATTCTGGCAATATTAATTCTTAGCTTGCTGGAAATGGAGTCTGCCATTCTCGGTTTCTGTAATCTCTCGATGGAGGGTTCTGTGGCATTAGATTAACCATTGTTTTGCGTTGTGTTTTGGGCAAAAGAATAAGACGGGCAAACACTTTCTCAACTTTTATGTTGAGGGTGTTCAAGTAGGTTGGGCAGGTTTTGTTAATTTTTTGGCTCATTCCAACCTTTTTTATTTTTAAATTTGCTTTATTTTAAAATCGATCGTTATTGAAACTACACTTTGTAATTTGCTTGGGTGGGTGCAATTTTGTGGTTTTATTTTTCTATATTAGGTTTTTAGTTCTGTCAACTATTTTAGTCTATACTTAAGGTAAAATAATAATACTATTTACTCATCTATGTTAGGTGTTCACTAAAGTAAAATTTGAGACATATATTGCTTTTATGTTAAGTGCAGATTATGTTCTTCTTTAAAAAAAAAAAATAATAACGAGAAATTTTAGTTTTTATGAAATACTGGTGGCCAATAAATTTCAATATTCATAAACTTATTATCCATTTAAAGTTTTATTGAATCTTATTCATATTTTGTATTGCTCCTCTATGTTGGAATTTGCTCATAATTTTTTTTAATTTAGCCATAACATAGCTATATTTTATAATACATAAATATTTTAAATGTGCATAATCTCCCATCTATAATATTATAAAATTGTGAGTTTTTTTTTTTCAAATTTAGAATTAGTTTTTGTTAGACTTAACATGTAGAAGAGAATGTACGTACTTAACAATATATTTTAATAAGATTAAATTTAAGGTAAAACACATTATACCCCGAACTATATTCATAGTCACAAAACCCTTTGAACTAATAGTTATAATACTTACACGGTATACCATTGAATAACAAATATAACACTTACCCCCAAAATGAATGTTTTTAATGTCTTTATTTTATATGAATTTCCATAGTTCTCAATACATTTTGAGCATTTTGCACCGTAAATTCAATTTTAAATTCTTTCTTAATTAGAAAAGTAAGCTAATAGATAACTTAAGTAATTCAAATTTTAAAAACCAAAGTAATAAATAATATAATAACTACAAAGAATAATATTAAGCAATATTTTGATTATTTAAACTCAAAATAAAGTTATGAACTATCTAATCTAAATGAATTTCGACTATTTTGGATAAAAATAAATAAGTATATCTCCATTGAGATATATATATATATATATATTCTTTTTTTTTTATGATTGAATAAAGATATATTTCAACAAAATTTGGACTCTTTTGAATAAAAATGCATAAGCATATCTTTGTTCAATTTAACATATATACATCTAAATTTAGTTTACAGAAATATACTTATTCATCTTTATAAAAGAGTCCAAAATTCATTTAGATTAAATAGTTAATAACTTTATTTGAATTCAAATAATCAAAATGAATTTTATATGTTTAACATTTTTTGTGTATTTATTTTGCTCATTTATTACTATAGTTTTTAAATTTTGAATTACATAATTTATTAATTACTTTTTTTGCTATAATTAAAAAATAGTTTTTCTAATTAAGAAAAAAATTGAAGTTAAATTAAAATGAAAAATACTCAAAATATATTGAGAACTATATAAATTCAAATGGCATAAAGGCAATATTGTCCAAGTATTTAATTCAAAGGAGGGGAGGGGGAGATAAGTGTCACATTTATTAGTTCGTGGGGGTGTTTGCAATCATTATTATGATCCAAGGGATATAATGCCATTTAATTTAGGGGTGTTAATGACCAAAAATATAATTCCATTTAATTATTATATTGGTTAGTTCAAGGGGTGTTAATGACCAAAAATATAATTCCATTTAATTATTATATTGGTTAGTTCAAGGGGTGTTAATGACCAAAAATATAATTCAGGGTACAATGTATTTTATCCTTAAATTTGATAACAATTAAGTAAATAATTGAGATTAAAATATAAGAAAAAACCTTCTTTAACATATTATTTACAAAGTACGATTGGTTTTTGCATTGCTTCAATAATGATGATACTCTCATTCTATATCCAATTTTAAGGGCACTAAAACCCATATTTTACATTTTCGAATAACAATTGATTAGAAATTTCCAAGTTCCCTGTCAAATAATAACTTATAAAATTATTTAACAATAATAGGAAGTTTGACACTTGAAATGAATGTATGAAGGAATAAGGAAGACTTATAATATCTTTATCTATTTTAAAAATAAAACAATGTTTAGTTCATATACATTAGTTTTTGTGTTATAACTTAAATATATTGTATAACATATAAGCAATAGATTGCTGTTGTATGCTCGCTTTTGTAGCTTAAAAATATTTAAATATGCCCAACCATATAATTTTATGATCTGTTTTTCTTAAACTCAAAACCAGCCCATCAACTCACTAACCCATCGATTGCAGTGCAATTTGGTTAGGTCGACCAATTGGAAGGGTTGTGCAGTTTGAACACTCCTAGGTGGGAGCATTAGTCGAGACACAAGATCATGATCAACATGAATTCTCTCAAAATCATATAAAAATCATCCTCCCTTACATTGCAGCATGCGGTGTGGGTGGTGGCATTGGAAGTACAGACAGTGTCCTCTGGAGGGTAGGTCAAGCTAGCACAAAGTTGCTTCGTTGTGGGTGCTGAAACTGTGGTGAATTGTATGATTATAAGGTGTGGGACTTAGTTTCCACATCGATTATTGAAGTACTAATGTGGGATTTATGTGGTTTAGGGTATGTGGTTTAGGGTTCTCCCAATTCAATAGCTTCTTGAACTTATGTAAAATAAAGGCAATTATGTCTTTATGTGATATGTGAAATTTAATCACTTATAATCCTACTTGCACACTACACAAGTGTGTAGCATCAAATAACTAGATAAACAGGCAATCATGTCAACATTGGAAAGGTTTCTCCAATTAGATTTTATTAAACTTAAATAATCACTGGAAATGTTCGAATATTTGTTAGGTAATTTGGATAAAATTTTGCCATGGTGGTCAATACCAATATACCATCCTTAAGTTGGTTAAAAAAATTAGCATGAAAGGGTGGAGCTCCAACTACATAATCCTAGCCAGGTTGCTTGGTGATCTATATAGTCCTCACCTTAAAGACTTTGTGCCCCCTATGCAGATTTGAGATTGTTGGTGCCTAAACCAATCCAATTTTTCTATTGCAATTATACAGATTTTTCTTTTTTCCCTTATATTCCACCTTACACATCCTTTGCTAGATGCCCCATTTTGAACATGAACATTCTAAGCTGCAAGGAAACTAATAGTTGATGTATTTCTAACTTGTCTAGCTATTTCACTCAGTTGAGATGGATTTTATGTGAATATCCAAAATATAATTATGACAAACAATAGACACAAAATGACCACGAATTCCACATAACATAGTATATTTCCCCTCTTTTTTTTTTTTTAATTGAAGAAAAGTGACTAATATATCACTACATCACATAAACTAATAAAAAATTAATCAATAATTTATAGATAATAATTGTCAATAATTAACTATCATATCATAAATGTAAATTAATTTCCACATATTTGTTAAAATTCAAATTTAAGATCTCAAAATTTTAGAGTGCCAGACTCTTTGTGTTAAACTAAGCTCCATTAACAATATAAAGTAGTGCTTCTCATCTTGACATGCCATGTTTGAGCTGAAGTGATACGAGGATAGATTTCAGACCATATTCAATCTATTACTCCATGACATCTATTTCCAGGGCAGACTGAAACATGTCATGTGTACAACAGAAATGAGACAGAAAACAAACAGAACACCTAAGAGCAGGGAAATGGATCAATAGCTGTTCATCTGGAGGAGACAACCAAGTAACTGACAATTGGTGGAGCCTTTATTGTTCTTGGGGTGCCAAAAGGAATTTAGTTTTAAGAAAAGCTACAATGGTACTGTGTACTACTTAGACAACTCGATGCTAATAATGCTGTAAGAGAGAGATGACTGACTGAAAAAGCAAACTTTAGCAGCAGCAGTATGCATGCATGCATGCTTGACTAACTGACCAAAGTTAAAGAGACAAGCATTTACTTGTCCACAATACGCAACCTGCTTTGGGCTGCATATCTCATGCAACAGTATAAATGAATCATGACAGCAGCATAATAAATTATGTGATTTTGGAATTTGGAGCCTTTTATGGTATATCAGTAATAATTTTCTTTTTGGTAAATTGAGTGGTTTTTTTCTAAGACTGGTTTGGCCTGGATTTATGATTTTAGGCGGAGCAGGATTTTAGTACGGAGGCAAAATTTGAATCATAAAAAATGTAATATTAATTATTTTTTTATTTATAAAAATATTTTTTTATTATGATTTTTTATTAACTAGTTATTAAAAAATAAATACAATTATAAATAAAAATATTATATTTATATATATATATATATTTCATACTTATCATATTTACATAAATATTTGAATAAAAATACGACGTCTAAATGAAAATAAAAATTAATTTTAATTTAATCCAATACAAAACAAAAACTAACTTAAAAAGTTAGAAATATATGATTTGAAAATTAGAATAATTCTCACAATTTTATCATAATCTTATGAATCATTATGTCTTATTATAGTGAAAAAAGAAAATATTTTTCAAATGAAGTGCATTTTATATAAGTAGCTACACATTTATAAAAGATTAATTGAGAAAAAAAATTCAATAAAAAAATTAATTTTAATGTTTTGATTGTGATGTTGTGAAATCTTATTTCAAAATGTAACAAAAATGAAATGAGAATCTAATTCTTATTGAACCAAACAAAACTTATAAGTAAATGAAATGTAAAGTATTAAACAAAGGAAACTTAATAAAATAAATAAATTATATAAATATAAATGAAAAAATGTAATAAGAAAATAATGAATTAAAAGTATATTAAAAAATTAATGAAGTTCTTAATTATTTTTAGTGTGAAAGAAAACTATTGTTTAAAAAAAAAAATTCTTAAAGTTAATAAAAAATTATAATAACATGTTAAAATTGCCAATCAAGCTTGCTATAAAACTAATAATAAGTATAAAAAATAACTATAATGAGTATTTTTTGACTAATATAAACCACGTTTGTAGAAATAAAATTATAATAGTATAAATACCTTTTAAAATTTTATATTAAAAATAATCACTTTAAATTTAAAAAAAAATGAAGTTTTTAAATAATTTAAAACATCGTTAAATTTACATATTCAAAATAAGATTATAAAATTTTGAAGGGGGCAAATGAGATAATTTTATTATTCAAAGAGGGGGGAAATTTTTAATTTTATTACTTTATAAATAAAAAATAAATTTGTAAAAAACTTGGTTGGGGGGGGGGGGGGGGGGGGCTTATGTATTTATAGAGTTGTTAAACACGAACAATGCAATATGCATCATTGTGGATAAAGGGGAATTTTGCGAGCACGGTCCCAATAAGTTGATACTTGCACTATGTACACCATCCACAAATAAAGCTAAACTTTACAGACGTAAGCCAACTTTTAACTCAAATGTGCTGCCCTAACGAGAAATGGTGACATCAATAGAAAGTTGCAAGAGAAATCCAACATTACTCTTGGACCAACCATGCCATGACTTTGCTAAGTTCATGGATAAAAGTATGATTTAGTGTTCACTGCATTTACCATACAAGTGTTGAGACTAGGTAATATGATGAACTCCTAGGTGGGTGGGGAGCTGCGCTAATGTCAGAGGTCGACGTTTTTCTATTTGAATTGTTAACAGTTAAAATTTATATAAACGTAAAGGTCTTATTTGAAAACTTCACACTTCAGACAAGGCAAACATAAACCCCACAAAGATATTGTGCTGAATTTAGGGAATACAAAATATAATAAAAGAAGGGCCTTAGTTTTTTAAGTTGAAATAGGTGAAGGGAGCTACAAATAAAACTTTTAGCTTAACTACCCAATTTAGAATTTTAAAACACTTATAGTTCAAGCACTTGCCATTATAACACCAAAAATTGCGCCTTCCCTATAAATTTTTAAAACACTTACATAGGTCATAATGCAAAACAGCTTACAATTAGAGTGTCTCTTTACTGTGATAGATCTCTAGAAATGTCACTTTACTGTGGAGGTGGCGGTGGGGGAATATGCATTGGTTGAGGTGGGGGCATGGACATATGTGGCATAGAATGGGGTCCACCACTGAACTGCTGAGGAGGTGGCGGTGGTCGCCATACAGGTGGAGCAACAATTCCAGCTGGAGGTGGTGGAGGCCTAACAAGAGCTGGTGTCATTTGTGGAGGAGGTGGAGGCGGCATGCTCCTGAACTGCATTTGTGGTGGAGGAATACCAGTTGGACCAGGTTGTGGTGGCTGACCCTGCCAAGATGTTCCAGACATCTGCATAGGTGGATAGACATTCTGGGGAGGTGGTGCGCGGAGTGCTGGGATAGGAGCTGGAGGAACAGTGCCATTTGCAAAGGGCCGTGGTGCCAACGGAGCACTGACCGCACCATTTTGCTTAGGAGGAATTGTCGGAGGTCCACTTGCAAACATGGTATGGGGCCTACTTCTTTGGATAGTAGGATTACTTGCAGCCAAAACTCTTTCTGCAGTTCATCAATAGAAGACCGTATATAACTACTATAGTAACATACTGAACACAAACACTAGATACACAGCATGATATCAGGACTTATTGATATTAAAGAATCTTGTATATCTAGGTTCATTTATATTTAGGTTTTGAAGCTGTTACGACCCATGCTGAAGACAAGTTATCTTCATGGACATGCTACAGGTGTAAGCAAGTGCTTGTCAGGTGCAGTGTTGCTCTTATTAAGTTTGTAGTAATAACTGGCTTGTGAGTGTAGAAAGGCTTGTTGGATGGTGAAAGGACCTCAAATGTGGTTTGGTAATGTATCATGAAGCTGACAAAAGGCAGGGAATAGAACAAGTACACCAGAGGGCTTGGGAGCGCTTGTGTTTAATGTGATATTATATAATCCACACAAAGTGAAACGGATTCTCTCCTCCATTACAGATGCCATCTTATGAAAGCATTATGAATATCACATTCAGGAGAACCCTCCTGAAGACAACAATTATTATTAATCTGTGCAGATGTGGGTTGGCAGACAAAGATGGATGGACCAAGGGATTTGTCATCCCTTGTAAATAAAAAAAACTGTTTTCTTTCCTGATGTTGTCAAGGAGGAAAAGAGGAGAAAACGATTTGGCTAGTTAATTAACTAAAACATGGTTGAAACAAATTGGTGCATGTCACTTGAAATAAAACAAAATCTCCACTTTCATCCATTTCCAACCCCCCAACCTCCACCAAAAAGAAAAAGAAAAAAGTAGAAAAATCCCTCCTGCCACACAAGCAAAGTGATTTCCTGAACATTTTCCATTCTCTCAGTTGCATTGAATCCAACTTCCCTTGTTAAAAATCCAAAGGAAGCCAAATTTCCGTTTAAGATGGTAATCGTTAATAACACAGGGAAAAATTAAGATTCCTAGCTATCAAGAGCTACCAAGAGGAACTGGTTAACAGGGATACGGGACATATTTGGAAGCGGTCAAATCATTAGGCTTCAGCAAGACATTAGTAGCTGCAGACTTAAGCAGCCATTATATTTCCCTCAATCACATATGGAGAGAGAGAGAGAGAGAGAGAGAGAGAGCAAGAAGAAATCTCGCCTGCAGGTGTTCCATGACGTTCTCCCTTCGTGTCTTTCTTGTATGCATAAGACACTGTTATCTGACGATTGCAGAGATACTGGCCATTCATCGTCTGTAGAAATAAAGGCTGTTAGGTTCTTCAACAAATAAATCATCTAATAATTTATGCAAAAGGCATAATGTTTTCTTCCTATTCTCCCAAAGCACAATATAAGCAACATTATCATTAAGACCACAGATGAGACCCACAAATCAGATAGAACGAATCAATTCAAGTGCAAAACATTTATTAACTTCTCCCATGAGAGGCTAACCCACCATTCTACTTAGCTCCATCATGCCAAGGATGAGAAGAATACATGTTTCATATAAGATATCACAAGCCAATGCCCTCACTCAATTAAAGGAATCAATTGTTAATAGTTTTGAAGCTGATAATGATACCGAACTCAATGTTCTTAGCCAGCTCAAGCATAACATCAGATAGAAAACGTTACCTCAATAGCAGCATCAGAAGCGTCAAAAGAATCATAGCTAATAAAACCAAAACCACGAGAATTTCCAGTCTCTGGATCTCTCATTATCTGCAAATGGCACCAAGTTTTAATTCAGCAGCAAATAAAAACCAAAATGTAATCGTTACAAGTGATCAATTAGCAAGCTATATCCCATTCATCACAAAACAGAAAAATGTGGCAATGACCAATGGTAGCAGCAAACAGCAGTAGGCTATAACACACCCACACACATCCACAGAGGATTTGGAACTCATGGTAAGCATCCAACTTTCAAATTGGTAATTTGAGACAGAAAAGGAACAGTATGAGCATAAATAAGATTTATGAAACAAGCCAAAAACAAGACAAATTAACTGCCATGTAATAATCTCAATACAACCAGGAAAAAAATATTCCTATCAATTGACAGTACAAAAGTTACGGAACAAAATCATTCATACAAACTTCAATGCTAAACCAATATCAACACCAACACAAAAGAGAGCACATGCAGGGCTGGGCCCAAAACACATACAAGGATAGCATGAAGCAACAATATATTTAAATTACTGAAAGACATGTCTTGCAGCCTAAATTAGTGGTAAAACCCACATCCATCCCCCACCCCCCACCCAGGTTGCAAGAGAGAGAGAGAGAGAGAGAGGGAGAGATCAATTTGGATGGATGTGGAGAAAATAGAGTAAGGACAAAAGAACCAATATCTTTGTTCTTCATTTTTTAAAAAAAGAACTAGTTTCAGTTTAACTTTCTACTAAGTCTATAAGGAAGGAACCAAGTGTGCTCTCCAAGGAACAATTACCCATGTTCTTGTATTACATCTGTTCCTCTCCTCATTCCTCCCTTTTCCTTCAATTTTCTTCTATTTTATTACTCCACCGAAGAAGAATAAGTCATATACTTGCACGCTATCTGGCAAGTGTTTCAACAACATACCATCATAAGCACGGAAACTATCCAAATTCACCCCCACCCCACCCGAAAGAGAAGAAAGGAAAGACAGAAGAAAAAGAGTACATAGACACATAAAACAAGAGAGAGAGGGAGTACTTGAAGATCCAACATAAAAAAACAAAAGGTTAGAGGAAACTAGCAGATCCAATTCAGTTGGTGGAAGAAAATTCCAAATTAAAAGCTTCAGAAATAGTAGATGCAATACAATAAATAACAGAACTATACCCTTATATGGTCTTAAAATTACTGATTCATATACAATGGACACAAAAGGCTGAAAAAATGTGTCAAAATTAGCTCTCTCCAAGTAATATGGTAGAAAACAAACAAATCAGACAATGAAATTGGCTAGTGCCACAGATGAGAGCGGAATAACCTTTGGATTTGTAACAATGACACCAAAAGCACTGAAAGTGTCATACAGAAGCTTTTCATCAACATCCTGTAAAAAGTAGAAAAAGTTCAGTTGCATGTTCAAATACTTCGCGCAATTGAAAAGTAGTTCTTCTCAAATAAAACAGTATGGGCATAAATATGCATCTACACTACATAAGATTAGTTATACAGAATAACCACATAGAATACAGAGCGATTAGAGAAAGGAGAGAGTTTTAAAGTAAATATATATATTGTGAGTGTGCATGTGTCAATATATGTCAGGATTTCTTACAGGATCAAGGTTCCCAATAAAAAGGTTAGCGCCCACATCCACACTTTTCTTATCTTGTGACGCCTAAAATCCAAACAAAAGGGTTAAAGGTCATCAGGCTTTATATATAAATCAGCACAGATTTTTATAATACCAGTAAGACATTGCATAACTTAAAAGGGATAGTGAAAAAAATGCAATTTGTTAACCAACTCACATCTGAAACAAAATGCAAATGCATACCTTATTTACTCGTATTGCCTTTCCATACAGTTTAATCATATTTAGAACCTTAATTGCCTGCAAAACGCGATAGATTGTCAAAACCTTGGCATCATAAGGAGGAACTTAAAAAAAATATGTGGAATGAAACAATTATGAAAGCAAAAATACACTTACATAGTCAGCATCTTCTTCGCTTCTGAACTCCACAAAGCCATACCCTTGATGAGCATTTGTAACTCTGTCCTTGGGAACATACACATTGACTGGAACAAACAAGACATGTAAGACCCCAAAACATACACAAAATAAATGAAGGAAATGAAATTTACAGATAAGCAATTCAATTAAATACATGAAGCGCCTGAGTATTTAGGTTTACAAACATCACTGAAATAAGGTCCATCATAAAAAAACAAAGATGTGTAAAGCCAAATATCTGAAACGTACCAACTGGTCCTGCTTGCACAAACAGCTCCCATAATAACTCTTCACTCGCCTGGGAGGGCACATAAGGAAAAGAGTTATGTTCTCTCATGATTCCATAGCTAAAAATGGAATGAACACAGTAGGTGTTGAAAATACAGTGAAACACAGATTTTTCTTTTTTCCTTTTCTTTCTTTTTTTTTTCTGGGGTGGGGGTTGGAGGGTGGAGTCGGTTATGGGGATGTGGTGGGTGCACAATGGAAAGGATGGTTTACAACATAATCAAGATCTGAGAAAACAAAAATAACATCAGTTAAAAAATACAAGCGCAAGTGCGGTAGCTTAGTGTATACCAATACCAAAATCTAAAAGCAAATAACCTACAAAAGCAAAAAATTACAGGTGGCAAGTAGCTTGCATAATAATAGTAAGGCAAAATGACAAGATAAATATTTCTAAATATACAAGTCTTTGGAGAGATGACAGCATGGACCTCATGAATATTGGGGCAGGATACGCATAAGCAGCCTTACATTGATAGTTCCAAAACCTAAGTCATTCAACTTAACCACCTGACTCATTAGTTCCTAACCATGTATGGGACGAAACCAAAGGAAATTTTCCCCAACCTATTGTGGTAACAACTCAAACACACCAAAGCTTTCCATAAATGTGCAACGACATGAAGTGTATCACTCATCGCAAAATTATCCTTTCACCTCAATAAGAGCAAATCATTTGCATTTTTCCTGCGCAATTTTTTCTTCATATTTACTTAGAAGCCAATAATTGTTTTTAGGCATTTGTTAACCAAATATTTCTGAACGTCGCAGCCGCAAATACGAGTGTATGACAAAAGAATTAGTGGACAATAGGAGTTAAAAAAAATCATTTATTTCGATTACGCACTGACCACTGGACCCAACAACCAATTCCATTGGAACTAAATGCAAAATGCATAAAAATAGAAAAACAAAACGAAGCATTTCTTCTAAATCTCCAGAAATATTTTGAAAATAATATTGCTCCAAACAATTTAGGCAGTCACCAAGAGTAAGACATAGAAACACTAATTCACTTAAACCCTAGGCCTTATTGACAAAAAAATCCTAAACCCAGGCCGAGCGATAACAAGAGAAGAGTACTTTGGGTTCGAGATTGCCGACGTATACGGTGGCGTCTTGGTTGCGCTCGGCGGAGTGCTGGCCCAGAAGATTTGCCCCGACACCTGGTGCTATTCGGGTCGTCATCGGCCTCCGGTGAATAACCAACCACTATACCCAACTGGAGATTCTAGGGTTTTAGGACTTGGAAAAAAATATTGCACTTCTCGATTTTGAAGTAATTTCAAGAAATGAATATTTTTGAATGGTATATAAACAAGAAAAGGTATATTCTACTTTAGCCCCTTAAATTGTACTTATTTTTGCTCAACTCCCCCAATTTTGCATCGAATAGATTGTATGCCATGTTTTTATAATCATACCAGTTATCAAACCGATTTTTTTAATAATTAGCGGTTCATCGGTGGTCAAATTAATTTAATAAAAATTAATTATATTTTTTTATTTTATTATATAAAATAATAATATAATAAATTAATTATTATAAAATATATTTTAAATATAAAAATAAATAAATAATTACATAAAAAATATATAAAAAAATACAAAATCCAAATAATTAAATAAATATAACAAAATATCAAATTTAAATATTTATAAAAATTAAAAACAAAAATTTTTTAAAAAAATATAAAAATCGATCAAATCAATTTTGGCCATTATGGGCGGTTTTGACTGATTTAATCGATTACTAACCAGTCAAATAATTTTTGGTCTTAACCGAATCAGATCGGACTGACCTTCGATTTCTATTTGAACTGGCCGGTCCAATCCTATTTTGAAAACATTGATTGTATGGTATCTACAGACAAGTATAATCACTATTGAGAAAATATCAAATTCTAATTAAATATCACAAGTTGATGGGTTCCAAAACAGACTCAATAAGTTAAGTTTAAGAATTTATTTGTATTATAAACATAAATAAAAATAAGACTTTATACCAAATTTATGAGATTCACACATCAATATAAAATATTGAATTATAATATTTAAGTTAAGCCCACTAAAATTATAATTTTTATTAAAAGAAATACAATTAATTAGGCATTAGATCACTTTCAAATTCTATAATTTTTATTGAATTGTTTTGTAACTGATTTAGGCGTCGGAAGAATTTTGTCGGATTAACTTCGCCATCTCTAACAACTTTTTATAATATAGACAGTGAACTACATTACAATTAACTTCCAATTAGAAGTTTCGAAAAGAGAAGTAATACTACATCAAAAGTATTGTATCTTCACATAATTATAAAAATATTGTTGCATGCCTTTCTGTCCTGATAAAAAAAAAAAAAACCTTTTTACTTGAAGTGTCCGCAATACTATTTTTGAGAGTATTACTTCACCAAATTGTATCAATTTTTTTAAGTATGTTAATATTTCATTATTTAGGCCAATGCATAATGAGTAGTGCCTTTTTCATATGCAAGTTGCATCATACATTTAATAGCATTAGCTATTTTATTTGTAATAATGTGATGGAGCGTAACATTTTCTAGCCTGGAAGGTGCATTACCACATGTATTCATTTTCCCTTATTTTTCTTGGCTACTAAAGAAATATGCATATTTCATACTTCCCATACCGCTTGATCACCTTTTTCCAATATCACTTAGCCCTCTTATATTGTTGTGCAGACCATAATTAATTGTTCATTGCATTATCTCATTTTGATAATAAATTAAGCATGTGATATGTGTACATGAAAATTAAATCAATAATTTTGCCTTAATTAAATGAAGATGTTACTTGCCCCATCAAATTAATAGAGACAAAAATTAAAAAAGAATTCTTAACTCTGTTAATGAGGCCTAACCAAATATTACCAATATGCATTTCTAGGTTTCACTAAGTTATCATGATGTTAAATCACATCCCATAATTACCACATTGGAAAAGAATATAATATTAATATAAAAATAATTTGTTGAATGTCATATTAAGAAAATATAAAATTTAGAAGAACAACAATTCCAATATTAAATAATTTCAAAAGAACAACCATAATAAATATGTAATTATTGCTACCGTGTGCCATTTTGATTCAATTGCTGTAGTGTACATAATAATAGCATAGGGTTGGGTTCGTTCGCTTGATTCATTGGAAAAATATGAGAGGCAATATTGTCTTTCCACCACATCCTGACACAATTATTGGATTTTTTTTTTATTTGTAAATATTTGAGGGGCTGGGTCAAACTAGAAGACTTACAATCCAAGGGGGTTCATTGGTAATAAGGGAAAACTTGAGAGGGCGAAGCGAGAAAAAGTCTAGTAGTAAAACCCAAATCCAACCTGCCACCGCCGCACAGCCTCTATTCGGACTTCGGCAAACTTTCTTCCGTTTTCACCCGCAGCCACCGTACTCTAGGGTAAGCTACTAGGTTATTATACACTCAGAGAGAGGGAGAGAGGGAGAGAGATTCTAAGGTTGGAGAAAAAAACTTTAAACTCTTGATTGCCGCGTCTTTGAGCGGTGGTGGTGGAATTTCACGGCGGCAGGCCATTTTCTGAAACTTACTGGTATGCTGAAATGTTATCCCTTTTTCTGTCCCCCTTCTCGTTTCTCGATAACATATACATATTCGCCTGCGCATTACCATCGATAAACATACTTTCAAAGTGGTATATTAAATAGTAAATCATTGTGCTTGAAATTCGCAGTTTTTGTTATATTAGATTGTGCTTACTGAAACGCTGGATTATAATAGGAGCTTTCAAGGTATTACACTGCATCATTGTTTATCCATTTTTTTTATGTTTCTGATGTGTTCAATCTTTAGAGGGCTGTAGCTTAAATTTGAAGATGTTGTAATTGAAGATATGGAGCATTTGGTGAAATAGAAGGAACCTAAGTGAACTATGTTCAAGTTAAGAACATGGATTCTTTGGGCTTCAAGCATGTCTTCTGAACTTGATTGATTTTTTTTAAATTCGTTTTTGTTCATGTTTATTCTTTTATTACAACTTGTGACTGTGTTTGGTTGAGTGACTCTAAGTTGCAGAAAAATTGGTCTTGCCATGTACGGACAACAATATTTAGTTGTACTCTGTGTCTGCTCCAGTAGTTCTGGTTGTTTAGGAACATGCATATCACGCCAATTGGCATTTATGTTATTAAGTCCTTCACATTCATGGCACCTCCAAGTTGGCCCATTTCTTCCCATTGCTTTGCGTCTCCCAAAAAATTACAACAGGCATGTATATAACAACAATTTTGCTACTAAGTCGGGGAAATTGCTTTTTCCACTGTGGAAAAGAGCGATTGGTGATCTAAATGCCCGTCCTTAAGCTTCTTTTCTGAGTTGAATAATAGACAGCATCATTTCTTTTTTTTTTTTTTTGGATATTCATTGTTATATTACTTTCGAAATGTTGTTCTCTTCTGAAGTTTGATGCATCTGTTAGTCACTGAAGCATAAAATACGCTTATAATGTTAAATTGATGTATTATGTGTCAGAGTTGCTTGAATTGCTAAGAGGAGAGCCAAAAAGAACAAGAATGGTATTATCAAACAAGAAGCTAAAGCAAAAGGTAAAAGCTGCTAAAGCTGAACTAATTGTTGCATCGGAAGCTGAGAATAACTTGATTGACAAGAATTCTGAGAACTCCCCGGATTTGGATTCTAAAACCTCGCACTCTCTGAGGACCATCCTGAATCCAAAGGCCCAAAAGCCCAAATTATCTAAACGAGAAAAACGAAGACAAAAGGCACAGAAAGAGAATTCAGACATTATTAGAAATGGAGAAGTTAGTGGTGATGCAGAGGCAATGAAACAAGATGGGTCAAAGTCAGATGATGTGGAGGTGAAGAAGAAGAAGAAGAAAAGGAAGAGAGATGAAAGTGAGGCATCAGAGAATGTGAAGGAGAAGAAGCCAGAGCAGTTGAAGAAAAAGAAGAATACTAAAAAAAAGAAGAAACCTAAGAAGGTGGGAAATGGGAAAGTCAAGGAAGAACGGGTTGAGCAGAATGGGAGTGGAGCTACTGGAGAGCAACTTGTGGCAAAGACAAACGAGAGCATTGATAGGTATGTGGTTCCAAGAAAATGAGATTTTCTATTTTAGTAGAGGGCTTATATTTTGTGCAAACTTGCTTGTAAGTGAACATTCTTGTTGCCAATTTATCCTTGTTTGATATACCTACTCTACCAGTTGGATAGTTTTATATGTAAGCTGACCCCAATAGTAATTGTGTAAGTTCTTTTTCGAGGGTGCCAGTGTGTTTAAGATGAAGTTTTCGCCACATGGGTGTTGTTGTGTTTTTTTTTTTTTTTTTGTGGGGTGGGGGGTGTTATGTTGTTCTCTATCTGTGGTTCATAGATTTGGACTACGTTAAAGTGAAAAAAAAATGTTAACTCAAAATCGTGTACTTAACTCAAATTCCTATAGTTGAGATGAGAACCTTAATGGAATTGTACTAAGATCTGGTACAGTTAATTTGCCAAGGTAGCAGAGACTTTGATTTTGTAAAAATTTAAAGAATGATGAATACAGACCCTTCTGCACATACTTTCCATGACACTTTCTGGGAAAGCCTTATAGTTGTAATTTGTGGGAAATTTTCCGACATGGTTGTTTACCTTCTGAAAATTCGTATGTGCTATTTTTTAAATATTTTCATGTATCACAGTGTCTTCTTGTGTCTTGCAGAAACAATGTGGAGATATCTGCCAAAGTATATGTGGGAGGCATTCCATACTACTCCACTGAGGATGATATTAGGAGTTACTTCGAAGGTTGCGGTACCATTACTAGTGTTGATTGTATGACGTTTCCAGACACTGGAAAGTTCAGAGGAATTGCCATAATCACTTTCAAGGTATGTTCGTTTACTGGCTAGAGTATGAATTATTTGCTAATTCCGTAGAACTTTCTATAGTTTCAAAGTTATAACTTTGGACTTCCAATCAACCTAATCAATTGTAGTGCACAAATAGAGAAAAAAAATGACAGAGAAAAAGAAAAAAAATAAATCATCATATTTACTTTTTATTATTACCTTTCATAATAGCTGTCAACAATGTTCAAGGTGTCAGGTTTTCTGTAAATTTATTTAGTTTTGTAGTTTTTCTTTTATTATTTTTTCTTGTCCATATAAAATTGTTAATTGATCTGAACAAGATTTGATGTATAACACTTACTAGTGGAAAAACTTATTACATTGTCATCTAGAATTTGAAATTTTCACTCAAAGTAGGTTTGTAGAGAGAAGAAAAATGATGACAACATATTCAAACTCAATCTAAAACATGCCTAGAAAGTGGAGGGTGAGATTTGAAATTACCATAATGAAGTATAAAATATAGTGATGTTTTTTCTCAAACTTAGTGCCAGGAGGTGGAAAGACAAAAAATATGACATGGAGGCAATATTGGCTTTCATGCAGTGTGACTTTATGATATAGCCCAGAGCAAGTCTCTCAATGTTTAATTATTGCATCTTTTTACATTGAGAAACATGGGGTAACCATCATAGGATTAAGTTCTTATTATTCTTTGCAGAAGACTAAAGTACAGCTGTATAGCTTGGAGCAAGTTTCTCAATGTTTAATTATTGCATCAAATTGACAGGTGAGGCATGATAACCAGCGTAGGATTAATTTGTTATTGTTTTTTTGTAGACTGAAGCAGCAGCTAAAAGAGCATTGGGACTTGATGGTTCAGACATGTAAGCTTCTATTATTGTAACACTTGAGCTTCCCATTCACCAGTGTCATGACTTGAATTTCTACTTCTTTTCCAGGGGTGGTCTATTCCTGAAAATCCAGCCATTCAAGTCAGCTAGAGTAAACAAATTATCCAACTTCTCCCCATCTGTTTTGGAGGGCTACAATAGGATCTATATTGGTAATTTGTCATGGGATGTAACTGAGAATGATTTGAGGAAACTTTTTGCTGATTGCACTGTTGCATCTATTCGATTTGGTGAAGACAAAGAGACAGGGGAGTTCAAGGGATATGCCCATGTGGATTTTGCTGATAGCCTTTCCTTGAACATGGCATTGAAATTGGATCAAAAAATAGTCTGTGGGAGACCTGTTAGAATAAGCTGTGCTGTACCGAAGAAGGGAACTGCTACCAATTTAGAATCCATGCCAAAAGATAGTACCAAGTTAACATCCATGCCAAAAGATAAAGTTGACAGTGGTAATGTTAGTGCAGTAGATGAAAATCAAGTTACAAGCAGTGTGGCAAATGCTGTCAGTTCAAAGATACGGAGACGAACATGTTATGAGTGTGGAGAACGCGGCCATCTTTCATCATCTTGCCCAAGAAACAAGCTGATGATTCGACAAATCCAGGTGCAACATAATTTCGTAGGGATTTATTGATCATTTGATATGATGTTAAATTTAGAGAGAGAACTAAAACAATGCTTCTACAAATATATTCGAAAGACATTTATTTATGCATTTAATATTGAAAATGAAATGACAATGGAGTGAACGAAGTGCATTTTTCTTTCTTGCTCGCCCTTAGCAGCAAAAGGAGTCTTTCTGTTTGCAAAGCTTTGGAAGATTAGGGCCCTACGCAACCACAGAAATTCAACAAATCCAATCTTTTTGCTAATACTTAACCACATTAGAAATTGACGTAGTTAAATAACTTTGTCATTAAGCTTTAGTCTCTTGCTTCATTTGGAAAATTATAAATAATTTATAATTACTAAAATTTTGATTTTTTTTATGTTTAAAAATTAGCTATACTCTATACTCTATATCTCACGGAAAGTGAAAGCTAAAAATCAAAAACCTCAATAAAAATGGATGCAAATAAGCAGATTTTGATGAAGAACGTGTTTCTCATATGGGTTGAAATCATTCAGTTTTTGCTCCTGCTCTTCTCCAACTTATTTTGGAAGCAAAAATTATACCATACTTCAAATTCCGTTATCAGATTGATTTATTAAATACCAATTCTTATACTGCAGCCTGGCATATCATTCTTTAAATAGCATGAGTTCCAATCCAAGCAATGATGCATAGAGGATTATCATTCTCAGAAACCACTAACATCCACACAGACATATTGCTCAAGCATTCATCACTAGTCTTGGCAGCCGAACACCACCAGATTATATTGGAGATCTCTAGTATCCTTGCAGATAAATAAGATAGGCGAATAGTCATTTGATCCATGATTCTTCACCACCAGATTATAATGGAGATCTCTAGTGTCCTTGCAGATAAATAAGATAAGGCGAATAGTCATTTAATCCCAGTCACGGGTGTTAACTACTAGTAAGAAGTGTGATAATCGATTGAACCAAGGTGTAAAACTTCTGGTATTAATATGGAATCCCTCTCTATTCTCGATAAAAATGCTGTTCAATATGGATTTTGCACTACATTAGTGTACCTGTTCGCATTATAGAAGTTCCTATTCTCTCGCCCAACGTTTTCATATAAAGCCACGGGCACAATGGAAAAACCAATTCCATTCTCAATGACGATCATCAAAATAATCAGAACAATCATCTTCCAGTATTTCTCAGATAAAATCCCACTACATTTAAAGAAAAGAAAACCAGAGGGACACAAGGGAGTCAAACTTTTATTACGAAGTAGCGAACTAGCAAATTGGATGTATTAGCAGCTCAAGACAAGAGTCCCTCGGTAGTCATACATTAAGACATGAGATAAGCAGAAGAGGTTTAGTCTGATTGAATGAAGCATAGAGACTCGCGAACAATAATAGATGTAAGTATATGATCTCGGTTTCTATATCTCTTCAGATACACTATTAAACTTAACACGGGCTTCAATTATGCCCCACTGTAGTCAAGCTAGAAGCGTCTCCAGCGAGAAGTGCTAAGAGTTGAAGCTTTATGAAAACTCAAAACCTCAATCAACTCAATAAGAAGCTGTGCAAGATTGCCAATTCCAGAGGCCAAAACTCACTTAATGCCCTTTTTTTTCTCAACAGAGTCGACCCCTTTCTCCTTCTCACCAGAATCAACCTCTTTGGTGCTGACAGGAGCCAACCCAAGGTCTTCCGCAAGTTTCCCCCAAGCATCCAACAAATTTGGAGGGAACTTCTTACTCATAGTCCGGATCAAATCTTTAGCCTCATTCATATGCCCCTTCTCCACCAAACCTTCTGCTAAATACTTTAACGTGCCAAAACTCGGAGTCTTGTTCACCTTGACACTCTGCTTAAACACATTATATCCCGTCATAACCCACCCATGTTTGCACAAATAGAACACCAAACTCCTAAAAGTCATGGCATTTGGATTACAGTCTTTGGCCTTCAGCAGCTCATCAAAGACCTTAACTTCGTCCATCATTTTATTCTCACCATAGAAAGTGATCAACAAGTTATAAGTAATCATGTTGGGTTTTATCCCGGCATTCGTCATTTCCTCAATCAACCCTTCCGGCTTCCGATTATGCATAAACCTCACATTATACGATGCCACATCAAGCGAGCACCTCTTTTTCGTCACCATCTCATTCCAGAACTTCTCTGCCTCATCAATCCTCCCATTCTTGTACAAAGCATCCAATATTGGATCTTAGAGTGTACCGGGTGGCGGTACAGGAGGCGGAGGGTTGGTTAGCGGAGCTGAAAGAGTCGTGGATTTTGAGGATTTCATCTGGGTCGTGTGCTCGTCTGAGGCTGTTATTGATGTAGGTAATGGTTATGGGTCTGGTGGCGGCAGCAGCGCCGGCGGTTGAGAGGCGACGGTGTGGCGAAGGATGGCGAGAGAGGGGCACATTTTGGTGTCTTAGAAGCGGAGGAAATGGAGTTAAAAATGAAAATGGGTCAGAGGTTTGTAAGTTTCATACTAAATTCAAGACTAAATAATTTTTTTGTTAAATTGATTTTGATTGTATGTATGCTTTTGAGCATTAAATTACCTACATAGAAAATGAAAATACAATAATATATACAAAATTATAAAAAAAATATGTGTTTTTCAAATTTTAAATCTTGAAGCTATGACTTACCAAGAAATTTATTCACCAGGAACAGTTAAGAAACTATTATTGATTAAAAAAATTAGAATAATTTATGACCCCCTAAAGAATTATTATCAAGAAAATATTTCTTTCACATAAAATCCTACTTATTTATTACGTAAGTTTAACATATCCTGAAAGAAATATGGCCCCTTTCCAATTGGGTTTTTGTATTTTTCAATTGAATTTCTCAAATATTTAAGATCTTTAAGATTAATATGTTGGAAATTGATTTAGTAAAATTGGATTTTGACTCAACTTTTATCAATTATTTAAGTTGATTATGTTTTAATAAAAATGGAAATAAGTTGATTAAAATATAATTTACAACGCAATTGAATGAATTTAGTATATTTGATTTTTTAAAATCAATTTCGAATGAATGAAAAATTAATAAAAAAAATAAGTCATTTAAATAGCTCGTGTTAAAAAATAAAAAATTGGGAAGGTGAGAGTTCTTCTATGATGCATTACAGTTATCTTTTCGCTAGCTATAACTAGTTCAACAAACTACAAAAATGGTGCAGAGCACCATTCAAATACATGAGGGTCGTGGCGCTTTATAGACGTACTTTGCACTTAGCACGGTTTGGCTCAATAACTTGGTATCGATGAAGTGACACATGCACCATTCGAGTCGTGCGAAGGTCGGTGTTTAGAGCCGCATTTGTGCACTTAGCATGGTGTAACTCAATGACTTGGTGCGAATGAGGTGACACGTCCATCCAATTGGTAGGGATTCACCGTAAAGATATGGACCTTCGTGGAGGGATGGAATCTAGATACGATCGCACGAAATAGTATTAAAATTTCTATAAATAGAACCCCAAAGTCGAAATAGTATTGAAATTTCTATAAATAGAACCCCAAAATTATCATTTTCATCGCAATCGATCATTTTCTTTTTTTCTCTCAAAGTTCAAAAATAGAGTTCTAAATTACTTTTGTGATTCGACAATACTATCATAAGAGATAAAATCATCTTATTTTGGGAGACAATTGCCATATATCATAAGTACCAATTATTGGACAATTGTATTTTAAAGAAAAAAAAAATGTAACTCTTACCTCAATTTAATTGTTATTCTACTCAAAATAACCTAACCATTTCTATATTACGACTAGTATACTTCCCAACATAATCAACAAAATTAACCCAAATGAATCAACATGTGATAAACTAAGTTAACTAAGTAGAATATGGAATCTGGAAAATAGGGTATTTGTTAGTGGTTCTTGAGACTCGAAAGTTATCAATAATCATGATATAAGAAATTAGTCAATCTTAAGACTATCTAGGAATTCACCTCAAACACATGTACACAAAGGTTTAAAGTAGTTCTGCTAGGGAAAAATTGAAAGGAATTTTAATGAGATGCATATGATGTAGAGTTGAGGTGTGGTCACACTATTTTTATATAAATAATTACTCTATTATAAATTTACTAACAACTATAATAAGCCACCTGAAGTCTCTGTAAATAGTCATTTCGAAAATTTTCATCAAAAATTAAAATAAAACCTGTAAAAATTATGTGAATACAAGACATAAATTCTGAAATAAATTTCTGACTTTGACCTTGTACATTTACAAAGAATTTTACACCCTTTTCTTGAATCTTGCAATGCTTCAATCAATGATTATTTTCAAATATTGCAATGTCCTTAATTAAACTGACAACCAGCTCTTCAAAAAATAAAAAAAATCCTGCAGCTGCAACCTTTCAATTTTTGCTAGGAATGTTTTAGACATTTCAATTAGTTAAAAAAGTTATTAAAAGAAATTAATCTCTTAATAAATTATATTAAATATAAAGAGATTGAGTCATATTATATATAAGTATATATATCAACTTTATTCAGTCTAATTATATTTGTAGAGTCATATCTCATTATAAAGAATAGTAGACTCTTTCATTTTCTCTAGGTGGGACTTCTTTTACAGTATAAGGTATACTTCCAACAAATTCAAATCATTGAAGAAACACATTACCACTGCCAATGTTTTTCCTCTCTTGGGCTTTTAACAGCATAATCCACTTTGAACTAGTTAGGCAGAATTCCAAGTTTGGCAGTCCAACAGTGTAAATCTTCCCCTAAAATTTTTAGTTTCATGAACTAGAAAGATGAATCAGAAAGAAGGGTCTCTTTGTGATGATATACAAGAATCAAGTGCAGATAGTTTTAGCCCAAAAATCTCGAGAAAATTTCTAACATAATAAGAGCAGTGAGCAGTGCCAGTCCCATCCGGAACAAGGAAGTTTTCCTATACATTTTTGTACGACAATTTGGTTACTGAGTTTCTATATTCACTAGAACATAAGCGCCATTCCAACTCTCAATGCTGTTAAGTATTATTATGTATTGTATTGGTACAACATAAAATGTATTACTGATGTCCATTTCTCCTGTAAGAAATGACAAAAAATTCTATCACAACTACAGGCTTACAATGTTCTCCCCATGAACTTTGTACCTGAGCAAATAGATTCCTGAATCACAAACAAGTTGGCGTATGAGTATGGAAATGGACCATTTCTCGATTTATGCGTGTCATTCTTGCACAGAGGCTATGCTAAAGGCACTAATTGTCATAAGATTTTTTGGCCTGTGGCACCCAACTGCTATGTCACCTCGACAGGAGTGTGGGGTGCGCCTTTCAGCCCAAACAATGGTAACAAAGATGACAACAAATGTTAGGAAATGTGGAAATAATTTCATAAACTTTAGGGGATCTATATGTATTTTAGACCAAATGGGAGGTTTATGAGTAATTTGGTCCAAAAAGATGGTAAACCTTTGAATTAGTCAACACGAGAGCAATTCATTGATTCTTTTCTTTTCTGATGTAATCAATTTTCGTAAAAAACTTTAATGGTCGGATTTATTTATATATTTATCTAAACCTAAGGAAGTGTACCTGTTTTTATACTATACCTCATGGGAGAACGGAATTATTCCTTCTTTAATTAAGCATATAAAAGTTAAAACACTTTTATAAACAGATGTGCCGCTTTTTGATGGGCTTTATACCATGCTGGTAACTATGATAAGTGGTCAAGATAATTCAAGGACCATGGAGAGCTCATTTCACTGTCACCGAGCTAGTTGAACTAAACCAATTGGGTTTGATCGGGTTTGTTTGAATTCAAGATCCAATCTTTTAAAATTTTTGAAGATTCAAATTCGATAACTAAATACGTTAGACTCAATTTATTATTAAAAAATATTTAAGTTTTTATTTTTTAAACAATAATACTATTAAAACTTTCTAAAAAAATTATTATTATTTTTTAAAATATATATGAATATATGTAATATTTTTTTAAAAATAATAAATAAGTAGAATTTAAAATGAAAAATTCAAAATCCAACTCAAACTCATTTACACTATTAAAATCAACCTCAAACAAAATGAATTTAGAACGGATTTGAAGCCGAACCCATTGTGATCCCTGCCAAATTGATTCGATTGGATAACTAATGGTTTTCATTTCAAAGCAGTAGTACCCTATATTATGTCGCTATACTTTTCCCATTTTCCTTCTAGCAATATCTCATTTTTCTTCTTAATCAGATTCCACTTGCCTTTGGATATTGACATTGATCATGAATATTTACTTACCAATCCAGTGATCACCTCTAATTTAAATTACTATTTATTATCTCTTTGCCGACCACCATACTTAAATGCAGATGGATATCAAATAGATTTTGAACAGTCTTCACTGTGTATATGTATATCTTTTGCTAAATACTAGAAAAGTCTCTCGGCATGAACACAAATATTTTACAATTAGAAATCTCATTACTGGTAAAAAGTTGTCATCTCTATATATGCTTACTTGATATGAATTTTCATGTGTATCTTTTCCAATCAAACTTATGAAAAGGATTTAGGATTACTTGAGCTCGAGTCAATCTTCTGAAAATTTTTACATTCAAGTTCACTTTAAAAAAATAGAGTTTGTAAATTCAGGCTCAACCTTAATTCATTTATAGTCGTGCATATTTGAACTCGAGCACACCTATACAAAAAAATAATTGTAATACTTGAACTAATATGAATTATACAGTTTAACTATTTCAAATATAATTATTAGTATTATTGATTGTCATTAATGTTTTCTTATATGAAGTAATCATATAAAATTAAAATATAATTCTAAGTTATTAATATGTTTATTATCATATGCAATCATTATGATTATGTAAATTTGTCATTATCATTGTTATTATTATTCCTTAATAACAATTGTTATTACCATTATTGTTATTAATTAGTTGCAGCAAAATTTAAAACAAAAATAATAAACATGATAAAGGCCCGAGAGAGAGCTCTCGAACAAATATATTTGGACTGAAATTTGGCTCGTTAAAGAGGTCAAGCTCGAGTCTAGCCTCACTTAAGCTGGTTATATGAAGTCCACAAGTAAATATATAAAGTTGAGTTATAATGCTACAGCTAAATCCACGAAAATCTGATTTATATCTACTGGTTTTGAAACTAAGCGTCAGTGGTTCTTCACCGAATCAACCTCCAACACTTCTAACGATTTTTTTTTTATGTAAACAGTAACTCAATCAACAACTCAAACTCAAGAGGAGTACTACTTCTTTATACTATACCATTCTACTTTGTTTTGATCAAATTCCTTTTTTAAAAAAATCAAATTTTGGCAAGGACAAACCTCCGTTTCCTTTATACGGACAAGAAGTTGCATGTGTATGGCACACAATCTAATTGTAGAAAATAAATGAAGACCAGTTTGATTCAGGTCATTTGAGCTTGCCAAGTTATTTTATACAGTATTTTAACAGATATGCACGCTATGTTTGGTTTTATTTTGGCCTTTTGGGAGATTAAAAAATGTATAATGTGTTAAGTGTTTTTTAGAAAAAAATGATATAATGTATTTTGGGAGATATGCTCAATCATATATGTCTTGTCAATATTAATTTATTATAGTTAATTAATAATATTTTCAATTGTAGATATTTTGTCAACATTGTTTTGTTATGATTAGTAGATGTATAATAGTATAAATAATTATTTAAATATTATAATGAATAATTAGTATTTCAAGGACTCAGAAAAATGTAAGTGACAAATAAATTTTTGTATCCGAAAGAAGGAAAATGCAAGAATGAAAATGAAACCCAAACACAGTACTGTTCTAATTGTCTGTCTTTGGCGCTTTTCAGCCAGTTATAGTGATACATCACTAATTATAGGACCTTCAGATCTGATTGTTATTTCTTTATTACATGTGAGATTTATCATGTTTTTTTACTTTTTTTTTGGGCGACTTACTTTTCTTCTTTAATATGTGATCTTTATTTTTGTACAAATAACAAATTTCCCGAATTCTTTTTCTCTTTCAAACGTGCGATTCTGTCTTCTTGAAGAATATGATATGTATATGATGAATACATTGCATTTGGGTGCAACCCTTGATGACAATCTTGTAGGGCATCTACTGATATGTGACGCCCTGCTCACTGGTGCTCGATAGGATACAATAGTTTTGTTGGAATAAATTTGGTGAATTGAAAAAGTTTTTAATTTAATGAAAAGCTTTCAATCTTGAAAATGTGTCTCCAATTTAATTAATGAAAATTTTTGAAACTTAAAAAAGTGTCTAATGAATATAAACGGTTACAAGATTATGTACGAAGAGTTGTGACTATTTATTAACATTGACGGTACATCTACTCATATGTTAGAGGTGCATAGTGAGGATTGTGAACCTTCATAAAAGGATGCAGTGTGAATCCTTAGATTGCAATCATATTTTAAGGGATGCAATCCAATGGTTCAGATTGATTCTAATTAAGAGATATGACCAATTACGATAAGACACCTAGAAATCTATAAATATGACATCTCTCATTCCATTTTTTCTACACCAAATCAATTCATATTCAATTGATTTCTCTATTATCTCTCATACTAAAATATATTATAATATTTTAGTATTTTTATTCTCTTTTGAGAAGTATAAAATTGAGCTTTTGGTTCGCTCGATAAAATTAGTATAGTGTTGTACTAATTTTATAAAGAAGTACTTTATTTTAGTAGACAGATGTCCAAGTTCCTATAACACCGTGTAGGAGACGAAATCTGTTTTAAGAAGATTAGTTTTGTGCTTAGCTCACCTCAATTGAAATACAATCTTCTTTCGACACCATACAACCAACAAGTTTCAATTCAAAGACGTAGATATGATAGGACAAGATTTTCTGTTACAAATCATATTGTATTTTCTATTACATTGCACTAATTGTCCCTACATATTTACTTTACGAATAAGATTTATATGTAGCAAATAATCAATACAATGTAATAAATGATTCAATATAATTTGTAAAAGAAGAATTATTTGTGGCATATAGAGGTATTTATATACTCATTAAAGTTGATTATTATATTTTACTTGTATGTATTTATCGAAAATGCATGTAAACATATCTACCAATAGGATTCCTAGTACATGGTTGCGAAAAGGCTTGAAAATTGCGAATTAATCTCGCTAGCTTTTGCTAGTTTTCATCTTGAAAATGAAATTATGCTTAGTTTGATAAAGGATGAGAAAAATTTATCCAGAGCTCAAATACGATGTTTAGTTGGCAAGTAAATAAATGAAGGTTGAAGATGACTTTACTAGTGTGTAACAAACGAAAGATTGATCATGACGACTTTTACTTAATTTTTGCTGGATTTTGACTGGTAGGTATAATGAATTTCTGATTATCTACTGGGTAGGGGTCTTAGCTAAACGTGTTGGCCAATCCAGCTTCTACTGTTTAATGGCTTTGATGAAATAGCAAAGGTTGGGAGAATGTAAAACCTTCAGGCTATGATTGCTTGGGAATTTTTCCCAAAATTTCCACTTCGAGCTGTTTTTTTAGATGAGGGCCTGTTTGGTTGTTAGAGAGAATATCCTCACTTTCAAAATAATCTCATTCCAAATTTTCTCATTCTTTAAACATAACTAGATTCATCTCTGAAACAATCCTATTTTCTTCAATTTGTACATTAACTCACTATTGCAGATGGGAAAACTCATAGGTGGAATGGGGTTTGGTGTAAACTCATCCCTTTCCTCGTACACTCTTATCTCTCTGTCTCACACAAACAACTTCCATCTTTTTTCTCTCAAAGTCATACAGGAGAAACACTTCCCCACTGCACTGCAAAAAACGGCCGACGCCGGCAATTGCTTGAGCTCTAGGTCTATTTCAGCCTCTTCTCCACCACCGAAAAGAAGAAAGGAATATTTTAACACCTATTTTTGCATATTTTTCTTTTAGAAATTTAATGCACACATAAATTATTAATATGTGTGAATCGATGATTACCTTTGTAAGGTAATGGAAGATTAATCAATTTAGTTCGAATTCATAACTTGTCTACAAACTTTTCCGAATACTATGAATGGAACCATGAATAATAATACGCCAGATTCTTTCTCGATCCAATGCTACTAGAGCATCCATCGTATTTCCACACACCATAAACTTTTGGAGAGCTAATATGATAATATTCCAAGAGAGACGTAGAGAAAAAAGAGATGAGGGAGAACTAATCTTATTTAAAAGATATATTTCCATCCCTATTACAGTTGGAATCCAATCAGCAGAGGTACAAGATAACCATTATTCTTATCACAATGGGATTCCAACTTATCTCAAATATGGATACAATCTTAATGCACCAACATCTCACACTCGTACATATTTGATTCGACTTATCCGAATCACATCCCTATAATTCTCATCTCACATCTCTTTTTTCATATAGGGAATAAGGCGTGCAACCAAGCGAGAAAGGAACAGGTGATAAGAGTTATATTAAGTAATTTTGAAACTAACATAAATTTAACAACTCAAAACTCACTATGTACCCCAAACTATATGGTCACACCAGACCAAGCATCTTTGATCCCTCTATAATAAGTAGAGCATGTTTGACTCTCTCAACTATGTATCTATGCTCATGACTATGTCAAACACATTTTCGACTTAGTCAGTCAGCCTATGAGCCATAGAACATAAGTGTGTTACCAACTTAGTTCTTGGCATAAACAAGTTGTTATGAAGTTTGGACATACTTCATAATTAATCAAGTACGATCTCATCTTGGCCTCATGCCAAGGCGACTATAAGTATTAACCTTCCCTGTTGTTCCAAGCATAAAAGCGATAATTCGCATACCTTTCATAATTTATAAGTCTCATCCTGCTTGCTATCAAAGCACTAGAGCGATTATCCGTATGAGTAGGCCAATTAAAGCCTGGTGACAACTCAAAAATCTAGTACCAACCACATAATAAGAATATAAATATATCTTATTAAACATTAAATATTCTCCCAAGCCATAATCATAGAATTCTATGTAAACCCATATTACACTCATGCCTTTGGAACATATCTCCAAACAAAGGCTTAATAAAAGGGATAAGCGACCACACCACTTATAGAAAAATATCTAAAAACTATTTAATTATGCACGATACTCTCATGGGTGAAGCAATATATGGTATAAAGTATATTGGTCCTCAGCAATACTCTGTGCCCAAAGCATACATTATTATCACAAAGATAACAACAGCTTAACAATTGTGCGCCATAATGTGCATTCTTTCAAAATACCTGATTGACTCCAACTAATCTCAGATCACTCTATATAGATATCTAAGTATCCACTTGACTGCATCACATCTTATTGCATTAAGGATCACTTTGATATCCGCTCACCAATATCACTTTGATGTACACACACAGTGCGCATCAAAGATTCTTCAGTGATATACTAACTAGTATTTCTTTTCTTCTTCTATTTCAAGGTATTTTTTTTAACTAAGAACATAATTTTTTACCATGAAATATCGATAGGATTAACGCAATGCAGACAAAATCTCAATATCATAACACCAAGTATGCATCCACTTTCTCTATGTCCGTTCTAAATATAAAGAAAAACCACTACTAAGTGGCGACAACTCCATGTCCCTTCTAGCCATCACATTATTGCCCATATACAGAGAGAACTAAATTCTCTTATTTATCTTGACATATATTTAGTGATTTTACTCGACCATCGTAAGTCCATCAGAGTGGTAGCTTGATGAAATCAATAACATCATTATTTAGACGATAATTCAAGTTACAAATAGAGCTTTTTAAGCAACAAGCTTTGCGCTCTTGTCCCACTTCTTAAACTCATTATCTACATAGATCTCCTCGTCCACTCCCCATTCATATATGTCCTCAATCATCCAGGACAAATCTAGACGAAAGTGACAATAATTGATAACATACTCTCAAAAAATTTACACCCCATTCTTAGGCGTAAATATTTCACCCTTGATTAAGCTATACATTTGTCAATCAACCCATCTTTGAACGTGACCTTCAGAAAGCATATGTTTCTAATGGTCTTGCAACTAGACAGAAGATCAACTAGTTTTTAGACTTTGTATTTAGTCATTTGGTTCATTGTTTCCTTCATAGCAACTATCCACTTAAACCATCAAGTGAAGTCACAAGGGGAACTATTCACAAAAGTAGTCGTAAAGATACCCACTCAGTCTCATATAGACCATGGGGAACAACTCATGTTCACTCATTCTTACTTGTGGAACTTGAGAGTTTTTTTCAAGTGAGATACTCCCACTAACTTAAGGTCGTTCCTAATAAGTGTATATTTTGACATACTTTTGTATCAAATTTTCTTATACTTTCTTTGTTTTATTCTTATTAATATTAAAGCTTTATTAATATTTTGTGTTGGAATCAATGAACAAAAAGAGATAAAAAAGATAAAATGAAACCAAAGAATATAACACTTTTCATAAGCAAGTTGGGAGATAATATTTTATTAGATCAAAGAAGTATCACAATTAGAAGAAAAATGTCATTTTTGCCTAAGTCCATCATGTATAGATCAAAATATATGCAAGAAATCACTTGGCCTTTGCAAGTGATTTTGGGCTTGCATTAAATTCAAAATAAGTATGTTTTCAAATTTGTGCAGTTTTTTATATTTTAGGGATAACTCCATGTTCAAAAATTTTATGGACCTGAATCTTACTTCATTTAAAAGTCAAGAGATAGACTATAACTTTTTTTATTGGAAGCTGGGCCCAATTCAGCTTTGATTAAAGTAGAAAATTTGTTCAAGTGTGTGTATTGGAAATAATCTATCTATGCTGACACATTTCTTTAAATCAAGCATAATTTTCTCCATTGTACTTGGAATTAGGTGATTCAAGTGAAAACTAAAGCTAACAGATAAATCTATAGTTTCATGTTGATCATTTTCTAATGTCAGCTAATTTCATGGAGAAAAATGTATGACAAAAATTCAGATTTGAAAAAAATATGTGAATTTATAGCACATTTGAAGTTAATTTGGAGTGAATTTGGAGATGCCAATTTAGATACTCTTCTACTATAAATAGGGACTCTTGGATATCATTCAAGATACATAAAAAAAACCCTAGAAGGAAATGAAAAGTTTTATTGTTATCTTTTTTTGGACCAAGTTTTCTAGTAGTAATAGAAATGTATTATCTAGTTTTTCTTCTATTTTTTATTTTTTCTACTTTCATTATGTCTTTCTAAATTTTATTTGATATTTAGTTTGTGCTTTGATGGATTTCTATCTGTTTTGGTATATGGTTCAAATATGCAGGGGGTAGTACCAATATCTTTTTGGATGTGATGAGAGCAAGTGTTACAACATCTATGCTACAACAGTTTGATATTTTGATGTTATTTTTTATACTGAATTTTGAAAACCTCCATCTAAGTTTCAGGGGGAGTTTTAGTTGATTTTGACAAAAAATGCCAAATGAAGAAAATGTTAGTGTCAGAAAAGATTAGCATTTATGGAAGCTGGAATTCTGCATAGAAATCAGGTGTTGCAAGAAACATTATAACACTAGCGGAACAATATTTAATTAATTAATTATTATAATTAATTATAATTATTGTGAGCAGGTTTTCATAATTCAGGAAGTTTTGAAATATTTATTTTAGGTATTTTATAAAGTCACATTTATGATAAATGTGCTAAAACTAAAGATATTATTGATTTGTTTTGATAAGGTAAGAAAAGATTGAGAGAATTTTATGGATAAGACAATAAATCAATTAATCAATATTTTTCAGATAAGCAGCAATCAAGATCAGATTTTAAGGGGGATTTGGATTGAAAAATACACGACTGCATATATACCAAGTCTCAACATTGAAGAAACTAAGTTGATGAACTGAACAGTGCCACGAAGGTGATTCAAGGGTGATGTGAATTTTACTCACATACATTCTTCAAGAGAAGAAGGTGAAAAGTCTTCATGAGATGCCACATCAGCCATCTGAAGGAGTTCAGAGTTGGAGGGAGTCCAGCAGTGTTGATTACTCATATACATTCTTCAAGAGAAGAAGGTGAAGGTTTTCGAGAGAAGATCAGATCAACCATCTAAATGATTCAAAGTTGGAGGGAGTCCAACAGTGCTGATTAAAGTCGAGGGGAGCTCGCAGCAACAACTAATTAGTGGAATACATAAGATGGTCTTCATTTAAAGAGGGAGTCTTTAAATTGTTTTAATTCCATGAGATGTATTCTGTAAATTGTTACTAATTAGTGGATTGTTTCTTTCTCTGGGTGTGGTTTCATGCATGTAGAGTATGTAGTACTTGAAGTACGTAAAAATCCTGGTGTTATCTTTTTATTTCCGCTGCGTGTTCTATCCAGATGTTACAACATTTAGGATTTTAAGACAAAATTGGGCAACAGATTCTATCAGTTATATATATTGAATTCAAATGTATTGACTATTCATAAATTTTCATTATGTAATTGTACAGTGTAGACATGATATATGTGGTTAGATGGTGTTTTTTTTAAAAAAATATATATGTGATTATATTCTATACATAACTACTCAATACTTATATGTATGCAGGAGACATCATGCCAACATCGTTTTGGGACATTTGGCGATCTAATGTACATACAACTTGATTACATCTTTGGCCATGGTTCAAGAGTAGAGGCTGACATTCGTGATGTACTATTTGTAACATTACTTTTCACTACAAGAAAAAGAGAAAATAACAACGAAATTTTAGCGACGAAATAATATTTTCGTAGCTAAGTTTAATATTTGCGACAACACAACCTTAAATCGTCGCTAAAATAAGAAAAAAAAAGTATATATTTTTTTTATAATTTAGCGACGATATCTCAACATATCGTCGCAAAAACTAAATGTAATATTATTATTTTTTAAATATTAGTGACGAAGTGCGGAAGCTTCGTCGCAAAGATTAAAAAAATTAATGTTAGCGACGAGCCATAGCACCACTCGTCGCTAAAGATAAAAAATATGTAAATTTATATTTTTTTTACTAGTTTAGCGACGAAGAGTTCTTCTTTCGTCGCTAAAAATTTTAATTCAATTTTATTTTGTTATATTTTTTTTATAATTTAGCGACGATATCTCAACATATCATCGCAAAAACTAAATGTAATATTATTATTTTTTAAATATTAGTGACGAAGTGCGGAAGCTTCGTCGCAAAGATTAAAAAAATTAATGTTAGCGACGAGCCATAGCACCACTCGTCGCTAAAGATAAAAAATATATAAATTTATATTTTTTTTACTAGTTTAGCGACGAAGAGTTCTTCTTTCGTCGCTAAAAATTTTAATTCAATTTTATTTTGTCTTAACTTAACTACGAAATAAGATATTTCATCACTAAATCGGATTTTCTAACTTAGCAACGACACTAAGCAGTTTCGTTGCTAACAATATAAAAAATTTAATTTTAATTTTTTATCTAAACTTAGCGACGAAAAATGATATTTCATCGCAAAGGTAAATCATTTTTTCTTAGTTAGCAACAAATGTGTTTAAGTTCGTCGCTAATATAAAAAAATAAAATTATTTTATAGTTTTCTTTGCGGCGAAAATTAAATTTTGTCGCTAATATAAAAGTTTTTTGTTTGTTAGCGACAAATGGTTATATTTCGTCGCTAATGTGTCAGTTAGCGACGAGCAGACCTTATTTCGTCGCTAACTTGTCGGGTTCAAAACCCCCAATTTCTTTCCAAAAATCCCTCGATGTTGTGATCTCTCTCTCTCTCTCTCTCATTCTTTGGCCGGTACCGGGTTGTCTTCCACCTCCACCGCCGCACCGACACCATTGTCTTCCACCCCCACCGTCGCGCCGACACCATTGCCTCCACCGCCACCACCACACCGCCAGCATCGGCTTCCCCCATTCTCGTCTCCAACGCCGCCCCCCTCTGCCGCTGTCATCCTCCACGGTCATCTTTTTAACATGTATCAATTTTTTGTTTTTAGTCACACTTGGCAAATCATCCAGATATAAAAGGAAAGGTATGAGTAACTTTGCAAAGATCACACATCAACATTGTCTAACACTAAATTTGTCACTGGTCAGGGATTGTTCTCAGTTTTCCTTTTTAGACTTGTGCCCTTTTGCTAATTTTGAAACTGAGGGTAGATAACGAACATTTATTTCAGTGAGTATAACCTCCTTAATTAACCACAAGCCATTTTCCATTTTGCTGGAATCCAAGAAACACATGTGGTCTAAATTTTGCATGGAGGATTATAATGCATTATATTAATCATCTTGCTGATTTGCTAGTTTTGTGGTGCTATATTATACCCTTTTAGGACATTTTCTTAATCTTTTATGTTGCATTTTTTATTTTCAAACAATCTTAGTAAGAAGAAATTAATTAGTTTTATCTTGTGCATGTCTGCTTTGTCTTCTTGTTTGGTGGTTTTGAATTTTGGCTGAGGTCTGAACCCATTATCATATGTTGCTAATTCTGTATCAACTCCAACACAAAATATCTTTCGATTTTAGTAGCTGTCTGGGAGATGAAGAAGTTTCGTGAATGTCGGACCCATTCTTGAAAATAATTAAGAGTAGAAAATCCAATTTCTTTAATCATTTTTCTGTTGATATTGTGCATTTATATACAAATAATTGGCAGTGGGCTTACTGTATCTATCAATAAGATATGTATCTTTTTTTATTGGTGATGTTATTTTATTCATTTCGTTATCATGATCCATTATTTGTTAAACACGTATCGGTTCTTCCATTAATAAGCTTTAATGTGTGATTAGCAACCCTAGAGAACTTTTGTAGCAAGATTAGAGGAAATAATACCATGACATTAACCTTATTTTATCCAATTTAAAGGTATAATGAGTCAATAAATCATGGAGGATATTTTCTTGCTTGACTTGAATCCTAATGGGATTCGAGTCCCCTAAAATTTTGGCTCGTTAATGCCAGAATCCAATTTCAGAATAGCTTCTAGGACGAAGTGCTGGATAATATATTATTAGTTAGGTGGAATAGCTTAATTATTGGTCGAGCTCACTAAGCTTAATAATTACATTTTAAATGTTGAATGAAGTTTATTAATATTGATTGAGCTAGTATCTTGTTCAACTGGCTAGTGTTAGGTGAACCTTCAACACCTAGTATGACTAATATAAAAAGAAAATATAAAACTCTTGCTAAACAAAGTAATTTAGCTCAATGCTTGTTTAAGACAGTAATTATTTTTTCTTTGTTGATGATATTCCAAGTTCATATGATATGTAAGAATCTTTTTTGAAATACGGATTGCCCCCCCCCTCCATAGGATGTAGAGTTTCTCATAAAACCATGGAGGCATCTTTTCTTAGTGAAGATCCAATTAAAAATGTTTCCTATCTATAAATTACTCTTAGAGTTCTTCTATAGGGCTTGCTTACTAGCTAGGTAAAGGGTTTTCATTTCTTATTATACTAATATGATGCGTTAGCATTATATTTTCTTCTATATACATATTGTTATGTATGTGGCTGCTGAGTGGTATTTAGAGTGTAGATAATTGAATATTATTAACAATGCTAAATATGAGTTAGAATTTTTCTAAGTTTATTTACACATTTACACTGTAGAACAAAATATAAACCATGATTATGTGAATATATTATTTCACTGTTTTATGTAATAGTGAAGAAAGTCTCTATTAAAGTCTAAAAATAATAACTATACATGTCATGCATATGCATTCACAAACCTTAGATCCCATTTGAAAATTAGCATCGAAATTTAAAATCTTTAATAATTTTAAAATTTGATGTTAAATTCTGAATTGTCCAATTTGGACAGTTTGAGAACGTGTACTTAATTGTGGTTCTATATTAGTATGTTATTGTCTCGTGTACGTGATTAATTATTTTAGTTCGTATCTTCCTTTGTTCTTCGGGTGTACTGTAATATGTGTACTTGGAGAACTATGGGGAAATGCTGCCGAAATTTTCACGTGGAGGAAACAAAGTTTTCATACTTATAAAATCATAAATAAGTGCACGTTCTTGAATGGAATAGAGCCCTTACCAAAGAGTGGAAGGAGAAGTGTGAGCAATGCATGTCATTATAAACACTGAATTAGATAGTGAGGGAGAAGAGCAAATATTGTTGTCTAATAATGATAGTGACTAATGGTATGAACTATCAACTTTTATTTTACTTCATTTTATTAAGTACTTATACTATGTTATCATATTTTCTATTTATTCATTCAATTTTTAATGTTAAGAAAGTAAGATCTTCACATTAAGATCAAGTGAACTTAGATGACTTGATGATCTTCACATTATGAATCGTAAAACATTATTAACTTAGACATTATGAACTTAGATGACTTGATGATCCTCATATTTTATCATTTGCTTTATCTCTAACTTTATTTCATTCTTTTATTATTGTTAATTGTGAATGTTAATAATTATTATTTCAATCCTGATATTTATATCTTTTGATTATGTTTACTAATTATTATTTTTTCAGTCATTCGCTAGCAGTTATTTGCACCATCTAGCCACCCTCTACTACAGTCACTCTTTCGAGTTCTACTTACAGTAAGATTTTTAAATAAATTAATATTATTCCTAAGTTGTTATTAAAGTTCATAAATAATCTTATTTATATTATCTGTTTAACTACATATTTGTTTTTTATAGGTATACCTCCTAAAAGAATTGGAGAACAACCCGTTATTGCTCGAACTACTATTGACATTCCGATGGACGAAGGTACATCTAATGGTTTGTTTTATTTTTTAACTTGTTTTATATTATCTTTAGTTAATAATTATGTTAAACAGTAATCTAACATATTTTTACTATGGCAGCTCCTTTGCAGAGGCATTATCGAGATACGAGAGCCGTATATAGTGACAAAATTAGACGTTATATAGAGAAGATGAGAAGGATACCAGTCATATTTCACAAATTTGATGGCCGTCCTACAGGGCAACATGGATCCTTCTTTATGACAGAACTCGGTGTAGCAGTGAAGAAGTTTGCACCGTTACAAGTTACTGATTGCAGGCACATTACAGAGGAGCAAAAGAGGCCTATATTTGATCGGTTGTCGGTTAGTATAATTAACTATCTTATTTGTTGGTTCATTTTATCTTTGATATATTAAATGTTAACATTTTTTTGTAGGTTATGTTTACTGTAGACTTTGGCATAGGACCAGAATCAATTAAGAAAGAGATCGACAGACTGATGAGTGCTCGATACAGAGATAACCGCCAGAAAATGCACAAACACTATAAAAGTCTCACAGCCCTACCTTGGGAGGAGCGATTGAAACATATGCCTCATGATTTCTATGAGACTCAGGTGTATTGGAAGTATATGTGCACATTATTCGAGTCAGAGGAGTTGAAGGTAAATTTAATAATAAGTTTTAGCTAATTTATTTAATGATATTTTATATTTATTAATTTGATCTTATGATGTTTACTGCTTTAACTTTTTTTTTTTGCAGAAACGATCAGCGACGAATGTTGCAAATCGAACAAAGTTGCCTTATAATCATTGCGGAGGTTCAAAATCCTTTGTGTAGTACAATTACGATGGTGTAAATATATAAAATCTTAAGTTTCATTTAAATAATTACTTTATTTATTAAGTAACATATGTCATATGTTATTTCTAAACTGATGGAACTAGTAGAAAAGATAGGACTACCATTTTTAATGAAACTCGCTACAGCACAACGGAGGGCTGGGTAGGAGATAGAGCTCAGAGCGCATATGTCAGTAATTAATTCATTCAATTATTTCTTTTCAATTTATTTGAAACTAAATATGTTGATATTATTAATTTTAGGATGAGATGGTGCGACTTCTAGAGGAGTACTGAGAGTCACAAGCTCACACAAATACCGGGGATGATGCTAATACCTTAGACGATGTACAAATTGCAGATAGAGTATGTGATCAGGTCCTCGGTACACGTTCGGGGTATGTGCGTAGGCTTGATAATGGGCTCAAACCTCTCAGGTCGACTACTTCTGATGCTACATCATCCAAACTAACCAATGCAGCTCTTAGAGATCAACTTCATATGACACATGATGAGCTACCAAATACGAGGATCGAGCTAGCAGACACCAGGACTGAGCTAGCAGACACCAGGACTGAGTTATTTATTTATAAAGACAAACTGAATCTCATGGAGTCATAACAAGCCATGATTCTGTAGTTTTTTGATAAGGTGTCTCCCAGTGCATCGCAAATGATACAATCGATGAGCCAGCAGCAGCCATCCTCTTTAGCTCCACCCCGGCCTCCACCGCCCTAGACTTAGTTTTGTGTAAATATTTCATAACTTTTTTTAATTGATTAATTGTTATGTCAATGTTATTTATATTAGGCGTTGTTGTTATTTTGATATATACGATTATGTTCAATATATAGTATTGATTTATTTCTAATTACATCTTTGGTTTGTTGCAGTCATGGCTGAAAAAGCACATGAAGATTCTTATTTTGATTCTCATTTAGATGTATTAGACTTCTGTCTAATTTGTATATGAATATATTTTACTTTTAATGTTGACTTTTAGAGTGATTTGTTTAATGATTCATTTGTATGATTTGTGTATATGATGCTTTATTTAATATACAATGAGTTTTTTAATGAAATATGTTTTAGACTTTCTTTAGATTGTTGGAATGATAAATGTCTTGTGAATGGTTGTTGAATATGTTGTGGGGGTTGTTGAATATTTATGAATGGTTGTGATAAACAAGTTATGGATTTGTTGTTTAAAACAGGATAAAAAATCAAAATAAACAACATATTTAAAAAAAATCTAATTTTAGCGACGAATTTCCACAATTCGCCGTTAAGATTTTTCTATTTTTTAAATATTTTACTAACTTAGCGATGAATTTTCGACATTCGTCGCTAAAAATATTTCATATTTTTTTAAAATTTTATTAATTTAGCGACAAATTAAACTTTTCGTTGCTAAACTTAACAACGAATTAGAGCTTTTCGTCGTTAAGTTTAGCGACGAATAATGCAAAGTTCGTCGCTAAAAATTAAATATTTATTTATTTTTATATATTTTAGCGACGAAAGTGTTTATGAATTGCGTCGCTAGCGATGAAAGTTTGGATTTTTGCGACGAAAATATTCATCGCTAAACTTTGCGATGTTAACCGAATTTTCGTCACCAAAATTTTTTTACGACGGTTTTATTGCGGCGACTTTAGCGATGGAAATATGTCGTCGATAAAATGTATTAGCAACGAAAATATTGTTGTTAGCGACGAAAAAATTTGTGGCTAAAATACAAATTTCTTGTAGTATTTGTTTATAAAATTGCGGGCTTAATCTAAAAATAGTTTGTATGTACATTTATATTTTAGTTTGTATATATTCTACTTTGGAATGACAAAATTCAACAAAAAACAATACCAAAAATTATCTTTTAACTTTATTATAAAAATAATGTAATTAAAATACTAAAGTAACATATTTATGTCCGTAATGTATATATATGGTAAAATTAATATAAAGTACTGAGTTCGTATATGTAGTTGAACACTCGTTTATCAATGTATGTCTAAATGAAAAGAAATAAAATTAAGAAATAACATGCAAATTTATTTTACATTAAAATACGTATTAAAATATTATTGTATTGATCATAATATTGTATATTAATTATATTTATGATTTATGATTTAATTAATAATTGTATTGATAATAACTTCATTAAAATATTTGAGAATGTATTTATGTATATTATGTATCTGCACATGCAAAAACTTTTATAGTGCATCCTAGTTTGTATATGTGGTTGTAATAATTTTTTTATTATGAATGTATATTGGAATATAAAAGAAATTGATATTAATTTATGGTGTAATAATAATTTTTACATTAAGAAAATGACTTTATAAAATTTTATAAATATTAATATACATATTTATGTACATACATAGATACATATAATGTATGAATACAAGCGTAATTGTACATGTAGATGTATATTTAATACTAAATAAATACTAAAAATAAAAAAAAATTAACAAACAAAAATTCGTACAAAAAAATTTCAATTCCAAACACCATTCTATAAATTTTTCCCATAAAAATTTTCACAACCAATCACTATTTAATTAAAAAAAATATCACATCAACTGTCATCGTTATATTTTCATCTCATATCCAATCACATTATAAAAATTTATTCTTCCTTTTTTAAAATAAATTTTTCTAACTATTCTCTGGAAAAACGAAAATGATCTAAACAAAATAAAAAGCAATCCCACTTTTTAACTCCAATCTCCATCTCCTACAAGGGAGATCACTTGCCAATTGGGGTGATCATAATTTTTAAAAAATCGTCCGAACCGTCCCTTATTGCACCGTTACTATTGATTTATCAAAAAAACTGCAATTTAAAATACGAAACAAAAACTGAACCGTTTTAGCGGTGCGATGGCGGTTTGAGAGCTAAAAAAATCGTAAAAAATCGAATCGCCTATTTATACCTTAAAATCGAACCTATTATACAAAATCTTAATAATTAAGATGATTATTCTTTTTTTTCAACTCACATCTATCAATCTTAAGACTTAACATAAAAAATAAGAGCAACAACCATTGATGAGTGGATTTTATACCCATTAATTGAGTACCATTTGCTTAACTTTTTGATTAGTTTTCGAGTGTTTATATTACTTTTTATATATTTAGTTTGAAATATTATAGGTAATAGCAAAATGAGAAGAAAATGAAAATAAATATAAAATTTGGTTAAAATTTTGAATAATCCGTTGTTTGGTGCTATTGAGGGCGGTGTTTGTATTTCAATAATAACTTTTTACTCCAATATCATTTTGACTTATTTCTTAAACCATTAGAAAACCAAGAGATAGATATATAACTTTTATGTTTACCATGAAATTCAATTATTTTTATTTCAATGAGAAAAATTGGGTTAAATAGGCTGCACTTGACTGAAAATTTTTAGTATGACACATTTTGATATTTTGGGCATAACTCACTTCACAGATGTCATATTGAGTTTATGCATAAAGATATAGAAACCCAAGATATAGAGCTACAATTCATATGAAGGTAGCAAAAGCCAGTTTTGTCTTGAACATGGTGAAAAATCGGTTGAAAAAGGTCATTAGCGCTGTAGAGTTAAAAAATCATGATGTTATTTTCATATTCAAATGATTTTTGTATTAATGTCTTAAATTTTTTAAGCTTAATAATTTCTCTTATTGGTAAAAAACCGTCAAACTGTCCGCAACCACTTAAAATCGTATTTTTGTTTTATTTGACAAAACCGCAATTTAAAATTATTTTCCAACAAAACCGCATATGACAATTCGATTTGAAATTAGTGAAAAAATTGTAAAATCGCACCATGATCACCCCTACTTGCCAATACTCTGAAGCAAAATCTAGTTTTCTTTTGGGCAAAATTCCTATTTCAATTGCTGATTGGATTGGTGGATAGTGAAGCATAATTTTTACACGCCCTTATGGGTGGACTTGGTTGATAAGTGACTATAAATTCAACAAGAAGTTACAGGTTTTGAGTCATGTTAGTGACTTTTAGTAATGTAATATATTTACGTCTTGAAATTGCATAGTATAGAAGTATCTTAATTTTCTCCCTAATAGATAAAATAAAGATACTTCAAAATATGACCGAATATATTAGTAACCTTTGGCGAGGTAACATATTTAAATCCTAAAACTACATAATGTGAAAGTATTCTTAATTTCTCCTGGATAGAAAAAATAAAAATATTCAAAATATGTACGGCTACCTCGGACGCAATGTCCAGTATCAAGACAGGGTCAAGTCTTTTTCCTAATTCCTACTTGTCTTTTGAGCCAGTCTTATGTTCGCTTGATCAAGGCCGAAACCCTGTCGGCTTAACGTGTGCCTAACTTTAAGCTCAGTGGAAAATGACCAAAGTTTGGGGGACCCTGAATTATTTTGAAAATGAAGAAATTAAGTAAGGATTACCCAAAACACCCCTGCCCAACATTAAGGATTACCCAAAACACCCCTGCCCAACATTATAGAGAGTTTGAAACTCTATGTAAAGCAAATTGGATTTCCCAGTCAATGGCAAACAATATCCAATGTTGGGAAATGACATGCCGGCTTTGTGGTTGTACTTGTGTACATGCATTGTTTAACCCTTCTTTCTCTTTTTTCATAGACGCACTTTCTAAATATTTTAATCGATGCAAAGTAAGTTATCCGTAATATTTTGTATTTATAATTTTATTGATTAATAATTCAAAGAACCGAAATTGAAAGGTCGTAACTTTATTTGAAAAAAATAAAAATGAATTCATTCTTCCCAAACCCAAACCAAACGAGTTATTATGAAATGCACTCATTTAGAAATGACAATCGGTGGATTCAGAGCAAATTTGTTCAATCATATTCGTCCGGCCAAGATTTAATAGGACCAGGGCTTGGGGCCACCACGAACCCAAACCCAACGAGTTAGATTTATTATATTATTTTTAAATATTAAAAATAATAATGGACTAAAACTTTTTAAAACATATATTTTAAAAAAAAAAATACATAAATATTTTTAAGAAAAAAATAAAGGAGATTAGTTCACGATAGATCTGATTTAAAAATAAAAATTTAAAATTCACCCCTATTCAATTGTAATAGTAAAAAAAATCAACTCAAACGGATTCAAAATAAATTTGAATTTAAACGGCTCAGTTACTATCCATTCACTCATATCTTGTGTAACAAGATGACGCGTGAATTACTTTCGTGCACGAAACATGATATTATTATAGTGCTGCATATCGTTCACTTTTATTTTTGTTTAGAGGACTTTAGTGAGATTGCTACATGTATTTTATCGTGAAAGCAAGCTGTTGAACAAAGAAGTCTCATGAACATGTTCGACTTATAGCATGCATTTAGTATTGATCAATAGCTCGGTAGCACTACAATTTTGAAAAGCTCATTTCAAGGCCATTTTGAAAACTAAAAGAGGATAATCATAACACATAAGAAAAAAATTTCTTCAACGATACCTTAATACCAAGAAGCAAAAATTAGAATTTTCTTGGAACGAATGAGAAGTCAAAAGTTGTTAGAATATGTTCTACACAATTTCTTGGTTCAAAATTTTCCATTATATCACTATATAAGAAGGAAAAAAAAAAAGGAAAATAAAGGGAAGTGAAAAATTGTGATAGACCTAACATAAAGCAAAGCACAATTGGAGCATGAGTATTGGTATGGTTCATTGAAAAACCTTTTTCTTTCTTGAGCAGAATTTTGTACATTTATGAATCAGCAAGGCCTAAAGCTCCTTTATTTGGATGAGAAGTCAATTTTAGGATTAGGACATTCTCAGACAACTAAGAAACAACCAAACAAGAAGACAAACTGCAAATGGGGCAAAAGACACTAGGGATGTATGAAAATGGAATTCTGTTTCTGATATTCATTTTCTTTTCTTCTTTTTTTTGCCTGGATAAATGATTTTAAATCAATTGTCGGAAGGGAGAATTCTTTTAGATAAAAAATAAATAAATTTACACTTTTCATATGAAGAGTATATAGGAGTGGATATAGACCAATTGTATTTAATTTATCCATAAAAGACAAAAAAAAAGACATAAATTTTGTAAAATACAAGGCCTTGTATGGTTTTTATCTCAATAGGATTTCTCATTTTTATTTTATTGAGATGAATTTTTAACTTTTTATTAGAATTCACGTGTAAAATGAAAATGTGTTTGGTTATATGAATTGTAATTAAAAAATAAAAATAAATATAATTTATATATTTAAAATAATAAAAAATGGAAAATCCCATTTGAGATAAAAATCACCTAAGTTTTTCATTAATTTTGTGCGCAAACCAAGAATTATAATGAGAGAAATATATACAGTTTTGCTATAAACATGATAACAACTTAGTAATAACTATTTATAATAGTGTAATCTAAATATGAGATATTATTTTAAAGCTTTGAAAAGAAAATAAAAAAACACGTGTGCTTATGTTTGCTCATCTATTATTAATGCATTGCTCATCTATTATTAATGCATTGCTCATCTATTATTAATGCACTGACTCCATTGATGTTTAATGAAAACATTCAATTAATTTCAACCACATGCCAAGGGATATTAATCTCAAGCTTAAATGATGAGTACGTAATCCATATACAATTGTTCAACTAAAATTAAATGTTTTCTATCTCTTTTTCTTTTTTTAATCAATAACTTTCTATCTCATTTAAATAATACTAGGATCAATATGCAAATTGAAAAATTGTCCGTATCAAAACGTTTTTTTTTTCAAATTGTTATATAAACTGTTGGTTTAGAAATTTAATTAAAACTATACTGTCTTATATGATTTTATGGCTCTTTGAAATTTGGATAAATCAAGCTGTAAGGTGTATATATATATACATATATATATATATTTGAATTTATTAATATTAGTATTAGATTTAGTTTTAATAGTTAACTCATAATTATACTATATATTTAAGATTAATTTAATAATTACTCAACAATTTCTTTCTCACATAATTTTTTACTTTTCATTCATCTCAAACTCTAAAACAAGGAGCATATATATTTAATTTTAATTTTAAAAAGTTTAGCATCTGTTTTTGCCCTTTTAGAAGCGTTGGTTTATATTTTACTCTTTTAGTGTTTATTGTTTAATTTTTTACTCTTTTTTTAATTAGTTTTGAAGTATATGAATATGTCAAAAAGGCTAGAAGATGAAAAAAATCCACTAACAAAAATTAATGATATAATGATTCATTAAAGATAGTATTTTAAAACAAACGCAAATTTTACTATCAAACTCTTAATTTCATTCAAAATATAATCATTTAATAAAAGCAAATGATACAATTATATTCTTTTTAGTCATTTTGCTTGCTATAAAATTTTAAGATAATTTCTGTTACGGAACAATTCACATGTAATAAAAATTTTCTGTTTAATTAAGTTTTAGTACAAATCAATTTAAAAACTGCAAAACCCACACAAAATCACGCATTTAATTTTAACTTACAAAATGACAAATTCCATTTACTCTTTATTGAAACGGCACATGACAATCCCACTTAAAATTAATTTAAAAATAAAATAAAATCACACCATAATAACCCCTAAATAATACTAGTCTCCCTTTCCCTCTCCCTCTCCTTCATTATTTATTTCTAATTTTGCTCAATTTTTGCTGTTGTTTTCTAGATAAGGATTTGATTTACATGTAAATTCGTGATTTGAACTTCAATACAAGAAAAACGTGCCTCTTTCCCAATTCATGCTAGACACCAGACAGCCTAATTCAATGCTTCGACTAAGTAGAACCAATTTTTGGCATGAACGAATATGTATTTAATTATTTATTTATTTATTTATAATAATAAAACGAATATGATTTTTAAGAGTCCCAATTATGGGACTAACTACCCATAAGTCCAATTAAAATGAGGATTATCACATTATGGGAACGTGTCGTGGCAAGAACATTAGTGAATTAATTATAGTTGTTTTGAGTTATTGAGGCTGTAACAAACACATGCTTGACAGCTCTATTTGCTTAATCTCTGTTTCCCAGAATCTCTTCATTTGTTCAAACTTATAATTTCAAATCCTAAGTACATAAATTTTATTTTTCCACAAATATGGTCTACCCTCTATGTTCAAATCACTATAACTCTACCCATATACTCTCCATAAATTTTTTTTGTATAATATTAACTACATAATTTAAAATTTGATGTAACATTTTTATTTAAGTATGGTCCACTCTACACAATCTTATCATTTAGTACATTACTCTTTCTTCAATAAATTTGTAAAGGTTTTTTAACAAATATTTTACCACTTAAAAGTAATAATACGATATCATTAATTCTCAATTATTATTTTTAAAAATAAATTTATAAATGTATTCAATTTTTTTTAACTCTTATCTACAATTTCATATTATGTCTGGATACATAATATTAATACTACAAAAAAAAAAAGTAATTCTCTTAAGTTTTTATTTATTTTTATTAATTCTAAAATAATTGAGTTATTTGCATCACATTTGCCGAGGTTTGAATATTTGATAAAGACTTTCCCCTCAAATACTATTAAATAAATATTCCAAAAAAACTTATATTAAAAGACCAAAATACCTATATCTCTGTAGTTTCCAAAAAAGAAAAACATAAATTGTTTTAAAAAAAAAAATATTGAGTGATACTAAATTTAAATTTTAAGATATTTTCAATGACATAAAGAGCATATAAATTAGTAAAAAAGTTATAAGTACCCAATTTTAAAATTTAATTTTTTTAATGATATAAAGAGTACAAATTAACTTTTATACATAAAAAATATTTATAATAATTTTAAATGGTTTATAAAAATACATTATTTTCAAAATGAAATGAGAGATTTAAATATAAAAATATAATCTTTAATTATATAATAAATTATTTTAAAATATAAAAATAGTTATTTTTTAAATACATTAATTTTCATATATAAATAATAATATGTCTTTTATATATTATTGAACTTCATATTTTAAATTTAAATCTCACAAATTATTTTTTTCAGAATTGTGTATTTGTAAGACAATGATGCTTAATGTTTCTAAAATTATATATTTATTTTATACATACAAAAGTTAGCTTATACTTTCTTATTTTAGTAAATATGTTTAATTATGATCTTACTTATTTTTAAAATTAATGCATTTTAAAAAAACTAAGTTTTTTCAATAAGTATGTATAGTTTTCTCATGTTAAAGTTAGTATTTTCTTTAGTAAGATAAAATTTAATTTGATTTCACTTTTATTTTATAATATTCAGTTGCAAAATCTTAATTCTTAAAAATTATTTCTCATAAAGATTGATCAATGTTATTTATATTGAATATGCATTTAAATTAAAATCTTAATTTTTCATTTTTTAAAAACGATATAATACATTATCATGTATTAGATTTTTTGGTATAATTGAAGAGAGTTTCAAACATTGAGTTTTAAATTTTTATATTATCATAATTATAAAATGACTTTTGAATAATAAATTATTTTCTTGTACGTTATAATGGATTTTTCATGGTTTTTAACCTTGAAAAAGTTGGAAAGTGAATTGTGAAGACCAAAAAGGTGAACATTGAAGCCTTTCAAGACAGTCACGCTACACGCATCCTCTCTCTCTCCTCTCCCTAAATGCTCTCTCTCTCTCTCTCTCTCTCTAGACTTCTGAGCCGCCGACTCGCAATAGCCATTCTTCCTCAAGTCGCCGGAGGTTCTGAACGACTGAGTTTCCCAGAAAACCCACAACACAATTAGGCTATCAGATTTCTCCATCAAATGCAAAGTTTAAACATCCAACTTCCACAGCTAGATTCCAGCCTCATTAAATGCGGTTAAAACTCAAAAAACATATCATCTTCTCTGTTTTCATCCAATACCCATTTCAGTAAACTTAGAAATTTCACTTCTTTCATACTCTTGTCTGTCTCACGCTCGCCGGAGATCATTTCTCCGGGGACATTTTAATCTGAATTTGCGAAATTTTTGTAGCTGGCTTTGTTAAGCATCTTTTCTTTGTTTTCCTTAAATTTGGGTCTTCATCAGAAACTAGTAGCTGGATACCAGATATGCAAGGTTGACCAGTGGGTATCTATAAAAAGACACAGCTTGATAGCGAAAAAGAAAAAATATTCAGAGCTCAAATTTTCTTCAGCATAATTCCTCCCCACCCCACCCTCAAGATTAATCCAAATTTTAGCCAACTCAGAAAATATTTTTTTTTGCCTTTCCATCATCCCATGCCCGTTGGTTTAGATAGCTCTAACACCATGAATGATTCCACAGCTTCCGGTGACTCTTCCTCAGGTAATCAAACAGCCCCTCCAAAACCAACTGCCAAGAAGAAGCGAAATCTCCCTGGAATGCCTGGTAAGAAAAAAATAAGTACAGATACCATGGCCTTTGTAAATACTATTTCATCAAAAAGGTGCAATTTGATTGTGTTTTTTTTTATTTTTTTGGTTCGTAATCGAATCAGATCCTGATGCTGAGGTCGTTGCTTTATCCCCAAAGACGTTATTGGCAACAAACAGATTTGTTTGTGAAATCTGCAACAAAGGTTTTCAGAGGGACCAGAATTTGCAGCTTCACAGGAGGGGTCATAATTTGCCTTGGAAGCTTCGGCAGAGGTCAAGTAAAGACGTCAAGAAAAGGGTGTATGTTTGCCCGGAACCGAGCTGCGTACACCACGATCCTTCGCGTGCCTTGGGTGATTTGACTGGGATCAAGAAGCATTTCTGCAGAAAACACGGGGAGAAGAAGTGGAAATGCGATAAATGTTCGAAGAAATATGCAGTTCAATCGGACTGGAAGGCGCATTCGAAAATTTGTGGAACCAGAGAGTACAAATGTGATTGTGGAACTTTGTTTTCGAGGTTTGAGTGGTTTAACTTTTTATGGCAGTTTTTTGACCCTATTATGTTCCTTGATTGAATTGAGTTGTGCTTCCTTGGGTTGATTCTAGTTTGATTGATATGCAGGAGGGATAGTTTCATTACACACAGGGCCTTCTGTGATGCATTAGCAGAGGAAAGTGCAAAACCCCAGCCAGCAACTGCACCTCCTAGTACTGATGAGGGTCCAAATATTGAAGCTGTTGTATCACCACCACCACCAGCAGCTCCAGGACCTGCAGTTGCTCCAATTGATGTAGTGTCCTCTATTTTACCTGAGAAAAATCCTGGTATTTTGACTAAAACTTGGATTTTGGCAGTTTGAGATTTGGGTTTTGTCTTATACGCGTGGGTTCAACACAAAAACAAAAAAGTATTTCTTGTTTCCCTGTCTTTAATCTTGGAGTTGTTTTTTGTCTGATACTGGTATTTGTTGTTATCTGCATATAATTTTAGATTAACTGATCTGGGATTTGAATGTGCAAGAACTATATATCAAAAGGACTAGAAGTTAAATGGAGATAAACAAATGAAACTCTAGGATTAAAAATTAAGACATGTAAGCAATCTCAATGTAAAGCAAGAAGCATTAAGATCCAAAAGCTAAAAGGAAGAGCACAGTAGGATCAAGAAAGGGGACTATTATTGATCCTCTTTTCACTTCATATAAAGTCCTTTAATAAGAAAAAGCTTAGCTTTCCTTGCTTCTTTAGTTCTTTTAATAAGTCTTTCTTGTTTCTTTTCTACTTGGTATTGTATGGTCACAGAGTTGCGGGAAAGCACCAATCCCAATCCAACTAGCACTCTGATTTTAGAGGAGACGCCTGCTGTGACAAACTTGACAGCAAACTGCAGCAGCAGTAGTGGTTCTAGCAGTAATGGAAGCTCAAGCAGTAATGTCTTTGCCAGCCTGTTTGCTTCATCCACATCTTCAGGAAGTTTGCAATCTCAAACAACTGGATTTACCAACTTATTTCGAGCTATTGCTCGTCCTAACCATACACCTGATATCGCACCATCTTCATCTTCAGAACCCGTAGCTCTCTGCCTTGCAGTGAATCAAGGGTCATCAATTTTTGGAACAGCAGGGCAAGAGCGTAGGCAGTATGCTCCCGCACCACAGCCTGCTCTGTCAGCAACAGCATTGCTACAGAAGGCTGCTCAGATGGGTGCTGCTGCATCGAATGCATCACTGCTGAGGGGCCTTGGGATAGTTTCTTCTTCCTCATCTCCTAATGTTACTCAAGAATGGAGTCAGCAGCAAATTGAGTCTGATGGTGCATCATTAGCTTCTGGTCTTGGTCTTGGACTGGCCTGTGATAGCGGGTCTGGTTTGAAGGAATTGATGTTGGGAACTCCATCTATTTTTGGTCCTAAGCACACTACCCTTGACCTTCTTGGGTTGGGGATGGCTGCTAGTGGTGGCTCAACTGGTGGGCTATCAGCTTTGATGACTTCCATTAATGCTGGTCTTGATGTTGCTGCAGCAGCGCCACCACTTGGTGGAAGAGAATTTGGTGGCCAAGACATGAGAAGAAGCTCATGACTTGAATGATGCTGTTGATTTTAGGCAAAAGGTCCTGGTACAGCTCCAGTTTTAAATAGGATAGCCATTTTGCATTTTCATGGGCATAATGCCGTTGGTTAAAAGAAGGTTGATCTAGAACCATTTGTTAGTCCACTACATTGTTTTTTTTAGAAATGCACTTATCAGTGGAGGCACAGGAGCAGTTGACCTTCATCAATGTTGCCTGCCCCCTTGTAGTGGAGTCAACAGCCAGGCCTCTTTCTATTCAGTGATTAAAAACTTCAGATATGTATTTTACTCATAAATTTGTAGAATACCTGCTTAGGACACTTAAGTTTGAAAATAGTCAATTCTATAAGTAATTAGCACTTCAATTATTTATATGGAGTGTGGACCAGATCTGCTGTACATAAGTTGTTGTATTTATATTCATCAATATAAGCACTTGTAGAATAACAAATATGACTTACTCAAATGCTACATTCTAACCTCTTGAGTATATATGGTCCAGTTGGGTTCTGATCTAATTTTGATCGAGACAACTGAATAAAGTTTAGGTAAACATTTATGTCATGATAGTGCCTGTTCAGCCTGTGGATATGCTCTCAATCATTCACCATTGTTCCCCTTGTAATTTTGCAACATTCTAACAGTTCTTTAAGTGCCCTTTCAGGTCTTAGCCGTGTTTTATATGTAAAAAGCTGGTTTATTAAGCTATGCAGATGTTCTCTTCTGGCTGAGAAAGTTGAGAATAGACACAATTCCACTTTACTGGTTAAGTTAGTAGGTGGTTCAGATTTTATAGTTTATTTCGCAAGGATACTGATACTGATGGGGGTTGGCATGCAATATTCCCAGGCTACCAGATGAGGCTTCACGAGGATGAAACACTCAAAATCGATTCAAAAATTGACTCGTTAAAAGCCAATTCTCTCAATTCTTTCTCAAAATCGACCCATTTCCCCTCATCTGAATATGGTAAACATGACGCATTACATTTCTAGCCATTCTCTTCTTGGAAGAGTACAGTAAATACACTTCACAAAAGGCAGAATGGTGACTTATTAATCTAAACGTGCTACAACTTCAAACGCTGTGCAGGATTTACTGTTTACAGGGCTGTTAGTAAACAATACTACAAGTAGAAATTATAAAGCGATACAATCAGGGCTATTAGACTAGACCTAACGAACTAGCTTGTTCCAATAAATAAAGTTTTGTATTAGTACCCACATTCGTGATAACATACAAAAAATGTCATTTGTCAAAAAAAAGGGCAAGGTAATATTTTTATTTATAAAATTGTTTTAAACATCTAATCTATTATATGCACATTATATATATAAAATATTTTTATAAACATACAATTGAAATCAATCATATCATGTTGTGTTGATAACGTGTTGCCCGAAAAGAGACGTCCTTTTAAGCCAGAATGGAATATTTTTACAGCAAACTGAGTTTAGTTTGTCCATCAAAAGTGTTTGTGGAAAGTGTTTTGTTCTTTTTTTTTTTTTTTTTTGTCTTTCTCTTAATTTGTAGGCTCAAACAATGTAATGCTGTGCCTTATGAGATAAAACTAGCATCATATGTGACAGTGAAAATGACATGCAATATCAAAGCAACTGGAAAGAAAATAATAGAGATATATTAGTAGTAGTGAGGTGAGGGCGGCAATCATTAAAAATTAGTTGCAGTTAAGAGGAAAGATGGATGAATTAGGTGAATGCATACCGGGATGCATGAGGCTTTGACGAAAAAAATATTTTATGTTTAATCAAATAGAAAAATATTTTATCAATATTAGGTAAATATTAAATCAAATATGAATGTATAATTCATTTTTTAATTTATAATATTATTATATAGTATATTTATTTATCTTATATGTCTATAAATAGAGATAAATTTGTAATGAAAACACACAAGTAAAAACAAAAGAAAGAAAATATTATCTCTGTTTTCTCTATTTTTCATTTCTTACTCTCTATATTCTTCACTTCAAAAAAGAAAATATTATCTTTGTTTTCTCTATTTTTCATTTTTTACTCTCTATATTCTTCACTTCAAAATTAAAAGTATTTTATTTGTTTTACAACACATTATCAGCACAATTGAATATTTTAAAATTCTAGTCAAGGTAATATTATTAGGTAATATTTCTCCAAGTTCATTATGTTAGATATGTGTGACATATTTGTTATAAATATTAAGTATGAACTAAGATTAGTATGATTAGATGAACACATGTGTATAAATGTATACATGTTATGATTGTTATAAATATTATGTATATAATTAAGATTAGTAGTTTAATTAGATACTAATTTAGTTTACTTCAAATGTTTTGATTAAATTATTTATTTAATATCTATTCAATAGTATATAAATTATAATTGCTTGATTTTTAGTGTTAAAAACTTTGGAATATGTTTTCATGCAAGTTATATATATTGTTTTGATGCCTAATATTATGCATCTTCCTTTAAATATATATTTATTAGTGTTAATATTATCTGTAATATCTTTTTATAATTTTCATGAAATCCAAATAAATATAAAATTCATATAATGCTTAAGACTATTTTATATTACTGTCATTTACTATTCTCTGATTTTTATATGAATACAATTAAGTTGCAGGATTATATTCTTTACTTATATCCTTTCTAAATATATATATATATATATATATATTAATAATCTACATGCATAATTATGATCATTTATTTAATAATCAGCTTACTAATTTTATATATTTTTTATTCTTAGAATGTCGAATCTTACAAAACTTGAGTTTATTGCCCTTGATATTTCTGGCAATAATTACTTGGCATGGACACTTAATGCTGAGATTTATCTTGATGCTATGAACCTTGGAAAAACAATAAAAGAAGGAAATGAAGCATCATTACAGGATCGCATAAAGGCAATGATATTCCCTCGTCATCATCTCCATGAAGAATTAAAAACTGAATATCTAACAGTAAAAGATCCATACGTTTTTTGGAAAAAATTAAAAGAAAGGTATGAACACAAAAAGACAATAATACTTCCTAAAGCTCGCTATGATTGGATGCACTTGCAATTACAAGATTTTAAAAGTGTAAGCGAGTATAATTCGGCAATGTTTAAAATTACTTCTCAGTTAAAGTTATGTGGAGAAAGTATTACTAATGAAGACATGTTAGAAAAGATATTTTCTATTTTTCATGCTTCTAATATAATCCTGCAACAGTAGTATCGAGAGCGAGGTTTTAAAAAGTATTTCGAATTGATATCATGTATTCTTGTTGTCGAACAAAATAATGAATTATTGATGAAAAATCATCAATCTCGCCCAACTGGATCAATGATATTCCCTGAAGTGAATGCTGCAATTGTTAATAATTTTGGGCATAGTCGATATCGAGGAAGTGGTCGAGGACATGGTCATAGTGTTGGTCATGGTCGATGTTATTATAATTAAAACTTTTTAAATTTCAAGAGCACTGTATCTCACCACCAGAAGTGGGAGAATAATAAGTCAAAACAAGAAGAAAATGGATTACACAAAAAACTCCCAAGACTAATGAAAGCAATTGTCATAAATATGGCATGAAATGACACTAGAGACGTACTTATCGTACGTCTAAGCATCTTCTTTATTTATATCAGGTTTCACTAAAAGAAAAAGGAAAAATGTGTAGAGACAAACCTTATTGAACATCATACTCCGATGGATTTTGCGCAGTTGGATGTTGCAAATTTCTTTAAGAATTCTAATGGGAACTTTAAAAATCTGAATGGCGATGGAAATATCAATATGGTTTGAAGAGATGTCACCACAATAAGTTATCCCAAATGTATTATTTTTGGTATGTTTTTCTTTTTAGTATATGCTTTGAGATTTTTAGTGTGTCTTATATTCAATGTAATTTGAAAAAAAAAATTAGTAAGTTTTTCCTATATATTGATAACAAATAAAGAAATATATTTAGTATTTAATTCTCAATACTTATTATTTTTATAATTATTTTCATGAAAAATATGGATCATGCGATTGAAGTTAAAGTTAATGGTGAAACTCTATGCATAGCAGATAGTGCAACAACACACATAATTCTCAAAGACAAAAAATATTTTTTCCATCTCATATTAGCTGAAATTAATGTTAGCACAATATCTGGTGTTGCAAACCTTATAGAAGGTTGTGAAAGAGCTAATATTTTATTACCTGGTGACATAATTTATAATTGACGACATTATATTTTCTAGTAGATCAAAAAGAAATCTACTAAGTTTTAGAGATATACATCGTAATGGTTATCATATTGAGACAACAAATGAAAAAGATGTTAAATATCTATATATTACGTCAATTGTCTCATGGAAGAAATATATGTTGAAAAAGCTACCAGGATACTTTTCGAGGTTATATTATACTTTTATAATTCAACTGAATCATACACTATGATGGATAAAGAGTCAATAAATTCAAAGAATTTTATCATTTGGCATTGTCGTTTGGGTCATTCAAGTTCGATAATGATACGAAGAATTATAGAAAATTCTTATAGACATTTGTTAAAGAACTAAAAGATTCATTTGTCCAAAGATTTTTCATGTGCTGCTTATTTTCAAGGAAAGATGATTATAAGGCTATCTCTAATGAAAGTTGTTTTTGAATCTCCGACATTTTTAGAATGAATCCAATGAGACATATGTGGGCCTATTATTCCATCATGTGGACCATTTAAATATTTCATGGTATTAATAGATGCATCGATACGATGGTCACATTTTGTTTATTATCTACTCACAATATTGCATTTGCTAGACTCCTTGTTCAAATAATCCGATTACATGCACAATTTTTGAATTATACAATCAAGAAAATTCGTATGAATAATGCAGGAGAATTTACTTCCCAAGCTTTTGATGATTATTGTATGTCAACTCGGATTTACAGTTGAGCATCATGTTGCTTACATACATACGCAGAATGAGTTAGCAGAATCTTTTATTAAAAGATTAAAATTAATTGTTAGACCTTTACTTATGAGAACAAAGTTGTCCAATTCTACTTGGGGACATATCATATTGCATGCAACAACACTGATTCACATAGGACCAACTGTATATCATAAGTATTCCCCATTACAACTTGCCACTGGTCAAGAACCAGATATCTCTCTTCTAAGAATTTTTGGTTGTACAGTTTATATCACAATTGCTCCACCACAACGCACTAAGATGGGTTTTCAAAGAAGACTGGAAATTTATATAGGATTTGAATCTCCATCAATTATTAAATATCTTGAACCTTTGACGGGTGATATTTTTACGGCACGATTTGTAGATTGCCATTTTGATGAGGCAATTTTTCCAGCATTAGGGGAAGAGAAACAACAGCTGGAAAAATAAAAAATTTTATAGAATGCATCATCATTATCTCATTTTGATCCTCTTATAAATCAATGTGAATTGGAAGTTTAGAAAATTATTCACTTACAAAATATTGCAAATCAATTACCTGATGCATTTACTGATATTAAAAAAGTGATAAAATCACATATACTAGTTGTCAATGCTCCTATTAGTATTGATGTCCCAACATGACAAATTACTAATACATTAGCAAATGAGTTTAAGACATGCTAGAAGCATGGTAGACCCATCGATTCTAAAGATAAAAATCCAAAAAATAAAAATGAGCAAAATAAATAAGTTAGTACTTCTAAAGTTATTGGTACTACTCCTGAAGAGTCTATACCAGAAATAGTTGACATAACTGAAAAAATAACCTTAGAAGAGGTTCATATACTTGAAAATGATGATAATAAGAGATCTCAATATGTTATGTCACTTTGGAAAAAAAATAGAAGCGAAATAAAATTATTGTCGACAACATATTTGCATATGCAGTAGCTCTTGAAATTATAATAGAAAATAAGGATCATGAATCAAAGTCTGTTGATACATGTCTATAAAGAAATGATTGGTCAAAATGGAAAGACGCAATGCAGGCAGAACCACTTGAAAAACATCAAATTTCGGACCTATCATTAAAACACCTAAAGGTGTAAAATCTGTTGGCTACAAGTGGGTATTTGTACAAAAATGTAACGAGAAAAATAAAATTATTATATACAAAGCACAACTTATAGCACAAGATTTCTCACAGAGACCAGGTGTTGATTATGAGGAGACATATTCTCTAATGGTGGATACAATAACATTTAAATTTTTACTTAGTCTGACAATTTCAAAAGAACTTCATATGCATCTAATGGATATTGTAACAGTTTATCTATATGGATCACTTGATAGTGACATTTATATGAAAGTTCCTAAAGGATTAAAACTTTCTAAAGAATACAATTCAAAATCTCAGAAAATGTATTCAGTTAAGTTACAAAGATCTTTGTATGGATTAAAGCAATCTAGACGTATGTGGTATAACCGTCTTAGTGAATATCTTTTGAGAAAATGATATACAATAATTCCATTTGTCTATGTGTTTTTATTAAGAAGTCAAAGTCTAGAGTTGCTATCGTCGTTGTTTATGTTGATGATTTAAATATCATTGGAACTCTTGAAGAGATTATAAAGACGGTAATATTGCTGAAAGATGAATTTGAAATGAAGGATTTAGGAAAAATAAAATATTGCCTTGGGTTGCAGATCGAGTATTTAACTGGAGGTATTTTTATTCATCAATCAAATTATATTGAAAATGTATTAAAATATTTTAACATGGATAAATCCTATCTAATGAGTTCTCGCATCAAATTATATTCAATCACTTGATGTGAAAAAAAAGACCTTTTTCATCCTCGACATGATGAAGAAACTTTTGGTCCTAAAATACTATATATTAGTGTTATTGGTGTACTAACATATATTCCTAATTGTACAAGACCTGGCATAACATTCTCTGTTAATTTACTAGCAAGATATAGTTCTTCTCCAACTAGAAGACATTGGAATGGTGTTAAACAAGTCCTTCGATATCTCATGGGAACAACAGATATGAGTTTATTTTATTCAAAGGATTCAAAATCAGAATTAATTGGATATGCTGATGTTGGGTATTTATCTGATCCACACAAAGGACGATACAAATTGGTTATTTGTTTACATATGGTGGAACTGCTATTTCTTGGCGCTCTACAAACAAACTCTTACAGCAACATCTTCGAATCATGCTGAAATCTTAGTAATATATAAAGCAAGTCGAAAATGCGTATGGTTGAGACCTCTCATTCAACATATCCGAGAAACTTGCGATCTATCATTTAACAATGAAAGTCAACAGTGCTATATGAGGATAATGCAACATGTATAACCCAAATTGAAGGAGGTTATATTAAAGGAGATAGAACTAAATACATTTTACCAAAGTTCTTTTTCACACATGAACTTTAAAAGAATGAGGATATAGATGTCCATCAGATTCGCTCCGGTAACAACTTGACAAATCTATTCACAAAGACATTACCCACTGCATCATTTGAAAAGTTGAGATATGATATTGGAATGTGTCGACATAAAAATATTATATGAATGAGGGGGAACATATACGCACTCTACTCTTTTCCCACTGGGTTTTATCCCACTGGATTTTTTCTGGCAAGGTTTTTAATGAGACAGTTTATAACTCATATTCATATAAGAATGATGTACTATTTTTCCTTCACTAAAATTTTTTTCCATAGGATTTTTTTTAGTAAGGCTTTAACGAAGCATATTCTTTGTATATAGACATCCAAAGGAGAGTATTATGAATATATGTCTAATCAAGTAAGAAAATATCTTAACAATATTAGGTAAATGTCAAATCAAATATGGATGTCCAACTTATTTTTTAATTTATCATATTATTATATGGTGTATTTATTCATCTTGTATGCTTATAAATAGAGGCAAATTTATAATGAAAACACATAAGTGAAAACAAGAAAAATAAAATATTATCTCTGTTTTCTCTATTTTTTATTTTTTACTCTCTATATTCTTCACTTCAAAATTAGTAGTATTTCATTTGTTTTACAACATTACGCAAATTTTTATTTCTTAATCTTTTTGTTATTTTTCCTAATTGGATGTCTTAATGGAATAATTGTCTGCAAATTGTACTTTGATTAGCTTGATTTGCCATTAAAAATATAAGAACGCTATTACTCATTGATTTTTTTAAAAATTTCTATTTCTCAATGGCAAATGAGAAGAAATGTGTTTAAGAATTTACCTTATTATCATGTGGTATATACTACTCGATTCCAACTACCACCTAAATTAATGAAGAGTCTCGTAGAACACAATTACTGAAAAAATGATTATTTTCTTTTATGTATTGGGAGAGGAATCACATCTTTTAAAACTGATCTTGTTATGTTACACTCACTAGGTTGAGCGCATTTACTATTTCATATCCAATTTATTATTTTTCATAATTTACTATTGGTTCAATAAAATCAAAAAAATAAAAAAAAATAATTGAGTGTCTCATATCCTATTCATTATTTTTCATAATTTATTATTGATATAATAGGGACAAAAATAATAATAATAATAATTATAATAATAATAATGATTAACACATGTCGATCAATAAGACATTCAATACACTACACTAGGTCTAGTATCTATAAAATCGATCTTAAGTAATTTTGGAGGAGGATCCTCTTAATTTCACTAAGCCCAATCTAATCATCATTTTTTTATCAAAATATGATCATATATTTAAAGAAAAATTAATATGTACAAAAAGTATATTGCACAAAAACTAGTATCGTATTTTAAGAGTGCACAATGTTTAGAGAAATAATCATCCCATAAATGCACTTTCCCTTGGTATAAACCTCACAAGGTCCCCCAAAAATACCCAAATGCCACAAGTTAGGGACTAATTTAATAAAAAATAGTAAATTTAAAAATTAATTAAACAAATGCATGAAAACGCGTGTAGGGGGCGCGCTTTAATCTGGAAGCGCAATCCCTGCACACGCTTTCAATTTTAAAATGGCAAACTTGCGCTTCCTGCAAGGAATAAATTCTGACAGAAAAGGTTGCGCTTTTAGTCAGCATTCAACACCTGACCTCCCTTCTTCCCCTCCCATCTCTCTCCATTCCTCTCCCCACCCCTGATACTTCCCTCCTTCCCACTTCCCCCATTTCTCTCTCTCTCTCTCCACCATTTTCTCCGCCATTCCATTTCCCTTTGCCTCTCTCAATTTCTTCAGATTCTCTCATCTCCTACCTTCTTAACGTCTATTTTCTCTTCTTTCCATCAGTAAAAAATGTTGTTATTATATTTTTTAATTTTTTTAATTAAAAAATTGACTAATTAACATGTATATATTTTTGTTCAAGTTAGTACGTGAGAGATTAAAATACGACACATATCATATTTTAAATATTTTAATTATAATATATATATTTTATTATAATAATTATGAAGCAAATGTATTATTATATTGAAAAAATAAATTTTGTTGCATTGAAATGTTAGTAATATTATTTTTTATAATGACTTATGCAATTATATATTTAATAGCATATTTTATATGTGGAGAAGCTAATCTTTGCATTTTTTTTGTATATTATATTATATATTTTATTATTTAATTTGAAAATGTGAGTTAAAAATTGTTGAACTATTTAGAGAATCTTTCTCATAACTATCACAATCTTAATTAAATATTATGTTTTTGAAATTATTATTTAAAATTAAAATATTAATACTTATTTTGATGTAGTTATGGCAAATAGAAATAGTATCAATGTTCTGGTATATTTTGGTGGTCAAATTATACAAGATGCTAATTCAGTGACATATGATCGCCCTACAATTGGAGCTAGGAGAATATCTTGTAGGACAAGATTTTTTGAATTACTATTGAAAGTGTATCAGATTACGGGTGTTGATGATAAACAGTTTTTATTGAAATTATTTGGTAAGTACTGTTGTGGTAATATGTCACAACTAATATTAATAACTGATGACAAAGGATTGAGATTTTCTTAGATCCGGGAAGAGAAAATCAATTTATAGAATTTTATGTTGAGGCAGAACAAAATATTCATAATCCTGTGCCTGAGATACTGACAAGCAATGAGTATTATCAGTATACATCATTTTTAAGAGATAATAGTGTGTTTGAAATGACTACAGTGACGCAAGGCATGACAAGTGTTGGCATCAATAACTTTAATGCAGGTGCTTCAAGATTTGTTCAAGAGCATTTTGAAGGTACAAATACAGAGTTGTATAATACATACACTAATGAATTGTCTGAGCCACTTGTCGACAGTTTTGGTATTAAAGAACATATTGATTTCGAACCCGATGAAATTGCTGATATGATGATGATGATGATGATGATGATGGGGTCGAAATTGATGATTTGGAAGAGATGTAAGAGCAACATGATGAGGGAAACTCATCCCAACATCAAGTACCAATTTATTCCTCAATACCCTCAACAGATCAAATCGTCCCATTCTTCACCACATGTTACTTAGAAATAGTTGTGGATTCTATTGATATTCCAAATAGAGGAAAGTTTTACGACTCTTGTATTGGAGAGTTTGAAAAGGGTATGGTATTCAAAGACAAAAAAAATCTACAAGTTTCAGTTAAAGATTACTCTGTATGAGTTGTCAGACGTGAGTATCGGGTCGTTGAGAGTACACCAAAATTATGGAAAATGGAATGCAGCCATAGTACATCGACCATATGGTGTAATTGGGGGCTTCGAGCATCATTGACAATAAAGCTCGATTTATGAAAAATCACCAAGTGGGGAGGCCCTCATACCTGCCTTATGAATTCAGTGTCTGTGGATCATCGCAACCTATGTAAAAATGTGATCGCAAGGTTGCTTACTGGCATAGTTTAGTGTGACCTGACCTTATGAGATTAAGTATATCCAACAAAATGTGAAAGAGAAGTATCAGTATGAAATTTCATATCATAAGGCCTGGCACGGTTTGAAACGCGCAAGGGAAAATGTTTATGACACTTGAAAAAGCTTAGTTAGAAAATTGTCTAAGTATTTGAGAGCTTTACAAAAATAGAATTCAGACACAATTGTGGAATGGCATCACATTGACACCGAGTTCCCAGAAAAGAAAATATTAAAATATGTATTCTGGGCATTCAAGTCATGTATCAATAGGTTCCAAAATTGTCATAAAGTAATAAGTATGGATGGAACACATCTTTACACAAAATACAAACACAAGTTGTTGATTGCTGTGGGGATGGATGCAAATCAACAGGTTTTGCCTCTGGCTTTTGCAGTTGTTGGTTTTTGCATATATTATCCATGGGGTTGAAGGTGTATGTCTTATTTCTGACCAATATAGTGGCCTACTTGGAGCTGTTCAATACATACCTAATTTCACGCCACCTTGAGGGGTGCATCGTTTTTGCTTAAGGCATGTGTCATCTAACTTCAACAAGCGGTTCAAGAGTATTGCATTAAGGAATTTGTGTTATACAACTGGTTCACAATTGACAATTAGACAATTTGATAAGGTTATTGAAAAAATTAAGGCTTTTAACGAGGATGCACATGCATACTTAGAGAATATAGATAAATATCAGTGGACTCTGGCTTATGATGGAGGATGGCGATGTGGCATTCTGATAACAAATATGTCAAAATATATTAATGGAATGTTGAAAGGTGCACAACGGCTCTCAATCATTGCTATTATATAGATTATGTTCCATTGTGCTGTTAAATATTTTCTCGATCGACTATCCAAGGGTCGTCGAATGGTGGAGAATAACCAACCATGGCCTGATAATATATTACAAAGGTATGAGAGTTGGCAAAACCTATCTAAAGAGCATATGGTACACGTGTTTGATTATACTGATCAATCTGTGTCTATCATAACACGTCGATCAAGATTATCTAGGAGTTTTACACATGTCGTGAAATTGAGATCAATGGATTGTTCATGCCATAATTGGAGTCAATTTGGAATACCTTGCTCGCATGTAATGCATACAGCAATATTCATGAAATTGTACTATAGCACTGGTTCTTATATAGATACTTACAAAAGGAAATTTGAGCCTTTGCTCGATGAAGTTTATTGGGATACGCCTCTTTCGAGTTGTGGCATAATCCATCGTTGCGGATTTAGAATCGTCATGGACGGAATACTACTACTCGAATTCCTAACGAGATGGATTGACCTCAAACACGTGCTAGACAACAAGCGCAGGCAAGGCAAAGGGTCAATGAAACAGAACGTAGAACAACTTTGTCTTCCCAACATAGATGATGTCATTACAGTTAGATTAATATTTGCTCTTGTGCAGTATTAATACTCCTTATTTGTATGAAATAATTTTGTAATGATATTGTATTTAACTATTGTTAATGATATTATACAATTTCATGTTATATGTTAAAATTTGTGCTTAATTATTGTTAATCATATGGTTAAATTTCATATTACATGTAAACATTCATGTGAAGTTGTTAAAAAAATTATCCTTCACACATATTGTTATTCATTTGGTTACATGATGGATATTGTTTCTGCATATGGTCCACGGGATATGACAGTTTTATCCTGACAGGCTACTCACCGTTCAGAGAGTGTATTTGCTGGTGCGGTTGATAAAACACTTACATTTAAGCATGCAAGCGCACCATTTTAGAGACTTGATGGTGGAGAGGTGTATTGCATCCTCGTGTAGTTCATCTTCTGTATGATATGAGATTCTATGGCGTCTACCGATGTGGACACTTTGATATGGACTTTCATTTAATTACTGCTCTAGTCGAAAGATGGCGACCTGAGACTCATACATTTTATTTTTGCATGGGTGAGATGACAGTCACACTGCAGGATGTTGCAATTATTTGGGGCTTACCAGTAGATGGTCAGCCTGTTATTGAACTTGATCTGAAGAGATCTACCGAGCAGTTGCATGATTATTGCCACTATTACTTGGGATTTCGACCCACTTCACAGCAGTTTAGAGGTGGGTGTATATTGTTGAGTGCCTTGAGAGGTTATCTTCAGGCTAACCCAGTGACAGATGACACTCCCCACAATAAGTTGGAGCAATATGCACGCAGATGTGCATTGATTCTATTGGGTAGCATTATGTGTCCTGATTTATCAAGCAATGGAGTGTCGTAGCTATATCTACAGAGTATAGAGCAAATTAAGGATGTTGGTTATTTTAGTTGGGATAGTACAGTACTATCTTTCATGTATCGTGAGTTGTGTACTACATCAGATAAAGATAAGAATATTATTGGTGGTGCGATGGTGCTTTTACAGGTAAACTTTATATAAATGTTATTTTCTTATGTCATATCAGTATGTTTGTCAGTTTTATTTGATTAATATATATTTTTGCAGATATGGGCATGATCTCGCATTACCACGTTGGTACCAAGACGATTATATTCGCGAGTAAATATGGGCCCACTCATCGGCGCTAATGATCATGAACTTCCACTTCCTCTATATGGTGCAAGGTATGGGCCCATTTATTAACACTAATGATAATGAGTTTCTACTTCCACTATTATTTTATGATTATTATTTAATGATTGTTTTTATATACATATATGTGGATGTAGTATTATAGCTTCACACGTACGGCAGTTATTCGGTCAGGATTATAGGGATATATTAGATAGGATGACTGATAGAGAGATGAGTAGAATTTAAGGCACTTGTTTAAATTTGATTTGATTTTTCTTTTCATATGTGTACAAATAATTCAAATTTATGTATTTTATAATTATAGTTCATATAGGAGCCATATGATATGAGTTTATCGGATATTATGGTGTTGGGTCCAAGGTGTAATACGCCACTGTGGAAATCTCGTTGTCCATTGATCAACTATGCCATTGTGGAGTTTCATCACCCAAAGCGGGTCATGCGCCAGTTTGGCATGCGACAGTACATTCCACTAGATATACCAGCACATGAGCAGACTTTACACGATGTAGACTGCAGGGGACACAGTGGAGAGAATTGAGCTCGATATCACCAGGAGTATATGTCGTAGTGAGCAAATAGACATCAGTTTATTATCGTCAATCCTCCCATTACTGGGTCCGATAATACTGAGTCTCGCTATATAGATTTGTACGATCGCATTACACGCCGTCTGATATCACCATCTCATTTGCCTATGGAGGAGGGTACCAGCCTTCACATATATTAGATTTGCAAGCTATGGTAAGATATTCATTAATAAAAAAATTTATAATGTGTATACATCATATTTATGATATTCTTTAATAGTATTCATTTTTTACACGTATTTTAGAGTATGGCGGTCGAGAGGATTAGACACAGTGCTGATGGCACGAACGAGCAAGATATAACTTCACTTATGCAATTGAGAAGTGAAGCTATACATGCCATTGATGATCTCAAACACCTACTTCGTAGACAATAAGATGCTATAAATATACCAATGCCACCACTACAAGACACAACCAGGAGAACAATGAGGTGTACTAGAGCAGTAAATGATGTGGGTCCCTCTACCTCGACACGGGATGCATTTACTAGCCATGCTTTTACATCTTATGACATTCCTCATCCACATATGTCTAGTGTAGCAGATGAGGCAGGTCCATCCACCTCAACACATCGTATATCACATGGTTTGGATAGCACCGCTGACTATTATATGCCTCAACAGGCACAATCAGATGACATATTCACTCCATATTGGGGTATGCCACCATCTACGATGTTATTCTATATACTACTCAGTTTAGATTTAGGCATGGCGCAAATATCGTTTGTTCAGCAGCATCTAGTACACGATTCTGGATGTGGAAATTTTATTATCTCGCCTGTTGCATTTCCACATCTAAACAACAATTATCATAATTGTAGAGAGTCGTGCTCTACAATTTCATCAGGTCGGCCGAGGTTCAATTTAAATTACAGTACATATATTGATGATCCGACCCCAAATCAATCACATGATACTACTGCTGCTCAGGGTGGACGTCAAGGTAGACAATAACGCTACCAATGTACGTGTGGCACTGGTGGTCATTTTTAGTATTTTTTTTATTTTTGTATTTTTCAAAACTTTTAAAATATATATATATTCAATATTGTTATTATTATTCAAAAAAATTAATTGTGTGATTATGAAGTAAAAATAGTATTGTTATTATTTTTATTAAAATATTTAAATACATATTATAGCTTAAGTAAAAAATAATAATAATATAACTTTATGTTATTTATTATTATAGTATAAAAAATATTTATCTGAATATATGTATAAATATAATTATATTTATATATATAATTATATATAGTACAATTATAGGTTGCATTTTTTAAAACAAAAAATATATATAAAAGCGCGTTTGAAGGTTGTGCTTTTATTAAAAGCGCAATCAAATGCGTTTTCACGTATTTTCTTAAAAAATTTCCATTACACGATAAAAAATTAATTAATTTTTAAATTTATTATTTTTATTAAATTAGTCCAAGTTAGGCCCTAGTTTCTTTTTTTCTTTTCTTTTTGCCCCCTATTTCATAGTCATATACAAATTTGTACTCCCATTACCCCCATTATTGGGAACCCTGCAATTCTTCCCCAACAATTCTTCCCCAAAGTTACAAGATACCCCCTCTAACCACCACTGCTTCTTCTACATTATGATTGTCACTATGTTTTTGAATATCTTCAATGCCATGTAGGGGGACTAGAAACCTAATTAATTAAATATGAGATTGTAAAAATTCGGTATCTAAGAATATATTTTAAATTTGTATTAAAAGTTATTGTAAAAAAATTGGTAAAAAATACGATTATGGTTAGTATACGGATTCATAGACGAACGAGTAAAATATGAATATAAAAAAATTATTCAGTAACAAAAAAACGACTTATTTTGATATTATTTTTATATAAATTATGTATGTTCTTATTTTTAAACTATGTAAATTATTTATAAGTAATTTTATATTATTTAATTTATAATTATGACATAACTTAGAATAACTATTTAATAATAAATAGTATTTTCATAAGTTATTATACTTTTTATTCTTAATTTATCGATATTCCATTAATACTTATAAATATTTTTTGAATAATTTTTAGATTATTTTTAAATATTATAAATATTTATCAAAATAGAGTATTATTCGTATAAGTATTATATAAATAAATATAATACGTATAATAAACGTGTCACTTTAAAAGTACGGAATATTATTCTATAATTTTAAATTTATATGAAAAATAAAAGTATTTTTTAATTATTCATATATATATATATTATAAGTATAATATAGTATAATATGAATTTTAACTTGCGGTGAAATAGAACCTTTAGTGCCAATGCTAATATTTTCACTATCATAAAACCCCAGAAATGTAACTGGGCCAGTAAGCCACCATTTTAAATGACACAGAATATGCATAAGCTGCAATATGAGCTCGAAAGGGGTTGACTATTGAACCCCAGAAAAGAGAAGGCAAAAAAAAAAAAAAGGAAAAGGGAAAGAAAAATTATGAGAAGAGACTAAAAAAGAATTGAAGGTGTTATTTGCTCTTGATCTACTTATTACATTCTTGATCCTTTCGTGAGAGTTATTTTTTTCATTTATCATCTAAAATTAAATCGTAGCATTTTCCCAAAATGACCAAAATTATTTATATTATCGACTTTTACAAAGGATAAGAGTTACTCAAAATTTTCATGCAAATCAAGCTAAATTTATTGTTATGACTGTAAGTTTGGTCAAATTGTGATCATTTTCGGAAAATTTGTAAGTATTCCAAATAGTTTTAAATAATTGAATATCATTGATTCTTAATTTTTTTTATAAGACAAACTAGATAATGATTTTAATTTATTTTTTCAAAAAAAGCAAAATTAATTTAAATTTTTGAACAAATGGATAGTAATGAACGAAAATTAAATGAAAACAATTTGTAATTATGGTACAAATGCTATAAGTAATGTGGTTGAGTATTTGTGTATTATGACAATTCATGGTAGATTTTGCGTTCTCTATTTCTATTTATATTTTATCTTATATTTCACATTAGAAATTTTTTGTTTTAATTTTATATTCTATCCACGTCATATATGGACACTAAGTATATGCCATCCTAAAAAAAAGCCCAGGGCATGAGCTGTAAGATCAAGCTACATGAATCAATGAAATCTGGCTTAGTTAAAAACTTGTCCCAAATCCGAAGTTCTTTAAATTTAGGTTAAACTTGATGTACCAGCATGCTTAATAAGGTAGATCTTTGCTGGGACTTAGGAGTAGTGCAGTTGGATACATGGAATTAAAAAGGGTCATGCTTTCAAAAGCTCTCTCATGACGCTTGGAAATTGAGTTGCCAAGTAGAATTCCCAGTATATTAGCACTTGAAAACAAAGTTGCAAAGTTGCTTAGAGCCCACTTTACAAGCAGAGAGATTGTTGTAATTGCCATTATTACAGAAATGCTAAACTTTGAGCAAGAAAAAGAACAGATACAAAAGGGAAAGAACCATTTATTCATATCATCCATCCATAACATACAACTCATTAGAAAATTCAGATTAGCAAGATGAAAGAAACATTAAACCGTTTCTCTCTTCTTCTTCGGAATTCTTCATCATCATGATTTTCGCGTTGTAGCTCAGTTTCAAGCGGTTCTCCGTTGCCACTACCGCTTCTTCTTCCTCCGCTGTGCCTCTTCTTCCCTTCTCTCTTCCTCCGTTGCTCATTCTTCCTCGCTCCTCCCATGCTGCTGCTGTTCTTGCTCTTCCTCCCTCTGCCTTTCTTCCTCTTATGTTATTTTCTGCCACCCTTTTCTTGGTCTCCTCTTCTTCCCTCTCTCTAGTTCCTTTCTTTCCTTTTCTGTCTCTTCCTCCATAATCCCCAGTTCTTCCTCAGCACAAGATGTTCAGGCCAAGATGACTAAGTCATTTTTGGAGCGAAAAGCTCATCCAGCATCGTATATGTGGTGTTGAATGATATTGCCAAAAACATCTTTGTCTAAGGTTTGGAGAACTGAAGCCTGTCCTGCTAAAAATTGAGGGTGATTTCTCTCTGTTGAAGTATTAAATCCCATGAAAACGAAAGCTATCATTGTTGAAAGCCATTTGAGCCATTGGGCGGAATCCCGGCACAGCAAATACATCACCTTCTTCGACCTCAAACCTCATGTTTCTTTCTTTTGAAATACTGGAACGCACCACCCTAACCAGGCCATTCCCCATCCTTCCAAGACAATTTCTGTTTCAGTAGCCATTGGGTCCCAGTGTGGCCCCATCATCGATCCCTACATATAAGTATACTAATTGATATTGCCCAAGAATTGTGCTATTCATCATCTTGATAATCATGAATCTGCAGAAATCAATATTCAACTGCTAATAATTATTGATTATCGAGTTACTGTTGTCAAATTCACCATGAATAAACAAATGTTGGAACCCTTTAATGCAGACAACTTGTTCCAAAATAAGGGGTAACAAATGAATACACCAAATAGAGATATACCAATTGTGTGAACACATTGATTATTGCAACCAAATCGACACAATTAGTGAAGTCATCCATCTAATCTAAAGTTTTAGAGTATATGTAAACAAATTGTCATTCAGAAACTCTCAACTAGCTCAAAAATTTCAACCCAAAATCCACTCTTACTAACAATGTGCTTCAATCCTAGTACATTTCTGAACAAGCAGACAATGAACACTGAAACAATAATTCAGAGAGATTACCTGTGTGGACATAGAAAACTGTATCAGCAAGCAAAATGACTGGAAGAAACAGCGAATTCGGCTCCAATGTGAAGAAGATACGACCCGCTGATACTGTCGCTAATCTGAACGGCGGAGATCTCTCCATAATCGGTGGAGACGACGGGCCTCCTCTCTTCTTTCTTCACAAGAGGGCCCGAAGCCCACACACCTTCTTCTCCCACGTGCATGGACACGTGCATTTGGGAAGCGTGCCACGAAATTTGTTCATTCAGATGGCGGAGGAGGCTGTTTCCGGGCAGTTTCAGGCGTCTTCTCTGTTGGAGCTGATGCGATATCTGGAAGAAATGGGCCTCCGTTGAACTTCCTTTGGGCCGTGGGTGGGGTTGGGGAGGGTGGGGAAGCGTTCATAGTTTTGTAAACATGCCCAAATTGAAAATTCCCCACAAATGAATGTAGAACCAAATTGGGTGGCAATATCAATTTTGAAATATTTTTTGGTATTTGGTTTAATTTTGATTTTTTATTTTGATTTTACTGTAGCATATCGAATATTGGACATAGTTTTGTAAATCGGCCCAAATTAAAAATTACACACAAATGAATGTAGAATCAAAGATTTGCTTATGTAATCGATATCAATTTTAAAATATTTTTTTGTATTTGGTATAATTTTAATTTTTTATTTTGATTTTGCTATAGAATACCGAATATTGGACATAGTTTTGTAAACCGGCCCAAATTGAAAATTCCTCACAAATGAATGTAGAACCAAAGATTTGCTTATGTAATTGATATCAATTTTAAAATATTTTTTTGTATTTGGTTCAATTTTGATTTTGCTATAACATACCAAATACTGGACATAGTTTTATAAACCGGCCCAAATTAAAAATTCCCCACAAATGAATGTAGAATCAAAAATTTGCTTATGTAATTGATATTAATTTTGAAATATTTTTTTGTATTTGGTTCAATTTTGATTTTTTATTTTGATTTTGCTGTAGCATACCAAATATTAGACATAGTTTTGTAAACCGGCTCAAATTAAAAATTCCCCACAAATGAATGTAGAACCAAAGATTTGCTTATGTAATTGATATCAATTTTAAAATATTTTTTTGTATTTGTTTCAATTTTGATTTTGCTATAACATACCAAATACTGGACATAGTTTTGTAAACCGGCCCAAATTGAAAATTCCCCACAAATGAATGTAGAATCAAAGATTTGCTTATGTAATTGATATTAATTTTGAAATATTTTTTTGTATTTGGTTCAATTTTGATTTTTTATTTTGATTTTGCTGTAGCATACCGAATATTGGACATAGTTTTGTAAACCGGCCCAAATTGAAAATTCCCCACAAAGGAATGTAGAACCAAAGATTTGCTTATGTAATTGATATCAATTTTAAAATATTTTTTTGTATTTGGTTCAATTTTGATTTTGCTGTAGCATACCAAATACTGGACATAGTTTTGTAAACCGGCCCAAATTAAAAATTCCCCACAAATGAATGTATAATCAAAAATTTGCTTATGTAATTGATATTAATTTTGAAATATTTTTTTGTATTTGGTTCAATTTTGATTTTTTATTTTGATTTTGCTGTAGCATACCGAATACTGGACATAGTTTTGTAAACCGGCCCAAATTGAAAATTCCCCACAAATGAATGTAGAACCAAAGATTTGCTTATGTAATTGATATCAATTTTAAAATATTTTTTTGTATTTGTTTCAATTTTGATTTTGCTATAGCATGCCAAATACTGGACATAGTTTTGTAAACCGGCCCAAATTGAAAATTCCCCACAAATGAATGTAGAATCAAAGATTTGCTTATGTAATTGATATTAATTTTGGAATATTTTTTTGTATTTGGTTCAATTTTGATTTTGCTGTAGCATACCGAATACTGGACATAGTTTTGTAAACCGGCCCAAATTGAAAATTCCCCACAAATGAATGTAGAATCAAGGATTTGCTTGTGTAATTGATATCAATTTTGAAATATTTTTTTGTATTTGGTTCAATTTTGATTTTTTATTTTGATTTTGCTGTAGCATACTGAATACTGGACATAGTTTTGTAAAGCGGACCAAATTGAAAATTCCCCACAAATGAATGTAGAACCAAAGATTTGCTTATGTAATTGATATTAATTTTAAAATATTTTTTTGTATTTGTTTCAATTTTGATTTTGCTATAGCATACCAAATACTGGACATAGTTTTGTAAACCGGCCCAAATTGAAAATTCCCCACAAATGAATGTAGAATCAAAGATTTGCTTATGTAATTGATATTAATTTTGAAATATTTTTTTGTATTTGGTTCAATTTTGATTTTTTATTTTGATTTTGCTGTAGCATACCGAATACTGGACATAGTTTTGTAAAGCGGCCCAAATTGAAAATTCCCCATAAGTTAATGTAGAATCAAAGATTTGCTTGTGTAATTGATATCAATTTTGAAATATTTTTTTATATTTGGTTCAATTTTGATTTTGCTGTAGCATACCGAATACTGGACATAGTTTTGTAAACCGACCCAAATTGAAAATTCCACACAAATGAATGTAGAATCAAGGATTTGCTTGTGTAATTGATATCAATTTTGAAATATTTTTTTGTATTTGGTTCAATTTTGATTTTCCTGTAGCATACTGAATACTGGACATAGTTTTGTAAACAGGCCCAAATTGAAAATTCCCCACAAATGAATGTAGAACCAAAGATTTGCTTATGTAATCGATATCAATTTTGAAATATTTTTTTGTATTTGGTTCAATTTTAATTTTAATTTTAATTTTATTGTAGCATACCGAATACTGGACTAGTTTAATATTTTTTGTAATTACATTTGGAAATTTTTTTTATTTAACAAAAATTAGGGTTATCAATTTGTCATACCCAAAAATCCAAAAAAAATAATAGGTAATTTACAAAACCAAATATGCTGCGGTAGTTGGTTACACAAAATTATGTATATCAAAATTTTGATAAAGCAGTTCGATACGATTTTACCAAGTGAACACTTCTAACTTTTTCTATTAGGGAGAAAATGATAAAATATTAACGCTTAGTCGAATTCAAACTATCCATAGCATTACTTCACAATAAGAATAACCAATCACAAAATAAATACATTAAATTTATCATGTGAATAGTTTGAATCGACTTTGATAGAGCAGCTAAATACAATTTTACAAAATGAACACTTATAACTTTTCTATTAGAAAGAAAACGATATAGAAAAATACTAATGCTTAGTGACAATAAGAATAATCAATCACAAAATAAAATAAACTTTTCACGTGAATAATTTGAATCGAACCAAATAATTGTTCTGAGGGTACAAAATGGTATGCATGTAGAAGCCTTTCTTCCCATTTTGCCCCCATCTCTTTTCTTTGCCCTAGCTAGAGAGAAAGTGGCTCCACATGTGAAAAATGAAGGGAATCAACAACCATTATATCACCATAGAGGTCACACAGAAAAAGTCAATGAATCAAAGGGTATTATTTTGGGAGCAAAATAAAATATACCCCAAATCCAAGGATCAACTTTTATATAATAATTAGAAGGACCACCATTCATTCATTCATTCATTCATTCATGCATATATGGTTATACTTGTTTATGCAGTAGAAGATAGAAGATACTCTTTTTTAAGTGTCATGGCCTATTCACCTCCACTGTTTTTAGGGCCCCTTCTAAACTATACGTTTTGCCTTTGCTTTTTGGGTGTTGGCTGAAAATGGGTGTCACAAAATCCTTTTACGACTGGTATTAATCAGAATCTCAACCCAAACACCCCCCCTTTTCTTTTGTATGCTACAAGCTCCCTTTTTTTTTTTTTAATTTTCGTGTGCGTCCCGTGTATTTGGAAACTTAACTCCTAAGTTCTTGACTTTAATATTCTTCCGGTCTATTTTATAAAAAATATATTTGAAAAACTGCATACGGTATTATATAATTACCATTAAATTATTTAAATTAGGCAGTCGACAAGAAAGAAAGACAGTTAAAAGTACATACATTAGAAATAGTGTGTTTGCATGAAAACGACAGTTTCGGAACACATTCGAATTTATACCCAACTCATTGTCCACCCTAGCCGTGAATAGAGTCAGGCAGCTAAAATTTGATTAAGACATATTAATTTAGACCTCATTAAACACGGAATAAATCCTTATTAAATAATATATACATAAATTTTTTTGATGAGAAATACAAATTCAAACTATGTGTAAGGCTACTAATTAAACTTGTGAAATTCTAAAAAATGTACAAATTTGACCCACTTGATGTAATAAGTTTGTGAAAAGTTCATTGTATTCAACATTTTGAGACAATTGTACACATTTCTTACTAGTGTTTCTTGACCCGAAACTATTAATGTCAAAGTCGCAGAAGAATATATAAACACATATATATATGTATATATATATATATATATATATTGAGGAGCTGCCATTACGTCAGTCATAATTAAAAAGTTAGTTTGATTTTTGTGAAATATTCGAAAAGAAAGATGCCTGGGCACTGTCTGAATGAAACGTCCCTTTAAATTTGCTTTCCCCATAACAATTTTGGCAGTATCATTATCATCAGCTCACAACATGCCAAATCGATCCATCGGCCCGTCTAATTAACACAAGTCTTGATAATTTTAACTACCTACTTTTTAGTGTCAAAACTTCTTCTTGCCTTTTTGTAGCTCGAACTTTCTCATAAATTTGCAGAAGTTTTTTGCATATATTAAGTATTGTAAATATATCTTGTTTTTGTGTGTGTTCGAAATTGAAAGATTTATCATTTTATTTTACTGATATAAGATCAAATGAATTACATTTTGTTATACGCAAGTACTATTCAATTTTTTAAATCTCCATATGAGCTCAGTATTATATTTCGATTATAACTCAATTCTCATCCCAAATCTCATTCACAAAGTTACATATTGAACGATTATAACTCGATTCTCATTTCAAATCTTATTCAAAAAGTTACATGTGTTCGCAATTATGTATTTTTGAATTTTCAAATTAATTTAAATAGTATATTTTAACTATGTATAGCTTACTCATATCCCACTCATTTTTTATAAAATTATAATTGCTAGCAACGGAACCTTCACAAATTTTAGACCATCCTTCCTGCTACTTAGGGTATTTACCAACTTCTCCTTCTTAGTTTTAAAATTATAAGTACATTTTTGTCTTGACCAACAACGCTTAGTCAACCGTGACGGAAAGACCAAAAACTAATTATCCTTAACTAAAATATTTAGATAAAAAAAAAAGAAAGAAAGAAAGAAAAACCTGATAGCAAGGCAGTTGGCAGTCATGTGAATGTTGTAAATGTAATATATCAAAACTCTGAGGGGGTAATTGTAATATTGCAGTGGGACCTACTGATGCGGGTCTACTTGGGAGTGTAGTGTAATGTTTCAAAAAATTGAGGGGTACATTTGTAATAAAACTTAATTCTAGCCTTTTGATCCACGAATAGATACATGAAGCCATAGACTAAGAAAAACCATTGTAATCTCGAAACTCACCTTGTGACCACACTCACAACTAAACCACAAGTTTATTGTCTCCATTCCATAAGAGGTTGCGTGGTAGGAGAGTCATTCGACCATCATCAATTCCCATCGTTCTCTTCAAGCTGCTTGTAGCATTGGCATCAACATGCACAACCATAGGAAATAGGAGTATACTTATCCTTTTGCTTTCATCAATCCCATATATGGCAAACACCAATCTGAGAAATAATGATCGGAAAAACAATGAAAAAAACTTATTGGATTATTCATTGTTTCATATATATTTTTGTTGCCCTTTCAAATTATTGGCAAATGCTCATTTTCTTTCTATATGTTGTGTATTTTGGTGAGATATGATTTTTGTGCAGGCAGTTATGGCCAAAAATAAGATGGAGAATTTGTGTGTAAATTAATAGATTGAGTTATTTTTATTGGTCACTTACCTAATTGGATAAATTGAATTAATGAGATTTAATTTGGTAAGGATGCAAGATCTTGATGGTAACTTACCTGATAGGATGGAGATATCAGATTTAAAGCAAATTCTTATATGGTAAGAGTCCTAGTATGCAAAGAGTCCAACATGATAAGGTGATAAACATGGAATACAGAAATAAGATGGATACGGGAAGAAATATAAAAGGGAATATATCTAGGAGATTTAATATCTTATAATCTTATATAGATCATTCTATCGTATTTAGTTTATTCTTAAGCTTCGATTTCACAAGTCTTGGCTTCATGAGCTTAACTATAACATGTAAGCTATTTGTACTCCAAGACGGATTTTTCATACGAAGAGAGTTTTTGGAATTCACATCTGCCATGGAGGGTTGATCACGTTACAAATTATGTTGCAACATCGTGACTGATATAAATCCTTCGTGACTGATATAAATCCTTCGTGACTGACATAAATTCTTCAAGTGAAGGAGGCGAGTCTTCAAAAGTAGACCTTTGAGAGAAGAAAATGAGTTCTCAGGAGGAGGTGCTCTGCTGTTTGAAAAACCAACAAACCATAAAAAACCAACAAGGATGCCCCAAACTTGATCAAGCCGGGTGGAGACCCCAAAAAACCAACAAGGATGCCCACCCCTACACCTATGTGCCTGCTACTCAAGGGTATTTTTGTTCTTATAAGTACAAAATCATGGATTGAGGATGAAATCATAAATCTCTTATAATTTTGGTGATCACATCATCAAATGCCTTTCACAACCATTACTCGAAAGGGGACATTTTAATGTCGATAAAACTTATAAGGGAGATCTCAATAATTTGGGAGGATACTTTAATTAATCACAAATTTTAATCTCATAGTAGCTCAAGTATTGACTCATATCTTGGTATTCCGTCATCAAATTATACTCCTATCCTATTTTTATTTATCAACTTTGATATAGTACGAAGTTTTAGATATAAATCAAAAAAGTAAAAAAATCGTATATGTTTACATTATTACTCCTCAAAGTAGTAGTTGATACATAACAGTGGCACATCATTATTTAAAGTGAAAAGATATTTTTTTAAAAATAATTCATACTCAAGTATTGACTCACATCTTGGTATTTCGTCATCAAGTTATACTCCTATCCTATTTTTATTTATCAACTTTGATATAGTACGAAGTTTTAGATATAAATCAAAAAAGTAAAAAAGTCGTATATGTTTATATTATTACTCCTCAAAGTAGTAGTTGATACATAACAGTGGCACATCATTATTTAAAGTGAAAAGATATTTTTTTAAAAATAATTCATATTAAAAAATAAAACTTTATTTTGAAACGTTCCAAAAAGAAAATGAGAATAATAAATTTGAAACAGGATAGTTGTAATTAGCAATGCTACAATTCAAATTTGTAAACTTCCATAAAAACTGAAGCCGCACATTTTAGCTGTAAGTCCCCTAAAGGGCAATTGTGTCAAAGTCAATCAAGGCAATAAATTTAGCTCATATAACTTATAAACTCGAGTGCTTAATATTATAACAAAAATTATAATTGTTACTAAAAATACAATTCAATTTTCAATTTTTTACATCACCATACTCCATATCTGCGTTATGACTCTAACTTTACATATTACCTTAGAGCTCCACAACAAAAACAATTGTTCACATCCCAATTAGCAGCACTATAAAAATACAACTTCATTGACAAAACTCTAGCATCTTCATTAAAAATAAGAACGAGGCCTTATGCCCAGTAATAAATGGCTTATGTTGTTGACTAAGGGCTCATTTGCTAGCCTTCATGGAATAAGGTTTGATATCTTTGCCTAGATCTATTTTCTACCTAATGTATCGTCACTTGTTTGATTTGCAAGTTTTTAATGTGTGATATCCCTTATCAAATTCATAGCATACTGTTTGATTTGACTGATCATATTAATAATTTGGATAAAAGCAAGTAATGTCTAAAATATCATTTTAAATTTATTTTTTTATATTAATTAATTTATTGTTGGTCAATCAATATAATTGTAGAACGCTTAAAAGCTGAAAATATAGAGTTTAGGCTCTATGTATGTTCTAATATAAAGTCTACGCTTTGTCAAAATAGTGCCTTATTGCTATGTTTAGATATAAATCCTAGGCTCAAGTTGATCCAAAATATAGAGTCTAATTTAGGCTCTATTTGAAACTGCATATATATGGAGGATAATTTCATCCATGTATAACTTAATATAATTTTGAGGTTTTTTTTTAATAATGGATCACACCTAGAAAGTGTAATCCATTATTAAGAACAGGTCTTCAATATGTACTGAGTTCATGACCCGTGTTTTTTCATCCAAATAAAAAATTAAACTTTATTACACATCTACCACACTAATCAAGCCTACCAACTACCAAACGAGGTCTAGATTGATATATAATCGATCTAAAACTTTTTTTGCAACCTTATCCCTAAAAATTCTAATATTTACAAGTGTCAATTTTGAAATTTCAGAATGTAAGAAAACCTGACAGTGATAAAAAGTTCATAAATATTTGGAAACAAAAGAAGCTATATTGATGTGTCACCAAATTAAAGAAGCTCCAATAAGCAAAATTTGACTCCATTGTCGATGAGGACAAGTTGAGATATCAAAATCAAACCACACTCTTGAAATAGAATCCTCATCCATCCCAAACAGCCTCATCTGAACCCCACTTCATCCCCAGAAAGTGTATTACCACAATACAGTTCAAAAGATAAACACGAAAAATAAAAAAAAGGTAGATTTTGTGATCTTGGAAATGTAATTTATTCAAAATTAAATAGCTCCCAAGTGGGAATATATTTTTTTAATAAAAAAAAACAAATTTGTTTTCAGTTAACTGTAAAAGGATATATTAAGCATGTAAAAAGTTATTCTTTTTAAATATAAACTGTAAACTACCAAAAATATGAGAAAATCTAGCTAGGGAATGTTAAAAATAGATAATTATATTTACAATTAAAATATATTTGTTTTATTTGTTATTTTATTCATTCAAATTAATTGGTTATTGATGTTACTGATTGTATCGAATTAATAATTGATTGATATGTAACTTAATGTAATTATATAATTATTGCTTTTCTGAAAAAAAAAATTAAACATAGCTTGCTTAATTAGCGCATGAGATTCCACTTTATGATATATATATATATAGAGATTAATATCGAAATTTTGAGAATGATACGTATGAACGGTTTTGTTCTGTTCACAATGAAATTAATTAAAGATGATGCATTTCATCTTTAATTAATTATTACCCTTAAGATCCTTATTATACAGCATTAATTTAATTACATTTCAAGCTCATTACCAATATGGAACATTAAATAAAGTTCAGTGCATATCAGCTTGATTTGTTAAAAAATTTAATAGACAGCAAATATGATGATTAGAAGAAAAGCTAAGGAGAATAACCTCAAATAATAGCAAAGACTTTATCTTTTGGACCATGAGTACACTGCACATATGATTAAGACATGAGTGCTTATTAATTATTTGGGGTCAAAATAGTAATTAAATATGTATTTGATGGTGTGCATCAAAATATTGTAAATTATTTGGGGCAAAAAAAAGAGAGCCCAAAACATCTTTTAAAAGGTTAATGCTTTTCCACTAAAGTTGAATGTGAAAAAAACAAAAGTATTTGGGGGGGGGGGGGGGGGACCCAACTTGAGTGTGTTTCCTTTTGGTATTATAATTGCACCACCACCACCAGCACATATTCTTCTAGCTCAGTTGCTTTCATCAGGGCTGTGGCATTTGCTCACCCAATTATATTTTTTTTGAGGAATAATTGCACATCTAGAAGTTTAAGTTGAGTCAAAAATGAAACTAGGGGGTAAAAGTTGAAAGTAATGGAGATATGTGGCCTTGTTTGGGTGGAAATGAAAAAAGAGGGTGGGAAGATCTCTTAACGACTAAGGATATACTATTCATTTGGGTACTATTTAAATTGATTTTTGAATTATTAAATTACATATGATGATATATATCTGTATTTCATTTTATAGCAATTCATAAATCTATTTGGGAAAATTTCAGGTTAGTGTACAAGTTAATGAATATGTACATGATATCATTATTATATAATTTAATAATTTACAACCTCATTTCGATCGTACTAAGGGTGACTTTAATAATCAAATGGCTTCTCAATTGATGCCCATTAGGCAATCCTTTGTCTAATCTTTTGTCCACATGCTAATGCTGAAGTATTTACCAATTAAGCCATACCTAGGACAAGCCTGCAGGGTGTTGACATCATGTATCAGAAAAGTCTAATAATGAAATCAATAAAGTTTATGATACTTACTTAATACTATTGAAGTAGGATTATTGTAGTTGTTGGATAAAAACGTAAGCTGAAGTATTCAGCTAATCATGTTACATGTCATATCTTACAATCTCATTTAAATAGTACCTAAATAAATATGATTTTTTTGATATATTGCACGAAAAATTTTTAAATCATCGAATTAATAAACAAGTGGGTATCATGAAATTTATAAAACAAAAAAAAAATAGCTTATAATGTCTTGGAGCGAAAAATTTTGGATCATTTGGACAGCATGTAATTGCGTGGCATAAGAAAATTTCTCAATAAAGTAGCTTATAACTTTATATGGTCTTGTATTGAAATTTTTTTGGTGGGCATGCTATGTTACTCCTGATCTATCTAACACCCTCGGACTGGAAGGATAAGTGGTCCTGATGATAGTGAAAGCAAGGTTATTGAAGGATTGCTCTCACCTAGTCCACTCAAGAATGACCTACTTTTGTATGTTATCTTAACCTTTGACTTAAAATATCAAATTTAAAAGTTTCTACACATTATTGAAAAACAAATTCTCATACAAATTTTTTATTTTCTGCATAATCCCATCTGATTGTTCCTAGCTTTATGGATATCCACAAATAGTGCTATATTTCTTAAAATGATAGTTTTCTTTTCAATAATACTCTCTCCTTTTATTTAATGAAGTGACAGTATTAATTTAAGATCACTACTTTTTATAAAAAGTAAAAGAGTCAAATATGCATGGTCGCCAGTAATAAAAAAGCACAAGCTCACATATGAATGCAAATATTAACACACAATTACATGAATGAATTCATGCAATAGTTGCACATAAAAATAGCCAACAGTAATTTTTAGGAGATCTTATACATAGATAAGAGTAATTATTTATATTTGGTGGATCTCCTGTTATGAATAGTTGTGATTGTGCCAGGACCATTTATAAATAATTCTTTAATTTATGTTGGGTTGATCAATCAGAAGTGACGGAGCCAAGGGGGCAGGCGGCGGCGGCAGCCGTCCCCCACCTTTGTAAAATTTTTAAATTAGTATAAATTTTAAATATAAAATTATTAAATTTAAAATTTTATCCCTCTAAAATATTAAAAATAATTCTTTATCTATTTTTTTAAAAAAAAAATCGCTCTTCAATCTTCATTTTCTGACTCCGTTCAGGTTCTAGTTTGTATTATGAACGAACTTTACTTGTGGTAGTGGACTTTACAGTAATATTTTCATAATCGAATCAGTGATCAAACCACTCTTACTATCAATTAGTGGTTCAACCGTCGGTTGGACCGATCTAATGAAAAGTGATTATATTTTCTTATTATATTATGTAAAATGATAATATAATAGATTAATTATCATGTAATACATTTTAAATGTAAAAAAGATAAATAACTATTTCAAAAAATATCTAACAAACACAAAATACAAATAACTATATAAATATAACAAAATATCAAATTTAAACTTTTTTAAAAAATAAAAAATAAAAAATAAAAAATAAAAACTAATCCAACCGATTTTGGCCGATCAAATCGGTACTTTAATTTTATATACTTAACCAAATTGGATCGACCTCCAATTTTTAATTAAATCGATTGAATTTGATCGATTCAATCTGATTTTAAAAACACGATTTTGCTGGTTTGAATATTGGTACCTCAATGAGTAGAGTATATGTCTGCAACAATTGCTTCTTTTTTAAGATGCTAGCTGTCTGTGCATCAACGATCGTCCAATCCATTTCTTGAATCTTCGTTTTGCAACCCATATCCTCATTAAAGAAGAGAAACTTATCAAATATTTTTACTTGGGGATTTCGATGAAAATTAAAGTCTAGTTGCAACGGGAAATTTGCAATTTTTGAAATTTTGGGGGCTATTATGGAAAATTATGTTCAATACTTAATTATTCTTTTGTGCGTTTATATATTTTTTATGTGCATAGAAATTCATCACATATAATGCATGTTACTTTAAGATATAAGATAGAAATATCATTGGATCAAGACAACCCTTAACTCCTTAGGGTCCTACATGCTTTGATTATTCGCATGTTTTTTAACAATACTATGTAATCAAGATTTTAGATGATGGTGTGTGTGTTAAATAGAACGATTCGAGTTTAAATTCATCCCAATTATAAAATAATAAAAAAGTTATTACTATTTATTTGTTAATTATTTTTTAAAATAATTAAATTTCATCTATTTCTATAATAGTTGGTTGTTGACTATTGTTACTTGTAATTATTAATTGATTTTGTTAGTTGATACATTTGATCTTTTCAATAAAAATAAATAAATAATTAGGGATAAAGATTTTGACATCATTTTATACTTGGACCAAGTACAAAAGTTAACCTTATTTTATTTCAATTACATTTTAGAAAGCATCAAAATGAAAAAAAAAAAAAATACAAGTATATACTCCACTTACATGTATTGAAGTATGCATTTGACATTTTTAAAGGATTTCGAAACAATATTCTTCATATTCTATTCTTATGGTTATATGTCAAATAAATTAAAGTAATTTAATTGGGAATTGAGGAAGTCTATGTTAATACTAAGAAATATTCTTAATAACGTTATAAACAATTCATTGAATTATTATTAGGTTCAAAATACTTGGACTAAGAAAACACATAAAGTTTATTGATTATGAGGTCTCCAATGATGAAATATGGGGATAAGTCCCACTAAAAACATTAAGATATGAAAAGATATTTAAAAATAAATTTTATTATGCACATAAAAAGATATAAAACAATAATAAGTTTGAAAATAAATTTTAAAAATAAAAATAATTTTTTTTAATGAAAATAACATGCTTATAGACTTGTTTAAATAGGAGACAAAATGCAAATAAAAGTAATTATTTTAAAACAAATTAAGTAATTACCATTAAAAATAAATGCAAGTAAAATTTAGGCGGTGTTGGGATGGCGTTTTGAGTTTTGCAGCGTAAGGGAATTTCAATTTTGGTGGAGTGGGTCCTACTCAGGGTGAAAAGTGGAACTTTACCGCCCACACTTTGACTCTTTTAAAAGTCCTTTATTTCCGCGCTTTGCGAAATCCCACCTTTCTAGATTTGGTACCACTGACCACCATGACCAGGTGTCAACTGTCTAGTGCCCAATAACAAATTTTCATTAATTAATTTATAACCAAGAAAGAAAAAAAAAACTTAAAAGGTATTTTGGCTAAGCTTTTTTCTTAAACATCTCATACCTTCATACATCTTATAAAACATTTTCAAAATTTATAGAATATAAAATTTATAGAAAACTTGTTTGATCAGATAAATTATTATTATGATAATAATATTATAATATGTTAGGAATTACAAATATATAATTTATATAACTAAATCAAAGGAAATTATTAGGATTATAAAAAAGGAATTGATATCTCCTTTTTTTTTTTTTTTTTTTTTTTGAAGTATTCTAATTTTTTTGGTAGAACATCTTATAAGTTCACTAACATCTTATAAAATATTTTTAAGGAGTTTGTAATATCAGACAAATAATCTTTTAGTCAAATTTATTAGCATTTAATGAAGTCTCCAAAACTCCAAAAATTATGGAATACGGGTAAAATTGCAAGTCGAATTCTCAATTTCAATTGATATTTCATCTCCTTCAAATATTATCAGCGCACGTAAAGTACATAAATTAATATCATTAATATATACTTAACGTGTATTTCTACGATTGAAATAAGAGATAAAACATCATTTTAAATAAAAAATCTGAACTAATAAAATTGATAGGCTACAAAGGTTTTTTGGTGGTTGATTTGTATAATTTTGGACATATTTGTGAGTCCCTCATAGGTTTCTTAATGTCTTTTTCACTCCACTAATGTGATTTACCAAAAGAAGAAGTAGGCAGACATCTTTTGTCACTCAAAGCCGCACTCACCTAAATGCCCCTTTTAGTGCGAGCAAGACATGTCTAGGCTGGCCTCTCCACAGTCCAAACCAACTGGGTAACAACGGATTCCATGTCGTGATTACTCCTAAATGCGACCTTAGAAGCCAATTTAATTGTTGAGATTTCAAATCGTAGAATAATATATAGTGGTTTGAATAACTCTTTAACTATATTGTTTTGGGACTAAAGTCTTGTAAGTCTTGAAGAGTTACACTTATTACAAAGTAATAGCACCAAAATAGAGAGCATCGAAAACAAAATTCTACGTAATCAAACAACCAATTTAGTTATCTTTTTGAGTCAAAGCATGGACAAAGCAAAAGAATTTGAAAATATTTTACACTGGGGACTCGATTCCATGGGATCAAGTGTCAGAACAAGAAGAAAATGGGTGTAAAATTCTAATTAATTTGCCTCAACTCACAAAGAAGAACAAATTGGAAGGCAACTTCCTTGATTCACATAACCTATCCACAGTATTTCATCTCCAAACAAAAACTAGAATGATTACCTAGAAGAGGGTGAAAATGTAAAACCAAGTCAAAAGTTACTCGAAATACTATAAATACATATCATCAATACATGTATATATAATTATTTTATACTATATAGAACACTAATTATAAAAAAAAAAACTCAAAATTTGAGGCCATGGGGTGGGGGTGGGACGCAAAAATCAAAAGCTAATAATCAGCCAACGATTGAAAGGTGAGAATCAAAGAAAGTAGAACAATAAAGTCGTTGCTTCTAAGCCTTCAGCAACAAGCTTCCAAGAGATACATCAATCAATCCTCTAATCTTCTGACTTATTGTATATGAATTGTCCATGTCTGTCATGCCTCCCCACTCACGCATATGCCCCCCCACCCCCACCCCCATGCACGCAAAGATAAGAAAAGCCAACAATCATCACCCCACAAAAAGCCCACCCTCTTCCAATTTTCAACTTCCAACTCCAGGAGAAATTTATATTACCCCATTCAAGATTGTCAGAAAGAGTTTGTATTGGTGGAAGTTGAGAGAGAGAGAGAGAGAGAGAGAGAGAGAGAGATCTTTAACTAGCTTTGGTTTTCTTTGGGCTTTCTTGCCCTTTCCCTTTTGTTCAAGAAATGAAAGTACCCTTTCCTGCAAACAATCAGAACAGCTCGAAACCAGCACCGAATTGCACCATTAACACCACCCCACCGAACACCGCTCTTCCGGCCACCCCCCACCCCAGCAGCTCCCCTTACGAGCCCAAATCTGTTCTTGAGCTCCGCGGAAGCCCGAGCCCGGTTGCTGAAAAGCCCACTTCCAACAATACTACTACTGCCGACATCTTGGGCGATCCTCTTCAGCTGGAAGATCATGTGCTGATAAACCCACAATTGGAGGATTGGGATTCTTTGATGAGAGATTGGGGTTTGAATGACGATTCCACTCCTGTTTCGAAACCGTTTCCTCAACTCAATTCTCAGTCTGAGATTCAAATTGCTCAGGATCAGTACTCTAATCTTGCCGAGTTCACACCTGTTAGCTCCTTTGATTCAAGTCAGTTTGTGGCAGCTGATTTTGGCCTTCTCTCTGATATCTCGATATACACTACTGCACCTCTGAGCCATAACTCAAATACCATCAATTCCTTTGAAGGCCTCTCCGGTGACCTGAATTGCGGCAACTGGAACGTGGGATTCGACTACGTCGACGAGTTAATCCGACTCGCCGAGTGCTTCGAGACCAACTCACTCCAACACGGGCACGTGATATTGGCACGGCTCAATCAACGCTTGAGGTCTCCCACCGGAAAACCCCTCCAGAGAGCTGCCTTCTATTTCAAGGAAGCTCTTCAGTCCCTACTCACTGGGTCAACTCGTCCGACTCACCACCCTGCGAATTCTTTTGAGATCATTCAAACCATCAAAGCGCAGAAAACCTTCTCGAGCATCTCTCCAATTCCCATGTTCTCCAGCTTCACGGCCAACCAAGCCGTGCTCGAAGCCTTAGACGGCTCCATGCATGTCCACGTCATCGACTTCGACATCGGCCTCGGTGGCCACTGGGCTTCCTTCATGAAAGAGCTCGCCGATAAAGCCGACTCATGTAAAGCCGCGCCGCCGGTGCTCCGAATATCGGCCCTCGTTCCTGAGGAGTACGCGACGGAATGCAAGCTGATCAGAGAGAACTTAACTCAGTTCGCTCGGGAGCTGAATATTAGGTTTGATATCGACTTTGTCTTGCTACGTACCTTTGAATATTTATCTTTCAAAGCCATCAAATTCAGGGACGGTGAAAAAGTAGCGGTTCTTTTATCGCCGGCGATCTTCCGGCACGTCGGGACGGGGTTTGTGAACGATCTCCGTCGAGTCTCACCACACGTGGTGGTGCACGTGGACATCGAAGGGCAGATGGGGTTCGGAACATCGTCGTATCGGCAGGCTGTGATTGATGGCCTGGAGTTTTACTCCACGCTGTTGGAATCTTTGGAAGCTGCTAATTTTAACGGGGCCGGCGGCGGTGATTGGATGAAAAGAATTGAGACATTCGTGCTGTATCCAAAGGTTGTGGAGGGGGTGGAGGCTGCCGGCCGGCGGGTGACGGCGTGGAGGGAAGCTCTTGTGGCGGCGGGGTTGAGGCAGGTGGGGCTGAGCCAATTTGCTGAGTTTCAGGCAGAGTGTTTACTTAGGAGAATGCAAGTCAGAGGATTCCACGTTGTCAAAAGACAAGCGGAGATGCTGCTTTGCTGGCATGATAGGCCACTTGTCGCCACGTCAGCCTGGAGGTATTAGGGGACAAAATTAAGGGGAGAGATTAATCTCTGTAATTGTGGTTAAAGAATGAAGGAGTATTTATCCTGCCCTGTTTATGGTTAATCTGCAGTTTACGTTGATGTTTAATTAGCTGGATAATGAATTAGCTTTTCATTTTATCTATTCTCCAATACCACTGTTGAGTCTTGACTAATGACTTTGAATCCCATAAGTTCCATTAGGAACTTAAATTTTTGGGAAAGATTAAAATTTAAGTTTCATAGTAACAAATTTCAAATTCAAAATAGTTCGGTAGCCTTTAAAATTCATAATTTAGATATTATTTAAATTAATTTAAAAAAATCAATAAAATATCATTTACATAATAAAATTTATCTGTAAAATTTGTAAACAATTTAGAAAATTTTTGATACAAAATACCATTTATTTCATGAAAATAATAAATTTATTTGTGAAGATTGTCAATAAAACAATATGTTATCTAATAAAATTATATATATATATATTTAAAAAATAGAAAAATAAATTAGTATAATGTAATCTTATTAAAATAGGAATTAAAGGGTATAAAATATTTTATAAAAAAAAATTTGGGAGATTTTTTCACATTTCTATTTATGAAAGATTTATACGGGATTCCAATATCTCACTAAAAATATCATATTTTATTCGAATTACTTTAAAAAAATTGGAGAATTTTGTTGCTATAGTTTCATGTATCACATTTTTTTTTTGAAAAAAAGGTGCAAATTTTAGATATTTACTTAATATAATGGAGTATATGGAGAAGTTAATGAAACAGATGTGCAAATTAATAAATATGTCTATTAATTTGATTTCTTTGAGTATTTTTTTCGTGTTTTCTTGAAATAATTTATTATTATTATTATTATTATTTGTCTAGGTAAAATATAGAGTCCAAATATAATGCTAATACATTGTACCAAATTCCCCCTAGAAGGTCCAAGATCCAAATCAAAGATCCGAATGCATACAGCCATAACTGAAATCCATAAAACAAGATCTATATTATAAGATCTTTTGTCGACTTTTATAGTTTTTGTTCTCATAAATGTATGCATTAATTATATTCATTTATTGAATTTAATTAGTTTTTACATAATTGATTGATCCCAAAAAAACTTGTCAAGAATAACTGAATTTGAACTTGAAAGGGATCGAGAATTCAAAATAATATAATCAAACCTTGGCTGAATTTGAAAAAGAAAAAATAAAATGAACAAAATTTTGATTAGTTGACTTCCCTTTGAAAGAAACATAGATACGTATAACCAAATCAACTAAACAGGATTGTATGAAGTAATCTACTTATAGTTTTTGGGTGTAAAGTGGGGAAAAAGAAAAAGAAAAAGAAAAACCAGATCAACTTAACAGAATACTTAGACTAGTACGTTTAAATGTAGTACGTAATAACTGAATTTATATAATTAAAGTTATCGTGTTAAAAGAATTTGATAGTATTGGTTATTTTATTGATTATTGGGTGATTCAAATGTATTTTGTATATTCTAAAATGAAAATTAAAATATTTAAGCCACCTTGAAATCAATTTGTAATTTGTTAGTTTGTATTTATTTTCCAAACAAATTTAAAATTTGAGGAAGAAATCTCAAAAATTCCAAAACTTATACGAATTCAAACCTATAATGCACCACATTTCCAAAAATTACCCATGGACATGGTAGCTCACCGCTCCAAAAATCACCCGCCACTTGTATAAATTTTATTGTCTTTATACTTACATCGACATCTTTGTAAATTCGCTGTCAATTTCTTATATTTATATCTTTACACGAGAACACCATGTGTGACAACGTCGTCCCTGTTGCACCTATGATTTAGGGCAAAAGTAGAATCCATTCTGTACAGACAAAATCTCCGATAGCAAAGACTTAAAATTTTCTTTATTGATTAAAGTTTGGCATAGAGTAAGGAAAAAGAATACAATTGAAACGACACAAACCATGACAATCTCTCAATCATTAACTTTTTTTTACAACAAAAAAGCATAGGAATCAGATCCTTAAACGATGTTAGACTAACATAGATTATTACTACAATACAACTAAGAAGGTTACATGGTATAGATTAGTAGGCACAACAATCACTCTTTACCCCCCATTGAGCTAGAAATGAATTTCTCTTGTCAATTCTTGCCCGGTAGCAAGCGACATAATCTACTCTCTAGAGTTCCTGTTCTAACAGTTACCTTCATCCTCACGAGGCTGAAGATGTGTACCGGAGTTGCCATTCTCTAATTTAGATACGACATCAGGGCCGCGCAACCTAGTTAACTCGTCCTGTTTCAGCAGCAAAAATGCCGTCGTTAGGATTACAAGAGCATAGATGTCAATAGCAGCTCAGATCACTGCTTTTCTTTTCTTTTATTCGTTTTCTTCATTGCAATGGGATGAGAAGCAAAAAGCTTCCTCAAGTCATAAAATGTTTCAGGGCTACGGTGAATTTAAGCCGATTTATTTGACAGACCCCATCCGAGTGACTTATGGCCAACATTTACAATAGACAACTCGGTTCTTGATGGGGTATATGGAGCATTGCTGAAATTACGGCTATAGGGCTATACCACAGTAAAACGAAAACATACAAAAATGGTGGAGAAACAAAAACCTTTATGGAGTTATTCTCAGATGTGAGTTTCTCGCATTCCTCTGAAAGCCTTTGCAACTCGTCTCTGAGAGTGTGATTCTCATTACTTAATGTTTCCACCCTGTGTTGCAGCTCTTCGCACTCAGCCTGCAAAGAGTGAGACATTTAATGGATTACAACATTAAAAGGATGATGAATGGTCATATTAAGGGTCCATTAGCAGGAACTGAATTTCTCAAGATTTTGACCGCAGAGAAAATTTCCTTTTCCAATCAATTAAATTTAATCAAACTCGGCAGAACTTCAAGAATAATTAATGCAAAACATTAGAACATATAATATCATACAATGAGATACAAGAATATGATAAAATCTCACAAAGAAGCACTTCTTTACAATTTCTGAGATTTACAAGTCCACCGCACTGTTTCTAATAAACAAACGTAGCCCACACCAAAAAGTTGATTTTATTGATCCACTACCATAGACACCAGAAAATATAACTGCAAGGAAAAGATTTTTGAGGAAAAAGAAGATTACCAAGCAACCTAACAGTTGAAATTCTGTGTACTTCAAAAGATACAGCTTAACTCATGCACTCATCTTCACACAAAGAAAACCAAAAATAAATCTGTCACTACACCGATGCTATACATGTAACAATTGAAATTACCAGAAAACCTCAACAGACCAAGTAAGACATACCAGGGTTCTTACATGATTTCCAGAATCTTAGCATAACCTTGTTAGAACATCACTTGAACATGCCGAATAGAAGTAATCAATTGCCAACGAAGAGAAAAGTGGTTTTGTGCATAAATTCTTAAATTTGTACACTCATATCTTTTACGCTATCTAATGCCTCATGCCGTGGCTATTATTCAGCAACTGGCAAATAATAAAATGGCATACATTATAAGCTTCCTTCAAAATAAAAGCTGTTCTGTTTCTTCGCAATCTTTTAGAATGAGGTATCTCAACCTCAATCAACAACTAGCATATTACAAGCAATCAAGAACTGATACAAGCAATTTCAAGATCACAAACTCCTTACTATCTCCCAGTTACTAGTACTCAAGAGTACCAATTCTCTTTCACATATATGTACATAAATTTATAACAGATCAATATAATTTCTCAAGAAGGCTATACTTCCTCGATGGTAATAATAATATCCAATAAAGAAAACACTCCAATTAATCCGTAAGATTTCAGCACAAACAGGGAACCATCATTCCTCAAACATTGTCTTTTTGCCTCCTATTTTTCCTTGAGAATTGCCATTTGGCTTATCTTTTCCTTTATTTTATCTTGAACCCACATTGGCAGTCTAATGATGGACGAAACATTTTCCTTTTCATATTTAAACATCATCTAAAAATGGAAACAAGTCATATCATCGATCTTGAAATTCAAAATTGAGTCACAGATTTAGAGTTTAGTCAACTTTGTTCACTATTTTCTCATAACACCCTCTTTACCCTGAATTCTCTTTCAGACAAAGACGGCAGGACTTACAGTTAAGCAATATCAAAGAGCAACTTAGGCAACAGAAAATGGTTTTACCTGCTTCCGTAATCTTGATCTCCGAGCAGACTCCCGATTAGATTGCTTTCTCTTTTGCCTTTTTAATTCACGTTCATCCTGTAAGATCAAATTTCAAATTCTATTTCAGTATGAATGAGTTTAATTATCCGGTCATGCTTTTTTTCTTATTCCTTATTAATTATATTCATTCGAGGGAAGGGGATGACCACCAGTTTGTTAACTAATAGAATATGGTCCTTCAATTGCGTAAAAACTGAATACAACAATTAAGGCAATTTGAGGATACTAAAAAGAATATGAAAACACAACAAAGTATATCAGCACACAGGTTCATTGTCCAGGGCTTCATTGTGCAAAAAACAATGCCCGCACCATAAATGAGACATTATATTCGTTCCCCATATGCATAATCCAAATCCTTTGTCAACCAAGACTCTCTTTATAATAACAAAATCTTGGTTATGCCCTAGGCTTAGTTCACGTGCTCCAGGCCAGGCCAACATAAAAACTAAAGCCAATTGTTTCTTAACGATCACTGTTTGCACCCCAACACAAGATACCTCCAAAATTCCCATCTTAGCCAACTTTCGAACAAATAAAAAAATAATGTTTCAATTGGGGAGGGAAGTGATGAGTAACTATAAGAGAGATGCCACGTGCCAAACCCCACTCAACGATGACCACCAGAATTGCTTATAGGAACAAATTTATCGATGTGCCTGTAAAGTTTTTAGTTATTATATATTCTTTAAATTTAGGTCCACGTCAAAGATTGGAATCAAAACATGATAATTAAAATCCATTCAACTCGAATTTTTCTAAGAAGTTTTTCATATTTAGAATAAGGATAAATCTTTTATTTTCTTTGTTTTTGGGGGGTGGTGATCCATATCTGCATTAAAGCTAGACCATTTGAAATCATAACACCATTCTAGAATCCAAAAATCACATGCCCTTGGACTCCGCTAAAACTTCAAGGCAATGCAAGAACACCTACATGAGCTCCGGAAATTTTTTGCCCCAGTTGACTAGGCGACTAAATTGCGCAGTGAACGATCAGAACCCACTACTCCCATCAAGCAGGTATCAAGTTGATTATATGGGGAATGTTCAAACAAGGAGTTAGTCTTTCCAAAATAAGGAAAAACATGTATATAAAATATCTAAAATAGAGTATGATATAAGGGCAAAAGAATTACATTAGGAATTCATACCTTAAATTTACAAAAAAGAAATCAGAATGGATTATCTATTAATACTCAAAGTGTCACACCTCTCTAAGATGACAGAACTAGAAAACTTTAGGCTAGATGGGAACTAGGAGGAAAAGCAAGGAAGAACCAAAGGCCAACCAAATTAACCAAATAGAAATGAATAGAAGACTAAAGCATAGTCAATTGAGGTGGTCATAAAACATTACTGCAGCTGGATAAAATGAAATCAACCATGAAATGTCACACAAGGAAAGAGAGCATACTTGAATCCATTGATCATTCATCATGCCAGATGGAACAACAGTCGGAGAAACACCAGGTGGATTTGGGCGCAGTTTCATGGCCCCAGAACCAGCAGGAGAAGCATTCCACAAATCCATGCCAATATTCAGATTAGTTGCAGGTACAGAAACTACAGGATTGCCAGGTACCGAAGTCTGGAAATTAGTCGCGACACCATTACTCTGCGCGTTTGCCCCTGATATTTCAATGAGAAGTCTCATTAATTCAGACTAAATCAGGTAAAAAATTGATGGGCTTACAAAAATCCTTACCATCGGCAAGCATCTGGTCAAAGCTTCCTTTCTTGGCCGCAGAAAATTCCTGCCATATAGAAACAGATTTGCTTCAATACAAACTATCATACATCTCTACCATATGTGCCAAAGCAAGTTTTTATGTATTTAATGAACTCTTGAATAGAGGAATAGAATAAAAACTTTAAAATCCGTACAAGCTGATAAAACGACCTGGTTATTGTTATCATCACTTGCATCTGATGAACCTTCACTCCCGCTTTCAGCACTGCTCATCAGCAAACATTACAATCAGAGCATGAACCTCATAATATAGATGTCAAACTGTGATGAATCATCAACAAGCGAACAAATGTAAAAAAATAAACATAATAAAGTTCTGACATCTAATCTGTCTGAAACCACCTTTGAGTACCAACATCATTTCCAGAGCCTGAAGCTGCATTTCCACCATCTCCGGTCTTTCCACCAATCATGGCATGATTTCCTGAAGTCCCCTTGGTTTTTTTGCTTGAAGCACGGTCCTTCCCCTCAGTCGCTTTCCCATCCAATTCTGCAGTTCCATGTACAGCAACTGGAGTCTGTAAAGAGGACACAAAAACAGTAAAGATAATGCAAATCTTTTGCAACTCATGCAAAATGATTATTTACACTAGGATATTGTGTCAAAACCACTGACTGACTAACATAAAAAAGACAGACATGAACTTCCGTTTATGAGTTTATTTCAACAATTAGATATTCAAAGGTTTGAAGCTCTTGATTACCGTGGCCATATTAGGATGAGCATAGACTCCCCCAGGAGGATATAAAGCTGGATATGGAACTGGGGTCCCGTAAGGTGGCATCAGAGGATGCTGAAAAGAAATTAAACAATTCACGTGAAGATGTCAAATCTGCAAGGAAACTCAAAAACTCCTAGAATGCCACATATTCACAAACTATAGGTGTGAAGTTCAATATTCTAGAATAAGCACCTGGCTTCCCCACAAGTAGGGATGGGGAGTAGGAGAAGCAACAGTTGAAGCAAAGAAAGGCGGAGTTGCTCCAGCACCATAAAAAGCCTGGAAAGAAGAAGTGCCTCTAATAAATGCGTTTCTAAAAGGCATTAATTTTCTTGAAAAGAAAAACAATTATACACTTCACAAAAAATGAAAGCCGACAGCAAACATATAAAACCTGCATAGAGCTTGACCAATCAGGATATGCAGGCGTAGTAGGTGTAATGGGTGCTTCCTGTAAATTCAATCAACAAACAAATGGATTAGTTTCATTTAGGCCCCATATAAAAACTGAGATGTTATTTAGTAAAAGCAAACATATAGATAAGAAGATACAGTACCTGTGCTGAGGATGCAGGTTTGGATGACTTTGTAGGAGTGCTCTCTTCTCCAGCCCCCATTAGAGCAGCAGATTGCAGACTCAATTTCCTACCCTTGTTCTGATTGTTCGTTACAGGATCTTTGTATTGTTAATGAAAAGACAAGCACCTGATGACGTTGCATGATGGCGAAAATTGTCAACAACCATTTTAATCTAGTTAAGGACAAGGTTTGGATGGCAATGAATGAAAGGTCAAACCCAATATCTATATTAGTGCTTTCTAGAAATAAAACAAATACGAAGGTATCTTTCAATTGACTTCTAGCAAATCTGCCCGAGCACTAGCATTAATTAGCAAGAGCGCTGTCAAAATCTTCAGTCTTGAGACCTACGGTCAAAGTTGAATTTTAGAAGTCAGATGCTCTATATGGATTTTCACAATTTCCTGTAGTCATCTATTTTCAATGCTCAAGTGTTGAGAATGCTGTAGGTATTTAATTTAGTGAAACGCTAGGGACAGGTAATAAATAGTCAAACAATTTGTAATTATTTCTCGACTATTTATGAAAGAAGACATTAATGATATTTACAAGAGTCTTGTAAAACAAGGTCTGAACGTAATAGCAATTTCTTTTCACACCAAGAAATGTAAATCCGTTATCAACTGGATATCAAGATTTGACCACATAAGGATATACAAGGATGATAATGCCATAATTTGAAACGGATAATTGCATTCTAACAGCTACAAAAAAGTAATGAAAATAAATGGTGAATTTAAACAGGGAGTGGGAAGTTTATCCAAGTGAGAACGAAATAATAAACCAACAAAGTAATTAGTATGCTAAAGCATGTACCCTAGTCAAAATATGAGTAAACCAATGTATTTTCCTCCAGCTTGGGGCAGCTTATTGCTGGTGTTAAGTTTTGAACTCAAGCCTCGTACTAACCTCTAAAAAATGTAAAAATGAACAGAGGACAGTTTTCCTCACACTGATTGTCTCATGGCAAAAAAAACAAAACAAAACAAAACAAAAAAAAACAGAAAAAAAACAAAACAAAAAAACAGAAAAAAAAAACAAAACAAAAAAACAGGAAAAAAAAACAAAAAAAGGGAAAGAAAAAAAACAAAAAATAATGCAAACTCTGCCCTGTGAGTCCCCACGTTAGGTTACATTTGTAAAATGACTCTCACCAAGCCAATAAATAAAAACAGATAAAGAAACTACAAAAGAGAAAAGAAAAACAGCCATACAATTGCCTGTCAAAAGTAGGGAAACTGATTTGCATCAGCAACCACACATATTAAAGGTAATTCTACATAGAAATGATTTCAGGCGATCACAACTGATGGAAGTTGTACCCTTTAGTGTAGAATACAACAGGCCCCTTAGCTGATGGCAGAAAATATTCAGTCTGGTTCTTGGACAAGTATAATTTCATCAAGATACAGCCAGAAATAATTATATGCCATCTTTACTGAGAATATATGACCAACCATCTCCAGGTCGATGCATATTAAATGCTATACGCCATAAATATTAATCAATCCAGGAAATGTAAACTGTACAATGGAAAACAGGCTTGGAAAGGGACTTTTTGAGCTAGGTATCAATTAACTCCAATCTGACAGATCCTATTTCATCCCATTTACATAACCTTCCAGCATAGTATGCCGTGCTCTTGGAAAAGTTGGGGATCTTGGTTCATATTTACATTCTCTCCAACTTTCACTTCTTATCTTTCTAAAATCGCCATAATTGACATCTGCAAAACTCTTCATGGCTTTAGCATACCATGCTGTTTTCGTGACGGTTTCTAACTCTCGTGTTCTTGTGCATGTGTGTATTATTTTGTCTAAGTTTTTCTTTCTTTTAAAGGGGGAGAGCTGTTTGGGGAGTTGGGTGGAGACGAATATGGAAAGATTGTAACCTTAAGAAGATGGCAACATAGTCAACTTTGTTGTAAATCGACACTATTTGAGCTCATTATATTATGAGTTGTGCAATCATTCTTTGAATTACCAACATAAATTGTAGTAGATTGTCAATGGTAGCCACTATACAATTGTAGTTTATGGCAAATTAATCAGTAGGGGTGGTAGTAAAAGAGCCTGAATTCTAGAGAAATGTCAATGCTCATGCTAGTCTATTGCTATCGATCTGATTAGAGCATAACCATCAAATCATTTTCAGATTTCTATACATATTAAGAACATCCAGACAAAATGTCAAAAAGAAGCTAGTACCCACAATTTAAAAAATTTGCAAGGATCCAAAGCTAGATTACTGCTGTGGGAAACATGAAGAAAGAGCCTCATGAAATTGTTCACAATGTCGAAGCCCATGTGCGAAGCCCATGAGCATACAAAGTAGTCTAAATGCTAACTAAACAATTCATACTCCTCGCGAAGCATATTTAAGCTGGGTATCTCCAAGTCATGAGTTTCTATCAAATGAAGTAATTAGTGGTGACCACTACAATCAAAGAAATGAGAAGTATCATCATTGAGTAGAGGAATAATTGCAAACTATTGGGACAGCAAGGTGGAAGAGCTCTTAAATAAAGACTGTATGGGCCATAACTATGTCGAATCACCCAAAATTTGTGACTGCATTCAGCAAAACCAAGAAAACATAAAACTAATCTTCTACATTAACAACATGTTGGCTTTTCCGTTTTCTTTTCTGGGAGAATGAGAAGATGTATTGTGATCCACCCTATGCCTACAACCAAAATTTAAAATAGCACATTCATGGATGATGAGCGAACAATAAATACTAAGCGTAGAAACCATAAAATGCTATCTCGATTTCAACACTTCAAAAATTTAGGTAACAAAATCAACTGTTTAAAGTGTAACGAGCAGCATTTGGGTAATGCCAGTGAACATATGTTATCAAGTGGTACGACAAAAACAAATCAGAGAAAGAACATGATCATGCAAAATTTAGCAAATAACATAAGACACAAGTCTTCTGGTAATAACATATAGTACTTCAATTGACATTCATCCTGAATCATACAACACTATCCATAAATGAGCTACACAATAGTACCAGACATTTTCCCTTCACCATAAACATGTCAAAATTCACTAAAGAAAATATATGATCAAATATATTTCCATTAACTTCTCCATCTTTAAACCAGTATCACCAACTTAAAACTGAACTCTGGATCTCATGCTCGTCAGTGCACTTCAAATTGGACCATTGTTATATAAAAATTGTCATTGTTGGGTGTTGACGTAATTTGTAACAAAAATCAGAAGTCAAAAGAGAATGCCATGGCAATTGTGCCTTCAAAATCCTGTCGCCAATCAAATGCTTTCTTAGTTTTGTTTGCATAACCAAGCCAAACAGAAAAGACATAAGGACAGGAAAATACATCCTTTATAGATGCATATGTATCTCCACACGTAACAAAATCTGTGCCCGCCCATTACCACATTTGTCCAAGATTTCAGACCAATAATCATCCAATTATACCTTACAACCAATTGATTCTTTCAAATAACTGACTAAAACTTTTAAATTTCCAAAGAATCTAAAATTCAGGTACCAAATTCAAACTAATGAACCCATTCCCACCCAACAACACCACAAAACCTCCCCCTTCCCTAAGTAAACCCAATCATTTAAAAAAAAACCAATGCCATGGATATTGTGCCTAAAAATCCTGTTATGTGAATTGGTAATAACACCCCATGAAAATACAATCAAATGCTTTCTTACTTTTGCTTGCATAAATAAGCCAAACATAAAAGACATGATGACAAGACAATACATCCTATATAGATGAATATGTGTCTCCATAGAAAAAAATAAAAATATGTGCCCGCCCATTATCAAAATAGTCCAAGATTTCAGACCAATAGGCATCCAATTATACCTTACAACGAATTGATTATCTCAATTAACCAAATAAAAGCTTATAAATATCCAAAGAATCTAAAAATCAGGTACCAAATTCAAACTAATGAACCCATTCCCGCCCGACAACACCACAAAACCTTCCCCTTCCCTAAGTAAACACAATCATACAAAAACCCAAAGACCCATAATTTAAATCCTTAATATATCCACGAAAACAAGCAAAAGGTTACAAAAAATTGAAAGCATTAGCGTCCAAGGTTGCGTCTTGTCTTGTGTGAACATATAAAAAAACCAAGAGAGAGAAGATAACAAGAGAGAGAAAGAGAAAGGGGACTGACCTGGTACGAAAGAGCAAGTGAGGTGGAGCGAAAGGAGTCCAAGTCGGACGGACGAAGTTTGGTTTCGGTTGTTGCTTGCTGTTAATACTAACAATATTAAGTCTATATAACGCCAAACACCACACAAAACAAACAGACACACTTTTTCCCTGATATCCAACGGTTGCAAAAATTCAGGTTTTAGTTTCACAACTGTGCAAACAAAAAACCCAAACCCAAAAATCAGCGGTCAGAAAAAACCACGTATCCTATGCCCTCACCCGCAAGAACTACTGAAACCCAAAGAAAACCATTTCTCGTTCGAAAAAAACAAAAATCAGAGGGGAGAAAAAGGAAAAGTTATCTGTCTCTCTGTAATTTAACTAACTTTGATGGTGGTATGGCAGAGTTGCCGAATGGGGGTTAGTGGAGTGGCGTGGGGGTGGGTAGGGTTTTTGGAGGGTGACACGTTAGGGGGAAAGAGGAATCCAACTGGCGGAAAGTGAGTGGATAGGCATGACGAGGCTACCAAGTGTTTTTTGGTGACTCATGGTTTCCTTTCTTCCCTACGGATAACCTTTATTTAAATTTGCAATTTGCTCCCCCAACCAACCATTAATTGATCAGTACTTTAATACTCTTTTGTCACAATTACAAGTTTAATTTAATTCGATATAAAATCTTAAATAATAGTTGAAAAAATATAGATTTTATATATTTTGATACCATTAATCGTAGAAGTAATGGTGGGGAGTGGATAATTAATAATATTATATTACTATTTTAATTGATATGATAATTTTAGAAGAAAATTCAGATTAAAAAATAAAATTTTATTTTGGAATATTTCAAAAAGATATGAAAATTTTGGGTAAAGAGAGTACTATTTATTTTATTTACATGTGAAAGGGATTGTTATTGTTTGATATTGTCATTGTAGGTGTTATATTCAGATATATATATATATCATTATATATTCGTATATATTTATACATACATATATGTGAGTGTGTAAAATATATAATGAGATAAATATTTTGTGCACATCATTGGGTGTAGTATCTTTTGAACGATTTGGTATTTATTATATTATTACACATGCAAGAATATACAAAATTATATACAAATTATTTAAATCTCACCATAAATTTGCACACACTTACACACGCATAAATGTAATGAGTGTAAAATATGTGGTAAAATACACACTCAGAGCACATCACCAAATATATCATCTCTTAAATCATTTGGTATTCATGATATTGTTACACACACAAGAATATATACAAAGTTATATAGAAATTCTTTATATCTCACCATATATTTACACACACACACACACACAGTCGGAGGAAGGGGGCTGGGTGCAGTGCCCCCCCCCCCCCCCCCTCCCTTCAATTTTTCAAAAAAATATATTTTTTTATAAAATTTAATAAAATTAAAATTTTTGCCCCCTTTAAATTATGAAATTATTTTAATTGCCCCTCAAATTTTTATAATCTTATTTTACATATGTAAATTTAAAATTATTCTAAATTATTTGAAACTTCATTTTTTTAAATTTTAGGTGCCTATTATTAATATAAAGTTTTAAAATGTATTTGTACTATTAACATTTTATTATGATTTTGTCTCTACAAATATAATTTATATTAATCAAAATATACTCATTATTATTATTTTTTATATTTATTTGTTAGTTTTTAATGATTCCACTTTTTTACTTATTATTTGAAATTATTTTAATTTTTATGTTGCAAGAAAACATAAAAATGGATTTTTATAATACAATTCATTTGGTTAATGATTATGAAATAATACTCAAATGTTTACAATAGTTTTTGGAAACAAGTTTGATTGATAAATTTATTTTTGACATATTACTATAAATTTTTATAATGATAAGAATTATTTTTATTTAAACAATGGTTCTCTTTTTCAATAAAAATAATTAAGAACTTCATCAATTTTTTAATATATTTTTAATTCATTATTTTCTTATAATATTTTTTCATTCACATTTATATAATTTATTTATTTTATTGAGTTTCTTTTGTCTATTACTTTGCATTTTATTTATTTTTTAATTTTGTTTGGTCCAATAAAAATTAGATTATCATTTTATTTTTTGTTACGATTTGAAATATGATTTAACAACATCACAATTAGAACATTAAAATTAATTTTTTTGTTGAAAACTTTTCCTTAAATAATCTTTTATAAATGTATAACTACTTATATAAACTACATTTTATTTGAATAATATTTTTCTTTTTTCACAATAATAAGATAATTTTAAATACTTTCATAAGATTGTAATGAAACTGTAAGAATTACTTTAATATCTGAATTATATTTTCTAACTTTGTAAGTTAGCTTTTGTTTTGTGTTAAATTGAATTAAAATTGATTCTTATTTTCATTTATGAGTCGTTTTTTTGTTCGAATACCTAAGCAAATATGATATGTATGAGAAATTTATGTATAATATCATATTTTTATTTATAGTTGTATTTATTTTTTAATAACTAGTTAATAAAAAAATCACAATAAAAAATATTTGTATAGGTAAAAATAATAATTAATATTATATATTTAATGATCGAATCTCATTCCCTAAGACTGAAATCCTGACTCCGCCCCTACACACATATATATAGTGTGTGTAAAATATGTGATGAAATGTACATTCAATGCATATCACCGAATATAACATCTCTTAAACGTTTGACATTGTATTTGATTTTGAATTTTCATTGAGTTTATTCTTTGAACATTTTTATTTAATCTTTTATATTAATCAATAATTAGTTCATGAATCCTTGAGAATATTTTAATTTTTATTGATTATGTATTTTATTTAATATTTTTTTATTTATGAAATATTTGTAACATCCGAAAATTTACTCAATTAAATTATTGAATAATATATTTATTTACTAAAATTATATGACTTACTGCATGCTCCTAAAGAGACAAATGGAAATGGAGTAGCCATATATTAGGTTTGGCTAACCTTCTGGAAATTTTATTTAGTATTTTCCCTTCAAAATACATTTTCTTTTTTTCTAAAATATTTTCAAAATATTCTAATTATTACTACAAAATACACTTCCAAAATACAATCAAATATATTATACATTTCACTGTATATTTCTCCAAAGCACCTTTCCCAGTATAACCCCCTTAATATTCCAAAATTACATCCAACATTACCTTGATTTCAATGATTGAACTTCAAGTATGTCAATCTTAAACTTCTCAAAAAAAAAAAAAATGTCAAACACTTGGCCCAACTCGAATAATTATTTTCTCCTGCTTGGGCTCACTGTTAACTTTTATCTGTCTACAGCTTGGCCCAGAATCCAAATACAAGCCCAACTGCCTACTGGTTGGTAGGCCTCCTAAAGCCCTCTATCTGGATCATGATCTACCCGTTGGACTTCCCCTTGAGCATCCACGAGCGTTGGAGAAATCTTATGGGGATCCGTTTGTATGAACTCTGTAGTTATGGTACTCACCATTTCATGCATTTTAATGAAGCGGTATAATAAACGCCACAAGCTCCATGGAAAATGTGAACACGTTATCGGAGAGAGAAATTTTGGTAATGCTACAAATAATTACAATAAAAAAGATTTCCAAAAAATGTTATCGACTTTTTAACGTCGAATTTTTATCAGTTTGTAAAATGCTAACTAAAATAAGGTGTGATGCGAATGTTGTCATCCAAGTTGGCAAAGGATTGACAATGGCGCAAAACTTTAATATTGAAGTCTACATACATATTCTTGGAAGCATAAACTTACTCAACTCAATCAAGAGCAGTTGTTCATTCGATGAAACATAATCGAATCAAAAATTGTGGTAAATTAAAAATTCACCAAAATACCATACTAAAATGCTGAATTGAATTTTTTTTTTTGGGGGGGGGGAGGGGTTAGATTATTCAGTTGATTGATATTTTTGAAAAAAAAAATAGTAAACAGTATAAAAATAAATAATAAAATCATTTTTAGTTTTTTTTTTTGTTTTGGTGACTAAAAAATAAAAGTAGTATAAAAATTAAATAATAAATTTAAAATTATGTATGTTAAAATATATGAAAAATAAAAATTTGGTACAATAAAGTAAACTGATATGAAATCAAATACCAAAATTTTATAACAATAAAAATTAAATTCTACTAAAATTTTTAGTTTAATTTGATTCAATCGATTCACTAAAATATGAACATTGATGTGGAATAATCCAAGTTTTTGAATTTCCCATAATGCATCAACTTCCAAATGAGCTCGTACTTACATCACAATGAGTCGTTAGGGTGTCGGGGTTTGTCCCGCAAAAAATCCTCTGGCAGTCAAGTCAGCCAGTTCAAGATTGAGAGAATCAAGATAACAAGAACAGTAGAATTGCTCTAAAATAATTGGCATACCTATTAATGGTCACAAAAAGATGAATAATTTGGTGTGATAGGGTGTATGCACACATATGTCTTGAGGTCCGTTGGATTGGGCTGCCTTTTTTCAGCAAACTTATTTTATAAGTGGGTCTTATCATAAATTGTTGGGCCCAATAATTCTTATACCCATCAATTAAGAAAGATTCAATAATTTAAAAATTAATTGGGAGTAGTCTACATAATTGGTTGGGCCTATCTTAACCAATTCTCATATATAATGTAATACCCGAGCTTCACACTATTCACCTGGCCAATATAGTTCATGCATTTTATGCCACATATGTGTCATTGCATTTTAATTGATATTTCATAATGCATTATATTTTATACGGCCTTTTAATAATTAAACTTTTGAAGTTGTCACGGATATTAGTTTTTAGATTGTTTAACCTAATTGGTTGAGTTGGTACTAAAATTAGAATTTAGGTATCAACTACCAGATAATATTATGATACACGTAAGTGAAAGGTGGCATCATTGTATTTATCGGTGTAGGATAAACTATGCAAATAAATTAATTAGAAAAAAAATAATGATAGTAATAGTAATAATAATAATAATAAAAGAAAATAAGGACATTATCATATTAATTAAGAGGGTGTAATTTTTAATATAAAATAAATTTAAGGGCTTATAAATAAATATATATAAAAATAAATAAATAATATTTTGTATTGATTATAAATATATATATATAAATATAAATATAAATATAATATATATATATATATATATGTATGATTACACGTGTAGTGTACACATTTATACATGATTAGGATAAGCATATGTAGTGTATATTATATTACATGTATATATGATAAGGATAAGCATATATATAATATATTGTATTAGATTACTTTAATACTAATATTAAGGTTAAGTATATATATAATATATTAGATTAGATTTCTTTAATGCTAATATTAAGGATAAGTACATATATAATATATTACGTTACATTTATTTCCTAAATAACACCACACACACGTCTGCGCACGGCAGCAAAGAAAGGAAAAGAAAACAAAACGAAGAAGAAATAGCAAGAACAAATTTCAACCGTAGAAATTTGAAGAAATTTTGGGTAAGTCCTTTCTTATTTTTGTACGGATAAAAATATATGTTTATGTCGTTTATTTCTAATTTGAAAGAAAGTTTTGATTCAAATTAACTAGTTATTTTCTTGTGAGACAATAACTAATATACACTTTTAATTTGAAATTAGTTACGAATATTCGATTTTATTATCTTGTATTGATTAAATGACGGAGTTAATTAAATTGAATGATTTATTACAGGAATATAACATATCAATTAAATAATATTAGAATAAATTTAAAACGAGAAATTAAAGTATTTAAAAGGTTCTGATTGAGGTGAAATATAAAAATTTTAAGGTTTGATTGTTACTTAATTAAATTTAAGATTTAAAATCCCTTATGAAATTTGATATAGAAACTTATTGATTAAGAATGAAAATTAATACGTCATACTTTTACAGGCCACCTTATATCTAAGGTTAGGGAGGAGAATCTTGTTAATCTTCAATAAGATATCAAAGGTGGAAGATAAGTGAAAATTCATTTGCAACTACAATGTATGGGCATAGTATTTCTTGACTTATTTATATTAAATGTGATCATTGTGTCTTGATGAGTATCATAAATATCTTATAGTGCATGCGTTGTTTGGTTGACAGGACATGTGATTTACTGTGTCATTGAACATGCCATTCATCAACATTTACAAGTGTATGCATAATATGTGCTCATAGTTGAGGTTTTGCATGCATAACATTATTTTTAGAAAGAAAATGTTTTGGTTGGCCACTACTAATGTACCAAGGCCCATGTGTGGCTTATTTATATGATATTTGAGACGCCGCGAGTATTACTTTTTGGAGGATCATAGAGGTTGATAGGGGGTGTGCCTCTGGTGGTCATGAGAGGGTGGACCACTTGACTGTGCCCTTATTGATGCCGCCGGTGGGAATACTTTTGAAGGGTCACAGGGGAAGACAGGGGGTGGACCTTTGGTGATCTCAGGAGATGGCCTTCGGACTGTGTCGATCTGTTTATGGCCATGTGATTATTGATATTGTCGGGAGCTCTATCCGGTACATAGTAGGTGGGCCAAGGGCCCAGTGATGGAAAATAATTTTTAAATAAAATGATTTTGATGCATAAGTTCGCATTCTTGTCATAATCTCATAGAAATATATTGCATTTATGTTGGATTATCCCCTTCAGCATGCATGATTTTCATTTACTGAGCATTAACTCACGTAGTTCATGCATTGTAGGTGAGTTTAATGATACTTGAAGCCATGGACTTACTGAGCGAGCGGCTGGAGTTCCTACAGGTTCTGAGGATCAGTATACATGGATAACGACCTGTCGGGCTGGTTGTTAACTTATTTGATTTTGGAGTGTATTATATTAGGTTTTGGGATTTGTACTGTGTGTTACTTTTAAAACTTTTCTGTACATGAGTATGTAAATGTTATGGTTGTTATGGGTGCTCTGTAGGTATATATATATATATATATTAGTTTGTGAATGAGAAAAATAGTTTATTATTTATTATGCAGTTATAGGAAAAAAAAAATAATTGTACCGGCACAAAGGATTTATCATGTCAAAATTATTACATCTATAAATATATATGTGTGTGTAGTATTGCGGGTGTTACATATAAAGACTTTATTTGAGAAACCCAAGTAATTGAATCAATGGGCTTTTTTTGAAAAAGCACAATTTTTAAGAATTATGGGTTCTTAAAGTAAGTTAATATTCTGTTTCCTCTAATATTGTCATCTTGAATTTTCTTTTCATCTACTTGAGGTTTTTTCTTCTTGCGTATTTATTATTCCCCGCTTATTAGCAATTCCTCGTTATATCTTCGCTCTTGTTTCTGTTAGTCTTGAAGTTTTGATTGAATATCTCAAGGAATGAGTTAAGTGATTCTGATTGTAAAATTTGTAAGGGTAGATAGGTTCATCACGTCCATCCATTAGTCATTGGGAGAGGTTCTCCGCTCGAACACGTGGGGAACTTCCGAGCAAGAGCTTCCCCCTATTTGGCAATGCACCCAAACTCCACCCGAGAGAGTGGGGGATCAACCTTGGTAATGCCAACTAGCCTCGCCCCTGGTCCTCCCTGGGTGAGGCCAACAGGCTTTGCCCATTCCTCTTTCTTCAAGGTGAAGTTATCCGACTGTGCTCGAGCTTTTAGTTGGTTCATCGAGTCGGGGATTATTTTCTCATTATGGAGTTGTTTTTCCCTTTCATCTTATTGATTTAGATATGCCCTCTAGTTCTTTAGCTTTTCTTGAGGGGGAATCCCCCCAAGTTATTGAAGCAATCTTAAGTTTGCCTGATTGTCCTTGCGATTTGTTTGCCCTTAGTAAGTCATTTTTTTTGTTTGATTCTAGAAAAATTGTTGGGTTGAGTGAGGAAAATTCGGGTTCTTCTTCCAAGATTCTTGGTGAGTCCTTCGGGTTTGTTGGAGATTGTAGGCATTTAGAAAATTCTTTTCCTACTAAGAAAATCGGGCGTGTAAGGTCTCAAGTGATGGATATAGAGACTTTGAATAGTTCCGTGATTAAAGAAGAATTAAGAGTAACCCACAAGAAAGTAAATATGTCTTCTTTTCATAAATTTATTCTCCCTCATCTAACTATTTACATGTCTTTCTTTATGAGTGATTTATATTCCTCCGGATTCTTTTCTGATTGAGGTAGTACGTACTTATAGAATTACTGTTAGTCAATTTACATGTAATTCATTTGTGTTCCTTGAGGGGTTTTATGTTCGTTTGGAGGAGTTAAATCTTTCTGTGAGTATGGAGAGTTTTTCTACTCTATTCTATCTCAATAGAGTGGTTGGAGAAATATATTTTCATTTCTTTCCTCGAGTGGGTTGTAAATTTTTGAGTAGTTCAATTCTTCTTGTAGAACTTGGAAGGAATTTTTTTTTATATTAGAGACGATGGCTGGGGATTTTCTTCGGAGTGGAGTAACTTGCCCTCAGTGATTCCTATTCACGATTCTCATTGCGAACTTAGAGAGCTTTTTTCTAATATTGGTTTATTTGATATTTTATTCGATGTGAGCTATTTGTTTCCTATTGGTATAATTATTTTTCTATTTTAAAGATACATTTATGCTTGTAAGCAATTTATAGTTGCATATAAATAAAAATTGAATCAATATTACCTCAACAGCGGAAATTCATTTGATTCACGGATGAACAGCTCGCCTACAAGCCTCCCAATAATATCACCACAGTTTTTCTCGCTTCAGTAAATACTACTAGAGCATTCACTAAATTTATAACTACATACCTTAAACCCGTGGAGATTTTTAAATTTTTGGTAATGCTCCAAGAATAAACGTAGAGAAGAGAGAGAATATTTTTCTGTAAATTAAATTGCGTATCATTGTGATATCTTATAGTGGTAGGGAGAGATAACCAGAAAAAGATTCTCTCTATCCCTATCACTCTTTGAGTCCGATCAGGAGAGGTTTTTTGATAACCATCATTCTTATCCAAATAGAACTCTAACCAATGAGCCATAGAACAAAAGTGTGTTACCAGTTTAGCTCTTTCTCGGCCCCTCATGTCAATCAGCTTGGTCCTGACAACTTTCTTAGTCATGCTCCGACAGATCGAATCAAACGTGGTTATTGGAAACATGCTAAAGTAGCATCATCAAGCTTACACCTCATGACACGGTCCAGAGTCCCAAAGGGTACGAAAAATATGTTAAGGGCTCACACAGTGACGAAGCAGGGATCCATTCAGTCACTCTACTTATAAGGTCGTCTCAAAGCACATGTAGTATGAATACATGCTATGATGGAGCTCCCACTCAATTTGGGCATGCCACGCTCTTAACATCATACGAACTTAGTCCAGTCACTATCCAAGCGCCTGACCTGCGTACCATCATAAGTCACTCTCCAAAGTGTCATGTAGTAGTTCGCACATTCGGCTATAGACAGGCTTTTATGAATTTTGACATACTTCATAATTGATCAAGTATGATCTCATCTTGGCCTCATGCAAGGCGACTATGAATTAAACTTTAACCTTCCTTGCTATTCCAAGCGTTAAGGCGATCATTCGCGCCCATCCCAATAATGGTGCGAACATGATCTTTGAGTCTCATCCTGCTCGCTGTCAAAGCACCAGGGTGATTGCCCATGTGAGTGGGTCAATCTAAGGCTGGTGACATTCATAATAGACTCAGTACACTAACAAATTTAACAAGGAAAAAAAATCTCATTAATCAACAAAGTGTTCATACAGGCCTATAACTCAAATCCTACGAAGTCCCATACTAATAACATGCCTTTGGAACATATCTCTCCGCAAAGGCTTAGTAAAAGGATCAGCGACCATATCGCTAGTAGGAATATGCCTGAGAACAACTTGCCTTGCACAATACTCTCTCGAACGAAGTGATATCTGGTGTCAATATGCTTAGTCCGCCCATGATACTTGGGGTCCTTAGCATATGCTAGTGCAGCTGTATTATCACAATAGACAACAACTGCATCATCAACATGCGCCACAACGCGTAGACTCTGTAGAATCTCCTCAACCAGATAGCCTCTTGGACTGCTGATGTACAAGCAACGTATTCGGCTCCTTGGTGGATAAAGAGATACATGGCTGCTTCTTGCTACACCAAGTGATAGCAGCCTCCCAATAAGAATGCATATCCCGATGTGGATTTGCGCTCATCTCTATCCGCTGATCTATCAGCATCACTATATCTAATTAGCTTTAAACTACCTCCATGGTAGCACAAAGCGAGATCACTTGTTCCCTTCAAATATCTAAGTATCCTTTTGACCACGGCCCAATGGTCGTGTCCAGGATTACTTTGATATCTACTCACCATTCCAACTGCAAAGCACAGGTCTGGTCGAGTACACATCATTGCGTACATCAGACTCCCTATCGCGCTCGCATATGGAACCTTAGCCATGCGTTCCCTTTCTTTTTCTGTCTTAGGGTACAATTCTTTGCTAAGAACACAGTTCTTATCCATGGGTGTGTCAACAGGATTAGCATTATGCATACGAAAGCGTTCTATAATTCTCTTGATATAAGCCTCTTGAGACAAACTCAAGAGTTTTCTAGAACGATCCCGTGTATCTTAACACCAAGTATGTATTCAGCTTCTCCCATGTCCTTCATCTCAAAAGTAGAGGACAACCACTTCTGAGTGGCGACAATCATCTCCATATCATTCCCAGCCAACAAAATATCGTCCACATACAGTGAGAGTATTAAGAAATTCCTCCCAATTCTCTTGACATACACACAATGGTCTTCCTCGATCATCATAAAGCCTATCGTAGTGATAGCTCGATGAAATCGATGGTACCATTGTCTGGACGATTGATTCAATCCATAAATAGAACGTTTCAAGCGGCATACTTTGCGCTCTTGTCCTATTTCCTGAAATTCAACATGTTGATCCATGTAGATCTCCTGGTCCAACTCTCCATTGAGAAATGCTGTCTTGACGTCCATCTAAAATAATTCCAGATCTAGGTGGGCGACAATGGCTAATATGAGGCGAATAGAGGCAAACCTCACCACTGGGGAGAATGTCTCTTCATAATCTATTCCCTCTCTTTGGGTATAACCCTTCGCCACAAGTCGAGCTTTATACTTGTTGATTGATCCATCTGACTTTGCTTGACCTTTAGAACCCATTTGTTCCCAATGGTCTTGCATCCAGATGGAAGATCGACTAGCTCCCAAACATGGTTCTTAGCCATCGAGCTCAACTCTTCTTTTATAGCAGTTATCCACTCATTTGCACTTGGAGAAGTCATAGCCTCTTCATAAGTGGCTGGCTCATCAACATCCACAGAAGCACACATGAAAGATTCCCCTTCGATTTCATAATGCCGACGGGGTATATTTCCACGTTTGCTCTTATGCACTTGTGGATTTTGAGAGTCTTCTTCCAGTGGGTCACTCCCACTGAATTTAAAGTCGCTTGCATTATCCCCGTCAATTACTGGATAAGGCTGCGAAGCCTCACCCTCGCCAGGGATTGGAGCGCCACCTTGAGGATCTTGCAACTCATACAGTTCAAGGGCCCCTTTGACTTCACCAATGGTCGGAAAAACCTCATCGAGGAAATTCACATCACGGGACTCAATCTCAGTCATTCTTCCATCAGGGTGTTCACCGTACATCACATAACCCTTTAAGTGATCACAATACCTTATAAAGATATGTTTGACCGCTCTAGGGCCAAGCTTCCATGCTTATGAGAAGTATTGTGAGCAAACCCAACCGACCCCCAAGGGCACAAGCCTTCTAAACTAAGCTTTCTGCTATGCCACATCTCATAGGGTGTCGAATAAACTGACTTAGAAGGCACACGGTTCAATATGTAGGCAGCAGTCAAAATTACATTACCCCAAAATGATATTAGAAGATTTGCTTGCGTCATTATTGATCTGACCATATCCAGAAGTGTGCAATTCCTCCTCTCTGCAATCCCATTTTGTTGCGGAGTGTGTGGAATCGTCAATTATCTGATGATCCCTTTTTCTTCACACATTTCTCTAAACTGATCAAACAAATATTCTCGCCCTCTGTCAGTACGTAGAATTTTGAGGTTCCTATCTCTTTGGTTCTCAACCTCTGCCAAGAATCGCTTAAAACAATCAAGCGCTTCTGACCGATGAGACAAGAGATATACTGACCCATAGTGCGAATAATCATCAATAAAAGTGAAAATAGGATGCACCATGTTGTGCCCTCACATTCATGGGTCCACATATATCCGAGTGGACTAACTCTAGAGGATGAGTAGCCCTTTTTGCCTTTCCAAAAGGCTTCTGGCAACGCTTTTCCTGCCAGACATGGTTCACACACAGGAAGGTTGACTTTAGCGAGATGGCCTAAAAAACCTTCTCGAGCTAACCTAGTCATCATTTCTTGTCCTATGTGCCCTAATCTTGCATGCCACTTAATAGAATCAGAAATAGCATCAACGGTCAAAAAAACATAAGAAACACAATCATTGGATAATTCTAACATGAAAAATCCATTATTCATAAATCCTAAGCCATAAAGGTCTTTTCCATAAAAAATAGACAAGCTGGTTCGCTCAAACAAGAAAGAAAAACCATGTTCAGAAAGTGCACTAACTGAAAGTAAATTACATCAAATACTAGTGCCGAGCTTGAGCTAGTATGACCCAACTCTAAGAACCTCCTCTTGTGCGCCATTCTCCATAGCAATGTAGTGGCTGCATGCTGACACTCTATGATAATCTACAAATCCTACTCGATCTCTTGTCACGTGTTTTGTTGCCCATGTATCTACAATCCAACCAAGGAGAGAATTAGCAGCAAAAACGTATGAGCATACGAATGAAGTAAGAGAGCTAGGAGTGGGTCTTACCTTCTTCGGCTCAGTGCAATCACGAGCGAAGTGACCCAACTTTCCACAGTTAAAACACTTATCTTTCTTCTTTCCACCTCTCTTGCCTCGACGACGCTTCATAGACTTGTCACCTTGTGGGCCAAGTTCTGGCTTTGACCACTGCTTTGTCCAGCATCCTTCTGCTTGTTCCAGCATTTGCCTTTATTAGGCTTACGCTGTCTAGCATGTGCGACAAGAGCTGCTGCTTGTGCTCGCTCTGACTCTCGATGGTCAGCCTCAAGCTTGAGATGACTGGCGACACTGTCGAATGTCTGGATTTGCTCATTATGTGTAAGCACAAGCTTAACATGTCCCCAAGTTTGCTCACAGCCAAAACTTGTTGTTCATCAGTGCGCTCACTTCCAGCATTTTGAAGCTCTCGAATCATATCCTTCATCATATCAAGATGTTGGGTCATCGAGTGCTTCGGGTCAAGTACGTACTGGTTGAAGCTAAGGGTTAGTGCCCTCAGTCTTGTAGTCGAAGTGCTACCGTACGTAACCTTCAACACATTCCACAACTCTCTAGCTGTAGGATACTGTTCAAATTCACGGATCAGATTATCGTGTATGCAGCTCAACATTGTAAAGCGCGCACTCTTATCTTGATCCACCCACTTATTGTACGCGTCCATATCGCGACGATATTGGGTAGTTGGTCCATTTTCTGGCTCAGTTGGCATAGGCATAGTAGTGGTGAGATGATCAAGGATCTTTTCTTTGTGCAACAAAAATTGAATTTTTCTATGCCACATTGCATAGTTCTGACCATCAAGTTTGCCAGTACCATAGAGATCAGAAAAAGCTACTTGGGCATCCATTACTATATAATATGCGCAATAAGTTAGGTACTGGTCTAAAATTTTATCCGGATCCAAGTAAATATTTATCATTTTCTTTAATTTAGTTAGATCAAAAATTTCGTCACCAAGGCTAGTAATCATCTCCCACCGAATTAAAGATCACAATAAAAAATTACTGATCCATGAATAAAATTAAAATAGTCCATAAAAAATGCATACATTAAATACGAATAATAATCTTGAGTTGACATTTGGTGCATCATGTCGAGATAATTATTGGCCTATGGTGGTAATTAACGAAACATATCCCAAAAAATATATATACATGGCCTCCAAAAAATTGGCCTCATAAATACATAAAAAAATTATATTTTTCAAGACCTACTACATAAATCTAAAATTGAATACCGTATTGCCACCATTTTCATTAATTGTCTCTCAAATAAAGTAATTATAAAAATATAACACACATGAGCACCCAAAATGTCAACTCCCACTTAATGCATATTGATAAATAATTGCATTGAATAAAATAGCATAATCACAAAAAAATACAATTAAAACAAATTTAACCCCAAAAAAATAATTCTAGAATTTAAAAAATAAATTCTATATTGTTCAAATAGGCCAGAAAAAATAAAAAATAAATTCTGCCCATTTGGCATTTTTTTTTGCCGCGGGCCCCTGGCCCGCACGCCACGGCCACAGCTGGCAGGGTCGAGTGGCAACTGGCTTTGCCAGCATGTGGCTGGCACACGCCAGCAATTTGCATGCTTTGTTTCCCTGCTGCGCCACATGGCGCAGCATCAACCTTTTCCCATTTTTTTAATAATGGAAAAATTCAACGCCTCGTGGCAGCCATCCTCCGGCGCGCTCTTTTGGCGGACACTAATTTTTAGCAAAAAAAAATATATCTTTTTCAATACTAATTTATTTTGATACATAATATATCGATTTAATAGTTTTTTTTTCTTTTCTCATGCTTTACAACATGACATCAATATTATGTATCAATTGAATTTAAACATGTATTTGTACATACAAATACAATATATAATTTTCAAAGTCTATTTTCATGATTGAATTTAAATCACGAAGGCGAGGTCGAGCCTTTTGGCTCTGATACCACTGTAAGCAATTTATAGTCGCATATAAATAATAATTAAATCAATATTACCTCAATAACAGAAATTCATTTGATTCATGGATAAACAGCTCGCCTACAAGTCTCCCAATAATATCACCACAGTCTTTCTCGCTCCACTAAATACTACTAGAGCATCACTAAATTTATAACTACACACCTTAAACCCATGGAGATTTCTAAATTTTTGGTGATACTCCAAGAATAAACGTAGAGAGGAGAGAGAATATTTTTCTGTAAATTAAATGTGTATCATTGTGATATCTTATAGTGGTAGAGATAGATAACCAGAAAAAGATTCTCTCTATCCCTATCACTCTTTGAGTCCGATCAGGAGAGGTTTCTTGATAATCATCATCCTTATTAAAATAGGACTCTAACTAATCACAAATATGGATGCAAATAAAAAATGCATCAATAATGCTTATATAAAATTGTTCACTGGTTTTACTTACTAACATTTTTTCATGTTCTTTTTTTTTTTTAAGAAAGCTTTGGATTTCTTAGTCTATGGTTCTAAGATTGCAAATGCTTCCGAAAAGAATTCCATGTGCTCCTCTTCAAGAGAGAAGGTCATTCCCCCCCCCCCCCCGGTGAGGAATGATCATAGGTCATCGACTCGAGCTCAATCCTGGAACAGGGTGATAAAGGTGGAATTCGTTCAGAAGCATCTTCTCCGCCCTCAAAGAGCAAAAAGGCCTGGGTAAGAAACACATGCTCCAACCCCCCGCCCAAGCTTAGGTAAGGGTGTATTCAGCTTTGGAATCATTGCCTTGAGAGTATCCGCTCATATTGGGATACTGTCGAGTCTAGTATGGCATGGGGCCGAACTCGAAGTGTTGTTTAACGAAGATGATATCAAGCGTCCCTACGATCTTTCAAAAGAAAGTGTAGATGAGTTGATTATTGGAGAGGCTGCTCGTGTAAGTTTGTCTTTTTGTATTTATGCTAAATTGTTTAGCATTTGAGTCTTACTTTTTCTTTTGTAAACTATTATTCTAATATCGCTAGCGACCCAAAAGAGAGCTAGCTTGAGAGAGTCTGTATTTGAAGTGGTGTCTATTGCCAAAAAATGGGCTGAAGAGGTTGCTCACATTTGGAGTGAGTTTGAGCAGCTGGCTCAAGAGCATGCTGCATTGAAGAAACAATTTTGATAAAGAGATGATTTTCAGGAAGACATTTCTCGATTTGAAAGTTGGAAAATTATTCATGGACCACACTGAGGAGAAAGCAGTTGTGAAGTATAAAGATTCCGCAGCATTTGAACAAATGACATTGGCAAAATCGGTGAACATTTATGATCTTACTATTTGGGATTGTCGCCATGTTCTAAGGGACACCAGGTGTTTCTCATAGGAATATGTTATGTTGCTTGATCTTTCAGTACCCATGTTGGATGATGAGGATATTGCTGATGATATTGTTCATTCGAAAGGAAATGTTGCCCCTAATCCTTAATGTAATAGTTAGGATTATTATTATTTTTTGATTTTGCATTCATTTTTCGTTTGAATTTTTTGGCAATTGTTGACTAAGTTTATATACATTTTGATGAGGATATTGCTGATGATATTGTTCCTTCGAAAGGAAATGTTGCCCCTAATCCTTGATGTAATAGTTAGGATTATTATTATTTTTTGATTTCGCATTCATTTTTCGTTTGAATTTTTTGGCAATTGTTGACTAGGTTTATATACATTTTGAAATAAAATAAATTGTGGATGGTTTCCATTTAATTGAGGATTGAAGTTTTAATATATTTTATTAGTTTATTTGTTCAGTGTATTTGATTTCTCATATATTTGTTTCAAGGGAATCCTAAAATCTGTGGTTAATCTTGTGTTAACCTCATGGGACGTTTATGGATTCTAAGACTCGCATTATCTTTGGCCTCAAAGAAAATCGAACTTTAGATTCCGGGATCAAATCTATTATCGATCTCGAGAGAATATCATCGCATTTCTAGGGTTATGGCATGCTTTAAATTAAACAAAAATATAAAAATCGAGTAGATGAATGAACAAATAAGTGTTTTATTACTGCTAACAAAGTAGTGGAATGGTCCTCTCAAAGCGAAAACATATATTCTCAAAACTAACAGCCTCTAGGGGCGCTTTGTAGATATTTCTCTGATGGTATCCTTATTGGTAGAACTTCTTGAGATTAGCGATGTTCCATGTCCTTGGTATATTTCTTTCATCTAAGTGTTGTAATCAGTGTGCTCTTGCATTAACTATTTCCACCACCTTATAATGATCTTCCCATTTCTTATCTAACTTGCCAAAGGGATGAGTAACCTCCGCTTTCCTCAGTACAAAATCTCCTACTTGAAATATTTTAGCACACACTCTACTATTATATGCTTTCAATGTTCTTGCTCTGTATACCTCTGTGCGCGAAGATGCATTGTCTTTAACTTTCCCAATTAAATCCAAGTTGACTCTCAATGCCGCGTCATTATGCTCGGAGGACTAATTTTTCACCCTCCAACTTGGTTCCCCTATTTCTCTGGAGCTACTAAATATTGGTAGGTTTTGGGGGTTTGGGGTTTGAGAAGAGAGAGAGACATTTTTGAAGAGAGGTATCGGAGTATAGAACTAAAGTATTTATTAATTGCTCAGTAGATCTTTCCATGATCCAAATGTACAAAGAACTTGCTTATTTATAGGCGAGGGTCTCGAACATAAATCCCAAACTCTAAACCCATCTAATAGGCTGACAAAGGCTCAAAGATGCATCAATCAAAAGCAGCCGACACTAGTACAATTATTGGTCCTATCTCTTGCGAAGGCTAGGGATGCGTGGCTGTGGGCCAATCTTTATAGGATATTTTTACAAAAGTAAATTCCTTACTTTATTAAATTAAAAGTATTCTGACAGAGGCTGTCGGGACATCTGTCGTTGTTGGCGTCATGGCTTGCATCATTCCTACCAACTATTTTAGGGTTTACATCATGGATGACGTCATTAGATCTTTCCAGAGTGTTGATATCATTCTAATATCATATTGTCGTCATGTTGCTGACATTGTAATGACGTCATGTTGATGTCACCCTATCACTCCACCACGCTTTGCTATAGAACTCTGTCAATGTGGTGTTGATGGTCCTATCCTTCCATCATGTTGTCTAGATTCCTTTCGACTTCAATTATGAGTGCCAATTCATGAAATGATTCTGTCTGGATTGAATGTTCTTCCCAAAATTGAATTTTCTTGTTGTCAAGTCCTTCAATTTTGGGGCCTTCGTATTCTGCCCAATGTTCTAATCTTTTTTTGACATAGATGACTTGGTAATCATCCATGTCTGATTGTGTAAATCCATGGGGCGTATCGTATCTTCGTTCAATCCATCTACTTCTACGTGTCTCCATTCAATGAACTGTTCTTTAGAAGGTTTGTTTATTATTTGGGTCGGATGCGTAATTGTGTTGGTTTCCATTTTTTCACCCAAATAATATGTTTCGTTGGGATAACCCCATTATGCCATCCTAGTGGGATTGGCTGTATTTCTGCTTCAATCGATCCATTTTCTTCGAGTTCTAGAAGACTGAAGCACAGTCTTCTGAATTTTCTTCCAAAAAATCTACAATCTGTAGTCCTATGGAGAAAGTTTTTTTTTAGGAGTCCATAGTCCATCAACTTTTATGGGTTGATGACGATGTCTCCGTAGATAAATTCCTCAATTAAGTGCATTCTTATGTTGGTTCTGTGGATTGTGAAATGCCTCACTAGATCTTTTTCTACTTCGATTATCTTTTGTGCGACTGTCGTCCACCATCCTGGTATTCTTTGGCTGCCTATTGCAATTTCTCTTTCAAGGTTTTCGAGCAGTTTAGCTTCCTTGAAAAAGTTCTCTTTTGCCTTTTGGTAGATGAGGCCTCTGACTTCATCAGGCAATACGTTCAGAAATGTTCTTGAAAAAGAAGAGTCTGACTCGGATGTAGTCCCACTCTACATTCCCAAGTACTGTTATTCCTTTGACTTTTTCTTCTTGAAGTTTTTCATTTTCTTCTAGGAGATTTTGATTTTATTCTTCAAGATTTTGAATTATTTTGTTCAGCTTTCGGAACATATTCTCCATAGCTTTGCAATGTCTACAGAAAAGGAATTCATACGTGACATCCTTTGCAAAGGCTTGTTGATAGTCCATGCTTTCACCTGCTAGTTGTTGCTCGGACCATTATATCTGTTTTCTTGTTTCTTATTTTTCTTTTTCTTTTTTTTCTTTTTGATTTTTTTTCAATTTTTCTCTTATTGGAGGCTCATTATATATTTTTATTTTTCCAACTATTTTCTCTGCCTCTTGTACAAGTTCAAGGATATTGTCAAAGACTTTTACCTCTGACTTATTGTGCCTCGAATTAAGGATTCTGCTTTCGCTTGTTTGGAACATTCCTTGTTGTTTTTCTCTAATGACGAGGAAATATTCTTCTGGCACTTTACTAAATTAGTAAGCCAAGGCGTTCAGACCTCTTAAAATAAGGGTTCTGTTGTTTGTTGTGCTGGCTTCAAACAGGTTATTTAGCACATGTTGAACCATGTTTTGCACAACTCTGTTAAATTGGTTTCTAAAGTACCACTTGGATTCTTCAAAGTATTTGTTTAGGGTTATTGGGCCAATTTGTACTTCGACACCAATCTGGTGACACTCCTTGTTACTTGTTTTTTGTGTCCTGCATGAAACAAGGAGTTAGCCTGTCGAGAAAGAAAATCAGCTATAATATTCTTTTCTCCATCGATATGTTCGAAGTTATTTCGTACCATTCCTTTGTATGGTGTCATTGAATCTTAACCACCTATGGGTACTTGTTTTTCTTTCACTGTTATATTTATAAAGCTTAACATTGGCTTCACAATCTGTTCTAACTGTAAAAGGTTTCCTTAGGTATAATTTAAAGTTTTCTAAAGCACAAAGTATTCCTTCAATTTCGCATTCAATAGAAGGCATTGTTTTATTTTTAAATATTCCACTAGCAAATCGTGAAATTCTCTCTTCATTTTTCAGAAAGTATTTTTCTGGTTTAACCATTAAAACTGCTTCACATCATTAACTACTGGCATCTGTAACAATTATCTTATATTCAGATTCTGGTGGTAATTTTAAGTCAGGAAGATTTTTTACCTGATCTTTTATTTTTCTTACTAGTTCTATGTCTGATTTGTTGATATATTTTTGTCCTTCTTTTCTTGTTTTTTGATAAAAAGAAGCCACCATTCTTCCAAGATCCTTTATATACATCCTGACATAATTTAAGAGTCCAAGCAACTGCTGAAGTACCTTAGTTTCTTCCATTTTCTTAGGGATTTCGAGAATCTTTTTTACTACATTGGGTTGTAGTTTTATTATTCTTTTTCCAATTGAATGGCCTAGAAACTTTAAATAATTCCATTTTCTTTTTAGATATAATAATACCATGTTCAAAGAAACGTTTAAAGATGGTTTCTAGATGATAAAAGTGTTTATCTTTGTTATTACTAAAGACCAAAATATCATCAATGTAAATGAGACAATAATTTAAGTCTTTAAATATGTTATCCATCTTCTTTTGAAAGATAGCTAGGACATTTTTAAGTCCGAATGGCATTACTAACCATTCATAATGTCCTCTTTTTGGATCAGTGAAAGCATTCCATTGTATTGATTCTTCGGCCATTTTAACCTGCCAATATCCTAACTTACAGTCAAATTTGCGAAAGACCTTTTTATCTTGAATTTTATCTATTAGAATGTCCTTGTTTGGAAAACTATATTCAATTTTCTTAGTGTTATTGTTTAATCTTTTATAGTTTATTACCATTCTAGGTTTTTCTTGTTTTTCTTCTGAATGGTTTCTAACCATAAAGGCTGGGCTTTTGTGAGGGTTGCAACTATCTCTTGTTATTTTTAACCCTTTCAGTTATTTAATTTGTTCATTGATTCTTGTTCATCTTGAGGACTATAAATTATATATTTTCATGATATTTCTAATTCAGGTTTTATTATTTCTAGTCTACAGACTATTTCGTTTATTTCCTAATGTTTAGCAGGGTCTTCTCTTATAATTTAGGTTTTTTCTCCTAAATGAATTAACTTTTCAAGTTTTGCCTTTTTGTAGGTTGGGGGTTCTGTATTAAACATTTGTTGTTTAATATACTGTTCAAATATATTATATTTTTCTATTTCAGAAAGGGGTTCTTCTTGATTTTTTTCAATAGTTAAAAAACTCTAAGTTGCCAGAATTCCTTCTAGATCATCTATTCCACATGTAAAGACTTCCAAATTCACTTGAAGGAAAGCAATCAATATTCCTTCTTCAAATGGTTCAAGATTAGAACCAATTTTTACTGTTTTTCTAGGGTGTCCCTTCACCAATTCTACAATATTAATGAGTTCATCCACTGCTTCCAATACGGCTTCATAACTTTCTTTTTCGAGAATCTAACGACATTTTGCATGCAATTTCTCTCTTCCACGAAGTATACCACTTTCTCTTTGCCTTTGAATAGTGTTGGGGAAGCAGTTTTCTAACATTTCAACCTTTCGAGCTTCTCTGCAAGGTTGTGGAATAATATTCTCTCGTCATCTTCTAATCTCTAAGAAGTTCTCCTATCCCTTCTGATGTTGGGAATTTTATCTTCATATGATAAGTGGAAGCAACAACCCGGAAAAGGTTGAGACTTGGCCTTCCTAGTATCATGTTGTATGCGAAAGGGACCTTAACCACAAGAACTTAACCATTTTTGTTACTTTCTTTGGATATAATCCTAATGACAATAGGAGAGAGATTTCTATCACTACGCTAAAACCAGTAAGAGGGGTGTTCACTTTGTTGAGTTGCGCATTGTCAATTCCAACTGGGCAAATGCATCATTAAAAATGATATCTGCTGAACTCCCACTATCCACCAATATTTTTTAACCCAGAAGTTTGATGGGGTCGCTGAAATGACTAAAGCGTTATTATGAAATTCTCCTTGTGAATCTAGATCTAGACTACTAAAAGAAGTTTCTTCACTTGGGGCTTGAATCTGATTTATTTGCCTTACAGAACGTCTAGACTGGAAATGTGTTCTGCAAACTGATTGTAGCAATGCCTTTCGTGCGTTATGTGAATCCCCACTTGTTGGTCTGCCCGAGATTATACCTATAACTCCTACCGTAGGTAGATTACCGTGCTCCCAAGTCTTTCTTCGGCTACCACTCGGTTGATGTTGAGATTGTTGTTCTATTCTCGGGATATCCCGAGGTTGGATATCATATGTTAATTCTAGGTTGTTTTTTCACAAATTCTATTAAGTAACCCCTCCAAATCAATTTTTCAATCTCATTCTTTAAGTGATGGCACTCATTTGTAGTATACCCTCGATCCCGATGGAAATGACATAACTTATCAGACTCTATTCTCGTGGAACTTTTCTTCATTAGTCTTGGCGGATGAATTAGTTCTCCTTGCTTAGCTATGGCAAATACCTTCATCATTCTCGTATTAAGTAGGGCATAATGGGTATAACTTGAAGGAGGCGTGTGCCGCTGTTCTTCCTTTTTCCTTCACTTCTTTTCTCTTCTCTATGTTTTCTTTTTCTAGTCAAATGTATGCTGGTAGTCTCCTTGATTCGTATATATTTTTCAACTCTTGCTAATAACTCTTCCAAAGTGCTAGGGGGATTTCCCGCAATAGACTCTTTAAACCTTCCTTGACATAAGTTTTGTTGCATAATGCTGGCAAATAGTTCATGGTTTAGATGTGGGACTTCATGACCTGCTCCTGTGAAGCATTGAACGTACCCCTTCCCTCTGAGTGATGGTGAACAAATGCTCTGTTGTCTTCGGATACTTGTAGTTGATCGAAAACTGATGTAAAAATATTTGCATTAGCTGTTCAAGGCTAGTAATTGTACTAGCGGGCAGTTGGTTAAACTAAGTCAATGCGAGCTTTGATAGAGTGGTAAGGAATATCTTGTAGAATACAGCATCGCTTAAATCATATAATCCTATCTTGGCATAAAATTTATCGAGATATTCTTGTAGGTCACTAGTCCCATCGAATTCTAGTAGGTTTGAGACCTTGAAACCCATAGGGAGTGCTTCAACTAAGATGTGAATTGAGAAGGGATTTCGCCTAGGTAGTGCTACTGCTACGGACAAATACTCATCTACGTGTTTGTGTGCTCCTGTGTGCAGCGTTGGTGGGTTGGTATATGCTCCTCATGTGTTTTCTTTGTGCCTGGAGTTTTCCTCTGGAAGCAATACCCGACTACCCTAATCTGCACAGATATTACCTCTATGTAACACCCCCACCACTAAATATAGATATTAATATAACAATAATTTTGACAAGGTAGCACATGTGTGTATATGTGTATATATATAATTTTTGTCAACTGTAGCACTTTGAAAAATAGTAAAAGTATTTTTTTACATATAACCCTGTCACGCTATTCTCAAACTTATTTATTATAAAATTTCAAGAGTTATATAGGACATAACATCCCAAAGTTATAATACGATAGATTCAAAAATCAAAATAATAGCCTATACTTTCTGAAGAAGTAAGGACATTTTGCATCTTGTAATCCTTTATATATAGACAATAATTTACACAATAACAATTATTGTAAAAATTAGAATATGCCCACAACACAATCCAACAGGTCATCATCTATGTACAATGATCCTCAGAAGCTTGTAGGAGCTCCAACAACTAGCCCAGTAAGTCAATGGCCTCAAGTATCACCAAACTCACCTACAATGCATAAATTACGTGAGCTAATGCTCAGTAAGTGAAAATCATGCATGATGAAGAGATAATCTAACACATATGCAATGCATTTCTATGAGATCATGATAAAAATGCAAACTCATGCATCAAAAATAGTTCATTCAAAGTCATTTTCCATCATTGGGTCATTGGCCCACCTACTATGTACCGAATAGAGCTCTCAAAATATCAATAATCACATGGCCATAAACAGATCGACATAGTCCGGGGGCCATCTCCTGGGATCACCAGAGGTCCACCCTCTGTCTTTCCGTGTGATCCTCCAGAAGTCTTCCCATCAACAGCGTCGATAAGGGCACAGTCAAGTGGTTCACCCTCTCATGACCACCAAAAGTACACCGCTTGTCCACCTCTATGATCTTCCGAAAAGTAATACTCACGGCACCCTAAAATATCATATAAATAAGTCACAGAAGCCTCGGTACACTAGTAGTGGTCAACCAAAATATTTTGTTTCTGAAAATAATATTATGTATGCAAAACCTCAACTATGAGCACGTGTTATGCATGCACGTGTAAATGTTGATGAATGACATGTTCAATGACATAACAGATCCCATTTCCCATCATCCAAGCAACGTATGCACTATAAGATATTTATAATACTCATCAAGACACAAAGATCACATTTATTATAAATAAGGCAAGAAATACTATACTCATGCATTGTAGTTATAAATGGATTTTCACGTACATTTGATCAGTTGTATGTTACTTTTACGTTTCTTAAGTATTACTCCCCAACCCTAGATGTGAAACAATATGTAAAAATATAAGATATCAATCACCATCCACAATTAACAAGTTCATTATACCTAATGTAGTATAAAGTTCTTGAATCTCAATTTAACTAAACAACCTTACCACTTAAAAACTACAATCAAATACAACATTTTACGAACCTTTGTTCCATATCTTAAATGTATACTAACCTCACTTAATTGAAGTGTTATAACTCTTATAACATCTCTCTAAATGTTAGGGATCAAATGCACCACATCTATATTGGAACATGTTAATGGACCAAATGGGACAGATTCACAACTTCACATTTTCTTGTTGCCACATTAATTTGCATAATGATTTTGACACCCTTAAATATATTCATTCACTCCTCAATTTTTATCACACCTAGTTAACATAAAGAAATAATGTAACCATGTCATATAATGGCTAAAACACACAGATATAGCTTTCCAAGTTTAGGTCTTTTCACAGCATACTGAAACAGATTTTTCCTATGGTAACAGTTTTGCGCACTTCATGACATTAATGGTTTTGTCACTCTTACGAATATTCAATCTCTCCCAAATTTTTACCATACTTATATAACATATACACAAAGACAACCAGGTTATATTCTTGTCAAAACGAATAGATTTAACTCCCCTAATTTAGTCTCCTTCACAGCACACCAAAACAGATTTTGCTACTTTGGCAGTTTGAGTGTTTCTCCAATATCATTCTCTATTTCAATTTCTAACCGATCAAAATTTATTTCAATACTCTTAACTCATATATGGACATGTAAATAGTAATAATTATAGATTTTATTCAACATACCATACACTTTTGAAACCTAAAACACAAAAAAATAGTAAGGTGATAGTTTCTTGCACAAGTATTTCCTATTAAGTGTTTGTCATCAAAAACCCTTTCTTTATGCACCAAAGTCTAACTAAGAACTTTTGACACTTTTATAAGAGATATTTAAAGCCTTATAAACAATAAACTCATTCAGAATAGTTTGAAAACCAAAGGCAAAGCCATAGATAAGTGTTACCTATGTAGATTTTGAGGTTAAACTTGATGGTAATCACTTCTCTTTTACTTGCTTTTATTTCAACTTGGAATCAATTTGGAGCACTTGAACACCTTAAAGTGTGTGTTTGGAATATGAAAATGGTTTAAATGAGGACCTGGTCATGGCTTAAAGGTAAAGGGTTTGAGGTGTTAACTTGAGCTTAATAAGAAAGCATGAGGTGGCAAAGTTTGAGGTGACAAATGGTGGTTTAAATATGATATTATATACAACTTATTCATCTCTAATCTGGTGTTTCTCATCATTTATTTCTTTATTTACAACCTATTTTAATTTTCGTACGATCAGATAATAAATTCTATCATAATTTCTTAACCATTCATTCGATCTTTAAATCGATTGATATCCGATTCTTAAATAGATTATCTAGTTTTCATTTCTAAAATCATATGCACATATGGACCTTGAAATATGACACTTAAATCAAATTATATTGAGTTTAATATCCCAAGTGTTATTAGTTTATGGATATATAACTTCAAAACACTTTGATCTAGTTGAATCGAAATATATAGGCTAACTAGTAATACTTTTAATTACTTTTAAAATTATAACATATAACCTATGAATATCTAATAGATTAACCAATCTATTCTTTCTCTTATCTAAATAATAAATTTTTTTAATTAAGTTATAAGATTTCAACCACTAATATCATATGATAGCATTATAGGTCTAACAATTAAAATATTATATAAGATGTCATGTTAATGTTAATGAAAATTAGCATATAAGTAGCATGTAATGCATGAATCACATTGGCCAAATGAGTAATGTGAGGATTGGGTATTACACTCCATGTTGTCTCCATCCTTCTGGCTTGACTCAGTCCTCTCAACAGCCATGGTTGAATCCTGGCTTCGGCAAAATGATTAAGAGGGCTGACCTGCTGATGGAAGATTTTCAATATATTGGGCTACTTTTATTGCTGCAGCTCTCGCCAATGCATCCTCAATTAAAGTCCACAGTATTTCTTGAGTGATCCGTAGAACGATTGGTTGTGTTGGTTCCTCCTGATGTGGTAGAGGATGATCTTACCTCAAAAGTGGCTACTGGTGCTGATCTACTGCTAGAGGATCATGCGGGGGAAGTGGTGGTTGGTGTTGATATCTTCTATTATCGTTGACTTTTTCTTTGAAGAGAGGACATTATGAACATTAGCTTCCCTCATTATTCTAGATCTAGTTTACATTTCTCAATGCTCAAACAGAATTTCCTGCAGATGGCGCCAAAAATAATATGGAATGTTCCAAGTTTTTGAATTCCTTATAATGAATCAACTTCCAAGTGGGCTACTGCCTACGTCACAATAAGTCGTTAAGGCACAGAGGTTGTTCTGGTAAAAATCCTCTGATAGTTAAGTCATAATCAGTTCAAGATTGAAAGAATCAAGATAACAAGAATAATAGAATTATTCTACAATAATTGACATACCTGTTAATGATCATCTTTGGAGTACTATAAATATCTAGAAAAATAAATAATTTAGTGTGATAGGGTGCATGCACACATATATCTTGAGGCGGATTGAATTGAATTACCTTTTTAACAAACTTATTTTGTAAGTGGACATTGTTATAAATTGATGGTCCTAATAATTTTTATGCCCATCAAATGCCACGGTATGAAAATATAATATATCAAATACCACGGTATGAAAATATAATATATATATATATATATATCCCGTCCAGTAATCATGCACAAGAGCATAGATGGACCCCCAATCTCCCCCTCAATTGACAATTAAGTGCAACTTTTTTGTATGTTTTTTTGCAAAAAAAAAATTGAATATGGTTGGTTCCCCTCGTTTTTAGGATCTTGCCTAATTGTCACATATGAAGTTTTGGCAAATAATGTTCATTGCCAACCCCGAACCCACATAAAAGGTCCTTTTTTTTGGTAAAAAAAATGAAATATGTTATTGTCATTACCAGTTCATACAAAAGTTTTGTACATCAACATTTTTCTTGATGAACGCAGGCCACAAAATTTTATTTTTTTTTCGATGGAAAATAAGGTAAATCATATTATTAGGCAATTAAATCAGACATTACAAATGAACAAAGCATCTGCAGCGACATCCTGCCCAAACCATCTTTGGAACATTAACAACTTTACATTTAAGGCAAGTTCAATGAAGATAAAGGAGACTTGGTTTGTTAAACTGCTGTAATTAGCTTATTCTGGCTCCCTATTCCATTCATTAACACGTCCAAAGTGTGCAAGAGGAAGACACTAAAGAGTCATGAAATAGGACAACCTAATATCATTTGTCAAAAAGCCAGGTATGTTGGTGACAATTTAATTACAATCTTAATTGAATTTTCTATTCTAATTTATGTTTGATTATATATTTTACTTTATCAATACATTTTATATGTAATTTATGATTAAATATTAATTTAAAAAAATATTTTATACACTTTGACGTGTATTCGTAAAATAGAATAGATGATAAAGCATTAATTTAGAATAGAGATACTAAACACTTGAAACACCTAAACTAGAAATCAAGGAGAAAAGATTAATTTACATTGCTCACTATCTACACACAGAATTATGCACCCCTCACCAACTAAATTAACTACAAATAATAGATATTATCCCATTCCAAACCATGGACATAATTATTCTCGGGCGCGTAAAACACATTTCCTAAACCCTCCATTCCAAATTCCCCAAGAAAAAGTGGTTCCATGGCGTCCATTGACAAGGATGAACTTGGACTATTGCTCGTAAACCCATCCGAACGCTCCGAAAGCCTTTGTATCTCCTTCTCAGCTTCATGGAGTTGATCTTTAAGCTTTAGAAGCTGCAAAGATATTAGTGATAAGATGTTAATTAACACTGAAAAACGTGCAAGTGTAGAGTCTTAAAAAGTTCGACCTGCATTCACCAAGACAATCATATTAGTCTATAGTTACATATGATGAGTCCCACATAAAATCCACCACGCCGACAAATTTGATTATTCCAAAGCCTAACCATAAGGTTCTAACAATAGTCGAGTGTCTATGCCCTTGTCTATATTTTTCTTGTAAATTTTAGGATTTTGAAAGATAGACACACGTACACGTGACATTGCAAGACCAAGCATGTATGTATGTGTATGTGCAGGAGGGAAGGGCATGTGCAGCTCCATTAAGGCAGCAATATCCCACCTTAAACAAGTATGTACGGACCTTAGCAACTGGAGCATATAGTACATTTTGCAGTCTTTCGGGGTGGCAGACTCAGGTTTCTTGTCAATTTTCCACTGGCTGTCATTCATTTCACGGACAATGGCTCTTTTTGAGCCCTGCCCAAGTGCATGCATCTCAAGATCAGATGCTGCTTTTATTAATTTCTTTCTTTTGTTTTGTTTTGTTTTTTTTTTTTTTTTTTTTCCTCCCTAGATGGGTACTAGACAAATTTAGTAGAGTTTCTTTAAGTAACTAGGCATGTTTTTCCCATGTATTGATTTGAAGCCTGAAATGTGAGAATGGCAATTGGTGAAGGAGAAGAGAAGCAAACTTGGTGCTTGAAAGAGGCCACCACTATAACTCTTTAACAGCCGAAAATTCTTGTGTAGAACAGGTTTGGTCCAATCCACTCGTTACGTGATTGATTTGAATTCAATCAAATCCGGTCTGAACTATAATTTTTTAAATAACATTTAAGTTGATTTGGTTCTTACGAGTTTGGCCAAGCCTGATGATGACAACAATATTCATTGGATTTACATAGTTTTCGGGGTTGAAATCGTAACAAATGTATGTACCATGTGCTCTCAGGGAGTAAATATCACAAACAATCATCAACCTCTACACACACACACACACATGTGGCAAATTACCTATGCTTTTCTTTGTTCTAAGTGTGTGTGTGTGTGTGTGTGGAAGGAGGGGAGGGTGAGAGATGGAAATACACAGACCTCAGTCTCAAGGCGGCATTTCTCAACGACGGTGGTCTCATGCTCAGACCTGAGCTTGGAGTACTCCTCCTCCAGCTTCTTGCTCCTCCACCTGGCCCTCCTGTTCTGGAACCACACCGCCACCTGCCGTGGGTCCAGCCCCAGCTCCTCCGCCAGCCTGTCCTTCCTCTCCGACTCCAATTTGTGCTCACTCCCAAAGCTCTGCTCCAGCATATTCGCCTGCTCTTCACTCAACTTCCTCTTCCTCATCACCCCATCACCACCACCCTCATCACCTTTGTTCTTCTTACGTCTCCGCCGTGGTTTCAAATTCGCCGCCGCCCCTATACACGTACATAAAAATCATCATTTTCAGCAAAAGATCATTAAAATGCATGAACATAACATTCTCAAATTTCTCCACTTTACAGTAAGTGCTGACCTTGTTCTGTTACAAACTGGCTCATTATCCCGACAGGATAGTACTGAGAAATGAGTACCATTTCATCATCAAATTCGAGGTTCATAATCTTGTGTTTTTCCTCTCCTGTTATTGTGGGTGTTTATCTGTAGACAGGGATTACTAGTACTGTCCAATGATATAGGACTAAGAAGGAAGGAAGAGAGTTGCTAACCTTAGGACAAAGGCGTTGAGTAAATGAAAGACTATATTTATAAAGCTGGATAATTGGAAAGGGTCTTGGTCTTGCTGGGAATTTCGAAATTGCCCCTGATCTGATGAATTGAAGTATTTTGTATATATATGTAGGAGTAGCATATTTATTGAAGAACCCCGTTAGACTAGGTCTTGTCAAATTGGGAAATTAGATTTGGATTAGGGCAGGGCCTGCTTTGATTTTTGCGAAACCTGATCCAATTAATGGGGTGCATCTTCAATTGCTTGTGTGATCCAAATACTTGGGATATGTTTGGATACATTTTATCACAATATTTTCGTGTTTTCAAATTGAAATTTTACTTGTTTGTTCCTAATTTTAAAATTCTTTTTCAGGATATAAAGTTTTCAAATTCTTTTAAGCTCATCATGCTCCACTATTTTAATTATATTTCATATTATAAATGCATATTAAGTATATAATTTTTTTAAATATATATTTTTAATATATATAAAGTAAAATACGAGATAAAATATCAAAATAAAATTTAAGATCTTTAAAACATACACATTATTTCTGACCATATTATTTATTAAATATTTAAAAACATATAAATGAACTTTCATGTTATTTCAAGACAAAATGTAAGTGAAATTCAATCGATTAAAATTAATAAATTATTCATCCAAACACCTTTAATTTTAACAAATAAAAAATTAAAAAAAAATCTAAAAACATTTGCACAAAACATTTTAGAATCCTAAAACATTGCCTTATCTTATTTGTCTCGATGATCCTAAGGTATAATAGCTACCACTCACCAACAAACAAGACCCCCGTTTGGGATTTCGTTCGATTAAATGGATGACAACGAACAAATGTACGAACCATTGTTCTGTCATGGAAGCATGTGAGAAACCTATCATGCTAGCTTGTACGTTTCTGAATGTGACATTTTGGATAAAATTTGCGAGTTTAACTAATCTCCTAAATCTAAGTACTCATTACAACTCGCAAATCATGTGTGAGAAGCTCTAATTACATTCAAGAAGGATGATATTGGGGTTGACAAGGGGTTTATTTATATTCAAGATTAAGACTGTTGGAGATTTATACACAAACTTGAATCTGGTAATAATACTATTAATTCAAAAATATATTGTTAAAAATAACATGGCATAAATGTATATATATAATAAATTTAAAAGATATAAAAAATTAAACGAGTTTGGATCTTGGTATAATTAGATTTGAAAATAAAAGCTTAAAATTTGTCCAAATTTATTTATATTATTAAAATCTGATTAAACAGAACTAGTTTGGGGCTGGTATCCGTGCCATTGTGATCCCTTTTTCGTTGAAAGTTATAAATGTTAATAATGGATTAATAGGTAAAGGATGCCTTGTTGAAGGGGTTAGATTGAACCCCATAATTAAGAGGTTTTCTGTTTAAAGTCCTAATAACGTGAGTGTTAATCTATTTACATAATGATTGGGTTTAAATCATACTAATATGGGTGTTAATGTACTTATACAGTAGTTTCTTCCAAATTTGGTCTTGATACTATGATATAATTATTTTAATTATTTATAATTAATTAAAATTTGAAAATAATAATTAATATATATTCAATGGTTTTTTATTCTTGCCCTCTACCGTCGTCAAAGAATCAAATTTTGACTATGACTTGTAGACTGCCACCTTAAATCTCCACCATTAGAATAATTGTATAAATCATACCAACATATACAGTATACATAATTCAAAGCTTTCTATTACTTTTAACTTGATACGGTCTCTCATACATGGTTATTGAACTTACAAGTAACAAGTAAATAAAAACACATAATGAATTTTTGTGGAGGTAGAGGTTTGGAAGAAATTGATGATAACCGATGATATACAAAAATAAAAAATATGTTATTTTTTATTCGCTATATATTTTATTTTTATTTTTATTTTTTAATAATTTAAATTTTTAGATATGCACTATCAAATAGGCTTTGTCTAAATAGTTTTAGGGGGAGGACAGTATTCCTTTATGTTTTATCATTCATATAAATACGATGACACAATTTATATACAGTTAGAGTTTGACATTCGATGTGGCCAATTCTCAAACCCCCTTCACATAATGCGAAAGTGACTACCAAATGAATAATACAAACGTATTATAGATTCACATTTATCAAAATTCGAACTCCAATACTCAAAAAGAATACTACAACCGTCTTACAATTTTGTTATGTTTGCGAGGCTATTCGTCACTTTTGACTCTTGCATTGAACCAGAATATAGGATCAAAATAAGGCTGGCTCTCCGGATTGAGCAAATATTTAAGATAAAAAGAGGATCAAATATTTTTGTGAACTCTAAACAATTTTGTTACTATTCAAGGAAGGTTATAAAAAAATTATCAATATTTTAATTTACGATATTATCATGTGCATATTCAGTCATTAAAAATTTATTTTAAATAATATACGAAATTTTCAATATAAGTTCTGCAATAAAGAAAATTGTATGTAATATCAAGATAAATATAATATATGGTTTTCAGACCTCAATCATTTAAAATTTTATTTAAATAATATTTATGAAATTTTCAACATAGGTTCTCCAAATATTAGAGCCATTACATCTAATTAAGTGTTATATAGTATTTTCCCAAATATAATACATGTGAGTGTGGTTAGGTAGGTAGGGGTTGAGATCCCAATCCTGACCGCCTCGGATTGATAAAAGAAATAGTAGGATTGGCCTCTGGATTTGGACAAGCAACTCACCTTTGTTGTCCAATTACCATTGGTCATTTTATTGTAAATTTATCATAAAATATCATGGTTGTAGAATGACTCCGATTTTATTTTATATTTTTCGGGTTCTCAGTAAGCATTTCGGAGAGCACTTTTGCAGTCTTATTAAATCTCATCGGACTAATTTCGGAACGACAGCCTTATTAAACTTCACCAAATCAATCTTGAGACGACTAGCCCTCCCTTATTAAGTTTTATCGGACTAATCCTAGGACGATTGACCCTCCACTAGGTAAATAAATGCATGAGGTCCACAGAATACGTCACTCAGACACTCGTAAATACGGACCCATAGCAGCAGCGACTCGTAGAAACACCCCGTAAAGCACTTCTATAACTTTATTAAACCTCCTGCTAATTCAAACCCACAACGTCACAATTCATACCCCGGCACTTCACCATTGCGCCACCTACCTTCGGGATTTGATTTTAAATGGATTGAGCATGTTGTAATCTTAACAATTATTTTGATTTTGTAGGAATTTCATATGATTTTTAATAATGAATATGCAATATTATATGTAATTTGTCTTAAAAACTTTAGTCAATACTTTATCACCAAATTATAGTTATTTTTGTTATTTTTAAATTGCATGCAATAGACTTAAATTTATATTTAATAAATATTACTATATAATTTATATATACAAATAAATATTTAGTTTAAAAACATGCATAATGGTATTAATTAATTAAATTATCTAAAATCTCATTCAATTTTTCTAACTATTTCGACAAACTTTCATAGATTTTCTACATAAAAATGAAATTTTGGAAAATCTTCCAAATTTGAACCAATATTTTTATAAATTTTAAAATATGTATAAGTATATCTATATTTAATATTTTGGATTTTGTTTGCACCACATCCTTCCAAAAATTTCAGCCAATTAGGTGGTCTCTCCTTCTTCCAAGGTATCCCCCTTTAGCTTCTTCTGACTGATTAGCTAGTGCCTATGTATACGTGGCTCTTTCACCATTTTCCAAAAAATTTACGGCGCCCCCACACCACATGCGTGGCTCGAGATGCGTGAATAGTAGGTAGTAAAAACACTTTCCCCTTTTTTTGTGAAATTCTAAAGTGAAAGTGGGCAGTAAAATATTTGGTCGAGCTTATAAATAACTTTTTTAAAAATATATTAAAAAATATCATAAAATATTTTATAATTTTTTTTAGAAAATAAGATTATAAACTCATTTAAAAAAAAGGTAAGAAGTTGTTGATTTATTTTTTAGATTTTAACAAACTATTTTAGTTCTAATCGTATTAATTATAAAATTATCGTTACTAATATTTTCTAAACTCAGTGATCTTATTTTATCCAAATATTTTAAAAAATTATTTTTAAAATAAAATTTAATATTTTATAAATTTAAAAAATATCTTATAATATATAATAATTTATGAGATATTTTAAAAACTTGTAAGATTTTTTTAAGTAATTTTAATCAAATACCTTCCGAATGTAAATCCAGTGCAAATGACCCCACCTTTATGATTGTGCCGGTTAAGTATTCGGTCCAAATAATTTCAAATTTTTATATGAAATTTATAAAAAAATTATTTGGATAAGATATTTTGATATGATCATAGTTTAACGTATTGATCTTAGTTCAATAATATCCATCGATGAGTATATAACTCGAGAAAATTGTACATCTATTATGTTTGAATTTTCATATATCGAATAAAAAACTGATAATATTAAATTTTATCAGTTGGTGTCGTGATTGATTTTTTTATGGATAATATTGAATTGTTTCAAATATTATATCAAAATAATGAAACTACATTGCTTTTTTGGGCAACTGCTTCGCAATATGATTTCATGTATTTATTATTTATATAGATTGAATATTTCTTGGTATAATTGTTGGTGATATCTTTTATGTTGTATAAATTTGAACTTGACAATGAGTCAATGACAGTATGATTAATTTTGTTAACACGCAATAAATTTTTTTTAGTAAGTAATAATTGTGGCATTTATATTATTCTATAATTTTACTATTTTTCAGAAGAGTAGCAATTTCTGGCATTTATATTATCCTATAATTTTACTCTTTTTTAGAATCTTTCCTGCATTATGTAATGCATTTTTTTTTCACCCTTTGCATTTGACTCTTGGATTTACCTAAACTTAATAATTTTATAAAATATCCAAAAGTATTTGATAAAAAAAATTAGGAGATAAATTTATAAATTTCTCAATATAATATGTTACCATATTATAATTTTTTTTTTTTTAAAAAAGTAAGAAGACCATAGCTTATTTTTAAGACTTAACAAACTCCTTCAATTTAACGGTATAACTTACAAAATTATTGTTACTAACATCTTATGAGTATAATGATTATATTTTATCTAAATATTTTAATAATTTATTTTTAAAATAAAATTAAGTTTTTTATAAAATTAAGAAATTTATTTTAAAAAAATTAAATAAACTTAGCCAAAGACATTCTAAATGTGGAAAAATTTCAACTTCAAATGCAAAATTCATCTTGGGTATAGTGTGTGAAAAGTAGTCAACTTTAATAGTAACTCTACAGTGCAAGAGGGACCATGCTCAACAAAATATCTTTTTGTCCCATGTTTATCAATTGGTTTAGCACTTTTTTTGGGACTTGACGCAATTTCAGGGCGTAAATTTTTCAAAGGAAAATATACTTTAATAATTTCGTTTCTTGTTTTATTGTGTCCGATAAGTGGGATGAGCAGTCACTTTCTACCTCTTTCTCGACGTTTTTTATTTTGTTCCAAGTGAAATATTCTGATTCTTTTTTTTTTTTTAAGAATGTCCAAGAATAATGTCTGAATTATTGGAAAATTATTTTAAAAATAATAATATTTTAATCAAAATAATGAAATGAAACTATTAATTCTCTATTCCTCAGAATTGTGTAAATAATCATTTTTTTTTCATAAGTGCTTTAAATTAAAAAAATTTATGAATTCAAAATGAGCATTCGTAATATGGATTTTACCTCAAAATTGGTTGGAGAAAAGTCGAAGGACGTGGATGGATTTGAGCATCCACTCCTGGAAACGAGAGGATTAGACATGAAAGCACGGCCACTTTGTCTGTCCTTGAAATTAAAATTTAGTGACTTGGTTGGGGGGGGCTTAGGGGGCGCTCAATTTTGGCTTAGACCTTTTATTCATTTTCAATTTTATGAAATTTCTAAAAATATTGGATTTTATTTGGTGTTGTTTTGGATATTTTGGAAAAAAAAATTTAGCCAATGTATTTTAGGTATTGAGACTATAGATGTGTAAAGAATGAGAATGTATTTTGATGTTTTATTGTAAAAAAATAATATAATTATCATTCTTGTTTGTTATGATTAGTTGGAGAAATTTTTAATTATAAATATTTTATCAATATTATTTTGTTATAATTTGTGGGCTACAATATGATATATAATAATTCAATTAAAGAAATAATTGATAATTAATTTTGAGGAATGAAAACTGTTTCCAATTTCCTAACACGTTTTTCTTCTGGAAGAACTGAGTTCTTAGAAAATAACACCAAAAAAAAACCCTTGGCTTATCGGACATACTAGGTTCATCTTGATTTTTATTTTAATTTGTGTTTAATTTTATGTTTTATATAATGTGATTGGTTTGATGATAGCCTTACCTTATCTGTAATTCAAAATTTTCATTTAAAAATGAATTAACTGCATGAATGATTAAGGTTGAAAACAAACTGGCAAAGTTCATTCTAACTTTAATTATGAGCATATTAAATTTGAACTGACATCAAGTAAATGATTAAACCCGAATATGGAAGTTGATGACTATTGGTAGTGTTCATATACTCCAAGTTTTGATTATCTTATTTAGAAAAACTAAAAGTTCGGCATCAAATTCTGAAATGGATAAGATGGCACACACTCTAATGCAAAATTAATGAATAATGAGATAATCAATGATATAAATTAATTTTTATAATTCAATGATGAGCGGTGAAATACTGTATACAATGGCCGCCAAGCAATAGTAATATACTTTTAAGTTTAAATATTTCCTTTTTCAGCTTATGAATTTATGTACATTTAACTATTATTAATTAAAATTTAATTTCATCATGAATTTATTTTAGACAGATACATAATCAATATTTTACCAATCAAAACCCATTTAGTAATATTCATAGTTAAATTAATGTTGCGCTCAATGCATATATATTGAGTGTACTTAATGTTGTACCAACTTTTTGATAAATGATGCAGTCGCAAAATGCATGCATCCAGTATATTTCTACTATATATAATATCTACAAGATTTGTATTCACAACAAAATATTATCCTATTTGTTTTTTTTTATGTTGATTGTCTAGCTATTTATACACAGACGATCCTAAAAATTGAATATTATTTGTTTTAAAACGTAAGAAAACATAAGAAAATTGAATTAATTATGATTTTATGCAAAAAAAAAATGATGAAATGACACTCACTAAATGATCTAAACAAATTTTAGGCTATGTTGATTGTTGACCATAGTATCATGCATGCCTCAAAAGTTTTAATTTTGATTGCACATGAAAAGGAGTTTACAACTATATTTATAAGCAATAATATTGGACTAAGCAATGACATTGATTTCAAAATTCAATTCCATCTAGATGCCTAAGGGCAATGTACTTTTATATAGGTAATGACTTGACAAATCCAGAAAATAAGATTGGCGGCGAAATTTATTGTTTTAAAAAAATAATCGATAAAGAGATATTTTTAATTTTTTAAAAAGATAAAATTTTAAAATTTATTAATTTTATATGTACAATTTATATCAATTTTAAAAAAATTATAGAATTGGGAAGCTGGTGCCGAGGAGAGCTCCATCCATGCATGTATAAGATTGACTTTAATTTATACAAATCCACATATGCCTCATACTTTATTAGAAAAAAATCATACGAGATCGTGTAACAAAAGCCGACTAAATATAAAGATGAATCTTTAAAAAAACTCAAAAAACGAGGGAGAGTGAAAAGATGGGGAAGTTAATTATTTTGAATATCATTTGTTCGAATCCAAGTAAAGTAACTTTATAGTTACTACATAGAAAAAATATTAATTACATAATAAATATAATTATATTTGTCATTAAATTGATGAAATTAAAAGTTTTCCAAGAAGACAACTTTGCCAAGAAAAGACACATGGGTTTAGCCTGCATCATTTACACGCCAAACCACCTCCCTTCCCCCCCCTCCCCCCACCCCAACAAATTTGGGATGGGACCACATATTCTATCAATACACCAATTGTTTTTCAATACCCTCACTCCAAACCTCACCTTCAATCACTCCGTATAAGGAAAATATTAAAGAATAATATATATTATTAATTATATGTATTAAGTAATAATAATAATTATTTTATTATAATAATGACTTTTACAAAATTAACAATGATAAAAATTAGTGCATAAATTGTGACTCTTCAAAATTAGTAACATATATAATATTTTAATTTGTGATTATTGATAATTTCTTATACATGTTCAGTGGCTAACAAAATTATCTCCATTACTCTGACAAGATTTTTGTGATCATTGACAATAGTAATAATTTGAATATAATTTTTATCACTATTAAACTTGTAAAATTTATTACTGTGACAAAATAAAAAATTTTACTATTTAATATATATTATTAACAATAATTTTTTATATTGTCACTCAATATCTCAATGCTATTTTTTTTTTCTTATAGTGACTCCTCACTTCTCTCCAAAAAATTTTTTAAAATAATTTCACATCAAATGATGTCATGTAATTAATACAATTCTCAGTATTTGACAATAGTTAAGTATTTTTGTGTCCCCCAACCTTCAAGTTTAATGGTACGTAGCGGCCAACACATACAACCCCTCTATGTATCTATATATGTACACGTATATATACACACACACACACACATATATATATATATATATATAAGTATTCATACATACATATATGTATGTTCATGATTCATTTGTACGTAAAATAGTTACAGACACAGATTAAACAGGGCGAGCCAGACAAGTTGATGACAAACAAAAAGCTAGCAGTCCCGAGCACACAAGCAAACTGTTTTGTGTCTTACAAAAGAGATAAGATCACAATGTGACAGTGTCGTTGCATAACTTTTTGTAAAGAAGTCTCTGATGTTTTAAGGAAAAGCCTTTTTTTTTTTTTTCTGTCGGTGAACATAAAGAAAATTTTGCACGTTCTAATTGGATCCACATTTCCACGATGTTGGTAGTATTTCCTGGAAATGGAAATTCACTACTTGTACACCAAAAGAGAATATATCAACTTGTGCAAACTTTGGAAAATATGTTTAACATGTGTCTAGCTACAGCATTCTGGCAAGATTCAGTTCATGAGATCTACATATGTTTCACATAAGGTTCCTATATTGGCAAGTGATAGGACACATGGATATATGGCATTTTCCCAAGAAAGGTAAGAATGTACTCTATCCATCCCCTCTAGACTTAATGATAAGGGGTGGTTGGATTACGGATGACTCGTTCTAATAGATCAGATACAATACACTCGATTTTCTAATGATTTTTAGATTACAAACACGATTGAAGTTATAAATTTAAGATTTGGGGAAAGTAAGATTGAAATTTTTCTCAAAAAAATAAAATGATAAAGAGGTGTTTTCAATCATATTAAAAAAAAAATTTTATCATATATAGGAATCTTTAAAATTTATAAATTTATATATAAAATTGATTATAAATTTAAAGTTTATGTAATTAAATTTAAAATTATAAAGAGTTTTAGGTGGATGATTATTGCCCCTGCCACTCGTCTTTAGCTCGGTCCCATCTATTCCCCTTGATTCAGTGGTGTTGGATGAATGAGGTGTACAAGAATTTCACGTTATTGAGTTGATGATATCACAACTTTTAAGGATCAGTTATTATGGTTTCAGCTTTGACGAAGACAAAAAGGAATTTGATTGGTTCATGGGCCTATAGGATCATGACAAATGCACCTAGCTAGCAATTCTTTATTCATTAGGGAGGGGAGAAGGAATCAAAGGGTGTGTCTAGAAGAAGGCTACTTCTAATTGAAGGTGGGTTAACATCCTAGGCAAGGATAAGACTTAGGATTATTAGTAGTTGTTTACTATGAGGTTAGTGCAGATTAAAGAAGTCAAAGGTGGTAAGAAATGGATAATGACAATCCTAAAGGGTGTATGAGTTATTTATTTTTGTGTGTGTAATTGCAAAAGATAATACTCCGTCTGTTTCATAGAAGATATTTGAATTTCTATTTTTATTTGTTAAAAAAATCCTTGTCCTATACCTTAAAGAGAAGCAATTCTGTATTAAAAAAAACCAATTATTATATCCTTCTATTTTAATTATTGAGAAATAATGTGGTGGATTGATAAATCTGAAAATTAGACATGATGGAAGCTTGGTGAAAGCTTCTTTCCAATTCAAAAATCAATTTCCATTAATATTTATTTTAGGAATTTAGTTTGGTTATTAAAAACTTCGATTTGTACGAAAGGAAGGATTGAGTATAATATTTGAAAACTTTTCCCTAAAAAAAGATTCCTAGTGAAGTAATTGAGAAAATAAAGTTTGCGAAATCCGTTGAATAGATTCAACTCGTTCTCATAACTTTTGGTCTGCTGTGTAAGAAGATTTCTATAGAGTACCAATATGCCTGTTTCAAAATCCATTTTAAAATGTCGAAAAGTTATTATAAGCATCAAAGTAAATTACTAGCTAAAATAAATTATGGCTAGAAAACTAACTCTACAATATCTTGATCTCTCGTAATAACCATGTTAGTATATATTGGGTACTTACATAATGAATAAGTATCTTATTTTATTAAAAATAAAGTATTTGTCTATTATCCGCATATATGATATATTATCCACCAAATATAGTATTTCAAAGACTCTCAATCCAATATTTTGAAAATTGGATTCAATCGACCAGTTCAACTGAAAATCAGAGGTTAATTCAATCCGATTAGACCTATATAATCGAATTTTTAATTTAACCGGTCAAAACTAGTTTAACATATTTTTATTTTGTTTTATTTTGTTTTAATTTTTATTATTTTTTTAAAAAAATTAAATTTGATATTTTGTTATTTATGTGGTTATTTGAATTTTGTATTTTGTTATATATATTTTTAGTTAATTATTTATTATTTTTTATATTTAAACTATATTAGATAATAATTAATTTATTATATTATTATTTTATATAATATAATAAAAATATAATTAATTTTTATTAAACACTGATATTAAAACTAATTTGGTCATAAAAATAATTTCTTAATCTTCAACTTTTAACACTCTTTCATGGAACTCTCTGTGTGGTGCACATAACGTGCCCTAACCATTTTGTCGACCTCCGATCATGCAGAGAGATTCTCTTGAGCTGGCGAATTTAGTAATTAATTGGTCCTTTCTTTGTATGGATGATTGTTTAATGCGAAGAAGTGATCAGAGAATATGGGCCATGGTGTGGGGAGGATTCCTTCGATGTGTGCGCTTTGGTGGTGAGTTGTTTCTTACTTTCTTATTAGGCTTAATTTGGCCTTTTATCATTTTAAACAAAGATTAAGTAAATTAATTAATGGTGCCATGTTTATCCCGACAAATCGAGCTCTTGTTTCCCATCTTCCAACTTACCTGGTAGATGCTAAACAGCTAATCACAATTGGGATTTTGAGTTTTTTTTTTTTTTTTTAATTATTTTTTTGAACACTTTTTAGTGGCTAATCACTTTCAATCTTCTTGATTATGTGTGAATTAATATATTGTTTCACCTTTAAATATATAAGTGTAAAGCTTCTTTATAGTACATTGATTGAACATAATGTTAACTTTACATTCTCTTTTCTATAGGTATACATGTATGTGTAACATTTACAAATTGTATTGGGAGAGTGGTCCTCCTCTGTATTTTAACTCATAATTGTCGTTATTTCTTAATTCAATCATTCCTTGGTTGTTGTCATGGAATCTCTCATTTTATTGGACTACCACTTATACCCCAAGTTATTATTCTTGGTGTAATCATTTTGGATTCAAAAATTTGAAATTAAGGATTTCAATCATATAATCACAGTTTTATTAATTTTGTTTGGACAATTTTATGTTGAAATGAATTTTAAAATAATTGGGATCCCATTATGAGTAATTTTTTGAATTATTACGATGAATTTGATTTGAAATTCATATAATATGAATTATTTGAAAATATTTTTTCAAATTATTCGTTTCAAACGCAACTTATGAATTACCAATTCTATTTTCTTATTTCATCAAGTAAATAAAATAAATGGTATAATAAAAAAGTTAGATAAAACCCGATAATGTATTAAAATATAATTGTCAAATTAAAAATAACATGTACATGACACAACAAATAACTTTTGTTTGTACAACTTTTTTGTTTGTACAACTTTATTGAACATAATTTGCTCAAATTTCTACTAGCAAAATACACTTTAGTGCCTTTATGGCGTGCCTCACTTTCTTATGTATATTCCGTCCGTACAATTATTAGAGTAGGACCTGTGCCCCGGCTGCTAAATCTATTTCTATATACCAAACTGTGAAGATTCCTGAACCCTTGATCAATGTCACAATCCACACACATACTTTTCATATACGTGTACACATATAATACTTCATAGGTCCCATATTAAATATTTTGTAATACATAAGAATTAAAATAGTGAAAGCTTTAAATGCTAATTAGTTGTCAGATCATCATTTCAAAGTGTAATTCTGGGAAAAATATATATTTTAGAAAATAAAATGTTATTTTATGGAAATTGGGAAAAAAAGAATGTTTGATTCAAAACAGATAAACATTATCCATGTGAACATGTATTTTCCATAGTAACAAATTCAAAGTTTGGGAATTATTGGTTAGTTTTTAAAAATAATAATCTGGGTATTTTAAAAAAAACTAACAAAATCTTGTCTAATTCGTCATTAAAATTTATGATTAATTTGAAAATACATCGATACAAAATTCATAATTATTTTATAAGAATAATGTATTAGTGTGTGAAAATTGTCAATAAAAATTATGTTATTTAGTAAATTTATATATATGTATTGAAAAATTAGAAAAATAACTTAATATAATGTAATTTTATTAAAATAGAAATAAAATTCAGAAATAAATTGTTATTATTCATAAAAAATTCGAGAGATTTTTTTTACATTATTATTTATAAAAGTTATATACGAGATTTCAATACTTTATAAAAATATCATATTTTACTTAAATTATTTCAAAAATTTGAAGAATTTCTTCATATATATTAAGTGGGGTATGAGTTGTTGAATTACAAATGATGATGTAATAAAGCTGGCATACCTTTGATTACAACTCCACTTGAGTATGCCAGATAGAATACTTCCATGTTCCCATCCAATACCACCAAAGCCTCCTTTTTTTTTTTTTTTTTCCTTTGGTTTCGAACCCATTTTATTTAAAAAAGATTATCCTATTTTATATACTTTATAATTCAAGAACCCTTAATTTACGGCTTAAGTTAGGCACCAATCGAGGTAATTTATGACTTCTAAGGTCCTACGTGCCATAATCCGTCATGGTCCAATTACTACATAACAAAACCTCGTTAAGTTCCCTGGCAATAAAATTGCGTGTTTGGCGCTTGACATTATCCACCAATACTTGTGCTAATCAACCTGGTATTATTTCATATGCCAATAAGAAAATTCTAGTTTATATATTTGTTTTGACTTAACATAAGTCAATTATGGAAAAAATGAATTTATATTTTTTCATTTTATTGATTCGCAATAGAAAAAACTAATCAACACAAATTCAATTATGATGAATTAGATTCAGTGAAATCGAATTTAATTTAAAATTTTCATTAAAAAAGTAGGGCCATGTTTGGTTACCTTTCTAAATGGGCATTTTCAGTTTAGACTCATTTTCAACATAAATATTACTTTTTTTTTTTGTCATTTTCGTACTTATAACTCTCAATTGTAACCTACACTCTTATTTAGTAAAAGTGGAATCAAAATTATTAATGTTTGATATGATATTTTATTAGTTTGAAAATACTTAAGATCCACTTACTCATTAAATAATAATTTTCTCTTTTTATAATGAGGTATGCAATAAATTAAACAATACATTTTCAACCCAACGTAATTTGATTGATGAGATATAAAAAGATAGTATAACCCATTTTAAATTAAATAATAATTTTTCAACCCAATATAATTTGAATATGGGATATAATGAAAATAACAAAACTTAATAAATTATTATTTTTATACTAAAATGTTATTTTTAATTCAATAAAATTAATATTCCTAAACTATATTAAAATATATTCTCAATTTTCACACGAAAATTAATACAAAAATAAATTTTCAATAAAAACACTGAAATGAGAATTCTCTATTGAAATTAAAACCAAACATCCCACACTTTCTTTCAACTTTGCTATGGGAAGGCAAGCCCTAGTTTACCAAGGTCATTATCAAAATCATCAACCACCACCTCCCCCCCCCCCCCCCCCCCCAACCCCACACACAAGATAAAAGCAAGAAGATTACTCTCCAAACTTAAAAGCAAGAAATCTTCCAAAGGGTGTGGTGTTTATCTTTTGGTGGGATTATTACTGTAATCAAGGTATCTGCCCTTTATAATTAAAACCCTTAATTACTAATCCCTAATCCATCATCAATCCCAAAACTTGGACGTATCAAGATCGAGCCGGCATGTGGCATTCTGATATTCCTTCATTATCTCAACATTAAAAAAAATAAAAATGGAATATTCAAATCCTTGATAAACACACAAAAAAGTAGCTGTCTTTCTTTCCCTTGTCTAAACTTCCACAAACCTTTAGCTGCACATGGTTAGCACTTTGTATGTGTATATCTACACACACACACACACACACACACACACACACACACATATATATATACACACACTCACACACATATATGTTTATATATATGTGTAGTGGCCATGTGTTGAGGCAGCATAAGTATTTGGAGCAACTGCTGAAGGATCTTTCAGGTGTCCTGGATCCAAAGACAGTGGTGAAAAATGGAGATGTTTCTGGATTCGTTGCAGGGCATCCCTCTAATGGTGGTCCAAAGGACTACTTTTAGTGTCAAGTTTATTTATGTTCATCACATTGCATATAGAATTCGGGGAATTCTTTTATTTCCAGGTCTATGAACCTATGGTTAGACTCGAAATTTTTATTATGAGAAATGCAGGGAGGAGTGTAAATAAGCCGAGTTGCGGTTATTATTTAAGTTTATTTTAAAATTTTATCAAATTTTAAAAATTATATTTAAATTTAATTAAATTATTTAATGAATTAAATTTAAATGAGTTTTAATTAAATTGAACACGAACACGAATTGAGTTGGAGAAACTTATTTTTCATACATATTTTATTATTTTTTTACTAGTCGAGTCGAGTTTGAATAAATTTCAAATCTTATCATATGAAAAAAACATATTCAAATTTTGTTTATTGTATATAATAAATGATGCTCAAATAAATTTTTATATATATCGAATCGAGTATCGATTAGTTTAGTTTATTTTTTAGCGCTAATTGTAGTATATTATTAGTATGCGATTTACTTTTTTCCTTTTCATATTTCTTTAATTTGAAAAGTACTAATTTACTCAAATATATCCAAATGAATAAATTATTAGTTTCTTGTCAAGATTACTGTTTTTTCTATATTTCTTTAATTTGTACTTATTTACTAAAATATATTCAAACGAATTAATTATTAGTTTATTGTCAAGGGAGGTGAAGAACGATTAAGGAAAGGCTTTTACTTACTTTCGGGTATAAGCCGTACAAATGCCACTTTTTCATGTTATAAGAAGTGAGCTATTGGGCTGATAATCTGGGCTACACTACATTTTTTTTATTAGTTCAGGGACTGGGCTTGACAAATTGGGCAACAGTTTAAAAACTAAACTTTGCCATTTTTAGTGTAAGAGGCCCAATCTTCTTGTTGAATAAAGAGCCACATTCACGCAAGGTGAAGAAGCCCATGGTTTGGTAATTTAATTTTCGTGTTCTTTTATTTAGTTTCTTTTTCTTACAAGGACGGGGATGCTGTTGAACTAATTCAATATTTTAGAAATAAAAGTTAATTTCACTTTATTTTTTTTTACTTTTATTAATTATCATTTTATTATTTTATAATTATCTCATTTTACCTTTTTATACTTTTATTATGTCGTGCTAAACCCTATTGTACAGACTTTCATTGTCTCATTTTATGCTAAAAAAATTAACCAAATTGCTCCTACAATTAAAAATAATTGTTTTGTATTTAACATTATTTCTATAAAATTTTGATAATTTTATTAACAATGAGTAATTTATTACTAATATTTTACATATTTAATAAAATATTATTAAAAATATATTCTATATTTTTTATATTTATGATGAGTAGAAACTTTACAAGTAAAGTATATTAGCTAATAAAAAAATCTAACGATGTAAAAATTTAATAATAATTATATTAATAATAAAATAACAATTAAAATTTAAGTACTATATAATTTCAAACAAATTTAATATTAAGTATCAATTAATTAAGTTAAAAAATTATTAGAATATAAATAAAAGTTTATTAGTTTCAGAATATTTTAAGTAAATAATAAAAAATGACAATTTGATTATTTTTTAAGAGTGCAGAGGGTGAAAAGTGACAATGAAAATAAATTGGGTAAAATGAGACAATTGAAAATACATGAGATAAAGTGATATTTAATAAGAGTAAATAATGGTAAAATGGATTAACTCTAAATATAAATCAAATGAAGATGTTTTGTTCTATTAGGATTTTAAAGTTAACGAAAATAATAGGATATGCAAATTCTTTTTTATAGATGATCGATGTAGAATTGATTATGAGGAATTTGGTGATGTACTTTCAACTCTACTACTTACCGAACTAATAAATACAATTTACTTGTACACCTTTCATAGGCATTAATAATCAAATACAGAATGTAATGTTTTGATTGGTATTTATGTCTCGTGAAACGGAGGCCTCTTTCAATTATTGTTCATTACTTTTCTTGAATTTATGGGTGGTAAACAACATCAAACAATTTTCATAGATCAGTGCCAAGCAATGATGAATGCATTTGAAAGTGTATTTCCAAATTCTCAAAATTGGTTATTCGAGTGGCATATCAATCAAAATGCTCCATCACATTTTGGTAGCTTGAATAAATAATTCAGGATTTAAGAATATGCTCCATAAGTGTGGGATTTTGTGAATTTGAGAAAAGTTTAAGGATGTATGGAGTAAAATAATTTTTAATTATAATATGTATAACCATTTATGATTAAACAATATGCACAAATTGAGAGATAAATGATCTACTGCTTTTAGTAAACACAAATTTAGTGCAGAGCTTAAGGCTACACAACAAGAAGTTAGGGCACGAACTCTACTTTAAAAGGCGATGGAAAAATGACACACTTTGTTCGAATATGTCTTGAAGGTTTGAAGAGTTCAAAACAAATGGCATTGAAGAGTTCAAAACAAATGGCATCAGATGAAAAGGAAAATAACTATAGATGTTTCCATGGGATGTCTATACTGTTAGAGTAGGATGCCCAACACTCCAATTAGATTGGATGTATTATACTCTTTTGGTTTTGTAAAAACAATCTTATTAGAAATTATATTAATAAAAATGCATTTTCTTTATCTTATGTCTTGCATTTTTTTATTTCTGCACATTAGATAAAGTCCTTAGACCAAATTTAGCTACGGGGCATGGTCGCGCATATGATGGCGATCATGGAACATGCCTCTAAGGCTTTGGTTTTAAATAAGTTCTGAGTCGAGAGTTTTTTGAGATGGGACATCAAATAGCTTAGTAAGACTCGTACATATAATGCATGCTCGTGAGACGAGAATGTCATATTCCATTGGCATTAGCGTAGAGACGTAAGTGCATATATGTGGATGCTTGTTAGGGAACAAGTACACTGAATATGGCCCGCAAGAAATTCTTAGTTGGAGGCTTTGCCCGTCGAAATAAGAATTTCTGTGTTGCGATAATACATGACTAGTCCTTAGACTTGAGGCACGATGGTAGCCTTGTGTGCATCCTGCAGCACTTTGATATATCTTCCGATTGCTTGACAATCACAAAGGGGGTATGTTGGGTATTGCACTGGTGTGCATGGAGGTTTGTCAGTGGCTAACATAGAATTCGACACTTGTTTTTAAACAAGGGAATCTCCTGTGTTTTCATAGTTCGTGATTCAAAGACCTTGGCCAAGGCAGAATGAATTATGATTTATCAAGAATCATTGGAACTTGAAATGGGATCACAGCAATTGAATCATTTAGGGTTTCGACTTATAATCCATGCCTTAGATTCAATCAGGAGATTAGCTGTCGAAAGGACCGTACGTGTATGGTACTCGCAACTGAAATAGATTTACTCGCTATTTGACCTAAGACTAGTTTGTCATGATTACTTGGTAGGTGTTTTCATGGAGATCATTTCTTAGACACGACTAGTTCTTCTGCATCTAAGGGCATGTCTTGAGATTCTAAGTTTCAAGACTATCACAACCATTCTATGTGGAACTCACCAATAAATAGTAAATAGAATAAGTGTTATTTCTTAGATTTGTCTTCCATAAATTAAATAAAAGCTTAATGAAGTTATACGTGAATAAATATTTATGCTATATTGTTTTCTTCTTAGGTTTCCTTGATTAAATAGGTCAAATAGGTATTACTTCAACAAAATAAACAACACACAAACAGAACAATATACCTCTCGTCGACGACGATTCACTTTCGAGAGAAGATATCTTCAGATTCTTTTGATTTTTTCTTCAATTTACGGCGGGAGACGGAATTGAATTTTGTAATACTTCATAAAGCTATGGATGATTGGCCTTCAAGGAGAGAATGAGAGAAGGAATTTCTTTGATCTTTTTTATGTGACAGAAAGCAGTATGAAAGCTTTCTTTCTCTATCTTCTTACAATTTTGTGTTCGTTGCATAGAGAATTAAGAATCCCTCTTTTCTTAACAGGAGAAGATGAAGTATAATTTGGCAACAGAAGATCTGATTTGAACATCTTTCGTCTTCAAAAGGAAATAAGGGTATGGGAATCCCTTTCATTCAGTTAATTAATAAATGGGAATACATAGATTATTAGAGGGTGGATGGCTAAATTTGTTTAAAATATTTTATAAATTTCTATATCTTATAAAATATTTTTGGGATTTATTAGATGTTAGAATTTAATTTAAAAATAAATTGTTAAAGTGTTTGGGTAAAATAAGATTATTGAACTTTTAACATATTAGTAATATCAATTTTGTAATTAAAATTATCAAAATTAAAAAAATTTATTAAAATAAGATTTTATTTTGAAAATAAGTTTGGGTGGATATACTTTTTATTAAAAACTTATAAACTCTCAAATAGTTTTGTTTTTTTTTTTTTTATAAACTCTTTTAAAAAAAATTTACTAAACACTTTTCTAAAGTTTATAAACTTTTAAATAATTTATAAGATATTATAAAGAACTTGTAAGTTCAATCAAACATACTCTTAGAAACTCATTAGATATTGATTGTTACAATAAATAATTAATCACTTATTTTAAGTTATGTTTTATTGATGAATTTGGAGTTAATAATTTCAAATTCTTAATATTAAATTTATTGAACTTATTTGCATGATTTTATATTCTAATTAATTTCAAATAATTGTGGTCTCATTTTAAACTAGTTTTTTGAGTCATTGTAGTTACTTCCACAAATCTCTCTATAAATCAAATTCCTTCAATCCAAACAAAAGCCCTATATTTTTACGATTCCGTCGTCCTTTTACATATGAACATTAATGAAAAAATTAATCTATTTTTATTTGTTATTTTATGAGGTGTTGATTGACAACACTAATAATAGTGTTGCATTTGATTAGTTAATTAACAAATTTATGTACCAATGATCTTACATTCGTCATTTTGAGTAAAGAAAAATATTTTTCTTAATAAATTGTTCGCTGAAATTACTATATTAACGGGAATCTCTCTTCCCCTTCTCTTTAGACCTAATCCTCAATGCAAATACGGTCTTGTAGATATTCAATTTAATATAAATTAGATATAATATCCATTATTTAAATATATTTTTTCTATAAATTAATACACTTGACAATAGTCAAAACACTCAATACACATAAAATGCAATATGCATTTGATCATGGCCGCTTTAGGCAGTCCCTCCACTCTCCAATAGTTGGATTGGTAGTGGTTGTGAGTGGATTGGGGGTCTGGTTGGAATTGATGTAATCATATGGGGGCAAATTCAATATTTCGATCCAAAATTGATTAGTTGGTGGTTGAAAATGATTACGGTAAAATGGGTGAGGATACCCAATCAATTTTTCTTAATAGATTGACTACTACGCCCACCCTACAAAGATTGGGTCATTATCAGTCCCAAACCAAATAGCTGATTGAACTTGGTATTTTTATCTAATGAAAATATCACAAAAATCATACCGTCTGCTCAGAGAGCGTTTCTAAAATAAAATTGGTCGTCATCTTAGAAACATATGAAATCTATGTGTTATGATTCGACTTTAAATTTTAATGAGAAAAAATAAAAAAAAAAAATTATAAAATATAATGCACTATTCTTCTGATGTACAGATACAAATACGACACAACAAATTCTTATAAAAATTAGGACAGAACATGACAGTGTTAAAACTGTTTAAAATATTTTGATATGCAACACTTGTATGTATTTTGTGTTATTTAAATGTATATATACACACATGCATATATGTATGCATATATTTTGTAAATATTTGTAAAGAGAAAGGCATTCATGTTGTTAATGGCATTGATCATTGATTAGTGTAATAAGTGAGTAGTGGTGTTGTGAAAAGAAAAATCTAACTATAAAAAACTAGAGAGTAAGTGAATTTTAATAAAGTAACACTATTTTTTAATTATCTTTAGGAATTTTTTATTTTTTTGTTAATTTTTTTATAACCCTTAAATTTTCGGACACACCATCAGTCATGTCTTGTGCCCTGTTGGTTTTGTGTCAGAATTTTTATTTTTTTGTTTAATTTTTCAAACACATATGTTGGATTTGTATATATGCCACATCCGTATCCTATTCTGCATGAAATGATTTTCAATACGTTCGTCCATTGTAAATACTCTATCATTTAAAGTGAAAAAAACAAAATATATTTCTCTCGTTAAAATCCAAGAATCAAAACTTAACATGAATGTTAAGTTGGCAATAAACATAAATTATATACTATGTTGTTACTAAAACAAACAAATTAAAACAAATTATAAAATAAGTTTGATGTAAGTGTCTTCCTAAATATAAGACATGGGTCTTAATTTCACTCGAAATGGCGTAAAACTCACATAAATTAAAGATAAGAAATGCTATTGGAGCATCAAGAATACACTATGTAGAGCGCCAAAAAATGAGTCCTAATTTAACGTGAAATTAAGGAAAAATTTGATTGACATGGCCGTGACTATTAAGTACAACGTAATGTATTTCTTTCAATTTCTATACACCATTATACAGTATGATGGAATTTATAATCATATGATGGAATTTGGGTGTCAATTAGAATATCCGTAAAAGTTTGTATATTAATTTGACAATAATTTTAAAATTTGGGTATCAATAAAAAAAATTGTGAAAGTTTATATATTAATTTAACATCAATGGCAACAAATAAGTACCAAAATTACTTTTAGTGCATCCAAAAAGGGCACATTCCCCAAATCCCCCGTTACTGCCAAGTAAACGACACCGTTTGACACTTCCACCAACCAAACCCCACAGTCGATTGTGGTCACTCGCCAGTCGCCACTCATTCAGCCTCCATCTCAAAACTCACTTCGCCACCACAACATCAGCTGCTCTACACTCTGCCAATACCACTTTCCCGTTTTTCTTGATTCAGCAACAATTGATGGGAAAAGGTGGGGGCTGTGTCCCTAGCAAGAAAAAACTCCCCATACCCACCATCACCACCACCGTCGCCACCGCCGCCGAGTACGAGAATGACCTCCCCGAATCCACCCCACCCGCCACCAACAACGAAGCCGCCGCAGATGAAGCTGTTACCACCATCCCATCTGGACCCCCTCGAAATCTCAAACTCTTGATAGTGTTCTACTCGATGTACGGCCACGTGGAGGCCTTGCCCGGCGGATGAAGCGGGGAGCGGACAGCGTGGGCGGCGTCGAGGTCGTGCTGTACAGGGTACCCGAAACGCTGCCCAACGAAGTCCTTGCCAAAATGCGGGCTCCGCCGAAGGACGATTCGATTCCTGTGATCGGGTCCCCGCGGATTTGGCAGGCGCTGACGGGTTTCTGTTCGGGTTCCCGACGAGGTACGGGTGCATGGCTGCGCAGATGAAGGCGTTCTTTGATTCGACTGGGCAGTTGTGGAGGGAGCAGAAGCTCGCCGGCAAGCCTGCGGGGTTCTTTGTCAGCACCGGGACTCAAGGCGGCGGCCAAGAGACCACTGCGTAAGCTCCTTACTAATGCTATTTGTATATATGTTCTTTTTTCTATGTTTTGATGAATGGAATTGGAATACGTTTGCCTTTTATTTATATATGCGTGTGTGTTGGGAAAATTGGCCTTTGATAGACGGGTTTTGATCATTAGGAATATGGGAATGCGTATGCTAAATGTACATACCCTAAAGGAATAACTTTGTATGCAATGTTTGTGTACTGCTTCATTGTACTGAGTTTTGGCTAATATTTGCTCATCAGTAATGTAATTTTAAATAAGATGCACATTAATGGCGGTGTTTTAGTCAGTCAGAGTTTTGCACCTTTGTTGAATTGAATTCATGAATTCCTCGCAAAATCACGGAACTAATTTACTGGGTTGTCTGACAAGTGTGTTGACGAAACCTTACTGCATATCCCCACACCTACAGCTAGCGCAATGTACAAGGTTTTTCTTACCGGTAATTTGAAACATGGGGTCTCATGTCATTGTGTGAGATATGTAGAGGTTTAATGTTGGAAGAAGAGGATGACAGAAAGAAGGGAAAGCCGGGGTGCGAGCAGATTAGGTTTGATGAGAAACAAGCACGAATCTTCTTCCTGGCAAAGTCGTATTCTTTTCACTAAGTTTCATTTGTATACATTACGGATTCTTTGATGAAAAAACAAGCAAGCCACACTTTGAATGCTTACCTTATATTGGCACTATTTCCAAAAACTTGTGCTTTTCAAAAGTGATGAGTTTTAGAGGAAGTTGGAGAAGTAGCAAAAGTGTAAAAGTGGAGGATGTTTGGAAAAGCTGTTGAAAAGTGAAAATAAGTTGAAAAATGAGTGTTTGGTAGAAAATTTGTAATTTTAGCTTTTCCTTGCTTTGTAATACCAAATGTTGAAAATGCCCCTTGGTAAAAAATGTGTTTGATTTATATGTCATCCCATTTTTAAAAAAATAATTGGGGGTATTAGTGTCTAAAACTACTTTGGCGTTTTTACCTTAATGCTACTGAAAGCTAGGAGCATCTCCAACCTTTCTCCTGGCTTCTTCTAAATTTCAGCTTCATTTAAGAAAATTAGAATCAGAATAACCACTACAAAACATGCCAAAGTGCATTTTTGCAAAATTCACTTTTTTCTAGTTTTTGTAAACAAGTTATTCTTCTTCTGCTTCGTCTCTGTGTGTGTGTGTGATGGATAGGAAACTGGATGGATTAAGGAGATTGAGGATTGAAGTGGGATTTTGATCAACTATTTATGTTTCCGCATTAAGCTACGTCTTGCGAGGCTGCGACCTCTTTACCCTAGGTTGGGGTGAAAACTCCTAAACTAGGGTTCAACCTTTTTCTAATAGCAACGTAAGCTCTCAAAATTTACTATAAAGTGGGAAAATATCAAAATAAGGAAATTGTGATGTAAGGATTGATATTTTCTATTTTATTTTATTGCCACTCAAGTGTGTGCATTGTGCCGATGTCTTTAACGGGATTGGCATTGTAGTAGGTGGCTTTCTCTAAATGTGGTAGTTTACCAACTTATTTGGAATAGTCATGTACAAAATCAAGGTATATTAAGTTGTAGGGGCAACATCTGGAGTGTGATATTAACAAAGATCTGGCATTTGTCTTTAATGCTACATTACAGAGGAAAATTTGTTCCTCACATTATAGAAAATGTTGAGGCATCTAGGATCATAAACAATATATATGAACTCCCTACAATGGAGAAGCATTTTGGTGTTCTTCTTCATTATTATTATTGTTTTTTTCACTTTTTTGGTTCATTCATTAATTGGCTGAGATGAGTTAAGAAAAATTGCTCTCTTACTTCTGTTTGCTCATTGCATATCTTTTTGTTTGTTTGATTCCATTGATTTGGTTAAGGTTTGTTTGGGGAAAATGAAGAAACATGGGTGCTTGGGCGATTGATTTGAAATTGTAGACACCCCCCTATATTTTAGCTGCTGCAATAGTTGAATTGAAAATTTTATCCTCAGTTTTGCTATAACTGGATATATTAAATCTACAAAGACTGTCCTTGAAGAAAGTCATCACCCAACATGTGGACTACCAAGTACTTAGTATTTGCCGTATGTCACTATGTGTATGGTAATCTTCACTATGGTTGACCCCATGAAAATTCCCTTCTAAATGTTGACCTCTGCAATCATAACATTGCCATTTATGCATGGATGTTTTATTATGCTATAATTTGATTACATCATGATTATTTCTTACGTCAATGGTTGTTCGTGGACTCTGAAACCATGCAAAATTTAGAAACTGAGTATCCTGATATGCGCCAATTTGTGCCTTTTGTCTGAAATACTGTGCTATTAGCATGTCTGATTAATTATCACGCTAGCAGGCGACTCGAGATTATGAATTCAACCTTTGCTTGTAACTGAAATTTCATTCTCCACTTCTCACCTTCACTGATGCAGGTGGACGGCAATCACCCAATTAGCTCATCATGGAATGCTTTTTGTTCCCATTGGGTACACTTTTGGTGCCGGTATGTTCAAAATGGATTCCATTAGAGGGGGTTCTCCATATGGTGCTGGAGTCTTTGCAGGTGATGGCACAAGGGAACCAAGTGAAACGGAGCTGGCCCTTGCAGAGCATCAGGGCAAGTACATGGCTGCTATGGTCAAGCGGCTAGCTCAGGGCTGACAGCATATGGGGCATTGTGGAGGAATTTGCACTCGCTTTGTTAATTCGTTTCATGTCAGCTTGAGCATCTCATTTCACAATTGGTATTGCCCTTTCATTTCTTGATTACGAGCCAAGAATCCTGCATAGTTTTCCATTGCTTTTGTCGTTTTCATTTTTGTCTCGTCTGGTTATTCATTTTGTTTTGCTTCCCCTTCCCCCCGCCCCCTTCTCTGATTGGTTTCGAAGTGTACATGTTTTTATTTTTCCTGATTGATTAGAGTGTAATAAGCTGTGACTGTCTTGGCTCTCTTCCTTGTGTATATTGTACTCTTCTATTACTCAGAAGAGACCTTTTTCCCACCCTTTTTCCTTTCTATACAATGGACAATGTAAATTACTCAAATTTTATGCTGCGAAATTAGGGGTTGTAGGTTGAATCCATGAAATAGTTTAACCGTCTAAGCTTCGGTGTCCTTTGCAAAAAAGAATGCAAAAAGGCATCCATCAGTATTTTGGAATTATTACGGTTGAATTGGAAAAAAAAATTGAGCAGAACACAAAAGCCCGGGGAGGAAAAATTGAAAATCAAAAACTTGGGGCTTCTGTCCAACTCTTGAAACACCCTCAACACCAACATACGACGGGAAAAGAAGGAAAAAGGGCAGAACCACTTGAATATCCAACTCTGTTAAATTTATTGTGGTGGTTATTCTTCAATGGGAACTTTCTATTGCAGTGCAATGTACCCATGATCTTTCCTCTTAATCACTTGAAAGATTGTGAAGCTACAAAACCAATGATCAAAGAGTTCGACGAGGATAGAGAGGAATCTGAAGATAATACGGTTGAGCTTGCAATAGCTGTTGCTGTACGAGAATGTTGGGGGGTGGGGGGTGTGCAAATTCTCTTAAGCATGGTTAATGTCTGCAAATTTTTCATAGTAGAGCTGTACTTACTAGCCCTTTTCATTTTTCGAATGAGGCTACAGCACTAAATAAGAATGCCGGACTAATTGATGGAGGCTTGCAAAATTTTCCCATATTCTTTGAAGGCTAACAGCAGAGGAATGCGGAGATGGTTGCAAGAAACTGGGGGATCTGAAAAAATATATTATGTATGAAAAATGTAAATTACATGATCTTTGAAAGGTGATTTGATCACGTTATATTGATTTTCAAGTGCAAAGATGTAATCTCAGTTTTACTGGATCCTTTCACATGTTTTTTAGATTGCACAATCATGGGAGTCGGGAGAATAACATGTATCATGTAATTGCATGATTGGTAGCCGAACCTGACATCAATCTTGGGCTAAAATCTAATATGTCAACCTTTTGAAGGAGCTTGATATTATAGACTATCAAGTCCAATGAAACAAAACAATCCCTAAGTCACCATATTCACCTGGAAGGCGAAATAGGGGGAAAGACCGTCCTCTCTCAGAATTAGTCAAGCTAAGTTTGGAATCTGAATCATAAAAAAAAAAAACAAAAACGAGCCCCAAGTCTTTCCCCCTAGATGGTTGGGTTGAGGTCACTGAAGAATGATCACCAGCTCTCTTTCTGCCTCTCTCTACACACACCTTACATGTATATATACGTATCTGGAAATGCTGGCTTGATTAGGACTTGCTTTTTCAGCATATTTGTGATTCTTGTTGCTATCTCCGCAAATTTGTGCTGGTTTTTGCTGCCATAAGTTTTTAAGTGTAGATTTCTGGACTTCTATTTTGGTGTGGAGGATCACATTTATAGGCACGTGTACTGTTTTAACCATCTACTTGTTCGAACGATTTTTTTTTTTGGACATTTATAGTTTGGTTTTCTGGTAATTATGTTAAAGTTTATTTGGACATTATCAGCTTCATTTCTTTTCAAGTAACCCAATATTACCCTCAATTATTGTAAATAGAATGCGAACAATTATTGTTATACCTAATGAAATACATATTTATCTATACAAGTATATGTATAAATATTTATTTATAATAAAATACTGCTAGAATTATTTATATTTAAGTATCTAATTAATAATTAATAGTTAAATTGACCTTTTTATGTTTTAATTACATTTCTTTTACTATAGTAGTTATTAATATCACTAGTATTAGTTTATATATGTGCATATAGGTTATACATATATAGTATTATATAATGTGTTGATTATATTACTTGTATTATTTTCTTTATTTGTTATATAATATCATATATTTAAATTTGTATATGTACAATTATAAGTATTTATATATATATATACAAATAAATTAGCAAATATTGTTATACCCAATGAAATGCGTAGATGCACAATGGAGATGCGGATATTCATTTATAATTAGATACTACTATGAATTTTTATATTTAAGTGTACCTAAATAATAATTTATTTTAAATAATTTATTGTTAAATTGATCATTTTATTTTGTAATATATAGATACATATATTTATATATAACGATATATACATATAAATATTTAAATATTTATACAAATATACACATAAATATTTAAATATTTATACAAATATACACATGTTTATATATAATATATGTTTTATACAAATATATATTTACATATTTATAAATGTATATAGTTACATATTTATAATATTTATGTAAAATATATTTTTTTATAAAAATAATTAATATTTATATGAATATATAAATATACACACATATACTTGTTTATATACTTAAAATTACTCATATATAACTAAATACTACAATAATTTTTTATATTTAAGTATAATTAATTTATAATTTTATTTTAAATAATTTATTTTTAAATTGACCACTTATTTAAATATATTAATTATTATACATAAATGTTATATTTATTATTATAGTTATTATATACATATATGTATGTATAATATTTACATAAATATATTATATATTTATATTTATAAAATTATAGAAATATATATAGAAATATTGATATAAACACATAACTATTCACATGTATATTTGTTATGTACCCATATATATGAATAAATATTAGGGTTAAATACACTTTACCTCCTTGTACAATTGATTTTGTATCAAATACCCCTTTTACTAATAAAATCTTCAAATACCTCCCTAATCAATAAAAAATATATTGATGACCAAAATACCCCTAAGTTAAATAAAAGATTATATTCACTTTGCCCCTCTATTATAAATTATGTAATCTTTATAATTAAATATCAATCAATTTGATCCCAAATTTTATTCAATATTATTTTTTAAAATAAAATAATCTTCAATTAAATGTAAAATAATTAAATAGCCAAAGCCAACTTTAATATTATAGAGAAGGCACAATAAATTTTTAAAAATATATATATCACATAAGTTTCTATTACTATAATTTTAGATATATAACTTTAATAAGTAAGTGTTAAATTTAGAGTCAATTAAACTAATATTATTTAATGGTATAAATAATTCTAAGTTGTGCATGTATAACTCAAATATATTAAAGAATCTAATTTTAATATGTAGTTATTTATATGTGAAATAGAAATGAAAATTAGAAGAAAGAAACTTATAAAGTATATTAATGTAACTAAAAACTTTCGAGTGAAAAAATAAAAATAAAAGTCTAATAGATGTTTTCTAAAACAATATATATAAGATGAGAGTAATATTAATTTATGTGAGATATTTTTTTAATTTAATATGTCTTTTCTATATTATTAAAATCATATTTTATTATTTATTTAATTAAATATTAATTTATTTAATAAAATTAGTGTTAAATAAAACTTGAATCAAATTAATTGACATTTGACAAATAAATCACTACAACTTGGAATTTAATTATAGATTTATTTATTTAATAAAATTAAAATTAAATAAAATATGAGATCAAATTAATTGACATTTAATTTTAAAGGGGCCAAAATGAGAGTTAATATTTTATTTAGTTCAAGTGTAATTTTGCTCATCTATATATTTTTATTGATTTAATGAGGTATTTGAAGGTTTTAATAGTATTGGGGGTATTTGATGCAAAATTATTAATATAAGGAGTTAAAGTGTATTTAACCCTAAATATTATTATACTTGCAGTTCTCGCTGCTCAACTATATAGAGGCTATTCATCTATAATTAAATATTATGATATTTTTTATATTTAAATATGCTTAATTTATAATTTTATTTTAAGTACTTTATTATTAATTTAATCACTTATTTAGATATTAATTATTATATTTATTATTATAGTTACTATTTTATGCATATAATAATTTAGTTTAATTGATTTGATCAAACTTCAAAAAATAAATTACTCTTTCATAAATAAATCAAAGCATTTTTACAACTTATTTATCAAACATTCTTTTTTATTTATTTAGGATAAACTTATAAACTTTTTAAAACATCTTATAATATATTTGATTGCTTGTAAGATCTTTTAAAGTGATTGGTAAAAAATTTCGGAAAAGAGCTTATAAGCTCCTAAAATAGTGGTTTTTGAAAAAGTAAGAAAATGGTAACTTATTTCAAAATAAAATTTTATATTAATAAATAATTTTAATTTTGATAATTTTTATTACAAAATTGTCATTACTAACATTTTAAAAGTTTCATAATCGTATTTTCTCTGATATTTAAAAAAAATATTTTTAAAATAAGATCTAACAACATATAAATTTTAAAAAATATACAAGTGTTAATAACATCTCTTAAATAAATTTAAAACTAGTCAAACAATCTTTATTCTACTTTTCAGTAAAACTTTACAAATACTATTAATTTTCACTTATTAATTATTTTCCACTTTTTCTAAAATAAAACACTCCCATTAACTAAAATTCTGCCAAAAGATGCAGTTATTGATGTTGACCCCAGGTGCAAATCAGTGGATACTGCACAGAAATGCAGGGTGGTTTTGCCGAGAAACAACAAAAGTAGTTTCAACGACTACAAATTTGGTAGATGAAGTTTGGAGAACTAGACAACCACTTGATACAAATCCTGCTATTGTTTGGTTTCCTTGTCAAAAGCCTGAAAAGCCCACAATGATTAAAAAAGAAAAGAAAAACCTGTCATTATTTATCACTTAATGATGAATATATGCACACTTAAAAGATGTTATTTGCTTATACGTATTAAAAGATATTTTTAAAATTTATAAAATATTAAATTTTATTTTAAAAAATAAGTTATTAAAGTGTTTGGATAAAATAAGATTATGAAACTTTTTAAATGTTAGTAATGATAATTTTGTAATTAAAATTATCACAATTAAAAAAAATATTAAATTATTATCTTATTTTAAAAATAAGTTGGGGTGCACGTATTTTTTTAGAAATTTATAAACTTTTAAACAGTTTTTTTTTTTTTTTAGACTTGTTAAGCTCTTTCAAAAAATATTTATTAAACATATTTTGAGAGTTTATAAGTTAGCTTATATAAGTTATTTTGAATAGCTTTAAATTCAGTGTTTAAATATAGTAACATATTGCATCTTTTAATATAAAAATTATCATAATATAAGTATAATTTTATTTTTAAATTTATATAATCAACATAAAACACAATTAATCCACATATATTTAGATTTTTATATTTAAATTTAATAAAAATATTTTCAATCTTAAAAATTCTAAAAATAAAAAAATGAGATTGAAAATGAAATCAAAACGATTATAATTGGGTGTTGAGATTTCAAAGTCAAGCATGATGAAGTAGACTAATGGTTGATTAATGCGACAAATACCAAATACTATATAATTTATAAAAGATTATGTTCCTAAATATCCACATTTGACATTGACTATGACCCAAATGAAAAGATGTTTATTTTGACTTTGTAAATAAGTTAAGAAAAATTCATAAGTTACGTGTCCTAATTGATCAATTTTACAGTATTAAAAAGTTTGAACTAATATTTATCGATTTTTAAAAAATAAAAAAATAAAAAAAAGTTTGAACTAATATGAACGAAAAACAAGATATACAGTAATGAGCCATTCTTAATTATAAAAGTTGCACCAAATCATGATATTCTTGCTGGTAAACCAGCCAAGTTTGTGTGGGTGGGTTTGGTACAGCTTCCAGAAGAATAAATTGTTATAAATTTTAACTTTTGAAAAATTGATTTTATTAAATTATGGTTTTCCAATTGCCATCATGTGTAGGTGTTAAAAATAAAGATTATTTGTGTTGAACAATTCAAATTAATTTCAGCTCTACATATTAATTACTATAAAAGTCAGAAACTTGACTTTTGAACTGCAATCACCCTATTGAATGAGGTAGTAGCCTATTGGCGAAAAAATCAGGAATGTTTGATTTTATTTCTCAGAATTATTTTTATTCTCTTAAAATAAAAATAAAATTACTATGCATTCTAAAATACATTTCCTTTCAAAATAATTTTATATTCTTTTGAAATATTCTAAAATTATTATATTCAAAAACACATTTCCTAAAAAAAATCAAAAAATCAAACATACATTACATTTATATAGTTTTTCAAAATACCTTCACCCAAATTATTTTTCCATAACACTCCAAAACAATACCAAATACTACGAATTTTTTTTCCCACCTCTCTCGAGATCAATAGTAAAGTATATTATTTATTGTATCAAGATTTGAAAAAATAATTAATTATGATTAAATATTGATGAAGTCCAGTCCAAGCAGATAAAAATAAAGGACTACAAAAGAGGTCTTAAATTTTAAGTTCCACTAGACATATTAGTATTTGTCCCACCCTATGTTGATGTGAATCTTGTTATTGTGATAATTAATTGATTATTAATAATTTTAATGAATTAATTATTTGATATCTTGCTTTACCAATATGATTATTGCAATTAGTAATTTTAAATCAAAGTGTATATTTTTATGGGGGACAAATTATTATATATATAGTTGAGGGGGCAAAATGAAATTCACCCTAATTAATTAATCACAACGAATAATGAAAAAACAACACTCACATAATAAGAATGAAACAAATACCTATATATTCGATAAGATTTTAAACTAAAAATTGTTAGAGTAGGATGCCCAACGCCCCAATTAGATTGGGTGTATTATACTCTTTTGCTTTTGTAAAGACAATCTTATTGGGAATCATATTAATAAAAAGGCATTTTCTTTATCTTATGTCTTGCATTTTTTTATTTCTGCACATTAGATAAAGTCCTTAGACCAAATTTAGCTACGGGGCATGGTCGCGCATATGATGGCGATCATGGAACATGCCTCTAAGGCTTTAGTTTTAAATAAGTTTCGAGTCGAGAGTTTTTTGAGATGAGACATCAAATAGCTCAGTAAGACTCGTACATATAATGCATGCTCGTGAGACGAGGATGTCACATTCCATTGGCATTAGCGTAGAGACGTAAGTGCATATATGTGGGTGCTTGTTAGGGAACAAGTACACCGAATATGGCCCGCAAGAAATTCTTAGTTGGAGGCTTTGCCCGTCGAAATAAGAATTTCTGTGTTGCGATAGTACACGACTAGTCCTCATACTTGAGGCACGATGGTAGCCTTGTGTGCATCCTGCAGCACTTTGATATATCTTCTGATTGCTTGACAATCACAAAGAGGGTATGTTGGGTGTTGCACTGGTGTGCATTGAGATTTGTCAGTGGCCAACATAGAATTCGACACTTGTTTTTTTTTTTAAATAAGGGAATCTCCTGTGTTTTCATAGTTCGTGATTCAAAAACCTTGGCCAAGGCAGAATGAATTATGATTCATTAAAAATCATTGGAACTTGAAATGGGATCACAGCAATTGAATCATTTAGGGTTTCGACTTATAATCCATGCCTTAGATTCAATCAGGAGATTAGCTGTCGAAAGGACCGTACGTGTATGGTACTCACAACTGAATAGATAGTGAGGTTCTTGAAATTAAGGAGTTGATTCCAAGCGGATTAATTAATTGGATTAATTAATTGGAATAATTGTTATTCATAAGTTGCAAATGTTGCAAACCCACTGCTAGTTTAGTAGTGAACCTAAGAGGGTCACACATCTTTATGAAAAGTAACATTTTTAATTTTAGATTTTATCCAATGGTTGGAAATTAATTAATTAATACTGATCAATTAATTAATTAAGGGTTCTATTTAATTTAATAGTTAAATTAAATTATTCAATTAAGTAATTAGATTATTTAATTGGACCTAATTTGATTAGGAAGCCCAATTGGAGTAAATTAAATTAATCAATTGGATTGATTAAATTGGGATTGAATCAATTGAATTGATTTGGGGATTTTGGAGTCCAAGCCCAAAATAAATGTGGATCAATTAAGAAGCCCACTAAAGTATGAAGAGAATAAATTAAATAAATATAATTTATTTAATTAACATATTTATAGATAAATAAATATAGTGACCAATTTTATAGGATAAAATAGGCCACTAAAATTTAATTTATGTATAAATATAATTATAGTTCAAAATAGAAAAACTTTCCAAGAGTTGGAAAAGGATTAAAATTTTCAACCCTATATATATGAGGGATGAAAATTACATAATTCAATTCAAAAATTTGAGCAAAAATATTTTGTTTAAAGTCTTCTATTTTTACTCTTCAAGAAAAAAGAAAAGAAAAAAAGAAAATCTGTTTCTTGTTATTTTCTTCATATTATTGTTTCAAGAACATAAAGAATTAAAATTATTGTTCTTGAAAATATACTCCGGTTCTAGACTAGTAAACAATTAAAAGGATACTAGCGAATCTTTTTGATTGGTATTGCTTTCCGTATCGTGGACCTGATAGAGGGGAGACACTTGGATCCCTGTGAGTTCTGATAGTCCAGGATAAGCAATTGATTGCTTCATTCCCTACAACAATCGGAGTGCACGAAAGGTATAATCCGATTTTATATTTATTTATATATTCACTTGAATAAGCGCGATCGTTAAAATCGCTTTCGAATCAAAGGGGTTAAATTTATGTTTGATAAAAATTTTAATTTTCCACTGCGTATACCCTGCGATTATAGCGAATCCAACAAAAATCTCATGTAAAATTTTTAAAATAGTCCTCATCCAGCGATATAGACTCTTTAAAATACTCAATTTTATGAGTTTATTCTTCGTTTGGTGGGAGTTTTGAATATTGAAGTGTTTTAGTATTCAACTTGATTTCTTTTATTGGGATTTGAATTTTTTTTTTTTTAAACTTTATGATGTATGATACGTGCAAACAAGAAAATAGACTTGGTTGATTGATTGACACCACTAACATATTCTATCAAGTAAAAATTCAGAATCAGCCACGAAATTGTAAATTTGGTAGGGTTGGTTCAAGCGATCATTTGTTAGTTTTTTTTTTTTAATATAACAAAAATCATCGCAAAACAATGGGAGTTAAGGCATATATAAATCTCAACGTAAACGTAGTAGTACACATAATTTTACAAAAAACGAGTATATAAATCATTTGTTAGTTAATAAATCTTCATTTATGTTTTGCTATATTTTGGGCATTAAATTTTGATAAGAAAAAAGAAAAATAAATAAATTAATAAAAAATAAATCATAAAAAGTATTATATTATTGTATTACTAAAATTTAAGGACCAAACATTGTCTTCCTAATCCTCCCTATTCTATGAAATCAAATTCTAGGTCCAACATAAAAAATTTAGTTAAAACATCTTACAAATCCTTATATATGTTTTAGAGATTATAATATGTTTTAGAGCTTATAAAATATTATTTTTATTTTGACAATATTTTTTTAAAGTATTTGGATAAAATAAAATAAGCTCGTAAAATGTTACTAATAAAATAAAATAAGCTCATAAAGTATTTATAATTTATGTGATTAAATTATTGAAGTTTTTTAAGATCTTAAAAAATAAGTTTGATTCTCATTATATATTTTAAAAAACTTATAAGCTACATGATATTTTTTGAGCTTATAAGTTTATCTCCTAAAATTTTTATCAAAAATTATTAGACATTTTATAAATTCCCAAATTAATTATAAGTTATCATAAGGAATTTATAAATTCGCTAAATATTATTTGAAAATCTCTGATAAAATCATAGAATTTTTCTTTTTTAAATCCGGAAATTATATATAACATGGTAAAGGAGAGAAGAAATAGAATTCAAACATTTATAACATTTATAAAATGTGAAGTCAAGTAACACTACTCCTATTTAATGTTAGTTAAAAATGGGCAGCTGTTGACCAAGATAGTTCACATCTAGGGCAAGAATCAACCATACCATTTTGTGTAATTGGACTGTGAACCCTCACTTCAATTTAGTCATAATCCATATAAACCAAATGCACAAGTTGACTCTGTCTTGTAATTGGTTACTACTTGTTTTTAATGTGAATTTAATAATCCTACAATAAGTGTGAATTTATTTGGACATGTTATCTCAAGTCTTAAAAAGACCTAGTAGTACGTGCATATATAACTTGCACTATCATTTTTTTCCTTTGAAAAACTAGTAAATTTAATATATTTTTCTTAAAATAAATTATCAAATCAACATAGCTATTTAATTTCTCAAATCTCAATTTATTTATTCAAATATATTTTTATTTTCACACTTTTTATATTAAAAAAAATATTAAGAGGCTGTTTGTTTTCATTATCAAGGAAAATCTATTCTATTTTTTATTAGTTGAAACTCTCAAAATATAGTTGCTTACCCATTTTCATAGTTCATTAAAAAAAATTCTAGTCAAATTTGAAAATAAAAATTCACCTACAAAATACTTTTTTATATCTATTAATATTTAATGTTTTTTCATAAAAAAATAGCATAAAATAAATATATTTTCCTTTTCAAACATATACAGTTACGTGAAAATTTAATTAATTCAAATAATTTTTTTTTATTTTTTATATGAAAACTTAATAAAAATATTTTCATCTCTAAAAGTCGTAAAAAAAAAAAAGGGGAAAATGAAATTAAAGATGAAACCAAACCCGCTCTATAACATTTTCACAAATAAACATGAATCGAAAGGTAGCGTTGAGATAGATACTTCTAGGATGGGTGAAACACACAGTGTATTTATCCCCTTATTTCATCATCAGATTGGACACATGTTTCCTGTCAGCCAATCATGTTGGCCTTTTTCATGGCAATAATCTTTGAAAGCATCTCCGACATTGACTTGTGGGACGGGCCACCATTCTTCAGACCATCTAGTGCACTGATTTTCATCTGCTTAACCTTATCCCTCATTCCCTGCCCCTCCATTAATGTCCTCACCAGTCTCTCTATCTCTTCCCTCCCCACCACCTGCTTCGTCGGCAACACCCGTGGCCGCACCGCCACGCCAACCTCCTCCGCCAGTGTGGTGGCGTTCAACTTTTGCTCGGCGTAAAGCGGCCATGCAATCATCGGCACGCCGCTAGTGATGCTCTCTAGCGTCGAATTCCACCCACAATGTGATAGAAATCCACCTACAGCGGGATGGTTTAGGATTTCAGCTTGTTGGGCCCACATAGGAACCAACAATCCCACATCATGGGTTCGAGTCAAAAATCCATCGGGCAAGTAATACGGAGTGCCATCGGAATCAGTATCTATGCCAAAAAATGCATCGTCCACACGGCCTTTGGTGGGTGGGCGCACCACCCAAACAAATCTCTGTCGGCTCAGCTCCAATCCCCAAGCCAGCTCGGTGATTTGTTCTGCAGATAGCATCCCACCACTCCCAAATGACACGAAAATTACAGATTCATTAGGTTGCCGGTCTAACCAACCAATCAAGTCATTTTTCGGATTGGCTGATTCGACCGGTCTTCTCAGCGGACCAATTGGGTAAACCGGGATCTTCGTTATTGATCTCAAGGTCTCGTTCTCCCTTAAGGCTTGAATAGTTATGGGCTCCAAATCTTCCCAAGAATTGATCAAAATCCCATCAAATAAAGGGATCTGTTTCCCCATCCTTATATACTCATCGTACTGCTGATCATTCCGGTCCAGCATCGGGTCCACAACGTCCTCCGGTCGAACCGGTTTACAACCCGGAATTCTCAAAGGCTCTGGTTGATCAACGTATTGACCTTTGATTTCTTGATCAAGAACCGGACAGTATACAGTTAGCGCCGTAAACCATGCCGTGGAAGGAATATATACATACTTGGCCATGTTGAACTCGGCGGCGATCGGCAGCGCTTCGGTGCCGAAATGGTCGACGAAGAGGGCGTCGGGGCGGCGGTCCATGGCGGCGATGGCGGAGCGGATGGACGGCGAGGCCTCGCGGACCATTAGGCACAGTTGGGTGACAACTTGGGTGGAGGGATCCACGAGGTGGGAAATATCAACGGGGGGAAGTTCGATGACTTGAACTAGTTTCTGGTGGAGGGGGAGCTCGAGGAGCTTGGACTCCGGCGGGGAAACGGCGGTTGTGACTAGAAGAACGGTAACCCTGACATCGTGGTGAGCGGCGAGGCGGTTGCCGAGGACTAGCACTGGGATGAGGTGGCCCATGCCGGGGCTGGAGAGAATAGCAACATGAAGATTACTAAAGGAGCTATCCATGAATCTCACAAGAGAGGGAGAGGGAGGGAGAGAGGGAGAGTGAAGGTATACGAATGATTACTACAAATTTGTGTACATATAGACACTGTGGGAAAAAAAAAAATTATGGAACGATAATGATATAATTATATATGTAACTATATATGGACACAATAAGGACAAAGAATACTTGTGGAATGATACTGATAGACTTATGTATATCTATGAATCTTTCACACAGTGTGAGAGAGACAGGTAGTTTATGAGACCATAACTGATTAATGAAGAATATAATGAGATAATTAAATTATTTAATAAGCTTTATATTTGAATATTAATGCACAATCTTTCGTATTATATATTATTCAAATAGATAAAAAAAAAAAACAACTTACATAAAAACGTAACAAAAAAAATTCAATAAATGAAAATTCACACAAAAGTGAGAAGAATTTCATAATTTAGTCACATTAATTGTCAATTTCTTTTCTTTATAACTTTTTTTTTTTTTTTTAAAAAAAAAAAAGGAAACATCACGTTAACTCTCCACCCTCTCCTCCTCATTTTCATAGCCCTCGTCTCCATGAGAAGTGCAGCAATAATGCAAAGATGGAGCAAAGATTTTCCAATTTTTCATTTCTTAATCTGCATGTATAGATTGGTGTACGCATTAATTCTTTCGTCTTTGGTGTACGACCCTATCTCTATCGAAAAGAAACAACAATTTTTTGGATGGGCATGTAGTAAGGGCCAAAGGGGAGCATATCTGAGGTTCTGCCTGAACAGGTTTGAGCCCAATGTTAGGTGGAGTTTTGATGACAAAATAGTAATTTAATATTTAAATTCATGGGTATTATGGTCAAATCATGTTTAAGATATTTTAAGAAAAGAGTTTGATTATTTGTCTCATCTTATAGGGTATACATCCTCCAACCAAAATAATAATTTGGACCCAACTTTTGAATTTTAAAAGTATTAGGTGTCTAATTAAGTTGGATATTTTAGTATATCCAACCTAGTCAAAATAAAATAAATATATTTATTTATGTATATATAGACACTTAGAAGCAAAAAATATATAGATAAATATTTATAAAATGATAATGATTAATTCGTGCATATATACTTCAACAAGAGAAAATAAATATGGTGAATTTCACTATGCTCCATAAGTATATGCTTAGCGTTATTTTATCCCCTCAAACTATAAAAATTATAATTGTCTTCTTCAACTAAAAAAATATAATTTATATTTCTATTTTACCACTCTTTTGGATGTATACATCTATCTATCTATCTATCTATCTATATATAGGCAAAAACTAAAGTTAAAGTACTGAAACTAATAAATGTTATTTGCACTTAATAATGTAATGTAACTAATTTAAATTAGACCAATTATAAAATAATATAATTTTTTAATGCTATACTTACTTTATTATATAAAATAATATTTTTTTACTAAATTAATTTTATTCTTAATTATTATAATTAGTCATTAAATAATTAATAATTGGTGAAATGCCCTACAATCTCATTCTCGATTTTAAGACTACTCCTTCCACACATTCCTTCATTTTTCACACGATGATTTTGCTTACACTAGTCTTATAATTTGCTAACAACTATTTATGATGATTTAAGGATCAAATTAATTTTGCAAATAAAAATTATTGTCATATAATAAACTAAGTATAGAACCATTATGTCATTTTATGGTTTTTCTCTTTTTTTAAATTAGTTAGTTTTACATTATTAACTGTAAATAAAATGTTAAACTTTTGAATATTATAATTTTAATATTTTTTCAAATATATTGAAAAAAAGGAATTAAATTAAAAAACACATTATATTTCCGGAGTTAAAAGGACAAAGTGACACCAAATATATAGTTGAGGCGAGCAATGTAAAATTCATCCAAAAAAAAATTATTAATAAGATGTCACAATGTTAAAGTTGGGATAAATTTTATATTAAATGACCAGAATTATGTATAAATTGAATAATAAAATAATTATGTATAAGTTATTATTATTAACAACTAATACATGTATAGTGACAAGCCATTAGCAATAAAAACTACAATAATAATTTGTGATTATATTTGTAATGTTAGTACATTGTCATTGTGTCACTAATGATTAATTGTGACAAATTAGACAATAATTTTATCATTATTAAATTTAAAAAATAATTATTGTGACAACACAAAAAATATTAGCATTTAATACATATAAATACTAATAAATATTATTTTTTCTTGTAGTAATACATAATGAATTTAATACCTTTTTCATGTCCATTAAAATATCATGTTTTTTTCTCTAAAGATCGTAAATTTTTACTTTAGTTAATCTAATCTCTATCTACCGAGCTAAGCTTTGCTCTTTCCTCTATCCTTTGCATTTCATGGTGTAAATTCATATTGCCCATGTTTGGTTAACTTACAATATTATTGATAAAAACTGTGATAAGTTGGATGTAGATTTTTGGCCAAATTACTCCAATAGTCCTTCATCTCTATTTTTATATATTATTTTCGTTCCTCATCTTTCAAACGCTGCATTTCAGTCCTTCATCTCTGTAATTGATCACATTATAGTCCCTAAACATATTTGTGTTACTTTTGGTGGAATCTTTTTCCAAATTGGATGGAATATTCTATTTTTCAAGAGTACATTCGATAAATCTTAACAAAAATGCTAAAAAATGCTAGACTTTAGAATTTAACTTTACACAACAAAAATGCTAATATAAGAAAATAGAAATTAGTTATCTATAGGGAGTAAATTGTAATTAACCCTCAAATTCACCTCCAAAATCAGGGTATGAAGACCCTCATCCTTCAAATAAATCTAAAAAACAATCTCTCTATTTTAGTGTAAAGTCAAGAAAAACATGAAAATGCCTTGTGAAAAGGGCCATTTGAATAAAATTGCTACTTATGATAGTAAGTTTTAAGAAATTACTAATTACAAGAATTGTGTTCAAAATATTATCATTAATCATAAGTAATGTATTATATATATTGTGACAATCCAGTAATAACAGAAATTATTAATCATGACTGTAATATTATTTTCTATCATTATAAATGTATCACTGTTGTAAATAGTGATTATTAATAAAGATTATTATCACTTTTAGATTTGTGAAAATTAGTACTATGGCATAATAAAATTCTTTTCTTATGATATGAAAATAGTGAATTTTGATACTGTCATTTAACATCTTTTCATTAATAATTTTTTTTTTATTGTGATAGTATGAAAGCTATATTATATATCACAACCTATGTTAGAACAAATTCATTGTTGCATTTTTTTATATCCCATTTATGTTTGCATTGACAAATGTGATATATTTTGTGATTTATTTAATTTTTTACAAACAAATCTAAGAAAAAACTAACATTTGATCAAAATTTATAAAGTGTTTAGAGTAGTGCTTATTTTCAATGAGGGTTACGGAAAATTACAAACACTTTCAATTGTTGGAACAAGTAATTAATTAATTAGATTTATTTTATTTTATTAAACTTCAATTAATCCAAATATTGAATTAATTTATTTAATTAATTGTAATTGTTTAAAGATGTCCATTCTAATAGGTCCAAGCCCAAGGATATAAAAAATCTATGCACCATAGTATACGAAAATACAATCCTTATACATCTATAAATACTCAATATTTCTTTATTTTGAGGTACATCCAATTAATTTGCCCTTTATAATTTTCAATTCTTTATTTATATTCATTTTTCTGACTTGACTGTCACAGGGATTGCACCAGAATAATCCTACATTCTTAATGGTTTGTTCGTGTTGTACGCAGATATATATCAAACAATTATTCACTTGAGAGGAATTGACCCTCGACGCAAATGAAATCAATTAATTGAACCTAATAAAATTATAGAATTTCTATTAGAGCAATTAATTATTGATTGAATCAATTAATTAAAAAGAAATTAATTAATTTATATGGTGAATTAATTGATTGGAATAATTAATTTAGCTTAATTAATTTTAATTCTAGTTCCAATGAATATGAATTGGATTAGATAAGGATTAATGGAAATTGAAAGATGGAAAATTTCAATGATGGAGGAAGAAGAAAATAAAATAGTTGGATAAATACATGATACTATTCATAGAGTCATTTATGTACAAGAAAACTACATGTAGAGGTGGAGTTCCGCATGGATTAGAAAGTTCCCATAGCTTCCAAAATTCAAAACACAGAAAAATGGCAAAAAATCCTTTCGAAATAAAAGAAAGAAAGTAAAGAGGCCTCCATATGCTTTTATAAAATATGCAAAAAACACCTTTAAGGTGTACGGTGGGCTACACGTGTGCTTTGGTACAAAATTGGATTTTTACTTGTAAAAAGATAACTATAACCTTATTTACATAAACTATTGGATCTTACTTGATTAGAAATCAACGGTACACATCTTGTTTGATGGAATATAACAGTCCATATTTCATACGAAACAATGTATTAAACATATATAATACATAAAAAATATTTTATAATTTCATATATTCATATAATTATATATTTATACATACACTTATTCTCTCTCTCTATATATATATATCCTCTAAATATATATGTATAAGTATATACATGTATATTTTATATAGGGGTGGTAGGGGATGGCTGATCTTGCGGGTTTTGGGTTGCATTGGCGCTTGGGGTGAAGGTTTGGAGGGGAGGGATTTGGGTGGAGGAGTGTTTGGGTCGTGCTCTTTTTTTTATTTATTTATTTATTTTTTTGAGGAATATTATAAGATAAAAGTGAAAAGGAAAACATAAAAATTAAATTAAATAGAAGGAAATAGATAAAAGAAAAAAATATATATAAAATGAGAAAGAACAAGGCAAAAGAAGGGGAAAAAAAAGTAGAATTAGTATGAAAATATCCAAATTGAGAAGGGTGTCTTAGTCTTTTGAGGGCAGTGTACTTCTTGTTAGTATAGGGAGGCTTTTGACCTTTACTTTTTGTTCGAGGGGTTTTTTGGCCATTAACCTATTTTGTAGGGGTTAAGATACTTAATCCTAAAGTTGAGTGACCAAGTTGCGGATGCTTTATCAAATACATTACATCAAGATTGGCCATCCTAAAAACTAATTAAGTACAATAATAAAAAGCTAATTAAGTATAATCAAATTAAAATAAAAAAATAAAAATAGAGTAACTCAAGGTTTGAACCTAATACATCTTGTTAGGCATAGAATCTTGAATACTCAATTCTATTATTTAAGCAAAATCTCATAAATAATATCGTACTTCATTCAAACGGAAATTTACAGCAGAAATTAATAATAATCATGATGTTCTAAACAAAATTAATGATTGCGATTCTATACAATTTAATTTGAGATGTAATAATTGTTCATTACTTTAATAATTGAAGAGTATTTAAAAATTATGCTCTCTTTTTTTTTTTTTCTAAATTGAAAGTTCTTATTTTACTTTAAATTATATTGAAAACTTTATGGCAAATCAAAATATAAATATTTCCATAATTCATCTGGGGTCAAGATGTCCAATACCTACTTAATTTAATGAAATACATCACATAGGAGCCAGTATTTAGCGATGTCGCCCTCTTTAATTTATTTCTCTTTTTTGGGACATTATGGGAGTGATGGTCCATGGAAGACCGATTTTGTCAACCAAGTAGTTGAAAATAAACTAGCGATAATATACACCAGAGGATCAGCCTTTTATAAGAATGAGAAAAATATTAAATATATTTTCCTCATTGATTGTATGAATATTTACAAACAGAAAAATATTCAAGTTCACAAGTCAAGGAGAAAGGATAAAGAAATTATTAAGAACAGATAAATATATTATGTACTATATTATTTTAAAATATTTATAAAGGATGAATCATACATATTACATATATCATCATTCTAGAAGATTAACGACGTAGTATTCGGTGAGATCGGACTGGAGACCCATACAAAAAAGCACGGCTTGGCCTGTTTAATCATGAAGATTTTATCGTGTGTAAAATGGGATTGATTAGGGAGAGAAATGATAGACTTATCAAAATGTCCATATTTGCATGGACCTTTCTCTTATGAACTCTAATTTCATAGTATAATCCTTATCCTACAACTTTAGGTTAATAGGTCACTTGATCTTATAATTGGATGTTGTTTGGGGTTTTGGGTTCGATTCAATCTTATATATCTGTATTTATTAAATTTTATTAGTTGATTATTGATAGTTTGGTCCTTCGAAATTATTGATTAATTATTGTTGATCCATTGATAGTTGATATTTAAAGTAATAATTTATTCTAATCCATCTAATATTTGATCTATAACTTTTATTTTGGAAATTTATATGAATATAAACAAGTACATACAAATACTTTTTTGTAATATATGTGAAATTGGGATGATTGATCTCAATTAATGTGAGAGGTAGACATGTATATACATTTAAACTATTTATATTTAATTAGTTAATTTAGTATTATCTTTCAAAATAATAACCAAATAATTGATAGCAAATATTTCTTTTTTCTCTTTACTAAAATCGAATATTTAAACATAGCATACGAGGATAGAGGTCAAGCGATACGAAGGCATCCAATCAAGTTGTGGAGACTTTTCAATTGTCCGTTTTGAATTGTTTTTCTAACTATGGAAAAATTTAATTCAATTTAATACAATGAAATTCAACTAATTACATAATAATAATGAATATATTTACACTTACAATAGAGTTGGTCAATTCTTAAAGTGTGAACAAATTGCATAGTAGTTATATTGTATATATCTACGATCTTTAAGATATTACATCTAGTATATAATATATCAGGTATATAGATAATTAACAAATACTTAATTTTTAATAAAATAAAAATTCAAATATTCCATATATATTATAACAAGGTTAATATGAGTATTACCATAAATCCACTTAATTGTAATTAATTTAAGTGGGGCCGAATCGAATGCCAACTAAATTTTTTCTCTAGGTACTTCCATCCTTTCAAAAAGAGAGAGGACTGTACAAGGTCGACTCTTCCCATTGATGGGGCCATTTCACCCATAATCAAAAGCCCATTACCAAACACTTTGAAAAAGCCCGCTTCAAAGAAAAGCCCATTTAGAAGCATCATTAACGGCCCATAAGTGTCCATTGGCCTTGGATTCCCATATATGTGCCGCCTTCACAAAGGCCAAAATGTGGATCAGAAGGACAAACAATAAGAATGTTCTTTTTTGAAATTAGTAAAAAAAGCACACGTAGAAAATATTATTTGATACATACTGAGGATTATTAATAAAAATAACTTATTTTTTAAAATTTGTATTTATCACCCAAATCTTCTCATAATATGTTATTTTTTATTTAATTATTTTTATATTGCATCGTGACTACATTTTGTATTAACACAGAAAACTTATGTACATCAATAAATATTTTCCTAGAGTTGAGTTGTAGGGCAAGATTGTATTTAAGATATAAGAATATTTATAGTTAAAATAATATTAAAATTAATAATATTTATGTTGATTTACATATTAATACTAAAAATTCGTTTTACCTTCAATATATCTATCTGATGTGGAAATCATCTCCTTGTAATGGACCGTGCGAGCAGGAGTGCTAATCGGTCACGAAACTAGTAGGTTGCTATCTGCGTCACGAATTAATATTAGGGGTGTCGGGGGTTGTCTGGCGAAAACCCTCAAACGCTCAAGTTAGTAAGTTACTTAGGTGAATTAAAATAAAAATCAGAGAGTATTTAAGGTTTAATTGAATACGTACATTTAAATTATGAAAATAAGAGGTTATTTATAACGAAAAATAAAATCTTTATAAACTATCGGGCCTCCGGCCCATTGGAGAACTTTTCTTTTGGTCTTTAACCTCTCAACCCATATTTTCTAGCCCATCATAATAAGCTCATCATAAGTCTCCCTACTCTCGAGTAAATCCACCGGGTAGGAGTTAGTTGGGAGTAATCGGAGTTTTAGCAATATCCTAAAATGAGAAAATATTTTTACAGCGCTTCAAGTGCGAATATTTTGACACATTGTGGATAAGAATCATAACTTATTAATCATCCAAGTAGACTTTTATTGCATTTGTTGCAAAGGGATAGTTATAATTCTCTAACCCACTTTCACAAAAATTCTCTCTTTAAGTCAAATTCTCTCTAATAGAATCATTTTCAACACCATGAGCTCTCAAGATATTTGAGTTTGCATTGAGAGGTCTTCTCCGTCATTTTGATCGATTTTATCATCTATTTTTTGTTCAAGTGTTCCATTCCATATTCTTCTTTGTGTTTTGTCTTTTTTTTTAAGTCAATATGTCGAGCACCTTAAATGCGTCAATGGTAGTAGTAGATGACAATGGTGATATAGAAATAGATTCATCCCCAACCCAACATGATGCATCACCGTCGTCGCTGGCAAATCCTTCCGCCATAGCCGAACTTAGAGACACGAGCTGCAGCTCGCCTGCCTAGCAAGCAGGTAGCTTGCATGGGCGAGCTATCTATATTTTCTCCAAGAATAAGTTGCCACATTCCGCCGAACAAGCAGCTCGTACGGGCGAGCTATTTGTCGTTTCTTCTATGCGAGCTGCCTGTTTTTCTTTTCTTGCGAGCTGCTCGCATGGGCGTGGCTTATGTTTTCTCTATCCTCGTGACACGTTATAATATCTTTCCCCAAGAACCTATGTTTGAGCCCCATCGCCATCAATTTCCTAGTAGATGGGGCCCTATCGAACTTCAATATTTAGATAGAGCTCCCCTTGATACAATTAAAGCTATCATTGATCTTCCAGTTTATAAAGGTGAGTCTAGGGATAAAGAGCTTAGTGAGGGGAGTAATCCTATAGATTCTAAGGAATCCAATGGGGTGGATGAGAATTTCGCTCATGAATTTGGCCCAAATTCAAGTAAGTCATCGAGAGAGTTTTCTTTGGATGGTCCCACTTTAGGTTCTAAAAGTGGGAGACACTCTTCTGACTATCGACAATCTTCAGTTTCTATGTAAAGGACTTAGTCTATCTTCACGCTATACATTTCTTCTTCGGGGGTGGTGATAGGGTTACGAGTCCTCCAAATGGATTTTTCACTATTTACCTTGCTTATTTACTAGTGGATTCACTATTCCCCATCATCCCCTTCTTGTTGAGATAATAAAGAGTGTCGGTCTAAGTGTTAGCCAACTAACTCCTAATGCCATATTGTACTTTGAGGGGTTTCGTCATAGGTTAGGGGAGTTGGAGCTTTCAGTATCCCTAGATGTCTTCCACATCTTATTCACGTTGCGTTGTGTTCCCCAAGAGTTTTTTTTCTATTTCTATCCACGTGCAAGGTGTAGATTCTTAGATAGTGGTCCTTCTAATCGTGGTCCTTGGAGAGAGAGGTTCTTTTATGTTCAAGATAAGGGGTAGAGTGTGCCTATCGAATGGAGTAGTTCTGCTTATAAGATTCACTCAAGTGACAGTCACGATACTTTTCAGCTTTAATATTGTGATTCAGGTTTATTTGATTCGTTATTCAACCCTAGGAGCTTGTTCCCTACGGGTATTTGCTATGTGCATCTGATATTTATTTTCATATTTGTAGTTTTCTTACAAGGTTCTCATGCTTGTTGTCTTTTTTGCCTTCTTGTAGACCAACAACTTGATTTGTCTTATATTTGCTTCTGTAAGTATTCGGAATCTAATTCTTCACTTTCTCCCAGTGGGAAAGCTCCTGGAGGTAGTCATGACCGAGGGCGAGATAATCATGTAGATGCTGAGGTTGGTCACCGATGGAGTAAGAGTAAGTCTTCGCCCTTTCACGAGGAGGTGGACCTAGGTCATCTTCCCGTGTTTCAGATGTAGTTTTAGGGATCAGTGCGCCTGAAATATTCGCAAAACCTGCATCTAAGTGGGCGTGCGATTTTGGCACTACTTCTGCTCCCCGAGGTACGAGGAAGGACTCTTCACTTGTAATTTGAATCAATCTGAGAAAGTTGAGTCATATTGGAATACTCAAGATACTGGGTGAGTTTCTATTCCCCCCCCCCATTCCCTTTTTTTTGTGGCTATTAATTTTAATAAAGCTTAACTTTGACTAAATATTCTTTTCCCGTTGTAGTGTGCTACATTAGTGACCTTGTTGGATGCTCGGGAGAAAAATGCTAGAGAATCTGCTTTTGATTTCAAGAATGCTGAGAAGAAAGCAAGAGAAGAGGTTGCCAAGCTCAATGATAAGGTCGCCAAACTGAATGTTGAGGCCGTCAAACTGAAGGATGAGCTTAAAAACTCAGTGGAAAAGCAACATAAGACGAATAAAAATTATAAGACCATTCGAGACAAATATGCTCAATAGCAGACTAGTGATAAGAAGTTTCTGTCATCTAAGAGGGGACTAAGTTATTGGATTCTGTCGCGGAGAAAGCAGTCGGTGCTTACCAGGCTTCCCCATCTTTTGAAGAAGTCGTTATGCAGCGTGCTATGGTGTTATACAATGATATTGTACGTGATTGTAGGCGGATGTTGAGGGAGACAGGGCGTGTGTCTGAGGACATAGTTATGGTACTTAATCCTTGAGTTCCAGAGTTAGGTGATGCACCATCTCTAGCAGGATCCGGGTCTCCTAAACCTGTAGGTTCAGGTAATAAGATGATTGAAGCTCCTAATGTTGGTGACGTGATTGTGGAGTTGGTTGAGGCTGATGATCCACCTGCTGCTTCGGCACCTTAAGACCAATTGCCTTGTGATTGAAATCATTTATTATGTCATTTTTTCCAACTTTTATTATTGTTATTATCACGGATTTCTTTGTGATTCTATTTTCTAGTTGATTTGCTTTGTGTTGAAATTCTAATCTTTCGTTTGTTTGCTATGACACTTTGACTTGATTATGTAACAACTTTCTTTGTTATATGCAATGAGATTTTAGCTTGCTTATGTGACATATGTGTTTACCTTGTCTTATGTCTATTTTCCTTCTGCAATGCTCATATTTACTCTTACGTCAATACTTGATATTTTGGGGCACTTAAGAGTTGATGAGGCTCTCAAGATTTTATCTTAGGGAATTCTCGATGCCTATTCGGGGTTAGACTTTTGGCTATTCTCAAAGAATGGTCGGGAATCCCAAGGATTCGTGCTTTTACCTGTGATCTCAAAGAGTTAATTTTTAGTTTGAAGATCGAGCTGGTCAAGCTCATAGATGACCTCTTATGAACTCAATCGACCTCTTTTACCTGCCGTATGTGCGAGTAGTAGTCTTTAAATGAGTTGCAAACTTGATAAGTGCATATTTTGACATATTTTTATATCAAAATCTTTATACTTTTCTTGCTTTATTCTTGTTTTATTAATGTTTTGTGTTAGGGAATAAATGGAAGCATGTTTTCAGACTTGTGCAGTTTTTGTAATTTGAGCATAACTTCATGATCAAAAGCTCTATGGACCTGAAGCTTATTTCATTTGAAAGTCAAGAGATAGAGGTACAACTTTTATGTTGGAGGCTCAGCCCAATTCAGTCTTGATGATAGCAGAAAATTCGTCCAAGTAATTACACAAAATGGATCACCAAAATTCAGATCAGAGTTCAGCCCAGTATTGACTTATTTTACCAATTCGATTATATATCTTGAGCCCAAATTTATTTTGGTCTGAAATTCGGATATGTTATACCCAAGAGGTAAATAAACAAGTTTGCTGAAGACAAGATGGTATGAAAATATGTCGAAATAGTAAAACCATAGGCTGCAAGTTGCTGCTGATGTTACAAGGCGGCTCTTGGACATGACTCGATAATTTGACCATATCTCCTTCATCCAATCACCAAATTTGACAAAAGATATATGAAAATATATCAGCGTTGAAAGATCTACAATTTTTATTCTTTACATATCTTCAAAATCTGGCTGTATCTGACCGAAAAATATAATTCAATTCAGTGGATGAGAAATTTATGTAACAACTTACCAACTCTTGGCAACTAGCATACCACTTGATTAACCCCTCCATTATTTATTGGCCTCTAGCTTACTCCAAGTACTATAAATAGGCCATGTATTCAGCTTGTAAGAGGGGGGGTAGAGGGTTTCTTTAGGCTAAGTTATCTAGTTTGTATTGTAAGTTTTCTAGTAGTAATAGAAATGCATTCTCTAGTTTCTCTTATATTTTTAGTCTTTGTTACTTTTATTATGTCTTTCTAAATTTCATTTTGCTGACGAAAAAGGGTGAATCTCTTGATGGAGGAAGAGAAATGGTTATAAGGGTAGAAATTGTTTAAGTATGTTGTATTATTATTATTATTTTTGATCTAAACCCTACTTATTTTTGTGGTGATTCTTGATTTATGTATCTCCAATGGCACAACAAATACTTGGGTTCATTTAGCTTATTGTACGGTTTTACCCCACCGACTGCTAATGTGAAACCTTGATTTGTTGTTGACGAAGGAGTATATAAATGCTTGATCCCATAAATAAGTGTTGGCATTAAGAGATAATTTGCAATAGTAAGACAATATCATGATTACCTTATTGCATGAGTTACTTGATAATATCTTTCCATTGGAACCTTCATTATGTATGGATTCCAATTGTGGCAATTAATAGAGGTAAAAAGAATAAATAACCATTTATCTATCCAAAACTCAAGAGTGGATCCCTAATTCTCAGTACTTTTATTACTTCGATTTTTTTTTAGCTACATCATACATTAATTGTTCATATATTTTGATTCACATAAACTCCATCTTTTTATAAATATAAACTTGAATTCTTCAAACAACTTCCCTGTGGATCGATCTCGGACTCACGAGAAATTTATTACTTATTACAACCTGCACTTGGGTTTGCAACCTTAAAGTTGTAGCAAGTTTTTGGCGCCGTTGCCGGGAAGGCAAGGTAAGTATTCAGGTTTGTTAATATTTTTCCTTTGTAAATATAGTTTGTTTATTTTCTTTATGGATATATGGTTATATGGTATCGTAGTCATAATTCTCGACGTTTAGTAAAAAATAATTCCGAAACTTTGTTTGGAAATTTGTTTGAATCATCTCCACACACTTCCACCATGGCTGAAAATGAAAGTGTCCAAGATGAAAATGAGAATCAACAGGTGCGTATCATGTTTCCTTGCAACCTCCTCGAAATTCTTCTCCTTCTTGTTTCATTTTTCCTCTAAATGCAAATAATTTTCGATTCAAGTCAGGTATGATCCCTTTACTTCCTAATTTCCATGGTTTAGACTCTGAAAGTCCTTACTTGCATTTAAAAGAATTTGATGAAGTATGTGCCACTTTTGATGATCAAACTTGCACAAATGAGATTGTTAAGTTCAAATTATTTCCTTTCTCTTTAAAAGATAAAGCAAAAAATTGGCTTAATTCTTTAAAACCTAGGTCAATTGGTACTTGGCAAGAAATGCAAGCTGAATTCTTGAAAAAAATTCTTTCCAACTCATAAAACTAATGCTTTGAAAAGACAAATTCAAATTTTTCTCAAAATTCGAATGAAGTTTTCTTTCAATGTTGGGAAAGATTTAAAATTTATTGAATTCATGCCCACATCATGGTTTTGAAAAATGGCGCTTAATTAGTTTCTTTTATGAAGGTTTAACTCTTGAAATAAAATAATTTGTTGAAACAATGTGTAATGGTGAGTTTCTTGATAAGGAACCTGATGAAACCCTAGAATACCTAGATCATTTGGCAGAAAACTCTCAATCATGGCATAGTGTTAATTCTTTCGAAGGTTCTATTAGATCTAATCTTGCTAATAGTAATGAAGGAAAATATTACCTTAGTCAAGAAGATGATCTAAATGCTAGACTTGCTAGTTTAACAAGAAAAGTTGAAGCCATGGAACTTAAGAAAGTAAAGGAAATCAAATCTGTGCAAGAGGAAGAAGTTGTAGCAATTGTGAACTTTTGGGGCACTCCACCAATGAATGTCCAAACCTTCCAGTACAAGCAAATTTTATGAACACATTCAAAAAGTCTTTCCATTCTCCATATTCTGAAACTTACAATCCACAATGAAGAAATCATCCCAATTTCAGTTGGCGAGATGATAACCGTGCCCAACCACCGCATTCACAAAAACCACAAAACTTTCATTCTTATCCACCTCCACATACAAAATCCATTGAGGAGACTTTGCAAGCATTTATGCATGAACAAACAAACATCAATAATCAGACTTCACAAGCTATCAATGAGATCAGAAGCACACTTTCAACACTGACAACTTCTTTGCATACTCATGAAAAAGGTAAATTTCTTGCTCAACCTCAACATAATCCTTCTACTCAGTGTCATGTTTCTTTTTCAGGTGAAAATGCAGTCAAGGAGGCTAATTCAGTTACAACTTTTGAAATGAAAAAGTTGTTGACAAGACTATTCATCCCAAGGAGAAAGTTTCTAATCCACCTCCAGAAATGAAAAATGGAAATAGTCTTGACGATAAAGGTAAGTTTGAAGAAGGTAAGCGTGAAAATGAAGAAAAAGAAAAATATTTACCTCCAGCACCCTTTCCTCAAAGATTGCAAGCAACTCAAAAATTGAACTCAAATGCTGAAATTTTTGAAATTTTTAAACAAGTCAAGATTAATATTCCATTATTGGATGCAATCAAGCAAGTTCCACCTTATGCCAAATTTTTGAAAGATTTGTGTACAATCAAAAGAAAACATCATGTACAAAAGAAGGCATTTTTAACTGAAAGTGTTAGTTCAATCATTCAACAATTCACTCCACCCAAGTACAAAGATCCAGGTTGTCCAACTATTTCATGTATCATAGGAAACACTAGAATAGAGCGTGCTTTGCTTGATCTTGGTGCTAGTGTAAATCTTCTACCTTTCTCAGTTTATGAACAGTTAGGTTTGGGAGAACTTAAAACAACTTCTGTTGTACTCCAATTAGCTGACCGTTCGATTAAAGTTCCAAAGGGAATAGTAGAAGATTTGTTGGTACAAATTGATAAGTTTTACTTTCCAGTTGATTTCATTGTTTTGGACACAGAGCCTGTTGCACAAACACATACACAAATTCCTATCATTTTGGGCCGTCCTTTTCTTGCAACTTCAAATGCTTTGATCAATTGTAGAAATGGTATTTTGAAGTTATCATTTGGAAATATGACTTTGGAACTAAATGTGTTTAATGTTTGTATGCAACCTGCAGAAGATGTCGAAGTACATGAAGTGGATTCAATTGAGGAACTTGTTCATGAATACTTTACTACTACTAACTCTTCAGATTCTTTGGAGACTTGTTTTGAAAGTGAAAGTATTTATAAAAAGGAACACACTAATACTATCTCTGAATTTTTGCAGGTACAAGAAAAATATTTTTGGAAGCCAAGGTTCGAAGAACTTTCATCATCAACAGTAAAATCTATTCCATCAAGTATTAAAGCTCCCGTGGTTGAATTGAAACCTTTGCCAGTTAATTTGAAATACTCTTTCTTGGTGAGAATGAAACTTTTCCAGTAATAATTTCTTCCAAACTCGATGCATATCAAGAAGGTAAGTTGATCGAAACTCTGAAAATGCATAAGAATGCTTTAGGATGGACCATTGCTGATATTAAAGGTATTAATTCTTTCATTTGCACACATAACATCTATCTAGAGGAAAATGCTAAACCATCTAGAGAAATGCAACGAAGGCTAAATCCTAATATGAAAGAAGTAGTAAGAAATGAAGTCATTAAACTCTTAGATAATGGAATCATTTATTCTATTTCTGATAGCAAATGGGTAAGTCCGACTCAAGTTGTACCTAAGAAATCTAGAGTTACTGTAGTCAAGAATGAGAATGATGAATTAATTCCAACTAGAACTGTTACTGGTTGGCGAATGTGCATTGACTATAGAAAACTCAACTCAGTCACTAGAAAAGATCATTTTCCATTACCTTTCATGGATCAAATTTTAAAAAGAGTTGCAGGACACGAATTTTATTGCTTTTTAGATGGATATTCTGGATATAACCAAATTGCAATTGCACTTGAAGATCAAGAGAAAACAACTTTTACATGTCCTTTTGGTACTTTTGCATATCGAAGGATGCCTTTTGGATTATGTAATGCACTAGCTACATTCCAACGATGCATGCTTAGTATTTTTAGTGACATGGTTGAATGTTTTCTTGAAGCCTTCATGGATGATTTTTCTGTTTTGGTAATTCATTTGACGATTGCTTATCTAATTTAGAAAAGGTTTTGATCAGGTGTGAAGAAAAGAATCTTGTGCTCAATTGGGAGAAATGTCACTTCATGGTAACAACTGATATTATTCTTGACACATTATATCATCAGAAGGTATTGAGGTTGATAAATCTAAAATTAAGTTAATTGCCAATTTGCCAACACCAAAGACTGTGAAGGAGATTAGATCATTTTTAGGACATGCTGGTTTTTATAGAAGATTTATCAAAGATTTTAGTATAATATCTAAATCTTTTTGTAATCTTCTAACAAAAGACACTATTTTTGAATGGACTGAAAACTGTGAAAATGCTTTTGTTAAGCTTAAAAGCATGCTTACGTCTGCTCCAATCATGCAGCCTCCAGATTGGACTTTACCTTTTGAAATAATGTGTGATGCTAGTGATTATGCAGTTGGAGCTGTCTTGGGATAAAGAAAAGATAAAAAACCATATGTTATTTACTATGCAAGTAAAACTTTAAATGGTGCTCAATTGAATTATACAACAACTGAAAAGAATTACTTGCTGTGTAGTTTTTGCATTGGATAAATTTCGATCTTATCTTGTTGGCTCACCAATTGTTGTTTTCAGTGATCATGCAGCTTTGAAATATCTTTTGTCAAAAAAAATGCTAAACCAAAACTGATTAGGTGGATTCTCTTACTCTAGGAATTTAATGTTACTATTCGAGATAAAAATGGAGTAGAGAATGTAGTGGCTGATTATTTGTCGAGACTTGTTTGTGATGACTCATTTCAAACCACACCTATTAATGACACTTTTCCTGATGAACAATATTTAATGTTTCTATTTTACCTTGGTTTGCTGACATTGTTAATTTTCTTGTAACAGGAAAGATGTCATCACATTGGAACTCTCAAGATAAAAAGAAGTTTTTGACTGAGGTTAAAAAATTTTATTGGGATGATCCATACCTATTCAAATATTGTCTGGATCAAATCTTTCGAAGATGTGTGCCTGACAATGAGATAGGTAATATTGTCAAATTTTGTCATTCAGAAGCATGTGGTGGTCATTTTTCTGTAAAAAAAACTACTGCAAAAATCTTGCAATGTGGATTTTATTGGCCAACTCTTTTCAAAGATACTTACACTTTCTGCAAAAGTTGTGAAAATTGTCAAAAGTTAGGGTCCCTTTCAAAGAGAAATATGATGCCCCTACACCCTATCCTAGTGATTGAAATCTTTGACTATTGGGGTATTGATTTTATGGGGTCATTTTCATTATCATTTGGTTTTCTTTACATATTGGTTGCCATAGATTATGTTTCAAAATGGATCGAGGCAATTCCTTGTCGAAACAATGATCACAAAATAGTGATAAAATTTTTGAAAGAAAATATTTTAAGTCGATTTGAAATTCCTAGATCTATTATCAGTGATGGGGGAAAATATTTTTGTAACAAAGTTTTCGGAACTTTAATGAAAAAATATGGAATCATACATAAAGTTGCAACCCCTTATCACCCTCAGATAAATGGACAAGTTGAACTTGCAAATAGGGAGATAAAACAAATTTTGGAGAAAACAGTTAACCCAAACCGTAAAGATTGGTCTCTTAGACTTACCGATACACTTTGGGCATATAGAACTGCTTTCAAAACATCATTAGGCATGTCTCCTTATAGGATAGTTTATGGAAAACCTTGTCATTTACCTGTTGAACTTGAACATAAAGCTTATTGGGCAATCAAAATGTTTAACTTCAACCTTGATGAAGCTTCAAAATTGCGCAAATTGCAAATCAATGAACTTGAAGAACTGAGAAATGATGCATATGAGAATTCTAAAATTTATAAAGCAAGAATCAAAGATTTTCATGATAATAAAATTTCAAGAAAAATATTTGAGGTTGGTCAAAAGTTTTGCTTTATAATTCTCGATTGCATTTGTTTCCTGGAAAATTGAGATCAAGGTGGAGTGGTCCTTTTGTTGTAAAAAAAGTATATTCTTATGGGGCGATTGACATTGAGAATCCTAAAAATGGTAACATATTCAAAGTAAATAGATAAAGAGTTAAATCATTTCTAGAAAATCAATTTTCACAAGAGGAAATTCTTTTTCTTTCTAACCTTGTTATGATTAGTGTTGTATATATTTTTTTATCTGACATTATTTTTTTTTTCTTCTCTTCTTCTTCTTTTATTTTTTATTTTTTCTTTTCTCGGTTAAATGGCGGATAACGGTACTCCGTGGCTATAAAAGTCGGACTTGTCAGTTTCCCAAACAACTGAAATCTTTGTACAAATTTTCTTTGTTTTTCTCATTCTCTTTTCTTGTTATTTTCAAAATGGGTGACATATTTCTAACTCTCAAGAAGCGATTTCTTTTTCTTCCTAAAAATGCAATTTTGAAAATTTATAAAATCAGGATTGAAAGATTGAGGATGCTTATGCACAAGGGCATTCCGGAGGACATACGATGGATAATTGAAGCAAAGGTAAGGGTAGGTGAGTTTTCATATGAGTTTCAAGATTTGCTTACTAGATACATGTCTGGTTTTGGTAAAAGCACATATTCAAAAAAACGAAGGGCGAAAAAAATGAAGTTTGTCATATTTGTGCTAGATGGACTTACAACACAAAGTGTCGTTCTTTAGGAATGGTCTCTAAAAATCGAGAAGATAAACTTAAATTCATTATGGATGGACTGAGTAAGGAGTCTTTAGATCACATTATATTGACTCTTGAGACGCATTCATGTGGATTGGTACAACGTGTAATTCTTGATTTATGGGATCGTTTTCGAAATGAATATGAGTTTTATAGTCTTGAGAATCTGACATTAAAAGACCCTGTTTGCCAGTTTATAAGAAAACTGGATGGGAAGCATATCCTCGACCCATAGAGGGCGTTTAAGCCGTTACTGGACGTAAAACCAGAGGAAGATGTGAGCTACAATCACAACTACATGTACATACACGTGGTAGTAGGTATGACCATTGGAGATGAGCTGAAAGTGTCACACATTCAGGACAGAATGCCTAATATGTTAAACAATGCGGATGCATTCATAATTCTACCTGGCGGTTTTGATCATGCTGGCGAAAAAAGAGTTTATTTCAACTTCTGCGAGAAGAATCATCATTTCTGCTCCAACACCTGACCAGCTAATTGATCAACTTCTAGCATATGTGCCAAAACCTGATCCAGTCTTGGCCAATGTGGATTGGTCCAATAGGAACAATGGTCAAAAACGCAAATTGAAATTGACTCTCAGTCTGTGATACTTATTGTTAATGATTTTATCTAATAGTATGTGTGTTTTTTTTTTTTGTTTCAGCTTTATTAGCCGCATTTCAGGTGATATCTTTCAAACTTTACTTTCCTATCTATTTTTGACATTGGGGACAATGTCTCGATTAGGTTGGGGAGAGGGATAATTGATATCATGACTTGTATATTCAATGTGTTTTTTTTTTAGTATATTAAAAAAATATAATAATAAAAAATAATAATAATAATAATAATAAAATAAATAAATAAATATAAATCAAGCGTGTTTTTTTGCTGGGTCCGTTGAAAGCATGAAAAAAAAGGTGGCTGAGTAAAGGGTAATTATAACACTCTTGAGACGCATCCCTATTTTTTGCATAATATGGCAGGTTTGTAAAGTTTTTAACAAGTGTTTGTGAATTACCAATATTTTTTTTGAGTCGTATAGGTTCTTCCAACTTCAATGATTAAAATTAAGCATGAATAATATGGTTTAATTGATGATGGTGTTGTTTTGGACTTTGATGTTGTTATTTGGTTAATATATTTTTGCGATAATTATACTCAAATTTTATTTTGCACAAATAGTTATGTTATTTAGTGTGAAGACAATCATGTCAAAATATATAGTTCTTATGTCCTTACTCTAATCATCACTTGAATCTTCAACATGTAGGGATTGAGTATTAGAACTTTTACTTTTGGTCTGTCGAGGTGAACCACTGATAGTGCACTACTAGAAAAATGATTAAGGCATTAGGCTTTCTAGCACCATTGCCAAATCAGCTTGTTCCTATATGATATTTAAAGAAAACATCCCCTTAGTAAACCACTTTGAGCCTTACAATAAATAAATATATATATATTTTTTTTTGTAACCATATCTTTTTACCTAATCTAAATACACTATTATCCAACCCTTGTTCTAAAAATGATTGGAGTTTAAGAGACATTCAATTGAAAGCTTGGACTTACAAAAGAAATTTAGGTTGGGATAGAAGATAAGTGTGGGGGAGTTTCTCTATATAAAAAAAAAGAAAAAAGACAATATAAAAAAAAAAACAATATAAAAAAAAAGTTGCAACTAAAAATGAGATGTTGCAAGATGAATAAGAGGGGTCCAATTCAATAACAATAGACTCCAGTGTGAAATTTGTGGAGTTGGAGAATTCTTCATCGATAAATTTTATGTCTCTGATTCCATGAAGTTTTTAGAACCTTTGTTGGCATTCTATCCTTTTATTTCTTAGCTACATCACCACCTTTTGGCCCCATTACAACCTTTGTTAAAAACCTTTTGATTTCGTGTGGTGCCTTCAGTGTAGTGGAGATTTGCACCAAAGGAAGAGCCTATGATGTTTAACTTTTCTGTTAGAGATTGGGTGATGGTTTTGTAAGGTTTTATGAGAATTCACTTATTTGAAACATGCATAGTTTCATCACTATTGACATTAACTGTCCACACACACACTTGAGTATGATTATTGTGGAAATGTATTGATTTTTGAATGACTAAGAGTTAAACTCAACACTTGTTTGATTTTATTTCCATATTACTTTGTTGCTTCATGAGAATAAAAGTTGAAAATAGTTATTATAGGTGTTTGTAGGTATCACTGCTGGAAACCTTCACGAGACTATAACTCGTCCTCTATGGGCCACCTAGGGGTTTAAAGGTTTGTTGCATATGCTAAATGCAATCGTGATTTTCTACGAAAGTGGATTAGTTTATGTTTGTTTTAAGCTTGCTCGAGGACAAGCAAGGGTTAAGTGTAGGGGAATTTGATAAGTGCATATTTTGACATATTTTTATATCAAATCCTTTATACTTTTCTTGCTTTATTCTTGTTAATATTCTTTTTTGGAGGCTTAGCCCAATTCAGTCTTGATGATAGCAGAAAATTCATCCAAGTAATTACACAAAATAGATCACCAAAATTCAGATCAGAGTTCAGCCTAGTATTGACTTATTTTACCAATTCGGTTATATATCTTGAGCCCAAATTTATTTTGGTCTGAAATTCGGATATGTTATACCCAAGGGGTAAATAAACAAGTTTGTTGAAGACATGATGATGTGAAAATGTGTCGAAATGGTAAAACCATAGGCTGCAAGTTGCTGCTGATGTTACAGGGCAGCTCTTGGACATGACTCGGTAATTTAATCATATTTCCTTCATCCGATCACCAAATTTGACAAAAGATATATGAAAATATATCAACGTTGAAAGATCTACAATTTTTATTCTTTACGTATCTTCAAACTCTGGCTGTATCTGACCAAAAAATATAATTCAATTCAGTGGATGAGAAATTTATGTAACAACTTACCAACTCTTGGCAACTAGCATACCACTTGATTAACCCCTCCATTATTTATTTGGCCTCTAGCTTACTCCAAGTACTATAAATAGGCCATGTATTCAGCTTGTAAGAGGGGGGTAGAGGGTTTCTTTAGGCTAAGTTATCTAGTTTGTATTGTAAGTTTTCTAGTAGTAATAGAAATGCATTCTCTAGTTTCTCTTATATTTTTAGTCTTTGTTACTTTTATTATGTCTTTCTAAATTTCATTTTGCTGAGGAAAAAGGGTGAATCTCTTGATGGAGGAAGAGAAATGGTTATAAGGGTAGAAATTGTTTAAGTATGTTGTATTATTATTATTATTTTTGATCTAAACCCTACTTATTTTTGTGGTGATTCTTGATTTATGTATCTCCAATGGCACAACAAATACTTGGGTTCATTTAGCTTATTGTACGGTTTTACCCCACCGACTGCTAATGTGAAACCTTGATTTGTTGTTGACGAAGGAGTATATAAATGCTTGATCCCATAAATAAGTGTTGGCATTAAGAGATAATTTGCAATAGTAAGACAATATCATGATTACCTTATTGCATGAGTTACTTGATAATATCTTTCCATTGGAACCTTCGTTGTGTATGGATTCCAATTATGGCAATTAATAGAGGTAAAAAGAATAAATAACCATTTATTTATCCAAAACTCAAGAGTGGATCCCTAATCCTCAGTACTTTTATTATTTCGGTTTTTTTTTAGCTACATCATACATTAATTGTTCATATATTTTTGATTCACATAAACTCCATCTTTTTATAAATATAAACTTGAATTCTTCAAACAACTTCCCTGTGGATCGACCTCGGACTCACGAGAAATTTATTACTTATTACAACCTGCACTTGGGTTTGCAACCTTAAAGTTGTAGCAAAACTAGTTGACATCAACTGGGCTGACAAAGTTGTTGCTCTTATTCATGTTCAAAAAGGATTACATTATATTGAAAAACAACATAAGTTTTTAGAAATAAAGGTAAACATTGTTAAAATTCAAAGTGCATCAAGGTGTAGAATTTCTTGAGGTTGACCATATTCTAGGTACGGGGCACATCTCTCCCATCCATTCTTTGTAGTCAATACACTGCTGCATTCACAATCTCTACTATCTTATATGGGCCTTTCCACTTAGGGTCAAGTTTTTTTATAGGACGTGAAACTTCAGCCTTCCTTAAAACAAGGTCTTCTACTTGAAAGGATCTGGAGTGTACCTTCATATTATATACTCTCGCCATACGCGCTTTATACATTTCCGAACAAGAGGCTATTTTTTTCCTTAATTCTTCTATCAAATCGAGGTTTACTCATAAAGCAACGTCATTGTGTTGTGGTGCGTAATTCATCATTTGCCAAGATGGTTTCCCTATTTCTGCTGGCGTGATAGCCTCAATTCCATATATGAGGTTAAAAGGAGATTCTCCGATCGTAACCCATGGAGTAGTGCGATATGCCCACAAAATGTTAGGTAACATATCTACCTATCCTCCTTTAGCACTTTCAAGGCGCATCTTAAGGTGTTGCAAAATGATTCAATTGGTAACTTTTGTTTGACTATTTGCTTAAGGGTTTTCGACCAAAGTGATGAATTACTTGATTGACAATCCTTGGCACCACTCTCGTATTTTTGTTCCCGTGAACTGAGTTCCATTGTTAGATATTAAAGCTCACGGGATGCCAAATCTACAAATAATGTTATTCCATGGAAATTTGATCACTTCTTTCTCCGTGATCCTTGATAAAGGTTCTGCCTCCACCCACTTCGTGAAGTAATCCATAGTCACTATCAAAAAATTTCTTTAACCTGTCACTGGTGGAAAGGGTCCGACAATATCCATACCCCATTAGGAAAATGGATACGGGCTCTCAATAGGATGCAAGAGTACTACTGGGCGATGTGGGATATTGGCGTGTTCTTGGCAAGTTTGATATCTCATGACCAGATCTCTTGCGTCATTCTACATGGTAGGCCAAAAGTATCCTTGGCAAAGTGCTTTTGCCGCGAGGGATTTGCCCCCTAAATGGTTTTCACAAATTCTTTCATGAATCTCATGGAGCACATAATTGGATTTAGTTGGGGTGAGACACTTCAAATATAGTTGAGAGAAACCTCTCTTGTAGAGCTCTCCATTAATAATTAGAAAGTGTTTTGCCCTGGTCTTCAATTTCGGGCGTCTATGGGGTTCTCCGAGAGCTCTCTTGTTAAGTATTGGATGATATTGTTTTTCGAACTCAGCTCCTCTTTGTTCATGCAAAGAATTAGCAGGTCTACCCCATCAATCTCTTTCTGGATGGATGATAGAAAGGTAATCTTTCTGGTGTTAATACTGGTCATGGAACTGGCCAATTTAGTGAGTTGATCTGCCATCACATTATCTGACCTTGGTATTCACTAAATTTCATACTCTTCTAGTTTCGCTAATAGGTCATGTGTTAAGCTTAGATACTTGATCATTTTTTCATCTTTGACTTCATACTCTCCCATAACTTGGTTTACTACTAACTAAGAATCACTATAAATAGCTAGCTTTCTTGCTCCCGCCGCAAAGGCAAGTTTAAGACCTGCTAGTAGCACCTCGTATTTTGCCTCATTGTTCGAGGTAAGGAACTCAAACTTTAGAGCATATTCAAACTTATCGCCTTGAGGACTTTCTATGATTATCCCAGCTCCACTTTTGGTTGATGTAGATGAACCATCGACGTAGAGAGTCCAAGTAGGTAATGAGCTAACTGCTTCGTCAGTCGTCATTTCTACCAAAAAATCAGCAATGACTTGAGCTTTTATTGTAGGGTGAGGACAAAATTTGATTCCATGCTTGCTGAGTTCAATTGCCCATTTGACCATTCTACCCGACATTTGTGGATTTGAGAGCACTTGCTTGAGGGGGTGATTGGTCAACACCACCACTGGATGATATTGAAAATATAAGCGGAGCTTTCTTGCAGTAGTGATGAGAGCTAGGGCTAGTTTCTCTATGTTGGGGTATCTTTGCTCTGCACCTTGTAAAATCTTGTTGATGTAGTAGATGGGTTGCTGAGTTTGACCAACTTCTCGAACCAAAACTGCACTAATTGCCTTAGTCGCCACTGTTAGATAAATGAATATGGTCTCTCCTATTTTCAGCTTGGTAAGCAGCGTGGGGATACTAAATATCTTTTTAGGTTATCAAAGGCTTGTTGACACTCCTCGATCAACTCAAAATTCTTCCCTTTATGGAGCACCTTGAAGAAATAGAGTCATTTATCTGCTGATCTTGAAATAAAATGGTTCAAGGCCGCAAGTCTTTCAGTTAGTTGTTGAACGTGTTTGATATATCATGGAGGGGGCATGTTCAAAATTGCATTAATCTATTCTGGGTTTGTTTCTATGCCCTTTTTAGATATCATATACCCCCAAAACTTCTCATCCTGCACACCAAATGTGCATTTTGTAGAATTTAGTTTCATTTGGTATGTTCTCAAAATGTTGAAGCACTCTTCTAAGTCTGACATATGGTTGCACGTTTGTTTGCTCTTGACCAACATGTCATCGATGTATACCTCCATGTTGTGGCCGATCAAATCTGTGAACATATTATTAACTAAATATTGATATGTAGCTCCTGCATTCTTCAATTCAAAAGGCATCACCCTATAGCAATATATCTCCCGGTCTATTACGAAGCTCGTCATCTCTTGATACTTGAGAGCCAATTTGATTTGATTATATCCTTGATATGCATCAAGAAAATTCAACAGTTCACAACCTGAAGTGGAATCCACTAGCCTGTCTATACAGGAGAGAGGAAATGGATATTTTGGGCAAGCTTTGTTTAAATTCGTGAAATCTATGCAAAGACGCCACTTGCCTCCCGATTTGGGTATGAGGACTACATTGGCTAGCTACTCTAGATATTGGACTGGATGGATGTATTTGGTCGTTTATAACTTGTTGACCTCTTCTTTGATATGTTGAGATCTTTCAGGGCTAAAGGTTCTTTTCTTCTATTTGATTAGCTTCATACTTAGATTAACGTTCAGCTGGTAAAGTGCTAACTCTAGTGGTATTCCCACTAGTTCCTCCATACTCCAAGCAAATATGTCAATATGATGTTTAAGAAAAGTTGACAAGTGGTCCTCCACTTTTGGGGCGAGGCTAGTTTCAATCTTGGTTGTCTTCAAGGGGTTTTCAAGGAGCAGTTACACTATCTTTAATTCCTCAATAACTTTTAATTTCATACTATCAGGCTTCTTATTCCTATCTTATAATTCTCCATCAACGAAATTCACAAACTTTCTTTTTTCCTTCTTGGGAAGGTCATCACCATCTCCTTGTCGCTTCAGATTTGCAGTTGTTTTTTCCAAAGTATTTTCGTAGCATTCCCAAGCTATCTGTTGATCCCCGTTAGCCTTACCGATCTCTTCATTAGTGGAAAATTTCAACTTTATATGGCAGGTAGAGGCTATGGCATGGAATAGATTCAAACAAGGCCTCCTAAGGATTATGTTATATGTTGAAGGGGCATTGACCACTAGGAATTTCACCATCTTTGTTATCCTTCTAGGGTATGACCCTAAAGAGAAAGGGAGAGCAACCTCCCCTAATGCTTTCACCACTTTACCTTCAAATCTTGTTAATGGTGTGTTCACTAGGCTCAATTGATCATTGTCAATACCGAGTTTTAAGAACGCATTATAGAAATTATGTCGGCAGAGCTTCCGCTATCAACTAAAATCTTCTTTACCCAAAAATTTGAAAGAGTTGCTGAGATAACCAGGGTGTCATTATGTTGCTCTCGTCGCCCCTTTAAGTCAGACTCTCCAAATGTCAACTGCTCTATAGATGTTTGTAGTTGATATACTTGTTCGCAGGGATAACTAGAAGGGATATAAGAATTGACTTTGCTTGTTGCATGCAGTAGGGTTCTCCTAGCATTTGATGAATCTCCACTGTCAGGTCCTCCTAATATAATTGTTATTACCTCAACCGTTGGTAAATTCTTTCCTCTTCCTCTACCATGGTGTTTCTAATTATCGCATCTATTCTGTTCTCTATGTGGTTTCTGCTGCTTAGAAGCATTACGTTGGCGTTGATCTCGGCGGTTGTTATTAGCCTTGTCAACAAATTTAGTAAGATAGCCTTTGCGGATCAACCTTTCGATCTCTTGTTTCAAATGAAAATAATCTTCAGTTGTATGTCCTCTATCTCGATGGAAACAACAGTACTTGTCAAATTTCGCTCTTTTGGAACTTTCTCTCAATGGGCGAAGTGGCTAAATCAAGCCATGCTGCTCTGCCACCATTAAAACTTCAGACAATCTAACATTGAGGGGAACAAATCGAGTGTATGTATTCGGGGGAGGAGGGCGCGTTTCCTCATTTCTTCATTCTGGCCTATATTCATCTCGTTGCTTCTTTTTCCCATAAGTTGTTAGTCCGGCCGCTTCTACAATGCGAATATACTTTTCAGCTCTCTGCAACAACTTTTCAAGTGTTGCAGGAGATTTTCCAGCAATGGAATCTTTAAATCTCCCATAGCGGAGGTTTTGTTGCATTATTCCTACTAACAACTTATGATTGATATAGGGGACCTCATGAACACCTTTCACGAAACGTTTAACGTAATCACGGAGTGGCTCTCCCTCCTTCTAGGTGATCAAGAACAAGTACACGGTCATTTTTGGATATTTTTTATTAATGAAGAACTTGTGTAGAAAACGTTGAGTAAGTTGTTCAAAGCTGGTAATTGTCCCTCCAGAAAGTTGATTAAACCAAGGGAGAGCTCGCTTGGTCAACGTGGTTCTAAAAATCTTGCAGTATGCGACATCGCTTAAATTATATAGGTCAGCCTTTGCAAAAAACCTATCTAGATACTTCTGAGGATCCCCAGTCCCGTCATATTCTGACAGATTAGTTTTCTTAACTTTTACTGGGAGGGACTCCGCCAAGATAGCTGAAGAGAAGGGGCTACGATTCGGAGGGAGAACTGCTAATGGGGTAGTATTCTCCACATAAGTATGTGTCCTAGAGGATAAGTTAGTTGATCGATACGAATGTGTGACCCTACTATTGGAGTTGACGGCATGGTATGTGTCATATTGGTATCGTTTCGTCGCTTGACCTTATCTTCTGGTCAAGAAGTGTGACTGTTCATTTCCTCTCGTGCTCTACTAATAAGTGGAGTTGCAGGCCTTGATCCATCTTGGCCAGGAGTAGGGGATGAAGTGCAACTCCCTTAGGGGGTTTCTGGGAAGCGCTCTCTATGATATGCTGCATCAAATAGGGCAACCACTTCAGCCGCGGCCCTGACAATCATTTCTTCGATCATCTTCCACAAAGCTCCTTCAATAAGTTGGACTCTCAATTCGTCTTGAAATGGTGGGAGTTGGTTTATGGGATTGTTAAGGGGCAGTCGTCGCATAACACCATTGTTCTAGACATTTCGAATCAAGGGGTCAACTGGTTGTTCTAAGGCTCTTCTTGCTAGGGGATCACTTCCTTGGATACTAGCCTCTCGAACTGATCTAGATATGGTCTGCATTTATCAACAATCAGGTAGATTTCCCACAGACGGCGCCAAAAATGATGTGGACATCACCTCCTTTTAATGGACTGTACAAGCTAGAGCGCTAGTCAATCACAAAACTAGTGGGTTGCTACCTGCGTTACGAATTAATGTTAAAGGTGTCGAAAATTATCCGGCGAAAACCCTTCTACGCTCAAGTCAGTAAACTATTTAAGTAAATTAAAAAAGAAACAAAGAATACTTAAGTTTTAATTGAATACGTATCTTTTAATTATGAAAATAAGAAAATATTTATCACGAAAAATAAATTTTTTATAAATTATTGATTCTTTAATTCATTGAATTTTATTTTTTTTTAATTTTTTAATTCATATTATTTAAACTATCCCCTCATAATAATACTTCGGTGCAATCATGGGCTGAGCCGTGGTAATAAGAATAAGCTAATCACTATCAACCATCAATTTCCGTTGCCACTTCTTCTCAATTATTGCGCTGATTTTTTATTCTTTTGACTCTTTCTTTCATCCATTCATGCAACTTATGTTTATTGTTTATCTATTTGAACTTTTATTCCAAGTTATAGAGTAGTTATACATGTAACTCTTTTTATATTTGTCTAATATATGTATATATCAAATGATTTTTGAAATAAATAATTTATGTTTGTAATGATTCATACATTGTTATGTCTCATCATTTTTTATATATGGCTCCATACTTTAAGGGGCGATCGGCCCCCCAACTCTATATATTTTTTTAATTTGTATAAATTTTTATATATAATATTATTAAAATTTTAAAAATTACTCTCTTAAATAATAAAAAATATTTTTTTATTTACTATTTTTAATAAAAAAAAAAAATCTTACCCTCGCACGTCCATTTTCTGGCTCCCCACTGGTTCTATACCTACTAATTTAACCATTTGATTTCATAATCCTCTTATAATCTCTTCACCATTTTTTCTTTCTCAAGACAAATCTAGGAGAACGCTATGGCGTCCCCTAAATTCCTGCTAAATCCATATACATTTGTTTGGCCTTCATTAATTTATTCCTCTCTTTTTTGGGGGACTTTTGTCAATTATTTGTCCATTCCCCTTATGTATTTGGAAAATTGCAAAAAAAAAACTAATAAATGTATTAAATTAGTGAGAAAGAGAAGAAGTAAAGTTGTACAATTTACGATGTAGTTTTATTAAGAGGCAGAAATATATCAATAATGATATTCCATCATGTTTTCAGAAGCTAGATTTTTTTTTAAACTAAAACTATTTGAATGTTGTAGTCTTAGTTTTTAGATTTTTTTTCAAAGCATTTAGGCATTTAAAATAATTTAAATTAGCAATATAAGCGTTAGGTTTTTTAAGCATACATGATAACTTAACTGTATCAATTTTACCCCTGATTCACTGATATTGCTTGTAGTGATATATTTAGAAATTAAAATAATGCTTACTCTAAGATTTCTCTCAAAAATATTGTTAATTGAGGTAGAATTTTTTTTCTCACTTAAAGTTAATCAATATAATTTATGAATCTTATGTTTACACAAAGAAAGTTAAATCTAACTTATATGTCACATAGAATTTAATATTTTAGTTAAATAAACTCATCATACATATTAGAAAAAATTACTGAAAATCTCTCAACATAAATTTTTATATCAAAAAATCCGTGAAAATATTTTTCAGTCCAAAAAAATCCATTCCACCAACTTTTCATTCCAAAAGAATTCCATCATGAATTTATATCATATTTTTGGACAAAATCACCCTAGGATTTCTTACATTAAAAAACTCTTTATTTATTCATATTTAATCTAAAAAATTAGTTTTTGTTTTATTTGTAGTAAAACCTTTTACAAAACTTAATTTACATAATCACAGCTTTTCATGTCACTGATATTGACAACATACATGAGATAAGAAATCGAATATTTCACTAAAATTTGGAAATGTGGTCACAAATTCCAACTGATACGTCTCCTATTAATTTATAGGAGTGGTTTGTCACGTTAAAGCCAAACGTGGCCTGCAAAACTACAATGTAAAACATGACACGTGTGAATGGTCCCGGCAATAATATGCCCAACACGAAAGGAAACGCAATGAATGTAGAATTCAAGACCCGTTCAAACGGTCTGGAATGGTCTTACGCTAATGATGCAATGTTAGGAAAAATACTTATAAAGGAAATTTTAGACAGAAACGAATTTAAGGTGTTTAACATATTTTTTTTAAGTGATAATTGATTATTATAAATTCATTAATGGATTGAATGACAATTCAGATACAATAAATCGAAGTTTGTAAATAGCAATTTTAAAATCTTCTCTGAAGAATTATAAAAGAAATAAAAAATTATGTGAATATGACAGATAGAAATCCGGAATGAATGAGTTTCTGATTTTGGCACTTGTGTATTTATAAAGAAAATTATACAATTTTTTGAATACTTGCAATGTTTGAATTAAATGTTATATTCAAATATTGTACTATTTTAAATCAGACTGAAAACTATTTGAATTGATTTACAACTCTTTAGAAAATTTATAGATGCAAATTTGGCAAGATAATCAAATTTGAAAAATTTGAAAAATTATTTCTTGAAAAAAATAAACAAACTATTATTTATTTCCTTGGATACACATGGCACGTGTCCAAGTAGCGACTGCATTTATATTAAAATAAATATATATTAAATTTCATTCCCTGGATATTTACTTCCAAGTTCTATTTTGAACTTCTAGAGATGTATCTCTTTTTAAAGAATTTTAAACTCTTTTATTTGAGACATGCCTATTTCCATATTAGAAGCTACTTCTATCAGTAATCACTGATAATTTGTTCGCAACTGAGATAACAAGACAGGCCATTGGCCATTCAGCCAGAGAAACAACTATTTGAACCACTAGTCAAGTTCAAGTTCCTATTTGTACACGGCAGTCTACCTGAGAAATATATCAATTTCCACATTTCAAGCTTGGGTGGTCATGCTGCGGACAATTGAAAACAAAATTTTTTGATGAATGGAGATGAGCAAACAAGTCTAAGAGGGTGCATTCCCCATTTACTTGCTCCAGAACTACTCCAGAACTAATACAGTATAGAATTTAGTTCTACATAGCTCGCCAAATCATCGTCTCCTCATCAGCTGAGCCAAGATTATATTAGAGTAATGTTGCCTATGAAACAGGAATTATGCAGCTGACGGGAACAGATGATGCAGACATGAGATTTCCTAGCAACGTGCCATGAATGACTCTGGCGATGATTGTTGAGCAAATAAGGAATTTGCAAATATGAAGACACAGGTTTCTTGTGTTTTATTAAATCATATACCGCACAGGAAGACTAAGCATGAGCTTTTCCGCTCCCAAGTGTGAGCTCCAGATCATCCATTCCAATTTCATGTATTTTTTCACCTTCCCATGCCTTTACTGCACCATTCTCAAACTCAAATTCAGGGCCTCGTGCCCTCTTTGCTGCTGCTCCCCATCCAAATTCACCACAAGCATCAAATGTGCCCTGGAGAGAAGTCTGCTGAGCCATAGGTTCTACAAGATTATAAGTAGGTGAAGTGGGAGCAGCAGGGGATGGCCCTGTCTGGAAACCGACCCACCGTGCAGAATTAACTGTGGAGACATCAAACTCATCACATTCTGGAATTGGGGCAGGTGTAAAACGTCGGCGGCGTGTAGGGCTAGATGGGGCAGAGGCAGCGAAAATAGGGTGAATAAAAGAACCGTTGGGAATAGATTCCCATTGAGGTTTGGGCTTTGAACTTCTGGTTGGAGAGGAAAGAGGTGGCGTAACAGGGGCACTATTGGATATACGCAGAGGAGGAAGGGAGGGGATCACTAAGTTGTGAAGGAAAGGAAGAATGTAGGAGGTCGGGTTTCCATCAGAGCGCGATGGACTTGGAAAGGATGATGATGTTGGGCTAGCATGATAAGAAGGTGCAGGACTGGGGAAAGCTGAAGAATTTGGGCTTGGTTGGATTGATGAACACACACTGATATTTTTTGAAATCATTGGAGTATCAGCTGGGGGTGGCTTTCTTCCCTGAGCAAGTGAAATTATATCAGAGTCAGCATCAGGTGGGACTAAACAACAGGATATGAGACATCATTGTTAAAAGAAATCCACATATGCCAAATTAATTCAGAAAAAGACACTTGTGTGTCAAATTGTTTGCAAAAGGAATTGGAAATTAAAATGAAATCATCATGAGGAAGAAGTTATATTCCTGACAGAGAGCTGAGACAAATAGGGTCCAAAACAAACCCTCTTAGCAGATTAAAATACAACTATGATATGTTATATATTAAGAAATTTAGACATCCTATTATTCACAGTTCGGCAAGAAGCATAATCACCTCAAGTATCCAAATTTTGATCCTCTCATTTTAGATCACAACATAAGCTTGCATAGTTCAAGTATCAGCAAATAATAATACAAAAATGCCTAATTACCTTCAAGAAAGCATTGAGAAAGCCTGTAATATATCGATCAAATAGTAAAGGAGCGATGAACAATACAAAATTAGAAAGAAACTTTGCACATAGTAAATATAATATAGGCGTAAATTTTTTCACTTGCCTACGAAATCTACAAAGAGCAAAATATTCAATTCCCTGACATCCAAATCAAGGCGTTTTTCCAAAAATTCACGGATATGCAGATTAGATCCGAAAAGGCCAAATCAAGAAACACAAAATACAAATGACTAATTCCACCAATAATTTAAATCAAGGTAAAATCAAAACACATTAAAAAAAAAGAAAGAAATAATTAATTAAGAGATAAAAGCGATGAATTGGAATGGGTATTGATTGTTGATTGACCTTGCGATACGTGGTGCCATCTTCTTCAACAACCCAACCAGCTTCGGCGCAGAGGGCCTTGAGTACTTCATTGTTATCACAGTGTTTAGGGAGCTTGTAATTGCCCTGAGCTCGAAGCCCGGCGTAAATCTTGGCGGCGATGGCTCTTCTCCTCCTCTCTCTTCTCTTGTTGTTCTCCCTCTCCTTCCACGTCGGCAGCCGCCCCGCTGATGAACCACCCGCTGTCATTGTACTTCCTCGGCCCCCAAGAAAACACCTTCACCCCGCGCCACTCTCTTTGTCTGAGTGTGTGAACTCTGTGTATTATTGGAGTAAATAATAGTTGTTGAGGAGGGGAGGGCCTGAACAGGGACATGGTGGTCACGAGGACAATGCCCCCACGCTTTATTGGAATTTGTTGTCTAATTCTAAATTGCTGACACAATAAGTAAAATTAATTATTATTTCCTCCATCTATTTAATTTTTATAAATTAATTAAAGTAATATAAAATAATAAGGTTTTAACTTTCTTAATTCCAAATAACATTTTCCATTTCAAATTTAATAATTTTAACACTTTATCTCAAAAATAAAATTTAAAAACTTTATTCTTTCAAATTTAATTATTTTAATATTTTACGTCAAAAATAAATTTTAATATTTTGCTTTCTTAATTTATATTTATTGAAGTAATTTATTTTCTTAACTTATATTTATTATATCAATTTGCCCCACATTTGATTTTCATATTAAATTTTAAAGAAATATTTTTCATTAGCCGCCGTCTCAAAATATGAGAAAAAGAGCATCATTATATTATTTTTATTATTATCAAGGCTAAAAATATGATAAACGGTGTTATATTTGCTCAAATAGTGTTCATAACACCATTTATTCTATTTTTATCATTAATAATCATAAAAAAATATTATAATACCTTTTTCTCAACTCTTAAGTGGGAAAAAATAAGGGATAATGGCTATTGAAAAATATTTTAAAAAATAATTTAATCTGAAAATAATATTAAAGGGCAAAGTACTGTATAAGTTGAGGGGCAAAGTGTTTAAAATTTTCTTTTGTGAATGAAATGCATAAATAATTAAATTGAAAGGAAAAATTATTTAAAATTAACTTTTGGGATTAAAATGCTAAAAATATTAAATTTAGGAGGAGGGAATGAATTGTTGTTTACCCTATTATTAAACTCTCAAAAAATTATTATAATGAATTAGTTCAAATATCAAATAATTTGACTTCATAAACTAATATAAAAAGAGCAGTAATTTCAGGATAGAGTATAAAAAACAATTGAAAACAAATAATTACAGAAATGGAAAATTCAGGTGAAGACGTACAAGTCATCTCAAGACATAGAAGTCAATTAAAAGCGTTTGAATGAAGTCATTGTGCGTCGCTTGGAATTTTCACAGAAAATCTTTCAATCTCTTCAAGGAAATTGACCCAAATTATTCTACGGTTGGACCATTTGAATTTGGGATTTCATTAAGGGAAACTTCAAAAAAATGTAAATTTTTATTTAATTCTAAAAGATAGATAACACGAATAGATATTTGTACCAAAAATAATCGAAGGAGATATTTGCTACTTATACATATGTTTCATTTTTCTTTTCTTCATTATATGAAACTACATTTAAATTTTTTCACAAATTGATACTTATTTTATAGGAGAAAAATAAAATAAGTTGAACATAAGATGATTGATTTAACCATGTTTATATCTCTGCCAATGCTTATGTCCATGTTGATATTAAGTATATATTACCAAATAATTGTTTAATTGGATTTTAAAAATAAATAAATAAATTAGAATCTAGTAATAGATCAGATATATTTTTTGAATAAAAAAATATTTTTTAATTTATTTACTCTATTTCATGACCGGACGTTACACCACAATTTTAAATTAAAAAATAAATTTCAAGAAATAACAAATTTATTCATCCCATAAATCACGGATTTGGTATGTTTTGCTTTAAAAATAATACTTAAATGAGGCCAGGATGAATCAAAAAAGATGAAAACATAATTTGGTTGAATAAAGTGAAATATTTTCCAAATAATAATAGGAGATTTACCCCAATGTATAATGTATTGATCCCAAAGTCCCAAATTCCAACCATATAATTTCTTAGTTAATAATAAGGTGGGGGATGGGCGGAGCAAACCGTAAATGGAGGACCCGACATAGTTCATACTTTGTGAGGCAAAAAATTAAATTAAATTAAAGGGTCGTGGGGCCCACCTTCTGAACAACTGCTTCAGAGTTGAAACAAACACGTCTGTTTGTCCCATAACGGGAGCTACCAGGACCTCCACGCTGTGGCTTTCAGCCCTTGGGCTCGGCTATGAAGCCCCTTTTTGTTTTTATTTTTAAAGGATAGTTTTTATTTTTTATTATTTAAAATTTTAAAAATATATTTATTTTATTCATTTTCATCATAAATATAATTTATCTTTATTTTCAAACACACTAACATTTTTCATCATTTTATGTACCTACCAAACTCATTTTTAAAACTACTAATATTTTTACATCTTTTTATAAAAAATATCATAAAATAAATATATTTTTATTTTTATATATAAAGCCAATATAGAAATATAACTAATTCAAATATATTTTTATTTTTATACAAAAAATTTAATAAATATTTCCAACCCTAAAAATAAGCGTGAAAATGAAATCAAACGAATTCACGTGGATCTATGACATTTGTTTCATTTTTATAGGTCAAATTTCACATAATACAACATTTTAAATTATTATTAAAAAATTAAATTTAATATATTTCTTATATTATTAATTTTAAAAATAATGAATAAATGTGAAAATATTTGTGTGAGCAATACTTAAATAAATTTTAGATAGAGAGAGAATAATATTAGAAAAAGGATAGATTATTACAAAAAATGTTAATTAAAAATGTGAGTATAATAAGCAAACAATCTAGCTCAAAAGTAAGCCAAGCCAAGCCAAACTAAGCTAGCCGCTTGGAGTTGGGATCTTAAACAACAAAGCAGCTAAACGCACGTGCGGGCACAGCGAAGCAGAGAAGCAAGCAAGCTGGCTGGGGCAAATTGATTGCGACAATTTTTTTATCTTTAATCCACCGTCATTCGTACCGTACTATGAATTAATAAATAGTAATAAAGTTTAGGGATATTCTATCCCAACTTTATCACTTATATATTTTTTAAATATTCAATTTTTGTTTATTTAAAGTAGTATTTATTATTTTGAATTGATCTTATCAATTATTAGTTAAATTGGTTAAATTGGTTACATCGATTGAACCGTCAATCTTTCTAAATTAATAAAAAATTAACTATATTTCTAATTATATTTTATAAGATGATAATATAATAAATTAATTAACATATATTATATTTTAAAAGAAAGAAAAGATAATGAATCAATGAAAACAATCATCTAACAAAATTTAAAATTCAATTAAATAAACACATACCATCAAATATTAAATTTATATTTTTTAAAAAATATACATAAAAATACTAAAAAAAATAACAGATATATAAAAATGAAACAAACAAAATATAAAATTCTTATGGATTAATGAAGAGAGATTTTGAATATTTTAAATCTCACTAACCAATTTAAAAAGAATAGTGAGAGTTGTACCAAAAAGACATGACTTCCCCCCACGTGCGGCAAAGGTGCTAGCCCGTGTGGGAGTGGGTGGGACTACATATTTTTCTATTAAGATATTGTTTTAAGGATGGGTTCAATGAATCTCATATGCATGTGATTCAATAAAAGTGTTTAAAGATATTAAATATTAATTTTTTATTAGTATATTAAATTTTGACATATGTTTATTTAACATGATACTGAAGTCATGGAGAGGGTGAGATTTTAGGATGGAAATCTTACCACTATTCATATTAAAGTAAAAAAAATAAAATTCTACATGCTAAAAATATGTATTAACATATATAACTTTGCACTAAAATGAGTAGTATAATTTGAAATAGCATTTTGTCTTCAACAAACTCAATTTTCAAGTATAATTAGGCTAATAAAATTAAAAAATTGAAAATGGGACCAGTCTGATCGGTTCGGATGATTATAAGGGTGAACTATTATAATTCTTATATTTGGTATTTATATGTATTATATTTTGAACATATATTCATGCATTTATTATTTGTAATATATTTGGAACACACACACACACACACATATATATATATATACACATATATATAATGCCATTATTTGAGTTAATCGATTTTCTAAAATTGAGCCAATTAATTTGACCAATGACCCAATAATCTAGTTGACTATCCAATTTGATTAAAATTCCAAACTTAAAAATATTAGTAAACAAAATACAATAAAATCTTCATAAATTAATAGCTTTAGGATCATAAAAATTTATTAATTAAAAATTGATATTAATAATTTTTAATTTACAGAGTGTATTTATAATTCAATAAATATATATTTAATCAACTAAAATTTTCATTGTATTTTACCAATCTAATTAATTGAATTTGAATTAATTCAAGTGTATTTTCAAATTTGTTGTATTTTACTAATTTAATCAATTGAATATAAAAAAAATTAAATATATTTATAATTCAATAACACACATTTAATCAATTCTAATACATTGTGTTTTACCAATCTAACCAATTGAATTTAAATTTAATATACTAAATATACATTAAATTAACCAAAAAAATCTAGATTCATTGTATTGCACTAATTTAATAAGAATATTTAATGAATTAAATTAAAAATAATCTTTATATAAACAAACACAAAACCTTCTTATATTTTATAGTTATGGTAGAAATGGTTGCACATTTTTAGATATTTAAAAAAATATAAAATATAGATACTTGTAAAGGAAGTTTCTTAAAGTTAGGTGATATATTTATTAGAAAATATTTTTATGAAGAAATTTATAGGAAATATCTTAGATATTTCTAGAAAAAAAATATTATATCAATTATATTTATAATTTTAACAAATTATTAATTTATAATATGAATGGAACCACGTTATTATATAATGAATTTTCAGAAAAGTATTATCATATTAATTTAACGGAGTTATTCACTTAGCTTATTAGCCTAAATCGGGAACATAGAAAATAATTTTATAATAGAAATTATTAATTTATTAAGTATTAATTTATAAAAATTCTACTAAAATCAATCCATGATCAGAAAAGAGTTACGACGACTGGCTGGGAGAAACCAAAAAATTACTTAATTATCCTTTCAAATCGAGTAATTCGAGTTGGTCCCTATTTAGCAGCCAAGTTGGCAGGTTAGTAAATTTGAAGTGCTCTCTCTGATATTACTTATTAGCAGTTGCAATTAAGATTTATAATGAAAATAAGAAAATAAAATTAATTATTTTTTTAAATAAAATTTAAATCAATAACAAGGAAAAAAAAAAAGAAACTTGAGCGAGAAAGTGGGTATCATTAAACAAAATGAAAGTCTCAACGAGAAAGATTTGAGACAATTAAAAAGTTTTTGAGTATTTATAAAAATATATATAAGAAAAAACTAATAAAATACTATATATATATATATATATAGTGGTTATGGGTAAAACGGATTGTTGGATCTTTAATATGATATGTGTTAAGTGACTATAATTATTATTTTGTCAAAATAATGACCCTCCCTTAGCAGTGATGATACATGTATAATGACAATTCAACAACAATACAAACTATTAAAATGATAATTTGTGATAAAAATTTTCTTGTCATTATGGATATATATTACTAGTTATAATAGTGATTATTTAAACACAATTCTCATTAGTATTAAGTTTGTGAAAAATATTATATTAATAAAATAATTTTTTTATCACATAATATAATTAATTCATGATAATTTTTGTATTATCACTTAATATCAGTAATATATATATATATATATAACTTATATTACATATTTGATTTACAAATGAAAAATTATTAAATGGACTGATTCTATTGCTCCTAGTTCATGAGCAAAGCACCGCTCCACCATATATAAAATGATCCTTTTGCAAACCAATTTTCTGCGCAATCCCCTTCTTCGACATTCGAAATAATGCTTAGATATGTGATTCCATTTGTTGTATTAATGTTTTAATATGTGAAAAATGGCATATTGCAGATTCCAAGCTCCCTCACTGTTGATGAGAAAAATAGAGGTAAAAAGCATCGACTTCAATATAGACTTTTCTTACATTGAATTGGGATTTGAATTTTAGTCTTTTCTATACTTAAGAAAATAATTTTTGAAAAGTAAAAGTCTTACAGAATAACCTCTATTGAAAATTTACGTGCAATAGAATATATGGTTAGGCCTAATTTGTTCGTAGGATTGACTCTTCACCTTAGTCCATATTTTTGGTAAATATAATTTTTCAATCTAAAATAAGTGCATAAGGCTTCAACTTATAGCGCATGGATTGCACGGCTTGACACTAAGAGCAACTCCAAGGCTGCTCCAAATTGGCCAATTTAGAGCAGCAAATGTGCTCCAATGGCAACGCCATCTCTGGAGTTATTTGGAGTCTTGAACAGTGCTGCTCTCTCTCTCTCTCTGTGTGTGTTTTTTTTTTTAAATTTATTAAGTTAATAAATTTTATAATTATTTGTTATATTTAAAATATTTTAGAAATTCATATTTAATCCAATTCATATTTAACTTCTATTTGAGCGTTTTTTAAACCCACAACTCAACAAGACCCACATCAATCCAACCCCATCCAAACATCACCAATGTGTCCACACCCATATTGCCACCCACCGTTGGAATCAGGTACAGCCTTGAAAATTGAAAGCATAAATGAAAGTGTAAAACCCGCCAGTTCTTTGTTGTACAGGGTCTTGTTGGATCAGTACCTTGGACAGCCATTGTTTTTTCATCACCTAGTGGTTCCAACTAATTGGTAAGCTTTTATTTATATTGCATTTGGAAGAAATGATCAAATTTACTTTAATGACTCAAAAATATCTTAAAATAAGAATTCAAAGATTTAAAATCTATTATCAACCTCAAATTATCCAAACAAGTTCAATAAATCTGAAATTCTTAATTCCAAATCCATCAATCCAAATACACTATTAGAGTTCCGTATTTGTGTCGTTTCGTCATCAACAAACTTTGCTCGCATGATTCGTATCTAAAAAGACTTGTCTTCAGGCTTTGATCACAATAGTGCAGCAAACTTGGTCAGTCTCTTTGCTGCAGGGTGTGCTTTGGTATCTTTTCTTGGTGGGTGTAATAGCATATAAAATGTCCCATAAATACCCTCATTCTGCAAGGATTATGTGTGCCACATTTCAGTGTTTCTCACTGTTTCTTCTCAGAGTTATCCCCCAGAATGTGAGCAGCTATGATACTTATGCTACCACACTCTATTAATGCTACAAATGGATCATGGTTCATGTAGCATTTTATCCTGTTCTCAATGGCTTCTCAGAGTTATCAGAGGAAGGAAATGATGCAATCATTGTAGAAGGGGGTGAGGCGAAGTGTCATGTAGCTAATATATAGTATAAGGGAGATGGTGCATTTTATCCTGTTCTCAATGGCTTCTTCAAGTTAAAGGTAGTTTGGTTTCATCAAACATCCTTCTCTAACCATTATTTCAAGTTCGTCCAAGCATAAAAAATTGTCCCAGAAAAATATAGACCAAATGAACAACAAGAACAATATACTCTTTCCTGAACCAATTGTTGAGGTAGCATGTGAAGTAATTAAAAATGGATTAATTAAAATGCAGAAATTAAAGTTTTCTTGGGCTTGTGTCAAGAATCAAGAGATAATTTTATCTGGTATTATAAGAAAAATCATTATGATCCGCAAGCATGATTATCGATCCAAGCTCTCAAATCACCATATATACATGGAATAAAGACGACAATGAAGAAATAAATAACGAAGTGTGCACAACATTGAAAGCAATGGGGCAGTATACCTAATAATTTTGTTAATCCATGCTATCAAGAACTTCAGTAAGCCAGCAATGCAATAGACACAAGAATCGTGCCACACAAGCACCAATACAAAGTTAACCTAAACTACAATTAACCTAGCCGAACAATCAACTAGCCCAAAGTCAGAGTAGAGGCAGATAGGTTGAGCTAGAAAATTTATAAAGAAAAAGTCTTGAAATGGCCAATAAAAGCTAAAAAGCTACCAGCCTTGATTAACGTCTCATCTAACAGTATAATATTTACAGAAAGTGCGTTGCCAAAGAATTCCAAAATGAGATCATAGATGTATCCAAATATTCCTTGACTTGACCAGAAATGCACCTATCAAACAGCTCAAAATCAAGAGTGCTGACCAAGTAAAACTCCTTTTGCGTAACCTTCAAGGATCACGAGATGACTCCTATACATTAGCCAATATAACTTTATAAGAATAAACTAAGCAACAAGTTTGTACAAGCAATCATTGATCAAATCTAGGTTTAATTCTGACAACATGCGTGTTAAATTAGTTTTGAGGTAACAATCATTCACTAGGCTTTGAAAGTATCTGTCCCCAATCCAGTTTAGGCCAAAATCCAATGCAATATGAAAAATTAAATCAGTAGTTGATTTATTTATTATATGTTAGATACTAATAACCCCTATTTCTGTACCTGCGCATGCATGCCATTGTTCCCGGTTGGCAATGCATAAAACATTTGTGATGCAGGATGGTTGATTTGTGAGTGAATCGGATGAAGCATTAGTTGTGTTGTTTCTGATGGAAGTGTAGCTTGTTGACAAGATTGGGGCATAACTGACTGTGAAAGAGTGGAATTGGACATTTGCTGTTGGCAAGCTTGAAAGATTTCTCTAGCATTCTTTTTTGATTTCCCTGCATACGAAACTGTGCTAGTTAATAAAAAGCCAACAATTGATCATCATTACAATATTAAGAATGAAAAGTAAGTTATACTTGAAGATTCGGCAGTTAATTGTGGCTTTCTCTTGTTACTTATCTGGCAATGGCTTAGCAGAGCCTTTGAAACTCTCCTTGACTCAACAGGAGGATCAGCTATAGCCGTTTCGCTATTTATATCAATAGCTTCCATGACACTAGCTGCATTATTCATTCCTGTGTGACTAGTGGAATTAGTTTCCAAATTCAAACTACCAAAAAAGTTGTCTATTTTTGAAGCTGCATCCTCTAGGCATCTGGCAAGGATTTCCCTTGTCTCCACATGTGACTTACTTCTCATGATTAAATCCCGAGTAAATCTCATGATCTGATTGGAGTAAACTATCTCAGAATCATTCGCATTCCTTACCTCATCATGTTCTACCATTTGAATTCTATTCTTCACATCCGTGGTCCACCGACTACTTATATATCTCTCTGGAATTTTGTGCACATTTTCAGTTGTAAATACTAATAATGCATGTGAACAAAGGATGCCAGTAGACTCAAATTTTTTACAGCTGCACTTCACCTCCATGGTAGCTGTATCAAAAACCAAATTTTTAACTCGATTTGTTTCATGAGAAATCACTTCATACATCCACGATGTGCTCCCACATGAATATTTACCTACCCTTGAATTGGCCATGGTACCATTCATCAGCTCTTGTTCAAATTTCTTGTATATTATGTTAGTGTAAACATTCCCCGCTTGAATCAGCAATGGGCTATGTTTTACAGCACGTGTTAGCTTCCCTTGCTTGCAATTGAAATCCTCAGTTTTTTCTTTTGTACGCCAACGCCTTACAAGTTCCTCAAAAGCAATCACAAAGTTATATGGAGAGGTGGCCTTATAACTAATCTCTTTCAAGACATGGTTTCCACTTTCACTCCTACAGGTAGACTTAAGCCCAGCATTAAACTCATTTCCATTGAAAGCGCTAGACCATTTCTGACGAAGTTCATACATATCGTTCAACCACTTATTGTTGTGGCAACCGTAACTGTTAATCATTTCATTCCAAGTTCCTTCAAAATCTGCTTCTGATTCACAACCATCCATGCATTTCTTAAAGAAACTTTTGAACTTAATATTGTTATTAAGGCTGCCAAGATGGGAGGGTGCATCCTTTTTTATATGCCATTGGCAAAATCGATGGCGTGTATTCGGAAATACATTCTCAATAGCAGTCATCATTGCTTGGCACTGATTTGTGAAAAATGTTTGGGGATGTTTATTTCCCATAGCTCTTAAAAATGTTCTGAATAACCATTCAAATGTCATAACTGTTTCATCCGACAGATATGCGCAACCAAACATTACATTGTGTCCATGATGGTTGATCCCAACAAATGGTGCACAAATCAAGTTATATTTGTTAATTCTATAGGTGGCGTCAAATGAAACAACATCACCAAAATAGTCATAATCAATGCCACATTGATTGTCCCTCCAAAAGAAATGTTTCATCAAACCAAGTTCATTAAATTCTGCATCCCAAAAAAAACAATCATTCTCGCTAATCCTATTCTGAAAATGTTGAAATAATCCTCGACAATCCACAGTGTCAATCTTTGAACTTTTGAGAACATTAATCAGGTTATAAGCATCCTTTACATTTAACCCACTATTCTCTTCTCCACCACACTCTTGTTCTACGTAATTTAATGCATCACATGAGCTTATTCCAGAACTGAACATGTTCTCCAAGACCCCTGCCGGGCCCGTTGTGACATCGCGTGCAGATTTTAACAAGTGAATTTCATCAGGAAGGGCCAATTCATGGTTGTGTTCAATGTGAAATTGCTTCACCTTCCACTCACTATTCCTCTCACGTGAAACCTCAAGCCTAGCTTTACACCCTGTTCTCGTCTCTGATTTGGTACGATTTCCTTTCTTAGGTTCATCATTTTTTTCCCCTTCTTTATTGCACAAAAAAACCTTTAAACGAACTTCTTTAGTCTTCTCAAAGTATCGATTCTTTGATTTCCTGACACTAAAACCTTTGGCCAACGCATAAGTTTTGTACAACGAATACGCCTCGTCAATATCAGACACTATTTGACCAACTGCCAACCTAGATTCTAGTTGACGGGTTATGGAAGATACCTTTCCAGCATTGAATTTTCCACCTTGGTTGCGCAACTCTTTGGTAGCAAGGCCATCTGCATTGATATCAACACAAATGACCTCTTCACTTCCCTCCGCAGCTGTAGAATCCATCATCTCTGTCATTTCAAAACAAAGAAATATGAAGTTACTGTCAAGAATCTCAATCTAAATAGCATTTTATGGACACATCCTATATTTGCAATTTAAAATTCAGAGTGGTTCCGGTTTCCTCATTTTTTATCAACCCTTCATCATTTATTTTACTTTATTTTCTATAAAATGCAAACTCATTCAACAAGATTGAAAGAAATTCAAAAGTAGCCCATTTAAACAATTGAATCATTCATAAAACATGGCATTAAATATTTATCAAATGCCAAAAAAAAATAAAAGGAATTGCGGAAAAAATCACCCGATGAAAGCTGTGGCCCAAAAAGAAGAGTGATTTGGGTTCAGAAAAAAACATCAGAATCCCTTTAACTGTTGCCTACATTCTGCAAAATTGGCCTCCAAAATCGCGATGTCCCAGATTATGGTGGAGGTTTTGGTGGTACTTTTTTCGATGGTTATGGTGGGTTAGAGGGAGTGCCAATAAACACTACAGGAAAATGGAAAACCTTTCACTGGAATGTGACGGAGAATAGGACTTCTCTGAGAAATTAGAAGAAAGCCCTCGGCGGGTTGGGGGAGGTGGGGGTCGACTGTGGTTCTAGCTTGGTCCCGGGCTACGTAGTCCTGGTTGTCTTAGTCGTCAATCGTGTAGGCTCATGTAGTTAAGGCCTTGTTTGGTTCAATGAGCAGAAAGGAAGTCAAACTTAATTTATGCATTGGAAGTATAATATTTTTATTTTAAGTTTCTTGGTTGATTCGTACAATAAAAATAAAGTGAGAAGGAATGATTAATTTTTTCGATTTTATCAATTTAATTTTTCATTTTATTTTTATGTTAGATAATAAATAAATAAACTATTAAATAATTTTAGACTGCTCATAATCAATTGAAATATAAACTTGAAAAGTTACTTCCCCTTATTTTGTACAATAAAAATAAAGTGAAGGAATGATTGACTTGAAAATTTATTCACCAATAGCTTAACAAATGGTACTACTTCTTTTCTTTTCCTTTTTTTTTTTGGGGGTTACGAATGATTTCTTAGAAGAAACAAAATATAAATATATATAATTTATTTTAGTTGAGGATAAGGGTAAATATATTGACATAGATTTTGAATGAAGTTTTATCCATGGACTAAATGGTAAATAAAAATAAAACTATGAATTTTAATTTTTTTTTAGCATTATACTATTATTTTTCGCCAAAATTTGGACGGAAACAAAATAAACTCTGAGTGGCATACCTCATAATTTATTTTCCCAATAATTATTTTTTAATCAAACAATTAAATTATTTTATACACCCACTTATAAGGGTTGAGATAGTTCAAGACCAAGCTGCACTTGGTCCATGGACCACTTACTATGGGCGCGAACTGAGATCCGGGACTCCCGTCCAAGGAATTAATTGCATTTCTCATTTCTAGTTTTATATCTCAATTATAAGATTTCTATGTAGAATTTAGATGGGATTGGAGAATATTTGTGCCCGTTTAGTTTCATTTTTAACTTTTTTATTTATATATTTTCAGTATTTTCAAAATTAAAAATATTTTAGAAGTTAACGAATAATTTTTAAATTTTGAATTTGTTATTATGCTTTAAGCCATGTACACTATATATATACACATATATGTATAATGGCAAGTATAAAGAAATCGGACGGAAGTTAGGGTGTTTGAAAACTCGTTTCAAATAGATTACAATATATGAAAGTTTATTTGTGCAAATGTATGGTTTTATTATATTTTTTAAAAATAATATTTTTATTCTTAAAAATACAAAACATTCATTATAATATTAAATTAATTTTATATTTTATTATACTTCAATTAACTATAACAAAATAACATTGACAAATCATCTATAATTAAAAATATATTTCACTAATTACAATAAATAATTTTAACAAAATATCTATAATAATAAAATATTTCAATAAATACATCATATCATTTTTTTTTCAATAAAACATTCAAACACATTCAAAATATATTTTTTTATAAATAATTTTTTCAAAACAATCGAAGATAATACTAAATGATTTTCTCCCCTACTTCCATCCTCCCACACGTGCCATTATCTAGGGATGATGATGGGCGGATTTCTTCAACCCCCTAGACTTTTAACTTTTAAGAATCTGCACCCACTCCAAATCCGTTAGACCCATTAAATTAATTTTATAATTTTAAATATATAAAAATATATATTTTTTAAAATAACACCACTAAAATATTTTAAAAAATATATTTTTTAAAAAATAGTATTGCATAAATATGTATAAATTAAAATAAAAATATATATATTTTTAAAAAATATATTACATAAATATATATAAATAAAAACAAAAATTTAAATAGAGGGAATAAATTTAAAAATAAAAAATAAAACCCATATCAAATTTATTTACAAATTTATAAACTCAGTCCAAAAAAAATGGTCGAAGTTTTAACCCGAATCCAAAAACACTCCCACATTTGCGCCAACTATACACTCCGAACTGCCACTCTTCATTCTTCAACGGCCCAAGCCCCACTTCGTCGGCAAGACTCCAACACTATATAGTGTATCGCCTCACTCCTAAACCCCAAAACTCAGAAATGGCATGGCCCAAATCCCCCACAATTTCCCACTTCCTACTGATCCTGATTTCACTTCTGCCGCTCCTCGCCTTCTCCTTCTCCCCCGATCACCCCACCGATCGCCGAATTCTTGTTCTGCTTGACGATCTGTCCCTCAAATCGTCGCATTCCCTTTTCTTTTCCTCCCTCCAGTCCCGCGGTTTCGACCTCGACTTCAAGCTCGCCGATGATCCTGCTATTTCCGTCAAGCGATATGGCCAGTACCTGTACGATGGGCTCATTCTTTTCTCTCCTTCTACCGAGCGTAAGTTAATTGTTTTAGACCAAGTTGTTATGTGTGTTCTTTTTATATACGATTTCTTGTTCTGATTGCTGAAAGATTTGTATAGGGTTTGGAGGGTCGGTGGATATGGAGGGAGTTTTGGATTTTGTTGACTCGGGGCATGACTTGATTTTGGCCGCCGATTCAAATGCGTCAGATTTGATCCGGAACATTGCCGCCGGATGTGGGGTTGATTTTGATGAGGTGGGTAAATTTTTCCTTTTTTTTTTTAATGTTTTCGTAACTCTGTTGTAGAATCCTTCGCTGAATTAGATTTTTGAGTTAATGGGATAGGTACATAAGTCATAAGTTTAATTTGGAAAAACCAGTTCAAATCTCATTTTTGCTCCAATTCCATGCTATAAATCTTATGCTACATATATCTATTTTCAAATGTCATTTATTTTTTGTTCGATTTAAAATTTTTCCCCTGTATGAAAATATGGTCTTAAACTAAAGTAGCAATCTTTAGGTATGACTGACGGAGCCCTTTGCCAAGAAGGGTAATGATGCTTATAGAAGATCTGCAAGTGGATGGAAGATAATATGCACTGAAACCAATATGTACTGTCCTAATACCAATTAATACCATGCAATCTTTCATAATCTTACTTTTTTGTGAGAACATGTCACCATATGCTTACCTATTGTCATTTTAATCCACAGATGCATTTAGATGCACATGCCGTGCTCTATGTCATTATAATTGCCAGCAAACATGAAGAGTCAGTTGGCACATTACTAATTCAGTGAAAAATTGCTCAGACAATCATTTTTCGTTATGTTTGCTTATGGATGCACCTCGTACTCATTTGACATTTTGTGTTGAAATTACTGAAATATTAATGGAGCAATGCCATGACTCATATATTTATCCTTTTGGTTGTGCATAAAATTGTACTGAAATATGTGCTCTTATATTGAATGAAGACTCCTTTTAGACGTCTTTGCTATGTTCCTAGTTGTGATGCATAATATTATTATACCTGGTCTTTCTATCTATATGTTATGATATTGTTCAACTGCACAGGATCCCTCTGCCATGGTCATTGATCACACTGGTTATGCTGTCTCAGAAACTGAGGGAGAGCATACCTTAATTGCCGCTGATGATTTTATTCAGTCTGACGTTATTTTGGGAAGCGAAAGAGTTGAGGTCAGTTTTTAAGAGGCATAAAACTGATATATCTATCATTGCATCTGGTGGGTTCATAATTGTCTGTTGCTTGACTGTGTAAATGCCACATGCTTTTGTGTCTAAATGTGTCTCATCAAGGATCTAAATGCTTTATCCCATTGTCAGCAACAGTGACATTTATTGGAAGTTATTTTTTCACTTGGCCTCCATTATGAAGACACGTGTGAGCCATTTGTGAATGATGCACAAACCTCTTACACTTATTTATGCAACTTTTTATATTTTTTTTGGAACAGGCCCCTGTGCTTTTCAAAGGGATTGGACATTCGTTGAATCCCGAAAATAGCTTGGTAATGTCGAAGATTATTGCATCTGTCTTTTACTTATGCTGAAGTTCAAACATGCAACTCTTTGTGAATACATTTTAACTGATGACAGGCTTTCTATTATGACTTTTCCTCTGTTCTTCACCCAAATTTTAGGTTTTGAAGGTTCTTTCTGCATCTTCTTCCTCATATTCTAGTAATCCGACCTCAAAGCTATCTAGCCCGCCATCGCTCACTGGAAGTGCTATCTCACTAGTTTCAGTTGTGCAGGTTCTTTGTTATTTCTGACTGTTTTCTTTTGAATAATTCAGTGAAACTTTATCTGCACTGACTCTCAGCATGTTTTTGTGATTTTACGTCAATAAACCTGCTGACATAATTGATTTAGACTTATGAATTTTTTTTATCTGTTTTTAGCCTTAATTGCAGTTGAACCCATTTTTGTCTCTTCTCAAGTAGGATATAAAATTCTTGGAGCTCTGAAATGTAAACATTTACAAATGTGCTATACCTTTGAAGGAAAGAAAAGTAGACCCAAAATTGAGATCATGATAATTTTTAACTGACTTCAATTGATTCAGGTCAGATCTTACCAGACACGATTGAAAGATAACTAACACAGACACAAACTAGCTTGTTTAAAATTTTAAATTAGAGAAATAAAAGAAATTTGATATCTGAGAGTAATTATTTTTTTTCTGGCAGTACTAGGTCCAAACTGCGTCTTCATTGAGTTAGTGGACAAATGTTGCCAATGCATTGAAACCGCATTGCCTTCCTTCCTCATATGCTTCAACTTTGTGTCCCATGGAAGTTTTCACTAATATTCCACTATCCTCTATATTTGTCCCCATGGATGATTGATGACATCCATCTTAGTTATTAGTCTTGTGACTGCCTCTGAGTTCAACTCCACCTTCAGTTTCCTTGTTCTTCTTTCAATTCATCTTCAAGCTGAACTCTCCATCAAATGCATTTTTCTCATGAAATTTCTTCCTTACTGAAAAAAGTAAAACATCTCTTCCTTTCTATATTCTCGTAAAATGTTTTTCATTTTTGTAAACCCCGCACATCATTAGTCTGATAGTAGCTGTTAGTGTGGCGATTTCATGGAACAACAAAAAATGGGATTTATTTTTCGATTGATTTATATTCCCAAATTTTTAGCATAGATTTTCTGTTCAAAACTGTGACAATCGGGATTTCCTTTACTGTTAAGTTTTATGTATAAGCAATTGAGCCACCAAACTACTATAGGTTCTTCTCAAACTTGCACCAATTTGATGTACTTGTCAGGGATTATGCTTTTATCACTCACGTCTTACAATTATATTTTATTTTATTTTATTTCTGTTGCATTTGCTTAGTTCCTTTGGCAATACGCATGTAGACCGAGACAGGTAAAAGACCCACTCTCCCACCTTTCTGTGCATTTTTCTTGTGTATATATTTTGGTGGTCGTGGTGGGAGCTAAACAATTTGTGGAGTGAGAGCGAGTTTGAGAGCATGACTGTGACAGTACAAGTAATAAGAGCGCATATGGAACGTAAATGTAACCCATATTAAAATTTATATTTAATTACAGTTATTTGCTAATATTTTATGGAATAAAAAATGTTCAGCAGAACTAAATAGTGTTTATATATTTATTTATTTATATATTAGGAAAGTAGTAAATAAAAACGTTGTAGTTTGAAAGAAGTCATAAACTGGCAGGTGTCACCTTTCTATTGGTTAGAGATGAAATTTTGCTACAAAGTTTGCAAAAACATTGAGAATTCAGCTCCAAAGCTCCAAAATGTGCTCTTATTGCTTGGACTACTACATAAGTGGAGTATTTGGTTACTTAGTGTGGGAAGAGGTGGTCGGGTGGCAGGGAAAGGTACAGGAGGAAGAGGGAGAGGTGTACAAGTCAAATTGCCTTTGTATTTTGATACATTTGTTGATGTATTCTTCCTGAGACTTCTCATTGATGATGCAAATTGTCACCGTGGTGTGCTGATCCAATTTTTCCTGACATCACCCCTAAAATTCCCAGTTTCTGGCTTGATATTAATATTCATGAATGCAGGCTAGGAATAATGCACGAATTATGATCTCTGGCTCATTGGACATGTTCAGCAATCGGTATATTGTTGCTGAGAAGATTATCTCTACATTTATTTCTTATCTGTTCTTTTAGTTAAATAGCTCTCCAGAGTACTTACTGCCAGTTTGTTTGTCTGCACCAGGTTGTTCAGATCAGGAGTGCAGAAGAGTGGGAGCTTGAATAAGTGAGTGGAGCTCTCTGCTATGTCTGTTCTCTATTTGGCTAGCAAATGCTTTTATTTTTTTCAATTTTCTTTTAAAATTACAGAATTGCTTCTTTAAGTTTGGATTTTCAGTATCATTGAATCCCATTAAACATTTTTTAGCACACATTTCATTTCATTTTATTAGCTATATATTTATGTCTGGTGTAGCAAGTTACCAAATTTGTGTTGTGTTTAGAAGGTAAAAGTTATCCGTCCGAAGCTTGCAGGTGTATTATCTTTTGCTAGTCTTCAAAGTATGGATGATCTCCCTGATGCTATATCGACACAGTTAACTCCAAAAAACAAGAGCATTCTTTAGTTTCTTTCTCTAGGTAGTGAAATTAAATTGCTGTCAATTCACATATTGGAACTCATGATGTGAAATTACATATGATCTCTTGCTTTGAAGCTGAGCCTATTTTCTTAAGTCTTTTATTCACTAAGCCTGTGGCTTTTCTGTTTCTGGATGGCAACTAACAGATAATTTTAATTCATGGACAGATATGGAAAATCTGGCAATGAACAGTTTATAACTGAACTTAGCAAATGGATCTTCCATGAAAGGGGTCATCTGAAGGTGATCTATTTAGTGGCAATAATAGTTTCTTGACTTCTTGATTTTGAGGGTTGCATGGTAGTCCGCATCCTTGAAAAACTTGAATTAATTGATTGTTCTGATTTCTTTTAGGCTGTGAATGTTAAACACTATAAAGTTGGTGAAACTGAAGAGCCTCCAATTTACAGGATCAATGATGACCTGGTGAGGCTGCAGTTTTCTATGCTAATCTTTTCTGCTTTGTCAACTGCACTGTCTTATGAACTTTTGGTGCTGCCAATAAAATAAAAAACACCCCACTCCCCACCCTCAATCCACCTAAAAGGGCAATAACAATGAAAAGAAAAATGGTTTTTCTGATAATACGATATACTTGCAGGAATTTTCTGTTGAAATTTTTGAATGGTCCGGTAGTAGTTGGGTACCATATGTTGCAAATGACATTCAAGTGCAGTTCTACATGATGAGCCCCTACATCTTGAAAACTTTGTCGACAAATCAGAAGGTATTTTTTAAAAAAAAAATCATGAGACTGTTTTTAAAAACACCGGGTTCCTCATTTCATGTCTGTGCATTTGCTGTAGGGGCTCTATCACACTTCATTTAAGGTACCAGATGTCTATGGAGTTTTCCAGTTTAAAGTTGAGTATCAGAGGCTTGGATATACTAGCTTATCTCTTTCAAAGCAGGTGAGTCGTCATGTGTTATTATTCTGTGTCTGTGTTTATATATGGGTGTTAAGAATCCCCAAAAGTAATGAGGAACAAGCTAGCATGACATAATACTTTATCTGAACAAAAATGTCATTTTAACTGGTGATACCAACTCAAATTATGAAGGGGTCAGTTGTGATTTGCATTATGCCTTAGACTAATTCATGCACATTTCTCTCTTTCTTAATCACACCACCAGCAGCATCACCCACAACTCTGAGCATAATTCTCCAACAATTGTGGGTTAAATTATGGAGGTTCATATGTTCTGTTTCTATATTTTCCGTTGAGAGCTGGTTTGTCCTTATTAAGAAACCCGTTAAGCATTTTCTTCTATTGAAAGAGAGTTGATATAGTTGATCTTATAGCAAGTTTGCAAAAGATAACTCATGCATATTTAGTTACCCTAGCATGATTTCTGTTGTTATCCTGGTGATGGTAAATAAATGGTGTACAGACAGAAGATACTCTGAATCTTCATTATGTTTCTTTGAGATGAAAGAACATAAAAAGATGAAAAAGTACAAGGAATGTGCAGGAGCTTTTTGATTTTTGCCGTTTAAACTAGAGTTTACCAGAAAACCAACTTCCTCTTACTAACGTAAACAAGGAATGACAGTCACAAATGAGACTTAATTATTTTGCAGATTCCGGTACGACCCTTCAGACACAATGAATATGAAAGATTTATAACTACAGCTTTCCCCTATTATGGAGCTTCATTTTCTACGGTAAACCTACCTCTCTCTCTCTCTCTTTCTCCCCGTGCTGTGGGTGTGTGTCACATAGTAGTTAAATTAAATGTCCACTAGGAAATTATTTTGATGTTTCAGCCTAACTACAACAATTGACTATTGCAGATGGCTGGATTCTTCATCTTCAGTATCATTTACCTTTACAACAAGTAACAACTTTCTGAAGGATATTTTGCTCCAACTTTGAAACAGTACTAGGACTCCATTTCCTTTTGCTTTCTTCCATTTTTGGAAAGATATAATGAATTGTCTCTAAGTTTTGTTAACTACATAGATATATGATCACAGCATAGTTTGATATTGATACTTGGAACATGTGATTGACATATACTGTAGTTGTAAACAATTTTGGATTAAAAAAAAAGAGAGAATGTTGTTAAGTTAGTTTTAACTCATCTTTATGTCTTGTTGATTAATATCGTAGCTTACTTTTCTTTGCACTAAATTTGTCAAGTTCAATGAATAGGACATGTAATACGTGAACCAAGTTCTTTGCAACTTCATTTTTCATTTTCTCCCCCTTCTTAATGTTCATTTGTCATTGTTTGTTGCATGAATCACGAGCCTATTATTTTATTCAGTTTGTGTTGTCCATGCCCTTTAGTCTTTGTTTGTCTGATAACGGCATTTCTCACGGCATGTACTTGGCCATGTCGCCCTCTTAGTAGATATTGAATCGTTGAATTTGTATGTAATTATGTTATAAAATAAATTAGATTTGATATTTGCACTCCAAAAATTGATATCCACACTCAGCTAGTCTACTTTGATTTTGTCTTTATGTAATTAGCAAGATTGTCCATTACTTAAGGAGAGGAAATAGTTATATTTTTTGTGATAAATATACCTTTTAATTATCTTTAACAAGGGACTAAATGCCCATTTTGAGGAGATCACTGTTGTATACTTTTTTAAAAAATTATGGCTTTTGTTATTAACTTATTCATTTCCAATAAAATACTGTAGAACGTTAGCAAGGATAATGTGGCCAAATGGATTTAAATTTTATCTTTTAGCATTATTTAATCAATAACCTTACATAATAATCAAATCATCACATTTCATTCATACTATGAAACTAATTCACTTTGAATGTTATATTCCTGAATAATGTTTAAAGTGATGGTAGTGTTGCTTATAAATATCGCACAAAATTTTCAAGACAAGATTTTATCAAACAAGAAAAAGAAATAAAAGTGTGGACTCTAAATATCAAGTTGAAACTATTTTATAAAAATACATCACCTTGGCATGTACTATCTAATTGAGTAATTAAGAGGTAAAAATACAAGATAAAAATTACAGTGATTTTTCTACAAATTGAAAAATCAAATCAATAGTGATATGTTTAAATGAGTCCTCAATAAGCTCTTCATTTTAATTGCATAACTTGCATTATATTATCTACTTCCTACACATATATTCTGCAAATTGAACACCACAAATATTAATATTAATGTCGAACAAAATGTATAAGGAAATAATAACAAAATAAGAATTGGTAACCTCATGTTGATGTCCTGTCATCATTTTGTAGAACAACAAAATGGAATTATACGCTATAATACACCGGTCATTAACTTATATCAACCATATAAATAAGACAATAAAGTGAGATTTAAAAGAATATTTTAGACAATTGGTAAATATATTATGAAAAAAAAATAAAAATAAAAATCTTCACATTTGATTGATCGTGTTGCACTGTAAGTAGAAAAAACAAGTATTTTAACTCAATATTTCCACAATAATTATGAATAAGATAATTGAGTGTATGTTTGTCACAAAAGAATACAACTATATTGTCTGTAATTAATGGGCAATATTTTTAATTACTTAACAACAAAGTCAAAGTGGGGTGTGAATTTTATATTATACAGTACAAATATCAACGTTATTATGTATAATCTAACAATTCACCATTCTATTAAGATAACACTCTTGTGGATAGTATAGCATTTCAACAGCAAGTACTACCAAAGAAATTTGTCAATTGTTGGAATTATATATGATGAATTATAAAGTATAATATTAATATCATTATATATAATTATACGACTCACATGTTGGCCGTGGGGAGTGGGGGCGACGCTGGCGGAGGCGGTGTGGGGGGCTAAGGTGGTTGGGCTAATAGTGGTGATTGCTATTATTTTATTTTTTGTACTTTAATTTAGTATTACTTTATTCTATTAAAACACATAATATGTTAAATTGTACGTATATATACATATATATAAATATTTATAGTTGAATAACAAAAACAAAATTAAATTAAACCTAGATAGGAGTCATAGGATGAGATTTTAGATTTAATTTTTAATATTGAGATTTAGGAAAAGAGATGAGTGAGAATAAGAGGAATATTTGCTTTCTTACTATTGTACTTTTTCCCATGCTTATTTTAATTAGGCTTATTCAATTATATAAAAAGTCGATAAAATTTTTTTTTGAAAAAATAGAAACACCAATAATTTTGTTGCAAGGAAAACATAGCCCTTAAACACCAAATAAATATTAAAAATATAACTTTTTTAAATCAAATTTTAAATCACACCTCATAATTTTTTAGTCTCAAAATTGTTACTTTTCTTCTAGTACATTGTAAATTCAATCTCTTTTTCTTATCATACTATTTTTGTATCTTATATGTCTAGGAATATTATGAATTTTAAATCTATGTTATTAATACATACAATTTGACTCATTGGAGGAAACTTAGAAGAAAAGTTAATAGGACTTCATTCAACACGTATAAATTTGATATTTATGATAAAATTCGAATGCCACTTTAAAACATTTGTAAAAATTTAGATACTAATTTAATTCATGACAAAATTCAAATACCAAAATAATATTTTTTTTTCATAAAAAAACAACTATGTTTATAATGCATTGTAAATTTAAGAGCTATGATAAAATTATCTATATGATTGTTCATGAAGAAAAGATATAAAAAAATATTTTTTTTTGTAGATATTTATATTATATTTTTTTGGTTATGATTATGATTTTTTTTTTTGGGAGTATATTTCTTTGTTGCGAGGAGAGTGAGAGAGAAAAGGAAATGAACAAGATGAAAGGTAAGCAGATGGACAAAATTAAACTCTATATAATTTTAGAATTAGTAAATAGTAATTATGAATAATATCATCATGTTGGTTATATGAATTTAATATAGCTTTTACCAATTAAGTTAAGAGGCACCCCCATAGATATTTTTTTCAAAATGTCATCATAAATATGGAAGTGTATTACTGACTAATTTTAAATCAATGTTATCAATAACATAGAGTTTAATTTAACAAAATGAGAATTAAAAGGAAATAGAGTTTTAACAGGTTATATATGTCTTCGAAAGAAATTTAGAAAAATATTAAACTGAATTCTTTCAACATTTATCAATTTGATATTTACAGTGAAACTCGAGTCTCTTTTAAAATATTTGTTAAAATTTAAGTACAAAAGTGACATTTTTGACAAATTTTAAGTAACAAAATGATTTTTACTCTTAAAAGTAATATGTTTGTTGGACCAAGTGCATATTATTATGCAGTCCAAATATCACAAAGCAATTGCTGTCACACAAGCCAACAATTTCCTCATCAACAAGCGTTCCTTATGAAAAAAATTAAACATGTGACATTGACTTTGGACCAAACGTTTGTTATTGCACGAAAAATTATAATTGATAGCAACAATATAACTCAAAATTTTAAATCGTAAAACAGTTTAAATATCATGTTTTGATTTTAACCCGATTACAAGATCAATTATTTCTTGAAATAAAAATAGCAATTATGAGCATTCATGATGTCGTGCTTGAATTTTGATAAAGATATAATTTTGTGTCTAAGTTATTGATTTAGTAATATTTACTTAAAATTATATCCAATACAAGTAAATTTTTCTACCGTCAATCGATATTTATGGAATAAATGTTAACTTAATTTACGTTTAGTTTAGTTCATAACAAAGGCAAAATTTGAATTTTCACTTACATACATTTTAATAAGTGAAAAGTATAGTGGACTTTTGAAAGTTTGATTTCTTTTTTCAAATTGATCATACATATAAAAATAAATATTTTAATGAATAATTAAAATATTATTTCTTAGATATTGATTAATATAAATTGGTTACTTTACACTTTCTTTTTCAAACAATCTTTCCAAAAGAAATAATCTAAACCATATTAGCAATCAACTAAATTTAAAAAACTTAAAAAGAAAACTAATTATTTTTAAAATTACAACTAAAATCATTCTATATACAATGACTCCCATTAGTAAATATATGCATGTACAAATATGCAACAAGTTTATTTATGTTAAGAATGAACCTCTTTCCTATTGATTTTAGTTTTCTTTTTTATTTGGAAAAATAACTTTTATTAAGTATATAGATTGAAATTTAAAATGTTTGTTATTTAATATATATATTTATTAAGAGAACCTGTATTCTTCCAAAATTACAAACATTTGTGTAAAGAAATGTTGAAAAAATAAATCTCTTCAATCCATCATAAACGTCAATCCCTTAAATTTTGTATTCATATTTAATTATTCGTGTAGCAGTATCATATTCAGCAGAATATATATTCATTTTTTGAGCTACAAAAAGTTATTCTATAATTTTAAAATAATTTATTTCTTCTAGCTTACATTTATTCAAAGTATCAAAGAATATATAAAATTTATTGAGCAAGTGGCCGCATTTATTGTTTCATTTTTACTTTCATGAAAATTTTTACTTGAATTTTTTAATTAATATTTATTGATATTATAAAAATAACTTACAATCTAACAATAGGAAAAATTTAAGTAAATAATGGTTTTCTTTTGTTCATGAATTTATGATTGAAGTGAAGAAGAAAGGTGACATCAAAATCAAATTTTAAGTGAGGAGAAGAGAGTTGAAAATTCAAAAAGAAAATACAAAAATTCTATGAAACCAAGCGAAAAGAGAACATTTAGAGCTGTAAAGGTCAAATGAAAAAAGACTAATGCAATCATGAATTATAATAATTCTAATTTATAGAGTATAAATAAATATTATAACTTATATATTGAATATTTAATATATATTTTTAAATATTGTATTCAATTATTTGTGTTGATTCATTTATTTTTTCATTCATTGTATTTGAATTATAATTTATTAAATCAAATATATAAGTCATGCAATGATTTTAGTAAGGTTTTATATTTTATTAAGCTTGTTGAACTTTTTGCAGAAAAATCATTATTGGTAGGACATTAATTTAATTGAAATATGACTAAAATTTTATTAAAAAAATAGTTAGAAATTGAAATCCAAAATATGATGGTAACAAGAATCAAGTTAAAATGTGAAGTTATATTTTTCTTTGTACTTGTATTACTTCCTCCGTAGGCATTAAAGCTCCCAAGTTTTAGATGATATTTGAAAATAAAAGTTTTGTATAATTCTATATTATTATCTTAAAATAATGTTTTAGAGTTAATGGTGTCGATTGTCTGTCGAAGTAATACATTAAATGAAATAGTACTTTTGAAAATCATTTTATTTTTTAGGAAATTGAGCATTATCTTTTATGTCCCAAAAAAATATGAGTGATATATGGGACAAAAGAAGTATTGAATTTATCCATTATAAATGACATTTTTTTTATGTGTATCGTACATATCTTTTATCAATAAGTATAATTTTATATTCCTCCACTACTCATTCAAAGGAAAAATAATATTAAATTAATAAAATAATCACCATCATCCTCACGACACAATATTTTTTTATTTTAGCTCTTCCGTTGAAGTAAACGATCCTAAAATCATAGAGATTTATTGCTTCAGTTTGAATAATACTCCACACTAAAGGTGTGCCACTGCCATGAAGACTTTCATATAATAAATCATGATTTCCAAAGTCAATACTCCAATTAATGATTCATTAATGTGCCAAAGATAAGGCTAACGTGTCGGGAAAGAGATTTAAACTTCCAAGAAAATTATATACAAATATATATATGTATATGTAAAGAGGTAATGGGCAAAAAATGTGCAATCACCAATACACACATGGCCACCACACACTAAACTATCATTGTCAATGGAATTCAATTGCTGCTATATAAATTGCCTTTGGCATCAAATTTGTACCAGAATAATACTAGAAAAAAATTGGCTCTACCAAATCTTGGCCAAACTTCCATACTCCAAAATCTCCCAATAATTGATGCACATCACAAACACCAAACATTTTTTATAAACGATTCATTCACCTAATTCTCTGCTTCTGAAATTGTTTGTTGATTGGCCATTAATGGTGGATTGTCCAATTGTCTGAAATTCTCTTAAATCTCCTCTTCACTCTTCAGCTTCTGTCTTCTCCATTCACTCACTGTAAACACAAGACAAAACACACGCAGAGTGAGTGTAAAAGCAAATTTGAAGAGGGTTTATATTTTTCTTGGCAACAATGAATGCCCTTGTGAATCCTGTTACAACATGGTCACAAACAAACTCTGTGAAAGATGTTCAGGGCCGGAGATCCAGATCCATTCTCCCACATCCGCTCAACAACAAACTGCCCATCTCATTCCATTTTTCCAAACCCACAAGAAAACCCATTAAATTTTCCTCACTCACCATATCAGCAATCCTCACCAAAGAGCAGAAAGAAGAGAGCAAGAGCAGTGAGAAAGTCCCCACCTTCGATTTCAAGACTTACATGCTTGAGAAGGCCAGTTCTGTGAACAAGGCCTTGGAAGATGCAGTCTTGCTGAGGGAGCCTTTGAAGATTCATGAGTCTATGAGGTATTCTCTTCTGGCAGGTGGTAAAAGAGTGAGGCCCATGCTGTGTATTGCTGCCTGTGAGCTTGTGGGCGGCCAAGAATCCACTGCCATGCCAGCGGCCTGCGCTGTTGAGATGATCCACACCATGTCTTTGATGCATGATGATTTGCCCTGCATGGACAATGATGATTTGCGCAGGGGAAAGCCCACAAACCACAAGATTTTTGGTGAGGATGTGGCTGTTTTGGCTGGTGATGCACTTCTGGCTTTTTCCTTTGAGCATGTGGCCACTGCCACAAAAGGGGTGCCTTCTGAAAGGATTGTTAGAGTGGTTGGTGAATTGGCTAAATGTATTGGTTCAGAAGGGCTGGTGGCTGGGCAAGTGGTTGATATATGCTCAGAGGGGATGTCTGAAGTGGGGTTGGATCATTTGGAGTTCATTCATGTGCACAAGACTGCAGCTTTATTGGAGGCGTCAGTGGTCTTGGGGGCCATTTTAGGTGGTGCAAATGATGATGAAGTTGCTAAGTTGAGGAAGTTTGCAAGGTGTATTGGGCTCTTGTTTCAGGTGGTGGATGATATTCTTGATGTCACAAAGTCTTCTCAAGAATTGGGGAAGACTGCTGGAAGGACTTGGTGGCTGATAAAACCACTTATCCAAAGCTTCTTGGCATTGAGAAATCGAGAGAGTTTGCTGAGAAATTGAACAGAGAAGCTCAGGAGCAGCTTGTTGGATTTGATCCCAACAGGGCTGCTCCATTGATTGCTCTAGCTAATTACATTGCTTGCAGGGATAACTGATCTGTTGTTTTCAGTGTATTTCTTTATGTCTTATGAAGTAACATGGTATACTCATACAACCCTGTTGGTTCTCATTGATCATATATAGTCCATTTGAGAAATTATTCAGATGATCAAAGATGAGACTGAAACTGTATCATAATTCTTGAATGCCAAACGTCTATTTTAACTTCTTTCAGCCTTGGCATTTCAGATTGTGCTCTGATCAGTGTATTGATCATGGTTTCCTGTTTGGCTAGTCCAATGCCACAGTACTCAAAGTTAAGAACTATCGTTTATCTCATGGATTTTTATGCCTTGATCATATCTCAGATTGATATTCCACTATAATTGAAAGTGCTCAGATGTTCTTGTAATATAAATTCAATTTTTATTTTTTTTCAATTTTCCTTGTGAGTGTATTTGACACTACAGAATCCCCGACTATATTCAAATGAAAACCTCGTGGGTCTTTTGGGTGCTTGTTTATATACTCGATCACAATTGGTGCAAATGGAGCAAGACTTCTGGGGCAATGACTTAATGAAAGCTCTGTTTTTGCCCTCCCAACTATATAAAATTCTCCTCGTGTGAAGGGTGTTTAGTATTTAACTTGATGTTTCACATGAAATGCTAACATTTTGGTCAGCAGGCTGTCTAGTTCTGACCTGGTTCCTTTCCCTTTCACCGTCTGAAGACCATTATATTTCTTAGCTAATTGGTTTTCTTGAACTCCAAATACAGATCTGTATCTGCTATTTGATCATGAGATATGCTGTTTAGTCTACAAGAAAGGCATGATTCTTGAGCCATCAATTTCACAAATTTTTTATATGGACTGGGTGTGAAAATACTAATCGGTCCAATTTATGCCACATCAACACATTAGTAATCTTATTGTTGCCGTGGTAGGGCTAATCTTTATAGAAGTTTGGCCTTCCATTGCAAAGCCTTATCTAGATGTTGTTGGTTACATAATAGTTAATGTTTTGGCCTATTTTCTGGAGTCTAAATTTTTTATTTTAATTTTCTATTTTATCTCATAGTTTATATTACAAATGCATGTTAAATATATCAAATATTTTTAAATTAATTACTGTAGCATGTCAAATGTCAAATGTGTTAAACTTGATTGCTATTGCTATACCTTCAATTTCGTAGATAATACATCCGATGGTGTGCGTCGATATATATCTCACGATATACTTACACACATATATATGGATGTGTATAACGTATATTACATCTTATGTACAAATCATTGAATATAACATCTCTTAAATTTATAGCTCGTGACAAGGGCAATCTTTGGAACAAAACTATCATTTTTTTTCTTTCCTTTTTGTTCATTACACAACATGAATTAATGTAATGGAACATTATTTGGAACTCATGCGCTTCCTATACCAATTATGTGATACTCGTGTATAACTCATTTTTTGTTGTCATATTCAATATACACAAACACATATGCTAATAAGTGCATCATTTTAAACATTGTATTTGTAAGTTTGCATATTCGTGTAACTTATGTGTCCCACAAACACATATACTTGAAGCTAGGACACTTGTATGCCTATGTTAAAAATTTTATTTCTCTATTTATCATTCAATTTTGTAACTAATAGTAGTTTGTTTTATATAATAATTATGTGTAGCATGTAATGCGCATATCCACTATAATGATGTGGTTAATTTTGGTTTGCATTTTTAATTAGGAGAATTACTTCAATTTTAGTTTAGTTTAAACTTATACTTGACACCTACATATCCATTTAATGGGAACAAAATATTATTTCATTCAAATTATATTTTAAATTGACTTTATTTTTACCTGGCACTTGCATAAAATAAATATGATAAATATTACTTTATCCCTGAAATTTAATCATTTTGACATATTATTCGTCTTCTAAAATAAATTTTGAATACTGTATTTCCTCAAGCATAATCATTTAGTCACTTTATCCCTTCTCCTTCCCTCAAAAAACAAACAAAAATAATAATAATAAATTTTAAATATTTTTTCCCTCAACTTATATTTATTATAATACTTTGTCCCCCCCTCCCCCTAATGTATCAAATTTTCATCATAATGTTTTCATCAGTTGTGGTATCATATTTTTCCCTTGTTTTTCATATAATTTTTTTAAAAAAATGCATTATAATTTTTTTTATTAGTCTCAATTGTGAAAATATAACAAATTGTGATACTTTTACTATAAATAATATCAATTATAGTACCAAAGGCAAAGACATCACTATTATTCACAGTAAAATTACCACAATTTATTGTATTTTCGGCATTGAAATAAAAAAATATTACAATATATTTTTCTTGATTTTATATGAAAAGATGAAAAAAATGCATGATGGTATCTGATAAAAAGTATTCGGTAAAAATTTAATTTAAAAATAATATTAGGGGACAAAATCCAATATAAATGTAAGTTAAGGGAATATGGTACTTAAAATTTGCTTTTTATAATAAATTGTTTAAAATTTATTTTTAAAAATAATAAACAAAAAAAATTAAATTTAGAAAGTGAAGTACCATTTTTATGTAATATATTGCATAAATGATTATCGAGTATTTATATTATTAACACTATTTAATATTCTCAGTCATCTCTCGTCCGAACCAAATAAATAAACGACACTTGGCGTTGAAAAATCAAGGAAATTTGCCCCACAATTATTATCATTATTTTTAATTTTTGGTACTTACAATTCTATTAGATCGGTTTACTTTTTTTGTTTGTTTTTTTTTTCAAAAATAAAAAAATAGGGAATTCTACTCACTGATGGTGTCTGACAAATTTGTACGGTTGTACCACAGTTTCGATGACCCATCCATGGGCTTTTAGCACATAGGGATGACCCAGAAAAAGGTTAATGGATTTGCTTTGTTTCTGGATGGATCAAAAGCCCATTTCAAAACTAAGAGAAACAAGGCCCAAGTCCGTGTAGTAAATTGAATTATTATGAGCTGCACCGAGCCAAAAAAAGAAATTTCAAAACGCCGTTGCCGGGGATCGAACCCGGGTCACCCGCGTGACAGGCGGGAATACTCACCACTATACTACAACGACTTTATTGATAGAGTTAAATTAAAAAATAGAAAACGTTTGGAAAATCAAATTTGCTTCTTAGAAAGTCTTTGGCTAAGATTATTTGAAAAAAATTATAAGTGTTTACATCTTGTAAGATATTTTGGAACTTAAAATATATTAGATTTTGTTTAAAAATAAATTATTAAAATAATTAGATAAAATAAGATAATAAAATTTTTAAAATATTATTAATAACGAACTTGTAATTAAAATTATCAAAATTAAAAAAATATATTATTTTTATTTAGGAGCTTATAATTAAATAATTTTTTTTTCTTATAAGCTATGTCAAAAATAATTATCAAATATTTATAAAAACTTAGACCAAAACCCTTTTAATATAAGTTCTAAATTGAGATACGCTTTTAGCTGCTCCCTATCTTTGCTTGTAAATAATGTCATTGCTCGTAGGAAATATATACCCTTTCAAAAGCAATTACTCAAGAATAATTTGATAAAAAAAAAAAAGAAAATTTATTTTTGTGAGGTTAGCATGGAACATTCAATTTGTAACACGAATGAGACTTGAGAAATTGAAAAATGCTTAATTACGCTTACTTTAGTTCACCCAAGAAAAAGATAGGAGAACGTGGGAAACCAAAGCCGATTTTATGCTCGTGGAATGACCAAATTTTTTTATGGGCATTTAAGAACTTACTTGAATCACCTCAAATTAGGGCTCCAAAATTTCTACCCAAAAGTCAGATTATACAACTCAATTTTAGAAGAAGCTCCACCTAGTAATACCAAGGAAACTTTTTCACACATGTTTAGATTCAATTCTTAATATTTTTGAAAATATTTTTCTCGAAGAATGTATGAAAATAAAAATGTATTTGAATGAATGAGTTGCAAAGTTTGACTAATTGAGATAGTTTTCATTTTGAGAAATACATTTGATTTATTTGTTTAAAAAAAAAAATAAAGAATGTTTAGTTAAAAATAGCGGAGACTTTATAAATATAAGGTATAAACTTTAAAAATAGCGTTGAAAATTAAATTTTAAGATTTGCAACTTGGGTTACTTTTTTTTTAAAAAAAAATATTTTTATTTTTGAAAATATCCATTTATATTTTAGAGAAATAAAAATATATTAAAAAATTAAAACCAAAAATAGCCCTTTCATTGACCAAGCATGAAAAACGTGTAAACTACATAGGATAAAAAAAAAAAAGAAAATTTATTTTTGTGAGGTTAGCATGGAACATTCAATTTGTAACACGAATGAGACTTGAGAAATTGAAAAATGCTTAATTACGCTTACTTTAGTTCACCCAAGAAAAAGATAGGAGAACGTGGGAAACCAAAGCCGATTTTATGCTCGTGGAATGACCAAATTTTTTTATGGGCATTTAAGAACTTACTTGAATCACCTCAAATTAGGGCTCCAAAATTTCTACCCAAAAGTCAGATTATACAACTCAATTTTAGAAGAAGCTCCACCTAGTAATACCAAGGAAACTTTTTCACACATGTTTAGATTCAATTCTTAATATTTTTGAAAATATTTTTCTCGAAGAATGTATGAAAATAAAAATGTATTTGAATGAATGAGTTGCAAAGTTTGACTAATTGAGATAGTTTTCATTTTGAGAAATACATTTGATTTATTTGTTTAAAAAAAAAAATAAAGAATGTTTAGTTAAAAATAGCGGAGACTTTATAAATATAAGGTATAAACTTTAAAAATAGCGTTGAAAATTAAATTTTAAGATTTGCAACTTGGGTTACTTTTTTTTTAAAAAAAAATATTTTTATTTTTGAAAATATCCATTTATATTTTAGAGAAATAAAAATATATTAAAAAATTAAAACCAAAAATAGCCCTTTCATTGACCAAGCATGAAAAACGTGTAAACTACATAGGATAAAAAAAAAATATTAGTACATGTGAAAACTAATGGTGCAAATTCATGGTTATTCGTGGGACTAACATTGTGATCTATATGTTTTGGTTTAAATTAACCTGTCTTGAATATGATATTTCCGTGTTTATACATATGTAATATATAAGACAAGATTCAATAAAAAAAATTGATCCAATCTAAACTAATTAGCCTATAAATGAATTTATAGTTATCATGCGATAAGTCGTCACAACCAATTACAAATCAACTTTATAGTCGTTACATAGTTTGCAGAAGTCAAATGTGAAATACAATTTTTCTAAATTTGTGAAAAATTATTATTCAAATCAAATTGAGTCAAGACTCAATTTATTACATAGCAAGTATTATCTACCTAATTACTCTTCTTAAACAGTACCAAACTCAATCTGGTCCACTTTGTTAGTGAGAAGAGGGAGAGAAAAAGCAAGATAATGCAATTTTTAAGTCTAAAGATACCACAACTATATAGTTCATCACAAGGCATGCAACATTCGAACTTCCCCAAAAACACATTATGAAAGAAAACCGAAAAGAAAAGAGATGGCAAAAAGCCAAGTCTATTCATTTAGGAGGCCTGGCCATAGAAGCCATGGGCGTGGACCCCAATCTGTTCAAGCAGCTTCGCCAGCTTCACGTGATTACTACGCCATGCTTCCATTAACTTTGCCTCTTTAGCTTCGGCATCCCTGTGCACCGAGTTCAGTTGCTCTCTGCACTCCCCCTCCATTCTGCTCACAAATGCCATTTCCTCCTCCCTCAAGCACCTTATCTTCGCTTCTATTTCCTCCATTTTCTCCTTCCTCCGCCGCGCCTTCTCCGACTCCAGCTGCTGCTCCAGCCGGTTCAGCCGCCACGTCGCCTCCTTCTTGTGCCGCATCCAGTTCTCTCTTCCTTCTTCCAGCTCCTTGCAGTGCTGAATCAGGATGCCCACCTGTTGGACCGGGAAGAATCGGGAGTGTATGCCTGTCTCCGGGTGAATGGGGTCTAGGACAGCCGGTTCGGAAGGTGAGAGCGTCAGGCTTACGGAAGGGGACGGAGTGGAGGAGGAGGAGGAGGTTAAAGAGGACGTCGTGGTGGGGGTAGTGTTCATATTCATCCAAGGTGGGAGCGCGGCGCCGGATGTACAAGCGGAATTCGCCGGTTCTGTAATCGGCACAGAACCAAGTGAAAGGACCGGCGGCGGTTCGGGAAGCGAAAGGTTGGCGGGCATGATCATATTGGTCGGGGACTGAAAAGAAAAAAGTTTAGGCTGCACGTACTTCTCCGCAAAGGTCTCCAAAATATGGTCGTATTTCCCCTGCGCAGCATTTTCCGGCGACCCACCGCCGGCCACGGCAGAGACACCCGGCGGAGTGCCGTAATCCAGGCGATTCTTTTGCGACTTCTGGAGCTGCTTAAGCTGCTTTTCTTTGAAAACCTCCCACCACTTGCCTAGACGCTTGGCGGTGCGGCGGGGACCTCGGCAGCGATCTTCTTCCACTTGTTGCCGTACTTTGCCTGGAGCGAAATCACGAGATTTTGCTCCTCGGGCGTTAAAGACCCCTTCTTGATGCCGGGTTTGAGGTAGTTTTTCCAGCGCTCGAGACATGATTTAGGGTCCCTGTCGAGGGGTTGTCCCATGCGTTGGGAGATGAGGTTCCATTCCTTGGGACCGTATTGCTTGACATAGGCACGGAGGAGGGCGTCTTCTTCCGGCTGCCACCTCTGACGCTCCTTCATCTCCCAACCAATACCACAAACAAGACCGCCATGCTTGAATATATGTATCTTGCGAATCCCCAAATGGCCACCAACTGTTACGACTATGCCGTCGTTGATAAGATTGCTGTTTCAATCAAGAGAAGAGAATGAAAATGAGAGAAGAGGGGGAGTAGTAAGTCTAAGATGGTATGGAGGTACTGTTTACTATTGCTTTCTGGGTTAGGGCAGAAGCATGGGGATAAAAGATTATATACTAGTAGGGGGAGAGGATTGAGGAGCTAATTATAAGTGTTGGGGTAAAAAAGAAAAAAGTAGGGGGAAAAGGGGAAGGAGCGGGGGGAGGGGTGGGGGCAATGGTGGACGGTGGTTGTGGGTGGCTGGCAGTGTGATGAGTCAGAATTGTGGTGGAAATGACGGGACAGTAAGGGAGGGTGGGGGGGGGGGGGTACTAGTTGTGAGTGTACAGTACTGTATAAAGATGCCAAGTTAAAGATGAGCTGTGAACTTGTTGGGGGTGGATTGAATCACTCCACATTTCTGTCTTTTGGTTGGGTTTTTTCAAGAGCGTGGTACCACGTTCCAATCATTATTACAACCACCTCTGCAATAGTAAAACTTTTTCGACTCATATCTTTATCTGCCACCATAAGGTTCTTTAAATACAGTTAATTCTACATATAAACACATAAATTGATATTATGTATGTATTTTTTTAGTAAAATGATCAATTAATTATTATATTAAAATTTCAATAATTAAAAAAAATAAGTTTATTGTTGCATTAATAAGAAAGACTTATGTCATCACTCATCCATTAGGACATATTATAGAGAATTGTACAAGGTTGCTAAGAGTTTTATGGTATTAACTCCCGTTCATCCTTTTTGGGTTCAACTTGGCCATTTACTCTCTCTTTCTCCTCCTCTAATTTCTCTTTGTAAAAGTGATTTTGGTGGCCCGTTTATTTCCTCCACCAGCGTCGGCAGCCACGCCACCCCTCTGGTCGAGCAATGTGTCAACCTCGCACCTCCATCATCTCCATAGCCTCCACCCCTACCATATATCAAGGCTGCTTCTCCCCACCTTCAAATGGTATTCTACAGCAATTGATGTTAGAAAATACATGATAAGTTTAAATTCACATTTTTTGTAATTGATGTTGGAAAATATTTTATACATAGCATGAATGAAATGTAATATTAAATGCAATATAAATTTATAATAAAAAAAATTCAAAATTGCTTGCATTTAGCCAAACACGATGTAAACTAGAATTTGAGAATGCTCGATTAATAGAATTTAGTAAGAGGGTGCTTTGAAAAATTTATTTAAAATATCTTATAAGCTCATATATTAAATTATAAGATATTTTTAAAATTTAAAAAATATTAAATTTTACTCTAAAAGTAAGTTTTTAAAATATTGTAATAAAATAAGATCATTTATCTTATAAAATATGAGTAATAATAATTTTATAATTGCAATGATCAAGATAAAAGAAGTTTATTAAAATTTTAAAATTTTAGTTAGAACTTCTTTTTTTTTTCTTTAAGAAAATTGTACTTATAAATTTATTTATTTTTACCATTCACTTCAAGACTTATCATCTATTTTTATAAATATTATAAGAAACATAAAAATTCATCCATACATCCTCTAAATTACTTAGACAATGGCATGTAATTGGCACAAATTGTGGATAATTCAAGAAGATAAAAAGTGAGATATTAATAGGATGTGAGACGCGTGCGATTCACGTAGCAAATAAAGCACGTAAAGGTGTATACGCAATTCGCAAAGGGCTGGGCGCCTGGCGGGACGCATCAACGCATTTCTCGGATCTGTTGTGGGGGGAAACCTACTCAGTGTTTGGTCAGTCGCGGGGGCGGGTCCTCAATCTCTACAGTATCTTTCTCTGTGATGCGTGCCAATTACCATACTCCCCGTCGGGGGTTTGAATTCAATTCCCATGCGCACTTTTTGAAGCTCTCTTTTTCCACATTAAAGTAAAATGCGACTTCTACTTCTAGCTTGCTTGTAGTAATCAGTGCAAGCATTTGGTCTGAAAAGCCCTAGGATCGCACGTCTTTTTTTTTTTTCTTTTGTGATAAGTCTAGGACGCATGTCAACATCCATTTCTTCTCCACCCAAGCCACTATGAGCCTGCTTCCTTTCATTTTTAAATTTATTTTTAAATTTTTATGAAATATATTTGAATTAATTATATTTTTATATTGATTATATAAATTAAAAATGAAAATATATTTATTTTTTGATATATTTTTTGTATAAAAAAACATGAAATATTAGTGAATTCTAAAAATAAATTAATAAGTGTATGAAAATACGTAAAATGTTAGTATGTATGAAAATAAATTTTAAAAATAAAAATAAATTGTATTTTTTTATAAAATTTGATAAAACAAATGTGTTTTTGGAGTTTCAAATAGTAAAATATGAAAAATACCATTTGGAAATGAAAATTAACAGGCACTTTGTAATCTTTTTAGTGTAGGTATGATTTGGTCCAAGTCAATTTTTTGATTTAATCAAATTCAATGCAATAAGAAGACAAAATATAGTTATATTTGTCGTGAAATTAATTTAAACATTAAAAATAGTGGTGAATTATAAAATAATTATTATTACATTTATAGTATAATTTATTAGATTCAACCAAATGAGTATGAACTAGAAATTTTACTTTTACTTTGTTGAAACCAATGAAATTTGGAAGCAAAAGATTCAATTTCTTCTATGTTGGGTTGATGGAAAAATATTTGACACAAGTTTTCCTTAGGAGAAGATATTGGGTGTTCTCACGTGAATTAGAAAATCAGAATACGTGAAAAGACTTGATATATTTATTTAGTTCAAAACTCAATAATTTATTCTTTTGAATTAAATAAGTCCTATATAAATATGCTAGGCCCAATTATAATTGATGAATTCCCTATATTTATTATGCATATTCTCAAAAAATAGAGAATTCATTACGAGCGACACCAGACCTAACTTTGCCTTTTATAGATTAAAAAAAAAAATGATCATAGCTACGCCTAGACAAAGTTGTTGTAAAATGCCATGATTTGCGTCTGAATCTAATGATAGACAAATTTGGAGTCCACAAATCAACACTGGAAGAAAAAAATATTTTACTTCCAATAATATATAATCCAGAATGAATTCTTGATTTTATTCTTGATTTTCTTAATTACTTTTGAAAATTAGCAAAAAAAAAAAATGTATCATCATTCATTCAGTGTGTGTGCAAATTTATTTTGAACATGAAAATGAAAATATTTATTTATTTACTTTATATTGATGCGTATTAACGGGTCCAACAAATTGGATCTATTTTGGATACACAATCCAATTTGATCCGACCCAAAAATTCCTACTTGCTGCTTTCTTTTCATTTTTCCCTTTGAAGGAAGCAAGAGAGAATTGCTTAGCCCAATTTACAAAATATATAGCTTGTGAACTGGAGTGTGGCCTCGTGTACAATTTCAAAACATGCTTTCGTCCGAAAACCAGTATGGGTGGGTGCCCACCTTTCTTGGGCCGCCAGTTGATATATGGAAAAGCCTCCCCCTTTTTATACCATTTGCATAGGTCAATGCCACTTTTATTAAAACAAAAAAAATTAATTAAACTATTTGAAATTCGACTTAATAGGATAATTAAAAATTTATTAGAGTTGAATTAATTAAGTAAAACAAAAAAATCAAACTCAACACTTTTATCTGTTCTATCAAATTTGACGACTAAAACTTCACTCAATTAGTTAAAAAATAATTATATTTTATAAAAATAGGTTGCATTTATGAAATGATTTGGATTTGATGGGAGAATTTTGGGAAAAATATTTCAAACGAGTTCATATAAAATGGAATTAAAATCCAACATAATAATCTAAGAAATAGCTCAAATAGAAGTTTAAAATTTTGAAATGATAGTCCAAACAAGCTCAATGAAATTATTATTATGAATTTAAAATTATTAACTTTAAATTAATCAATCCAAATGGAGCCTAAGGTTGCATTTGGATGAAAAGATTTGAATTTGAGGAAAGAATTTGGAGAAAAGATTTCAAATGATTCCATATAAGATGAATTTGAAGTTAAGAATTTCAAATTTATAATAATAAATTCATTAAACTTATTTAGATGATTTCATAATATAATAGATTTTAAATTATTGAACTCCTATTTTAAACTATTTTTTGAGTCATTGTGGTGGATTTTAAATTCATATTATATAGAGTTATTTGAAATCATTCCATTAAATCATCCCCTCAAATCCAAATTATTTCATGCAAAAACAACATAAGGGTATTTAAGCTCTACTCGTATTAAAGATAGTTCAAAATCAACTTATTTTACAATGAAATCTAATTTAAATAATATATCAAACTTCATAAAAAATGCAAATCAAAATTAAATAATATTATATTCATTTTGATTTAATTCATTTACACCTCTTACTTGGCCACTCCTACCGTAAAAATTATCTTCCCTAACTATGGCCATCCTATAGGCCGCATTCTAAAAAATAAAATAAAATGCACACTCCTATTTCTAATAACATTACTTATGCAAAATTTTCTTACTATAAACTAAACGAGTGTAATTTTGTGTGGTGTTATATTTTGTATATATATTTATATACAAAATCTGTGTCAAACTTTCTCTTCGCAACAATATTTAATATATGTTTATATACATATTTGTGTATATATCTGTGTCAGACTTTCAATTATATAATATTCATTTCACATTAACTGCATCAATTCTATTATGTAAGTAATTTTATATATTACAAATCTATTCTGAATTAGACTCTTATATTACTCCATTATATCAGTTGTCATTTGTTAGCATGTATAAGTTTTTCTAAATCAAATTAAAACACGTGTATTGCTTTTTATTCAATTAAATATATCAAATGTTTTCTGTGTTTTTTGGGTTACCTAAGCCCTTAATTGAGCCAATAAAAACTATGTATTATGTTTTGTTTACATAATATAATAATTTCTTATCCACTCAAAATTTTCCTTCTCTATGCCCGAAACTAATTTTGTATTCAACACAAACACACGGGTTAATTACTCCAAAATTGGTTTTATATTTTCTCATTTGCTTTCATTTTCTCTTTCTCAAATTTTCTCAACCTTTAATAATTTGCTAAGGTACTTCACCATGTTTTCTTATATCTATCTTTTTTAGCATATTTGTTTGGAAAAAAAAAAAAGAATTTCTAATCATGTTTTAAACATATATGTAATGCTGATTTGGAGAAATCAATGCATCTAAATTTTGGTATTTTAAGGTCCAAAAAACTTGTAATACTTTAACACAAGTTAAACTGGCTCCAATCTCTCAATACTTAAATTAGTTTAGGTCATAATATCCTAAAAACAAATAAAGTAATATTAAAAATTCAATTACTTTATGGCATTTCAACAAAACAGTATTTATAATAAATGATCTATATGATCAGTACATAATTGAGTATAAATATCACAATTTTATTTATTTAAGGGTCATGCCTAACTCCTAAATAATGGCTTAGGTTACGGGTCGGGTCGACTATGGAATTGAGATCCAAAAATAAATATGAATCCTAAAGTGTTTAAATATTTTGGTAAGTTGGCGGAACAAATCTTATAAAATCAATACTTTGCTACATCAAATGCGTTGTTCTATTCCCCATAACATAACAAATTATCAGAATAAATTCCTCGCATTGTTTCCGAATTTCAATTTTTTTTTCTAGATATATTTTCCTATTATGTATTTCTTTTAGTAGTTCTACAACATTTACTTGAAGACGTTGATTATCATCAGGATAGTAAATTTATTGCTTCTACTGTACTGTAATTATTGTGTTTTTTCTTAGTAAAAAATATAATTATTAATTTCCAAGTTCTAACATTTCTGAAAAGTTACTTGATTGTTTTACTGACAATCCGACTTATTCTTCAGCTCGTCTATTCATGATCTTCTTGAGGAAATAAATACAATAAATAAGAGAAAACAAATTATTTTTATACATTGAATTTTTTTAAGTCTAATTCCGTTGTAGAAGAAATCATGGTATTTTGAATTCGATTCTCGTTTTTAGGTTTGTGAAGAGTAATTCCACTCATCCTTCCTCTCTCGGTAATTTAGAAAAAAACACAATTTATGTTCAAAAAATATTTCTACTCCTAGCCAGATTATCTTTTGTAAGCAGTACATTTTGATCATGGAATAGGGTGCAGAATAAGTCGAGCACGCTCGTGTAAGGATTGATGAAAGCTTGAGCCCGTACTCTACAACGAAGCGAGTTCGAGCTCAACTACATAAAAACTTCTTTTATATATATATAATTTTATTATTAATAATAAAAACAAAAATAATTTAAAAATTATATGTTATTAAAATGATAATATATAACAATAATGATGATAAAAGAATAATAATATTATCTAAATAATTCAAATTAATTTAAACAACATAATTTTTTTTAAAGGAATTCGAGCTAGATTTCAAATTTAATTTTACAAATTTGTCGAGTTCAAATTTAAAATTCAATTATTTTTCACTTTTATTTTTTTCCGCTCTAACATTGATAGACAATATCAAATATCGATCGAATTTTGCAAACATTATAACGATTTTTTACAGCTAAATTTCAAAACCCCCTTTTAACGTATCTCAAGTTCTAACAATTTAGAGCTGTTTGGAACGTTGGATCCATGTAGAGTGATGGATGATTAAGTGTCTGCTGAGTTAGGTCAGTCAACTTTGTACCCATCCTCACAGACCAAATCCTCCAAACCAAAAGCACGTGCATGTATGAATTGTAGTACTAAACTAGGTTGGACTTACGAAAAGCCCATATTAGTCTATCTTTTCCTTTTTTCTATCCCTTCAGGTCCTCAGGAATTCTCCATAAACACACTGATAGAGACACGATATAATTTAGGCACACGTTTTTTTTCTTCCAAATTTTAGAGCATGACACGACTCTTCACAATGATATATATGTGTGTATAAAGTGTATATTTAACCATTGTTAGTAGATTTTTCATTTACTTAATTAATTATGGGCCATAAGCCACCTAAAGACTAAATTCAAGAGAATCAGCAAGGCAACTCAAGTTCATGTACTCACGAGGTCTTACCTGTCTATGTACCATGCCACGTTGAATTACAACCTTCCATCAAAAAATTATAAATACTCTAATTTGTATTATTTTAAAATACACAATTAATTCAGCTTTTTACAATTTTATTGCTATGTATTAGCTATTTCAATTTACTTGGATTGTGATTACAGTATTGAAATATTTTTATCGAGACAATTTTGATAACCTAACAACTTGTTATGATACAAACAATAACTCACGTAACAACTTACGTAGCAGTAAAACTTAAAGTATAGAAATACACATAACTTAATAATCAATGTGATTATTAAGAGAAAAAAGTGACAAAAAGTGACGGTGATTATGTTTGAACTTTTATAAATGTCATTTGTGAATTATGATTGATGTGACCTAAATTAGATCTGATTATTGAGTTTTAATGATTGGACTACATTCTAAATATTTGAACTTAATGCTTTCTAAAAAAGTTGATCTGGATAGATTTGAGATGATATGGATAAAGTCGAATTGACCTAAATAAATTCGAGTTGATAAGCTTAGTTCGTGCCTAACGGAAACATAGTCTTACCCTATTTATATCAAGTTATGGATAAGAAAAGAAGATTTTATCTTATCTAAATTTCTCAATTCACGAAAAATTTATTAGGTGAGAATTATCCAATAAGGTAATAGATTTTTTTTTTATCTGAATTACCTTCTTACTTGCATGCTATATATATATATATATCTTATTGATCATAAATGATGTTCTTTATATTGATACATGATTTGAGTGAGTGATTCTCTTTGAACATTTATTGACTTGAATATAGAAAAACTTTCGCCGGGCAATCTAACACTTCGCAGGTCAATCTCGAAAAGTTTTCGCCGGACAATCCAACACTTTGCAGGTTAATCCAAATGTGATTTTGGGATCAAAGTATTGGATTCATCGGAGAGTTTTCGCTTGATAACTCTAGCGCTTTGCAGGTCAATCCATGCATGATTCGTGGATCAAAACATTGAATTCAAAATTCTTGATTCGTACTGAAAATTAAGCAAATCAATGATCGTAAGAAAATAGAATGTGACTTTAAAAAACAAATTTTCAAGAAAAGAGAAAAAAGTGAAATAATATAGGAAAATATCAATTTTCAATTAATTTTATTTTTTTAAAAAAAAATTCATGATTAAATTTCTTAAAACATGAAAAAGGCCACACCCTTATCATGTTTGAATTTTTTTCTTTTTCACTTAATCTCTGGAGTCTAATCTAAATAGTCTATATTATAGTTTTGCAAACCCTGCCCTCAATAGATATATATTGATACCACATCCAAATATCCAATTACCCATGATCGAATTGTCGGCGATATTATTAAGGAATGATTTATCATAATATCCTTGCATTATAAGTCCACGATACACCAACATCGCCCCCCCGCCCGCACACGCTCGCACCGTCCATACATCAAAAGCCCACATTTCATACCGTTTCGGACTAAACCCACCACAAGTATTTCCCTTCTTTGTCGTTACTCATTTTCCATGCTATAAATGTACGTATCCCAAGACCAATACATGCAACATACATCATCAACAGCTTCCGATAGCAGGGTCAATCATCACATAGTCAAATACTGTTGGAAAATTGTATAGCCTATTTTGGACTCTCTGCTCTTTACCTACTTCCGCACCACTACCTATTTTCAAGAATCATCAACTAATGGCTACTTCATCAGCCTCTGCCATTCTCAAGGCCACCCTCCTCTCCTCGTCTTCAGCCAAGCTGCAGCCGTCCGCCACCCTTTTCCTAGCCCAGAAGCTGCCTCCATTTGGCCCATCAAAACACCCCTTGGTCTCTCAACCCCTTAAAGTTTCCATTGCCACCAAGTCCAGAAGACAATTCTCATGCAAGAGCCAGAGTGATCCATCAGATTCAAGATCCTGTAAGTGCTCCACTTCAGTTACTGTGTATTCATTTCTGATCCTTCAAAATTTCTCCTTTTTCTAGTTTTGTCTGATTTATACTTAAAAACTTTTTTCGTGGGTTTCAGCTAGAGTTCAAGAACTGAATGTGTATGAGATCAACGAGCGCGACCGCGGCAGCCCTGCTTACCTTCGATTGAGCCAAAAGACTGTCAATTCCCTTGGCGATCTCGTACCTTTCAGCAACAAGGTACACTTTTTTCAAACAAGAATACCTTTTTTTCTCTGAAAATTGCTACCGCCAGTCCTCCCACTGGCTTTAGATAGAACAATGATTCTTCAGAAACCGAACTATTTGTACAATTTCCAAAAGCTAAAACTGTGTGATGATAATTTTGTCTTCTTTCTCTTTGTGCTTTCCAGGTGTATACCGGGGACTTGAAGAAACGGGCTGGAATAACGGCCGGGTTATGCGTGCTGATCAAGAACGAGCCGGAGAAGAAAGGTGACCGGTACGAGGCCACCTACAGTTTCTACTTCGGGGACTACGGCCACATCGCGGTGCAGGGACCGTACTTGACCTACGAGGACACGTATCTGGCGGTGACTGGTGGATCCGGCATATTCGAGGGGGTGTACGGCCAGGCGAAGCTCCACCAGATCGTTTTCCCTTTCAAGTTGTTCTACACATTCTACTTGAAGGGCATACCGGATCTGCCGGCGGAGCTGCTGGGCGAGCCGGTGGCGCCATCGCCTGCGGTGGAGCCCACGGCTGCCGCCAAGGCTTGTGAGCCAGGGGCCACCCTCCCAAATTTTACTGATTAGCTTTATATAGCATTGATTGGTGATAGGAGTGTTTGGTTGTGTAATAATTTCTTTTGAGTTATTCTAGGCATCAAAAGTTCAGTTTTTCTTTTCACTTCATTTACTTGTACTGAAAAAATATTGCAATTAATTTAATTAAATAATTATAATAAATAAACTTAATAGTAAAGAATTAATCAATGAAATGTAGCACTTTCTTATAGGGTGACTGATAGTGATGACTGATTAGCATTATTGGACCTTTTCAGAAAAAGGTTTATGTGGCCGAGTAGAGACTTTAACACCATTATTGTAAAGGCCATATTGGAATCAGGCATCAGTTGCATGTTGTTCCAGGCTACCTAAAGCCAAGGTCTTTGGTCTGGGGTGAGATAGTGAAAAGTGATAACTATGCCCCCTATAATCCATTGTTATTGCTAAATTTGAATATTTTATTTTAAGTTTTTTATTATATTGAATATTGAATATTGAACATTCACATTACGTATAAATGTAATATAAAATACAATAAAAAAATCAAACTAGAAAATCTACGTTAGCTCAGAGAAAAATGGAGTCACTCAAATATCAGGAATCAGGATTAAAATACTGAAATTCATAAATAATTTAATGGAATTACTTCTTTGTTTCGAAAAAGCTAGTTCAATTATATATATATATATATATATATAAGTATATTCCCTTTACCGTATTATTTAGTTAGCCGGTATTATTTAGGATAAAGTTTTTATATTAGGAAATATAATTTTATTTTTGAACAATTCAAAAACACAAAAATAAAAGCAATATATTTGAATCCATATAAAACTTAATAAACATGCATATACGTTAATAAATAGGTAATACATCATAACACTTTGTAATACTTCATATGTCAATAGTATAATAATACATGACACATTAGTGTAAGTCATGAATAAGTATTTCTTTTTTATCATTTTAAATTTTTTATTTCAATTCATATTTTATCTCTTATGTAATACCTGTTAGAGTAGGATGCCCAACGCCCCAATTAGATTAGGATGTCCAACGTCCCAATTAGATTGGATGTATTATACTCTTTTGCTTTTGTAAAGACAATCTTATTGGGAATCATATTAATAAAAAGGCATTTTCTTTATCTTATGTCTTGCATTTTTTATTTATGCACATTAGATAAAGTCTTTAGACCAAATTTAGCTACGGGCATGGTCGCGCATATGATGGCGATCATGGAACATGCCTCTAAGGCTTTGGTCTTAAATAAGTTTCTAGTCGAGAGCTTTTTGAGATGGGACATCAAATAGCTCAATAAGACTCGTACATATAATGCATGCTCGTGAGACGAGGATGTCACATTCCATTGGCATTAGCGTAGAGACGTAAGTGCATGTATGTGGGTGCTTGTTAGGGAACAAGTATACCGAATATGGCCTGCAAGAAATTCTTAGTTGGAGGCTTTGCCCGTCGAAATAAGAATTTCTGTGTTGCGATAGTACACGACTAGTTCTCAAACTTGAGGCACGATGGTAGCCTTGTGTGCATCCTGCAACACTTTGATATATCTTTTGATTGCTTGACAATCACAAAGGGGGTATGTTGGTGTTGCACTGGTGTGCATGGAGGTTTGTCAGTGGCCAACATAGAATTCGACACTTGTCTTTTTAAACAAGGGAATCTCCTGTGTTTTCATAGTTCGTGATTCAAATACCTTGGTCAAGGCAGAATGAATTGTGATTCATCAAAAATCATTGGAACTTGAAATGAGATCACAACAATTGAATCATTTAGGGTTTCGACTTATAATCCATACCTTAGATTCAATCAGGAGATTAGCTGTCGAAAGGACCGTACGTGTATGGTACTCGCAACTGAAATAGGTTTACTCGCTATTTCACCTAAGACTAGTTTGTCATGATTACTTGTTAGGTGTTTTCATGGATAGTGAGGTTCTTGGAATTAAGGAGTTGATTCCAAGCGGATTAATTAATTGAATTAATTAATTGGAATAATTGTTATTCATAAGTTGCAAATGTTGCAAACCCACTACTAGGTTAGTAGTGAATCTAAGAGGGTCACACATCTTTATGAAAAGTAACATTTTTAATTTTAGATTTTATTCAATGGTTGGAAATTAATTAATTAATACTGATCAATTAATTAATTAAGGGTTCTATTTAATTTAATAGTTAAATTAAATTATTCAATTAAGTAATTGGATTATTTAATTGGACCTAATTTGATTAGAAAGTCCAATTGGAGTAAATTAAATTAATCAATTAGATTGATTAAATTAGGATTGAATCAATTGAATTGATTTGAGGATTTTTTAGTTCAAGCCCAAAATAAATGTGGATCACTTAAGAAGGCACTAAAGTATGAAGAGAATAAATTAAATAAATATGATTTATTTAATTAATATATTTATAAATAAATAAATATAGTGACCAATTTTATAGGATAAAATAGGCCACTAAGATTTAATTTATGTATAAATATAATTATAATATATATATGATATATATCTATCTTGATATTATTTGAAGAGTTCAAATTAATATCAACAATGTATGTAGACAATTTTGATGATTAATATAGTCTCAAATTAGTCCACATACAATAGATGAGTGAAAAGAGAAGAGTTTTTGAAAGATTTGGAATCCTTCCAAGATAAGGTTTTGAAATAGTTCAAAATAGAAAAACTTTCTAAAAGTTGGAAAAGGATTAAAATTTTCAGCCATATATATATGAGAGATGAAAATTACATAATTCAATTCAAAAATTTTGAACAAAAATATTTTGTTTAAAGTCTTTTATTTTTACTCTTTAATAAAAAAAAAAAAGAAAAAGAAAATCAATTCTTGTTATTTTCTTCGTATTATTGTTTCAAGAACTTAAAGAATCAATCTTTATTGTTCTTGAAAATATATTCCGGTTCTAGATTAGTAAACAATTAAAAGGATACTAGCGAATCCTTTGATTGGTGTTGCTTTCCGTATCGTGTACTTGATAGAGGGGAGACACTTGGATCCCTACGAGTTCTGATAGTCCAAAATAAGCAATTGATTGCTTCATTCCCTACAACAACCAGAGTGCACGAAAGGTATAATCCGATTTTATATTTATTATATATTCACTTGAATAAGCGCGATCGTTAAAATCGCTTTCGAATCAAAGGGGTTAAATTTAAATTTGATAAAAAATTTAATTTTCCACTGCGTATACCCCTGCGATTATAGCGAACCCAACAATACCATCAATGTACATCAATTATACATTAATGATGTCATTCAATATACTTGACGTATATTGATAATATTATAATAGAAGATAAAATACCAATTATAATAGACGATCCACACTGATTTATGATAAATATCCTATTTTATAAAAATAATATATTTTTTAATCATGTAACACACCTAATATATTATACATCCTATATAACATCTCAATTCTCAAGACCATACATCAATGGTTTTGGATTTTCTGAAACCATCGACATACCAAAAATAAGTGATATATTTGGATTGTCATTGTCTTATCGTTTTGTCGTCAGCTGCCAATCACCGTTGAATTAAGTGGGAGTAATTGATGAAAAATACTACTTTCCCATATGACCCAAAAAATAACAATTGTTTATAAAATTATTGGTGCGAAGTTTTTTTGCCACCCACTTAGGAAGTAAATTTATAAGCTGTTAAATGTGTACATAATACACAACCTCATGTAATTTTCTCATATATTGTTAACTTATACCTTCCTATATTTAGTCTGTACTAATAAAAATTATGTGCATTGTACGTATAGAATATAATAATAATAAAGAAATTTTATAATAAAAGTAAAATAAAAAATATTACTTCAGTTTTTAAGTTGATGTTTGTTATTTTGTACTTTGATTTTTAATTTCAAGTATTTTTTTAAACAAAGTTTTAATATTCCAAATAAATGTCCTTCTATCATTGAAGATCTATTTATAAAAAATATGATTAATAAAATATACGATATTGCTAATCTAATTTTTAATTTGATTAAATAAATTTTTAAAATATGCCAATGAAATAAAAGATAAATCAAATCAATCAACACAAACGGTTGAATAGATTATTTCAAAGAACGAAAATCTTTAAAATCTAAGTAACAACTTAACTAAATAAAAAAGTTTGAATTAATTTTCTTGGCTCAAAAGAAATTAATATAAACGGCTAAATTTGATATTATTATATGTATATAGATACAAAATTCAGGGAATTGTCATCTATGATGAACTGAGGAGATTTGTCAAAAAAAATCATCATTTTAAATCTTAATCTTTTTTCCAACTCAAAAGAAAAATTAAACCATCATAAAGAGGCTCATTCTTAACATATATATTATATAAATATCTTAAAGTGGCACTGAAAGGAAGCAGATAGGGAATGCATATATTAAGTCAAGGAAACTACACTGAAGTAGGTGTAGCAAGAATATTTGATAGTCACAGAAATCTGAAACATTTGATTCAATTCCATCTCCCTTTCTTCATGCCAATATAGAAACCAAGACATCCTAGTCCGGATCTTATAAATTGATATTTTATTTTTTTATTGTAATATTATTAATACACGTTAAATGTATATTGATAATATCATTTAATATACTTAGTATGTATTGATGATTATTTTTGTAATAAAAAATGAAATACCAATTATAATAGAAAATTCGGAGGCGGCTCAAAGGCTCAAGCTAGTTGTCTCAATATCAAGCAGACAATTAATTTTTTTCAAGTACTATGCATAAGGGCATAAATCACATTTTCTCAAATCTGAAATTAAAACTTGCATACTCCACTGGTTTATCATAGCATGTATTATCTTGGAATGTGTAATTCTCACTGCAGCCAGAAAAAAAATTAAGAAGCCAAAACATATAACATGGGACAAATTTCTTGATAATTGAATCTAGAGTGGCTATACTTAATGTTCTTAGGTCATCACCTAGATAATTTACAAGATTATCAAGAAAAGTTAAAATAGTTAATCAAGTGCAGAGGGGTAAAAAAGAAAATAAAAATGAGACAAAAATAATTTACATTTTTAAGTTCCCCTCTATCATGACACTGTCAAGTGATAGTGGCCCAATGTTTTGGGCCTTGATTTTTGTAGCCCCATGGGCTGAACCCAATGAATTTATTCTAATTTTAGCCCATGGTCTTTGCGCCTTGAAATTTATAGACCAAGAACCTTAATTTACATGACTAATTCACGCGAAGATTGTAAGTTGAAATTAAATGGTGTAGTATCTTTTAATAATTTGTTTTAGATTTACTTATCTCGAGGAAGAAATATATATTTAATTGAAATGTCTAATTGAGTGTGCAACTCTAGTAGTTATTCACGATCAACGAGTAAGTTATATTTATGATTGATTCGAAGAAGTGGATCTTGAAGAAGGTTCGATCTTAATAGAGTTTGTAGGCGAGTTTGATCTGAAATACGTTGATCGATAATCCCACTATTACATATAGATATACTCGTTATATGTTCTATTTTGTAACACTAGTGAAAAACAGTATTTAATTCGATTGGCACCACATGACAAAGTAAATTAACAAAACAATACTCACTTTTCTAATGGTTTCACAATTCCACATTTTGAAAAAAATACTCTCAACGCTACACATTAAGGGGGGTTCACGCCAAAAACCCCATTATTGGAAGAAAACTAAAATAAAAACAATTATTGATTTTTATTTTTCTTCTTTTTCTTTTCTGAGAGCCACAAATAATCTCACAAGAGCATTTGCTTTGGTTCTTTCCAACATCCACACAACGAATTTTTCTGGGCATCTGCATATCTGCATAGCGCCCTGAAACTATGAAAAAACAGGCTATATTTCATCTGCACCAAAACAAGCACCTTTCCTCGGAATATGCCGGGCAATATTTGATTTCCCCTAAGAAAATTCACACCAAAAAAATAAGTTTATTTAGATAATTAAATGGAACAAAAAATATTAACAATATAACATTTTTCAAGGGATTTTTTGGAAGAGCACTTCGGATTTTTTTTATTAATTTCGTGATATATCATTTATTCACGCTCCACATGTATATGAAGAATGTCATATATATATTTAAGAAAATATTTTATACATTCTGACATGTATTTATAATGTATAATACAAAATAAAATATCAAATTAGTTTCGAACAATGATCTCAATTGCTGGAATAATGAAAATAGATGTTTGTGGTATAAAATATTCCCTAGAGGCGGAGTGAATAGAGCTGCCAAAACTGTTAAACATAGCATGGAGATCACAGCAAAATATGTCATCTTCTTCGATTTTTTTTTTTTTTAGTTTTTTTAGTGGAAGTATTAGGTTTACAAGATGATAGGAACTATGCTCATGTAGGACGTGGAACAACTTTTTATAGGTGTTTAAATTGGAACCAAATATTATGTGACAATCTGAAATAGGCCTTCATAGGTTAAGTTGAAGTGATGTCAATTGATTTACCTTCATAGAGAAAAATATTTATCATATAAAATAGAATTAATTATAAAAATTATCCATAAGGTTTGGTCACATATTACCCCTCTAAATTTATAATTTATAAATATCATTTTGAAGTTCATCTCTGTCTTATAGATATTCATCTTAATAGGTGTAATTTGCAAAATAGAGATAAATATTAAAAAAGTATTTCTAATTTACAAATTTAAAGGGGTAGTTTCTATAAAAAAAAAACTAAACCTAAAGGATGATTTTTCTTATAAATATCGGATAATGGTTTTGAGTTATCAAATAAAATTACTACAAGTTTGGCCTATTTGTGTTGTCTCAATGAGATTAGGAGCATATCTTTTTCAAATGATGAACTTGCAAAAAAAATTTATTTGACAAAGTATGGATTACTGAACCACAGAGAAAGTAGTCTTGTATCTAAGAATCATAATGAAAATGATTTTGATAATGAAATTAATTACGACAATGAGATTAAATATAATCCAACATTGGTACTATGATAAGTTGGTAATGCATGTTTTCTGTAGCTTAGTTTGATCATTTGAATAGATTACAAGAAATTGATTATTAATTAACTTGAAATTACTTTTCATAATCAGTGGAGTTTTAGATATAAATTATTATAGGAGAGGATAATTTATGCCAAACATGACTATAGTAAATTATTTAGATAGTATTTTGTGATAACCTACCAGAAATCTATAAAAAGAACATCACTTTGAATTTACTAATTGTTGCCAAATAATAAGGATTATGTAGGATTGAAAATTATTGAAATAATTTGCACCAAACTTATACTTTACTAAATTTATTTCACATATCAAACACACAAACACACACACTCATGGAATAAAATTTCACTTTTCAAACCCTCTATGAATTCAATACCCAACGCCAGAGGAAAATCTAATTGTTCAACTCTTATTTCTGCGAGCTTTGTTTTTCATTCTCTCTCTTCAAAATCATTCAACAAATGGAGCAAAAAGTGGATTGTAGATTCACGTTTAACTGGCATTTTATCCACTTGTGAAATGAAAAAAAGGCAAATAGTTAAAATATATAAAAAATAATAATAATTACCCTTTTTGTTTTGAAAAAAAATAAATTTCCAACCTCAATTTTATCATTTATTAAAATATAAAATAACAAAAATTCCGTTATATATAATGAAAGTTTATATTTTATATTTTATCTTTTTAATTTTTTTAAATATTTAGCGTGTAATATCATTGAACATGCAGTATCAATGTATATATATAACATAAAATATATTCTCTTATTAACGTTCTTGTTTTTTTTTATTAAAAATAATATCAAATATTGAAACGAAATAACATAATGCTACCAAACTTCAGGTTTTTATGTTATATGGCATGATTAATAAAAACATTTTAATTAAGAGAACTTTTGAAATATCCACTAAATTGCAGAAACATATTGAACTTCATTTTGCAAATTATAGTAACCATAAATTTATTTCTGATACAAGTAGTAAAATCTTTAGTTACAGATTATATATTATTTATATATTTTGAAATAACATCAATGTTATTAGTAAATATACATACGACATATACTAATGTCTTGACTTATTGACTATTATATTTTGATGACGTCATAAATATACATGTAATGTATATTGATAAAATAAAATAGAAACCACATGTTATTTTGCAATAGAAGATTAGGATGACAATCCTCCCTAACAACCCCAAAAATCCAAATATTACGCAGCCCACCACCCCATCCTAGCAGTTAGCAGATGATTTCAATTGAAGTTCATGAACACAAATGAATAGTTAGCATAAGGTTTTACCAATGCAATCAGACTTGAAAAGATTGAACGATTTTGAAAAGATGTCCAAATTATAAATTAAAAGAGGGTGTTAAAATAGTCATTTGTAGTGGAGCATTGTAATGCAAGCACTTATCAATTATGTCTGATTAGTGCATGATTATGTTATACTAAGAATAACACTTATAAATTAGGACAACTGACCAACCACTTGCTTTGTTAGTAGCTTTTTCATAATTATGTGACTCACAAGCAAAAAAATGTTGCATCAAAGAATTCATAAATTTCTTTTAAATTTCTTACTTTTCTTATTGGACTTTTAGTTTTACATAGAATTCTCTAGATCTTGATGAACTAGAGCTTGGAGTAGAATTTGGGTTGGTGCTTCCACTTGTACTTGGTTGATCTCGTTGACACATTATTAGATCTATTTTCGTGTTATTACCAACTTTAAGTGTTAATTAGATTCAATTATTGTACAGTTTGTTGCAATAAGTAAATAATATTAAAGTAAATGACACATAAAATTTTTACGTATTTCAAGTATAAATATACTCTACATGTACAAGGTCACCACCTGAAATGAATATTTCACTAATTCATATTACAGTTACAATATTCAGACTTATTCAAAATATAAAGACTCCTTTACTAATAACGTCGTTCTTGAACAAATCAATTAATGAAGTTTCAGCGAGATCCACTCGACTTTTAAGTTTGCACTGTTGAATTCCCTTTAATGTTGAAATTCTTTTAGACGGCAGACCGACCTTCTCCCGAGGATTTTCAAATTCTTCTCCTAAAGAATTGCACCTATTTTCCGAAAGGCTCACCCTATTCTCCTAAAGAGTGAATAAAAAAAAACACGAGAGTAATTCCAAAGGTTGAAGCCATCCACTCCTATTCTCCAAAGGCATGTATTGAGCCTTCAAGCTTTGGGTATATATGTAATATCAATTAAATTCGAATCTCCACTTCAAAAATATCTAAATACGTTGCATAGAATAATACAAGATATATCAAGATCCTTTATTTATCAGAAAAAGATCTCAACTTATCTTTGTAAATAAAATCTTTCCATTAATGGAATCTAACCAAATCTGTACAAAATAAACTAGGCAATTAATCCATAGAAGGTAAATCAATAATTTCAATTAATTCTTGTGCAAGATAACAAAATTGTCAATGAATTCCAACTAATTAAATTATAATTGATTATGATGAAATCATAATCAATTATAATCCTTTCAATCTCCCTCTTTGGCATTGGTTGGTCAAAACCAACAACTTCCCTTAAATATATCAAATTTGTAGAAACTGTTAATCAGTTAAAATTTATTGGAACAACTACGTGACTGTTGCAACAGTTCAAAACTCCATCTGCAGATGAGATAGAGATATTTAAAAGACCAAAAATAAAATATACTGAATATAAACTAGAGTTTAAATCACATCAAAAATATTGCCAGATAAATATTTAGCGAAAGCAGTTAAAACCAAATAGATATTTCAATACATCCCTAATAAACAAAAATCATTTAGTCATCAACATTATCATGATTAGTTGGTGCAATATCAAAACCAACAGCAACAGTATCTACTTCCCCTTTTTGACCAAACTATGGCAAAGCACCCTTAGCATCATCATCATCTTCAGCATTTCATTTAGGCAACCATAGCATTGAAGAAGAAGCAACCTCATCATCTTCACTTCTAACAGTAAGATCATGATACTATCATCTAAAAAGAATGATAAATGAGTATCATCAACAATATATACTCCCCCTAAATTTATGATTTTAAATGAAAGAAACAAAACCAAAATTAGCATGCATAAATCAGATATCATAATCAAACAGATCATGAGAAACCATTACAACTACTTCCTTTTTTAACCATAATCAGCAGAATAGAAATCCTACAAACCAAGATGGAGACACATGCCATCATCCTATTTTGGTTGAGGATTTAGGCTCTGGAATTGACTAAAAATGTACTTCCACAGTTACTGTTGCAATAGGTTGGTTATTGTGTTGCAAACAGGTAGATTTCCAAGAGGTCTTAGAAGCAGAAATTGAGCAACATCTGCTTTGGGTCTGCATTTCTCCAGCAACATCAGTCCCTGCCCTTTTTCATGTGAGGATCATCACCAATCTATTCATCCGTCACATAAGTGCACTTTCTACATATTCTTACTCAATAACCCCTTCTTGCCATGGTGGTGCAATGAGTTCATTAGGATCTGCTATAACTGAATTGTACATCGTAAGAATGAGAGTTGTACACCGTAAGAATGAGAGATTGATGTGGTTCAACTCATGGTTGTTGTATGTGACTAGGACCAGATAAAAAATTTTCTCTTGTTTTCACCGTGATGTAAGGCCTGAAAGATAAAAGAAAAGAGAAACCAAGCACACTAAGTGGTGAAGGAAATCAGATACACCAAAGAAATTAGGGTTTTTGTAATCATTTATCACAACAACTTCCAAAGCCCCAATTTATTTAACCCTACTTCGATTCCTGTGCAGATACTCAACAGTCTCCTTGGTTTGGTAAGTTCCCTAAAATCAAACTTCCATTTTCATTCAATATCATATCAAACATTAAATTAGGAAAGTTTTCAAAAATCAAATCTATGGGCAGATTCTGTTGCAGTAGAGAATTTCAAATTACTTTCATATTTATCTAAATATCTTATGATGCATTTCCAAACACACACAAATTTCTAATTTATGCCTATAAAATTGAAAATTTCAAAATGCATGAATTTTGACATAATAAAATGTGTCAAATATTTTAAAAAATCAAATCTTTATGTGTAAAAGTTCGAGAATCTCTTCAACCATTTCTGCAAAAGAAAATTTTGATTACATCCACAAATTCAATTTCTCAAATATTTTGATAGAGAGATTTCATGCAAATTTTCTTTTCTTTTTTTTTGTGTGTAAAATGCTTTTTTCTCTCACATTTTAAATTGGATTTAACCAGTCAGTAGTTTTCACTCTATTCCAAGGGTAGCTCTTTTCATATGAAAAATTATTTTATTTAAATCATAAACTATAAGATAGATTTTTACATGGCTAGTTCCACACCATTGGATAAATAGCTTTTTCTGTCAAATGCCTCCAAATAAGCACAATATCAAAGAACATTTGATAGAACGATTATCAAAATTTTAGAAAGCAGTTGTGTTCTAATGAGATTCAGCAAATCAAGACTTCAAAATTTGACCATTTAAAGCATATGTAGAGCAAATGCAGAATGCCTAATTCAGTTCCTATCATGTTATGTAATATATGTCTAACAACTAATGAATTATTGCAACATGTATAGATAAAGATGCAAACAATATGGTTGCAACAAACTCTCTATTTTTTTTAATGTTCATACAGTTAGATCACATAGATTCCTAGAGATTTTCTCAAGGAATCAAAATAAAGTGCATCTAGAGGTTAGGTGAATATATCAGCAAATTGTTTCTCTGTCTCAACATAGTCAATCACCACAGTTTTCTTTTCAGCTAAATCCCTAATAAAATGATGATGGATATCTAAATGCTTCATTTTTTAATGTTGAATATGAGTTTTAAAAATATCAATGACACTCGAATTAATACAAAAAATATGATTAGAAAAATGTGGACCCTCCAAACCTTTTAGTTGCTCAACTGTTTTTTCTTTCTCATTTTTAGGTTCAATTAAAGAGGTGAAACACACAAATCTTACCATATCTTTGTAACTTACATTTGGCTTGTCTCTTATTCGCATACCTTCAGTGAGTGAACTAATGATTTGATCAGTAAGATGATTCTTCTGAACTCTGATTGAAGGTTCCTTCTGAACTATTTCAGTACTGACATCGTTTTCTAGTCCCAGTCCAGTTTCATTTGTTGCAACATCTTTCCTAGTTGCTGCAACATCCTCCTCAATGGTGACTTGAATGTTATTCTGTTCAGTTCTTTTTTCTTCCTCACTGAATCTGAGAATTTCCTCTTCTTCTATTAGTCCTGTAGAAACATGAAAATTATCAATGACAATATTTGAGGAATACATGATAATTTGGGTTCTCATGTTAAAAACAGGATATGCCCTACTATTTAAGGAATAACCAAGAAAAATTTCTCTATCACTTCTAGCATCAAATTTTCTTAATTGCTCATGATCATTCAATACATAGCATGAACAACCAAAGATATGAAAATAGCTAAGATTAGGCTTTTTACTTTTCCAAATCTCATATGAGATTTTCTTAGTACCTGGCCTCAAATACACCTTATTGATGGTGTAACATGCAGTGTTGATTGATTCTGCCCAAAAATGGATGGCTGCTCCTTTGAAATTCAACATTACCCTAGCCATCTCTTGAAGGGTTTTGTTCTTCCTTTCCACCACACCATTTTATTGTGGTGTTTTTGCAGCTAAAAATTTATGTGCAATTTCATATTTTTCACAAAAATTGGTGAAGACAACATTTTCAAATTCTTTACCATGATCACTTCGAATTCTAACTATCTTACCAATATTGTCATTCTTTTCATTTACCAATTTTTTGCACAATTTTTTGAACACTTGAAAGATATTCGATTTTTCTCTAATAAAATCTACTCAAATAAATCTAGAAAAATCATCAACACACACAAACACATATCTCTTTCTTCCTAAACTTTCTACCTGCATAGGTCCTATGAGGTCCATCTGGAGAAGTTCTAGAGTACGTGATGTACTGATGTGTTGCAATACTTTGTGTATACCCTTATTTTGTTTTTCAAGCTGACATGCACCACACACTCCTGGATTCTTTTTGTTCAGCTTTGGTACTCCTAGCACAACTCTTGTATTCACAATCTTAGTCATATTCTTGAAATTCAAATGTCATAAATCAGTTTCATCAACTTTTATGTTGTAACATAGCTGAGGTTGTTGCAACATATAACAGTTATCAGATGAACGAGAACCAGTTAACACGCACCTATCAGTTTCATCAAATACCTGGCATTTGTTTTTATTAAACCTAACGAAGAGATTCTGATCACAAAGTTGGCTAATGCTGATCAAATTTGCCTTCAAATTTTCTACATAGAGCACATTCTTGAGTTTTGACAGTCCTTCAATATTGAGTACTTCTTTTCCAAGTACATGTCCATTTTCACCATCTCCAAAGGTAATATGTCCTTCATTCATATTTTGATAGCCTTTCAATTTTTCCTTGTCACTTGTCTTATGTCTGGAACATCCACTATCAAAATACCAAGTATCATCAGTAAATATTTTTAAAGAAATGTTTGCAAAAAAACATTTAAGATCTGACTTTCTACTCTAGATTCTTCTTTGAGATTCATTTTTTAAGTCAATTTTGATCTTAAGAGTCTATTGCAATAATTTAGATTTATGTTACAATATTGCAGAAGCAGGTAAACCAAAATGCATACCATTCCTTAAATTCTTTTTAAACCTAAAATATCTTGGTCGGATATGTCCAGGCAAATTACAAAAATGACATATAGGAATAAACCTTTTTGGCTTTGACTTTTGAGAAACAGGTTTTTTGCTTTTATCAAAGATGGACTGAACAAGTTTTATTTCCTTTACAAAAATAGTTTTTGAAGTTGAAGACTCACTAGAGTCGAGCTTCATCATCTTTTGAGTGTGAAGTAGTTCCTGTTCAGTTTCATGGATTTTTCTGTCCTTTTTAACAATAAGATTTGAAACTCAAGTATTTCTACTTTCATTGATTCATTTTTCTTGTTTAGTACAACAATTTGTTCCTCAAGTGACTTGTTGATTTTGCATATCTCAAGCCACTTCTGAAATATTTTGTTATACATTTGTTGAATTTCCTCGATGTTGGGCTTATCCTCATCACTATTAATTTTTAAATCTAAAATATGCACATCCTTCTCACCTGTAGCAGTAGATGAAGTCAGACACGTTGCATTATACAAAACTATTGGAACATACCTTTGATTTGTTGCAATATGTTCACGATGATTGTTCATCATTTTAGAGATGAATGCCATATGATCATTTTTCTGACTTTGTTCAGATTCCTCATCACTCCAGGTAGTAGTCAAAAACTTGCCCATCCATTTGAGAGTATTGGTACATTCTGCTTGGATATGTCCAAACCCTTCACATTTACGACATTAAATCCTTCTATTTTTCCTGTCATCAAAAGAATTAAAATCAGTTTTATTCTTTTATGAATTTAAAGACTTACCAAACTTTAGCTTGTATGAGTTTTCATTCATCATTTTGAGAATTTTTCCAAATTATTTTATCACAAAATCCAAAGATTCTGACATATCATCATTGTCCTCTGATTTAGATGTTGATTTGGGAACTTCAGCTTGGAAAGCAACATTTTTTCCTTTATCTCTCCTATTGTGATTGAGATTTAACTCAAATGTTTGTAAGAAGCCCATCAACTCATCCAGTTTCATTTTTCCAATATCATGGGCTTCTTCAATGGTAGTGACCATGTACGCAAATCTTTCTGGTAGGGACCTTAAGGCTTTTCGTACAAGTTTAAAGTCTGAATACTTTTCGCCAAGAGCTTGAGCTTCATTTGCAATGTCACATAGTTTTGCATTGAATGTGGCAATTGTCTCATTCTCCTCCATTTTCAGATCTTCAAATTTTGAGGCCAAAATTTAGAGTTTTGACATTTGCACTGCTGCAATTCCTTTATAGACAGTTTGGAGAATTTCCCAAGCCTCATTTGCCCACATGTTGCAATCAATTTGAATTGATTAAATCAACTGCACTAAAAATTACATTTAGGGCCTTTCAATTGTAATTTGTAATTTTTTCTTCCTCGGGGTTTCATTGATCTTCAGGCTTAAGAACCTCATATTTCTGCTCATTTATCATCACCAAATGTTCCCAACCTATTAGAACAGCACGCCAAGCACGCTCATCCATAGATTTAATGAAGGCTCGTATTTTTACCTTACATTATGAGTAATTTGTTCCTTTCAATAGTGGTGGTCGAGTAGTTGAGCCTCTTTCACAAAGATGGTCCATTCTTGCAATTAAATAGATTAGTTCCCAAAACCTCACTAAATATATCTAGTGACCAGCTCTTGATGCCAATTGTTAGATCTGTTTTTGTGCTATTACCAACTTTACGTGTGAATCAGATTCAATTGCTGTATAGTTTGTTGCAAGAAGTAAATGACACACGAAATTTTTACGTGCTTTAAGTACAAATGTACTCTACATGCATGAGGCCACCACCTGAAATGAATACTTTACTAATTCAGATTACAGTTACAATACTGCAAAATATAAAGACTCACTTTTTACTAATGACAGCGTTCTTGAACAAATCAATTAGTAAAGTTTCAATGAGATCCCCTCGACTTTTAAGTTTGCACTATTGAACTCCCTTCAATGTTGAAATCCCTTCAGACGGCAAATCGATCTTCTCCCAAAGATCTTCAAATTCTTCTCCCCAAGAATTGCACCTATCTCCCGAAAGGCTCGCCATCTTCTTCGGAAGAATGAATAAAAAAAAGCACGAGAGTAATTCCAAAGCTTGAAGCCATATCCACTCTTATTCTCCAAAGACGTGTATTGAGTCTTCAATCTTTGGGTATATATGCAACATCAATTAAGTTTGAATCTCAACTTCAAAAGTGTCTAGATACGTTGCATATAATAATACAAGATATATCAAGATCCTTTCCTTATTAGAATATCTCAACTTATCTTTGTAAATAAAATATTTCCATCAATGGAATCTAACCAAATCTGCACAAGATAAACTAGACAATTAATCCATAGAAGGTAAATCAATAATTTTAATTAATTCTTATACAAGATAATAAAATTATCAGTCAATGCCAACTAATTAAATCATAATTAATTATGATTTCATCATAATCAATTATGATCTTTTCACACATGAAGTAGGAATTAGTCCGGATAGATACACAAATTTTATTTTTATTTTATTATTTTCTTTCCAATTCCATGACTGCATTTCATCAAAAATAACATTTCGAGAAATAATGAGTTTATTTATTTTAGGTCTAATAAAAAGTACCCTTTGGATTCGTCACTATAACCAACAAAGATAAGTTTTTCTCCTTTGTCATCAAATTTTTCTCTATGTTGAAAATGAATATGTGAATAAACAATGCAGCCAAAAACTTTAAGATAATTTATCTGTGATTTTCTCTAGTGCTATGCTTCTACGGAGTTTTGTTTGGCATAGCTTTTGTTGGTTATCGATTCAAAATATAGTCCGTTACATTTACAACTGCTGCTTAGAAACTTTTTGGAAATCCTTTACCTGCCATCATGCTCAGTACCATCTCGACTATAGTACGATTCTTTCATTCTGCAACACATTTTGTTGTGGGTTGTAGCGAACTATTAGTTAAATGTGGATCCCTTTCTCTTTGCAATAATCCAAGAAGAATTTCCCAATAAATTCTCCTATTCGGTCTGTCCGCATAGTCTTTATTTTTTTGCCACTTTAATTTTCCATGTATGTTTTGAACTCCAAAAATTTTGGAGATGCTTCTAACTTTTACTTTAAGATATAGACCCACATCATTCTGTTGTAATCATCAACAAACAAGAGAAAATATTTGTTGTCGTTGAGAGATAGTGCTTGTGTTAGCCCACAAATGTCTGCATGTACTATCACAAGAGGAGCTTTGGCTCAGTATGATGTCTTTGAAAATGGCAAACAATGCATTTTGCCAATAATACATTATTCGTCGATCTTGTCTCGACCTGGAATATTTAGAAGTCCAAAATACCATATTTTTCTTTTTCAATAAATTTAAACCTTTATAGCTCAAATGTTCATACCTCAAATGCCAAAGATTGTGCTCTTCATCTATTGTGCTTTGAAGTGCAATTTTCTTAGTCAATGGCAAATTAAGAGAAACTACTTTATTTGAAGTCATCTTAATTTTAGCCATTGTGAGATTCTTCTGCTTGCCAACAATGACACAATGGTCATTATTGAACTCAACTTTGTAATCTTTCTCTAGTAGCTGACTGACGCTCAATAAATTTTGCATTAAGTCAGGCACATAAAAAACATCCTTGATAATATTCACCTTCTCAACTTTTGTCTGGATTGCACATGTTATTTTCTAGTTATTTTGTGTGATTTGTCATCTTCGAGTTTTACTTCTAATGAATATGACTCATCGAGCTTCATAAATATTTTTTTATTTCATACATGTGATCGTTGCAATCACTATCCACATACCAAATATTTTTAATTTGTTGTTGAGAATTTAAATAGGAGAAAAAAAAAAAATACTTCATTAGGCTCTTTTCTTCCATCAAGTTGGCTTTATTTGAATCTCCATCATTGTTATGCCAACAATCTCTTTGAGAATGATTTGCATTTCTGCATCTTTTGCACTTGTAGCGGCAACTTTGGGAATCGTAGTTATTTTTCTGCATATTCGGCAATACATGTCTGAGTTTTGATTAGAATTTCTTTGATTAAAAGTACTTTTCTTCCTCATCCTGGCGCTTGGAAGTTTTGATGTTTGCCACGACCTCTTCCTCTTGCACCTTGTTGTGTTGAGTTGTTCTTCTTCTAAAATATTAGCTTTTACTTGAAAGGCTTGCTTCAAGTTTTGAGTTGAAAATCTTTGGATTCTGCAATGACAACAACTATATGTTTGAACTTTGCTGGCAGACTTCGTAGCATTTTTTTAACGATCTTTCGTCTTCAATTGTATCGCCGTATTCTTGGATTTGATTGATCACTGTAGAATTTTAAGAAAAAATTCTTTCACATTTTCGCTATCTTTCATAATCAAATTATCAAAATCTCATCACAAATTTTATAATTTAATAGCGATAACTTTGTCATAGCCTCCAAATTGTTTTTCAAAATTTTCTATGCATCTTTTGTTATTTTTACACCCATAATGTGTGGAAGGATAGATCAACTTACTTCTTGGTGCATAAAGGGCAAGACTCTTGTATCTTTGGTCTTATTCTCTTTATACTCTTTTTTCTGTGTCGCTGATAATAAGCTTATTCTTCGAGAGTATACAATTTATTCCCCTCTTCAACAATATCCCACAGTTCATGGGACACGAACAACGTCCACATTAAGACACTCCATAATTCATAATCTTGACCAATAAATATTTTTGTAAAAAATAGAGATTATCAGATCAAGGGGTGGCTCTGATACCACAAATTATTTGGTCTAAGGGTGTAAATATATAAATATAAGAGAAGTAAAAATATTAAAGATCACTATATATATATATATATATATATATATATATATATATCAATTGCAATATTACAATTGATTGGAGATATGACTCTCAATTTTTCTTTACAGTCACTCAATTTTTGTATTTGCACTTCTTACTCTCAACTGCTTACAACTCTCTCACTCTAATTTGCCGTGCTAGGCTTATTTTCTCACTTCTTTGATTTTTCTCTCGAATTGTTTTTTTTTTAAATATGCAACAACATTGTCTATTTATAAATTCAAATATTACCTGACACATATTAAAATGCTAATTAAAAAAAAACACTAAAAGAAGAAAGTGGTTGACCGATGGTCCTAATCTATACAAGTATTATTCTTAGTGCAGCATAATCATGCACTAATCAAACACGATAAGTGCTTACATTAGAGAGCTCCATTACAAATTACTACTTTAACATGCACGACCATGAATTCTGGGCCCAAGTTTTAGTCGTCCCTCAAATTCTGGTGAATATGGATAGCTGGATTGCCAGATTGTTTTCCTCACGACTAGTGAATGTAGGCACAGGCACTGGGGTATAGTTTTTGAGGTGGAGATTGCAACGTTCAGTTGGTGATGGTCTCGATACAGTGGTCCTTAGGCCAAAGTATATGGCTGATGTTGGGGGGATCATGGGAAACCATTTTGCTTTACTTTTCATGTAAGTAAAATTTCATTCTTAGGACCACATGTATGGCCGAGAGCTGTCCAATAAGATTAACTTGGTTATAAAGGTTGAAAGAAGTATAGGACTTGTTAGGTATTATTTCTGAATTATTTTTTTTATCCCAAAGTGGAAAATGGATTAATGTTTCGGGGAAGTTCCCCTTATGAATTATTATTTTAGTAAATTATTTATATATTCCACTAATTATAATAAAATAATATTTTATAAAACATATGCAGTTGTAAATTCTTTCACTAATAACAACAAACAATATAAATAAGAATCAAAATTTTCTTAAAATACATTATATTATTTTTTTTCAACAAAACACCCAAACACATTCTTATTTTTATATATTTCTCAATTCTATTGCTCAAAATACCAAAAATAACATCAAAGAACGCTGTAGATTTTTCTCTAGTTCTAGAGCACTTCACTCCCAATGATTTGGACTTTGTCCATTGTGTCCAGTACATGTGTGAATTATTGACATGCGTCCCATCTACACCGAATCATATATAATAAATCTGGTTTAGATTGCTTTGATGGTAACAAATCTACCTCGAACGATTTTCGCAATAACAGACTATATCAAATTTGAGTTAGTTAAAACTCTTTCCACCTCATTTACATCTATTCATCTTGTCAAATCTGCCCCATCTTCGCACCCAAGATTCCATACAATTATTAGAATTTAAAAAATAAGACAAAAGACACAAAAGTGGAGATCAGTAAAGAGATTGAAAGTGTAACTTTGAGGATTGAATGAAGCAAAGAGACAGCAAACGACTGGGCCTATCCTCTGCCATATGAAAACCTACTAAGCACACAATTGAGACAAAAGCTGAGGGTGAAGATTAGTTATGGAGGTGATTGTCATGATCAAGATGATGCTCACTTTACCCCCAATTTATTACTATTTTTTTAACATTTTTTATTACACACATCGAAATATAGCTAGTCTAAACAAGAGTGGGTATGATATAGGAGACATTTTCAGTTTTCTGTTCATATTACAGCCATTCTTTTGTACACGTATCATTGTACTCGTGTCAGTGCATTAATTTGTGCAATAAAAAATGTTACACATTTGCATTACAAATGACTTGGAGTGACCCACCCCACCCCCAACCACCCCCCACCATGGACATGCACATGCACACATAAACATTCTCATCTCCGCAAGTTCTGCCTTCCCACACATTTCCCCATCAAACCCACATTGAAAATAACCTAACACTGATGGCTACTTATCTCCAACTTGTAAATACAAAAACCCTATCATCTTTAACTTCAGAAGATAATATACTAAAGTTTGTCCTGTTTTGTTCCCACGTAAGGCAAAGTTTCTGTCATTGATGATGGAAGAGGTGGTTCAATTGTATTGCTCCTATGAGGTTGGGCTTGTGGATATTGGAGTTCTAATATTTTAAAGATTTAAACATTATGGGTAGTCACCTTATTTAGCTAGTACTAGGATATAATATCTTTATGTCCCAGTTCACCCCATATTTCAGTCTCATAAAGATGAGTAGCTTCAATTTTAATGACTGAAGTTGCCATGGAGTGTCACTTGGCCTAGTCATTAAATTTTTTGAATCAACTAACTTGTAGGTTTTTTCATTTTTATTTTTTATTTTTTTTTAAGTTAAGGCAGGTCCATGGAAAGAGGGTACTAAATTGTTCTACAGAAGATCAATGTTGGGTTGAAAAGGAATACTAATTATGATTCACCAAAGGTTGTTCAGTGAGTATGATGGTATAAGGCCTAACTTGGGACCAGACTGGAGAGACAGGATTCACAATTTGTGCTTGTGTAGGAGAAATGTTTGCAGAAAATGTTAGATAGATGAAAAGATAACCCCACCCTCCCCCTACCCCCCACCCCCATTATGCAGTCATGAAGTATTCTTTAAACAATCACAAATATTTATATATATATATATATATATATTATTTATGTTATGTGGGTCAGTAATTATAATTTTTTAAATTTGAAGAACAATCACATTCATTTATATAAATTTATGTGGGTTCAAAATATACGAACGATTGCAGTTGTCTAAAATTTAGAGTTTGGAGACCACATAAGATAAATCACACTATATTTTCTTAATACAAATGAGGTGCTGAAGTAGCGAGGCCGAAGCCCCAAGACTGTATAATTAAGAATTTGTGTACTCATATGCCACCAAATGTGTGTGTATAGTCTATCAATTTCTTTTTATTAGATGAATGTTCAGATATAGGACTACTGATAATACGTAATTAATCTCTAATTATTAAATTATGCACTTGATTGTTCCAGTTAAAAAGATCCTACAAGTCGCATCCAAATACAAAATAAAAATCATCAACATACTCTAAATTAAATGATTACAACTGATTGATATGACTAGATCGGTAAGAAAGAAAGTAATGAACTTTAATTCACTATTCCTCATAAGTGAAACTTGATTTTTTTAATTTTTTTTTTTTTTTTTTTGTCAATTAAGCCAAATTTCAACTATATAATAATTAACAACAATCCCTTACTAAAAACATAAATGGCAAACATTAAATGCACATCTCATTATACAAATATATGGATGTGCGTTTGTGTGTTGAAATGTACACCAACAAATATAATAAAAACTCGCATTTTTGTGTATAAATATATAATGAAATTCAAATTTATTATTCTTGAACAAATATAAATAAAGGTTAAAGTTTCCTCGACCCAATTTCTTGGTGCGAATACAGACAGCTGGAATTCATTCTTACAGTTGGAACTTGGAAATCAATTTTTTTGGCCATCCTGGGACCATCGTACCCAACATTTCCAGGAATCAACATGACCAGAGACGGCCATGAGTTTCAATCCCCAAATCAAGAAATTCAACAACAAAAAATGGTGTCCCACCAATAGAAATGTCATTATGGCATTAATAGGTCCATTCCCTAAACTAATATCTGTGAGGAGAAAGTATTTGCATTATCATTTGGCAAATAAAGTGTCGATCCATATTTAGTACTATCAAGCTAACAGCTATTCGGATCGGCAATTTGGAAGGGCTTTGCGGTTTCGAATAAATAAGATAATAACTATTATTTTTCGAAATTACATATATACGTGATAATAGAAGATAATTATTGTTGGTACCATAATATCATCATATTCGAAATCATATTAATGTGGTATAGATTGGGACTGATCCACGTGGCTCAGGTCATAAGTATGAAGTTGGTGCGACCTATGTATGACCCATGGATCTGCACAGCTCGGATTACGGGGATGGGAGCTAGATGGACAAAAGTCAGGACGAGTTCAAAAAGTTGGCCGACCTTCAGGTCGGGTTAGTTCAAGGGATTGACTAACCTACAGGTCGGGTGAGTTCAATGAGTTGACTGACCTACAGGTCAGGCGAGTTCACGGAGTTGACTGACCTACAGATCGGGTAAGTTTAAGGAGGTTACTGACCTCCAGGTCGGGCAAGTTCACGAAAATAATGAAGATGAAACGGTTGCGATTAGAAAGCGACAGAGAATCTTTTAGGAGGGTAAATCAGAGAATATGGGCACCATACAGTAATCTGTTATAACAGATTGAGGTTTGAAATCTCTCTTCTACCCTTATTTGGCACCTATAAATAAGAAAATACAAAACATGACACAGGTTATATTTTTTTTATCAAGAATACACATATCTATTTGCTTTTCATCCTCTCCTAGAGAGCTGCCACTGACTTGAGCGTCGGAGTTCTTACGCCGGGTCACGCTGGCGTTTTGTGCAGGTGTTCCAGTCGGAGAAGGAGAGCAGAAGCAGTGGATTAGGACTTAGTGTGCACCTCCTCCAATTGGTGCATTACACATATTTAGTTTTTTCTTGGGTATTATCCATGGTTTTCTCTATTACCATATTTCTCACCCCGTATTTTAAAAGCATGATTTTATATTTTAAAAAAATTATTGTCCAATTTTTCTTAAATTTTAAATATTGCGAAAAGTATTGTAATATTTAGATAAAACATGCAATGAAAATAAAAAAATAATATCAAAATTTTTACATATTTTAAGCTATTATATACTTTACATGCACGAGGTCACACCCAAATAAAGAAACAATCCGTTAATTAGTAATAGTTTATAAAATACAATTTATAGAAATAAATCAATTTAAAAACTCTTTTTTTAAATAAATATTATATCATATGCATTTCACTAATTAGTTGTTCTTGCAAGCTCCCGTCAACTTTAATGAGTACTAGGTGATGCAGTTATATCTCGAAAATCTTTCACTTTCTTTTTGATGAATATATGAGAATAAACTCATCTCACCGTTAAATCACTTTTGTTGCACTATTCAATTCATCCACTTGGTTTCTTTAATGTTGATATTTAAAGATTCTGCAAATCTTTTTTAACTTATCATAACAAATCAAAATTATTTTTAATTTCAACACATTTATCACATATGTAATTTTACAAAATATTCAAAATAAATATTTCAAAAATTCATAAATTATGGAAATATGTACAAAATAATTATAATTAATTAAATTGCAACATTTCTTGCATTACCTTATTTATGTGAAAAATGACAACTTCCGTCAATCCTTTTTTACATTAGCAATGTTCATGTTATTGATTGAAAAACTTATTGTTTTTTAAATCCAAATATATCATGTTTAAGTTATAACAAAACGTTAATGACACTTATTAGAGTACTTTTATTACTCTTCCATTGCCATAAGCAACTTTTGAGGTCCGACATAATATTGCTTACATTTTTCCCTAGGCACATGGCTATATGGTTGCACCTATTTTCTTTATTTTCTTATGATCTAAATATCTCAATTTCGTCGGATTAATACTGGACCTTCAAGACACCTGCTTTTAGCACCTTGGAAGGAGTAAATCGCGGAATATGCCTCAACTGACTTCCCTCCAAGACACCTGCTCCTAGCATCTTGGAGGGGATAAATTGCGGGATATGCTTCAACTGACTCTCGAATTCCCAACAAAAACTGTACACATATGTCTCAATTAGCTCCCGGGTTCCTTCCCGAGTTTCCAACAAAAACTGTACACAGCTCCCAAGTTCCCAACAAAAACTGTACACTTTTGCGCACAAGGAGTCCAACTCATAGTGATTGCATCATACTAAACTCCGGCCGCAGGGTCCCATTGGCAGCACAGTGATTGCTTCATAACGAAATTCAGCCGCAAGTTCCCACTAAAATTCGAACCTCCACCATACCTAAAAGTAAATTCAAGTTGATAGTTCCACCAGTTGATCTGTGCTCCGGGGGCTAATTGTACTTTTATTTTTATGTACTCACTTAATATCTTAACCTATTATATTTAACTTTATTAATATTTGATGTAATAAGAGCTTATAATATGTATTAATAAGTAGCAATTTTAGTTATTTATACTTTTTTTTAGTCATACTAATTCCTTTTAAAATTAATTTAAAATTCTATAATATACTTATTTTGTACTGATAATATCCATACACCAAGACCAAGACCAAGACCATATATTATATCAAGGATGACAATAAAGCGAATTTATTAAAATTTAAAACCCATTCCCACAAGCTTTTTAAGAACTCGGAGCCGTTTCGAAACCTCCAGTTTTGGGTTAAACCTATTAGATCGGTTTTATAGTTTTAAAAATATTTAAAAATATATTTTTTAAAATAAAAGTACTAAAAAATAATATTGCTAAAATAAATTATAAAAGAAAATAAGATGGGCAGAATAGGTTTGAAAGTAAAAAAATTAAAATTTATTCCAAATTTATTTATAATTTTAAAAATCAACGCAAGCAAGTAGAGTGGAATTGAACCGGATTTAGACCGGTTGCATATCCATCTTTAATTATGACCCATACCACTGTTTTAAACCATGTTGCCAAAACCTCTGGTTTCATTCAAATGATTGCACCATTTTTATGTAAATGGGAAATTTAGCTTACATTTTCCTCTTATTCCCCCCACCAGTATATGCCAATGGGACGACTATGGCCCAGTTGCTAAATACATGTTAGCAGAAAAAGTTGATGAATAAAGAATATTTTGCAAGTTTGAATTGCTTGGCTGATTTGAAAGTTTTTGTAAAGCAGCTCAGAGGCATCTTTTCAGCTGGTTCTGATTGAATGTTCCTACAAAAATATGTAGCAAGTTGCAGCAAGGTGAAGCCAAAAACTAGTCTCTTAATCTATAGAGAAGTAGATAGCTGTATTATGACAAACAACATGGAGCAATCTTCTTTTGGTTCGCGGCAGCATGATGAACCTGCTTTCAGTTTGAAAGAATGGGCTCTTAAGGCCCGAATCAGTCGCGAAAATACGAGTTCAAGAAGATTTTCAGCATCAAATTTGAAGAGTTTCAGAGAAGATGCAAGGTCTTTCAGATCAAATATGACCATTTCTAGCACTGCTTCCTCTCCTGGTTATACAGTAAGAGGTAACACATTCCTCAACCTGCCAAACAACACCCCCCGCGCCCCCCCCCAACCTCAACCGCAGAGAATTGGGAGCAGAGTTTTCTGCATTGGCTCTGATAAAGTTCTTTTTTATGCAGAGGAAATTGACCCTTCAACATATTCATTTACCACTGCTCTGAAAGGTAAGAATTTACAAAAAATACATGGTTCTTCAAATGAAGGGATTTTATCCTAAGAGTTTGGTGATTTGGGATGCAGCATTACAGGCAAAAACAGTGTATACATGGGAGTACCTATCACCAGATGGCTTTACTCTCAACTCCAAGTGGAATGATGCAGAAAAATACATATGCAATCCTCTATCAGGAGAAGTTCCTTTGGAGTGTTTATCAGCAAAAACACTAAGTGGAAGATCGTTCCGCAGCGTAACAAGCAGAATTACAATGTCTGCACCACTCATCTACCCTTCCCACATGCAGCAGTTTCATGCCAAGTCTCCAATCACCGAACACGAAAGTGAAGTTGAAATCACATCCCAAGGTCTCGAAAGGCTCTCTTTTTGTTCCCTTTTCCTTCTCAAACTTCCACATTTCTACAGACAATTAGGCCTTGATTATTAGTTTGTTCAGGTTTCAGCATATATATCAATCTTTTAGTCTCCTAACATACAATCCTTTCTTTCATTTGTTGTTTTTCTTCCATTGCAGAGAAGAAAAGCAGCACGACTCGAGACGTGGGAACTCAAAGCACGCCGGTGGATCTTAGTTCAAGCAGTCCAAGTCCTGCTCCCACTCCTTCAATTGAAGAAAGATCAATAAAGCTGAGTGAGGCAGAAGGTGGAGATTCATCTGTTTCCAGTGCGAAATTGAAATCGGAGACACAGGTAAATATTGTTTCTTCATCTCATGTTAAATCATAGTAATACCTATGAGTAAAGGTGGGAGGATCAGGAAATAAACTGAATTCAGTCCATCACATTCTTGGTCCCAACATAAACCAGAATTAGGATAAGTGGTCCTAGGTGAATTACTGTACCCAGACCATGACCTGATTTCTCCCCATTACATAGACTGTGACATATTAACAGTTTTAATTAGGCACCAAGTAAAACCAAAGATGCTATAGATATTCATGAGTTTGATGTCTATCACAAGAGACCTGTTCTTGCTTGTTTATCACATGCAGATAAAATGCCTTGCTTGTTTATCACAAGTTCTTGAGACTTGAATCACTTGGTTAAAAAGCCTTCTTTTGCATTCAAGACTAAACTTGTCACGAACCAAGACATAAACACTACTTCCTACCTACCTAAGTCACGTAAATCTTTTACAGCAATTGCTCTCTTTTAGATATGTGCCTCAAAAAAATGCCTTTCTCTTGCAAGTTCACGGTCTCAAGTTCCCCGCACAGTTAGTAGATTTTTACACACTTAGGTTCCATCAAGTCGTTCTAATTTTCTATTTTTCTGTAGTTTTGTAAAAGACTAGAAAGTTACAACATGTTTGGTGTTATTTCATCAATACGTTTGCATACCCGCGAGAAGAAAATGTGTTTGTTGTGTAGTGTTTTGAGGAGTATGTTTTTTATTTCGAAAACATGATTTCAATCTACTCTATACCTTATTATACCATTACTAACCACAACAAAACAACATTAACAACACAACACATCATTTACAGTTAAAAATATCTCATAAAAAATAAAATCAAAAGCGTTTCCAGTATTTTTAGAAATGAAATACATGATACCCCTTACTTCTCAACAAAACATCCAAACATATTTTCATTCTCCACACATTCTACGATCTTATTATCTAAAATACATTTTTCCAAAAAAATTCTCCCAAAATAATAGAAATAACATCAAAATAGTCTTAAATTTCCCTAAAAGCAAGCTATCATAGGACAGCCCTACTGGGTGGGGGACTAATATTTGGTCCCTTAAGCATGTGTACTTATGTGGTCACAATCTTGAATTTGTTCTATGTATCAGTGATAGAATTTTGTCTTTATTTTTTTTCATTCTGGCAATGATCATGAAATCTGTTCTGATTGGAGGAAAAATGAGAGATGGAAGATAATTCCTTGTTTCTATTGCATTTTCTTCTATATATTGCCAAAAGTAGCCCATTCTGGACCAATGCTAACTTTCTTTCACTTCTTTCTTATGCACTTTTCCTCTTCACCCCCAATAATGGTTAACGTTTGCAGATCCTTAAAATAGTTGCAAGAATCTCATTTGTAATACTATTTATTGCTTAATCCATCAAAGTGCACGCAATGCCATCACCCCTCCCAAAATTATGGGAGATAAAATAAGCAATAAATTAAAAAGTTACATTACAGCATTGCTCGTTAGTAAAAGATCTACGTGGCTAATGATCAATAAATTTTTGTTTCAAAGTAAAATTCTCTATTAAAAAAATCTCTTTTATTCTTCCGCGCCAACTTAGAGTCTGACAAAATTATGAAATGCATAATTTAGTATTCCCTAACTAAATGAATTCATTTTGTTAAGAGAAGTGTTAGTTGAAGATTCTTCTTTGCAAAATGTTTCAATAACAAAAATTAGGGAAAATTACCAAAAAAAAAAAAAAATCCCTTGAAATAAATTACCAAACTTATTGCAAGGTTTTTGAGCTTTTTTTTTTTAAAAAAAAATTGTTTTGTTTTTTGTCCTCCATGTCTATGTGACATTAATAAATCTATGCAAATAAGTACTGCAGGTAGAAGTGAAAGAAACAAGAGAGAAACAATACACAAAAAGAAATGGAGGAGAGAGAAAGAAGCAGATGATGTGCAGGTGCAGCAACAGCCAAGGGGGATGCCTATCATTGAGGGGTTTGTGGATGAGAACAGTAAGGCACAGAGACAAGCACAAACCAAGAACAAACAATACCACCAATGCACCTACCTTTCTTTACCCTATTAATGGTTTCCCAAAAGAATAAGTTTGTTGTCACAAAATAGAAATATTCTCCATTCCCAATTATGTAGTAAACTTAATTATTCGCATCTCTCTCCTCTCGCTGTAACGAATTATTCTTATCTACATTGAGTGTTTTCACGTCAAAAAATGAGGATGATATAATGGGACTCACATTATATTGATATGACATAATTTTTAAGGTGACACGATACAAAGGAGGCAACTGTTTTCTAGTCATAGAGATGTTTAATTCATATGCATTCTGAAGCACAGAACATGGTGGATGAAAAAGAGAGCAATCATGAATGGACAAAGAGCCAAAAAGTTAAGAGAGCCATTGTGGTTGTTTTTTGGTGTTCCACTGAATCATTGTACTGGTCTAGATGTTATGTTTTTTGTTCTTATTTTGGTGAAAGAGCTGACGCTCTCTTATTGGTTTTCACATGTATCCCTTTTTTAACTTGCTTTGAAGTGCAAAATATCCCCTCCTCCCATCTCTCTTTCTCATACACACACACAAACCTATGGATATATACCTTTCAAGTACAAATAAAACACCTGCAGTTAAATTAATTTTTGCTTGGACAGTCATTGTTGAAGAAAATGTAATGTCTATGAGATGAAAGAAATAGGATCAAATCTGGCTAGGTCATGTCCTGTCCTGGTGGATCTTCCTTGGAAAGGAAACCAAAATTTTTCTGGTTGGAGGTAAAGCACTGAAAGCATCATTTCCTCATTAAGCTGTAAAAGAAACATAAACCTGATCCAGCTGACTTGTGAACTTAATTATGGATGTGGTTTGAATTTGAGTGGTCAAATGGGTCTAAGGGATTTAGGCTAAGGGATTTGACTATTGAGTATTGAGTAGATTTAAATTTGAGTGATTATATTTGTGTGCCTTCATAATATTAATATTAGATGTGTAGTGATAATTTGAATAGGTTGAGCTGAATAGCTCTGAGGAATAGCTAAGCTAAATACTCTTGAGCGGAATGATTTTCATGTCGATCTAAATTAAGTGAATAGGTTAAAGTAGAATGAGCTTACCATGGCTAACCTGAATAACTGTGATTTAATAACGTTGTTTGAGCAAAATTATTGTCCGAAAACCTTGAACATCTAATCAAAGTTTTAAAATGACTCAACCAGTCTTGGATAAGGAAATAATTTTTTTTTAAATAAACTACTAATTAATTGATGACTTGTCTTTTGGTGCTTATCCAATAAAGTAACAAAATCATTCTCTTTTACAGTTACATTATTATCTTGACTACTATATAATGCATTCATAGTTCAAGAGTTATGTTTTACATTACGTATTTTACATTGTAACATTCTTTTCTTTCAATTATCCTGCTTAAGTACTTTTTGATTTAAGTATCAAAAGATTTTTGCTGATAACCCCAACACCCTTATTTTATAGGTCTTCCTGAGTCTTGAGCGTGGAATGAAGATTAACATAATTGATTTAGAATTTATTGTTACTTGCAATTTTGGTATGCATTAATTATGAAAACACTTGAACATAATTCCTACTAAGGACATCTCTTGCCTTGTCTCGTCTTACCTATTATTCTTTGATATACTAGAGCTTAAAAGATGAAAATAAGTTCTTGACTTGTTTCCATAGAACTAGATAATAGAGCTTACAAAAGGAAAGTAACTGTATTTTTGTAATATTTATGGTCCAATTTTAACCCTAAAGAAGCTTATTTAGATTATATAAATAAGTTGGGGTTTTTATTCTATTTTCTAAGGAAAAATTTATAAGCTCATAAAATTTTATTTTTGGAGCTAATAATTTACCAATGTATAGATTCCTTTCCATTTTAATTTGTAAAAATGTATTAAGTCCATATGCACAAGTAATATAAGCAATTCTATGTAGATAGAGAAATAAGACTTGTGAGGGAATGTTCAACCCTTGCTGCTTCAGTAGTTCTCAAGAATGGGACAACACTTAAAGATCAATATTGTGAAAAAAATTGTGATAGTTGTAGCCCTGATGGGCTTTTGGCCCAAAAGCACCATTCATGGGCCTTCTGTAGCTTACTGTCATCAGCTTTTATGGGCTTTATGCACTAAAACAATGCTTCAAGTGTCCACAAATAGTGGGCCATGAATAGGTATATTATGTGCACATCAGAAAACTATGATGATAATTTTTCTAAGTCAATTAGTGATTTGATATGGATATATATATATTTAGAAAAAAAAATGTGTCTTGAAATAGATTTTTTAAAAATACTTTCACAAGCATCACACCCAATATTACTATTTTTATATTTTTTATTCTAATTTTATATTATATCTCATATTATACTTTATAAATATACACCAAATATATATTTAAATAAGTAAAAATATATTTTTATTACTTTCAATATCACGGAGTATAAATACTACGTCCATTTTAAAAAACCACATTCATCTTAATTCTTAATTATCATCAGCCACCTACTTAACTTTTTTATGAGTTATTTGCATTTCTAGGCAAAACTTGCTATTTTTAGGAAATAAATATTATTGATTCATAGATATCTAAAAATATATGATCTTTCAAACCAAAAAATACCATATATCTAAATGAAGCACTTCATTTAGAAATTTGAAAAATACATATATATGTTGAACTAAGAGTAAAATTCATCATACTAGACTGGAAATTCTAATTGTTTCATTATTTTACTTAAAGAATATTCCAATTCCAACATGATATTTCTCCTACACAAATTTATTCTTGTTTAACATTGTTTTTCTCCTTCCAATTTCTTTGTAAAATTTTCACATTTAATATATGTTTAGCTCAAATTATTTATTTTTGGTGAAGGCCTAGAATGGCTGGAAGATAATGAATTTAACATATTACTAATATATATATATATATATTTAAATTAAGTATATATATGCACCAAGAAACGTATTTAGAACAACAATTGAAATTTAGTAATTCTAGAAATGAATTTATACAATTCAATAAACTCATAAAATCTTATCACAAGATGAAATCTAAGTTCAAGGTTGTAAATTAATATATTTTCTAAATTCAAGATATTATTAAAATTAAAAATTCAAGATAATATTAATAATAATTTACATAATTTCCATAAAAATACGATTATAGGGATATTTTAGTCGAATCAAGAATTCAAATAAACTTTGAAAGTTATATATATATATAATATGTATATGTGTGTGTGTGAGAGAGTACATGTTTTGAATACTAAGACTACTAATGTGACTTAGATTTGACCTAATTAATACTGAGCTCAGTCTGATCTCGGCTTAGGCATGATTGAAGCGATTTTAGGTTCTTTTTGGGCTACGCTCATTAAATGACTGGTTATAAATGACATCTCGTTCGATTGAGGTCAACCGATTTGATCTAAGTCATGATATATTTGGATTCTCATTGGGCCCTAGCCCAAGGTTACAGTGTTATTCCATATTTTTTTGGCTCAGGTCATCAAATTAAGGCACTTGGTCGATGAGTTGAAGTACTGGTCTTACTTAACCTAAGAGAATTCCTTGAATTATTTAAATAGATTCGAGCTGATGAGATCAACTCGACAAGAACAGACTCCTATTATATTAATACTAAATTTTGAATAAGGAAAGTTGATCCTACCTTTTTTAGGTTCCTTAATTTATGGAGATTTCTTTAATAAGATTATCCAAACAAGTATTCCAATCCTTCTTAGTGTCAATTATATTTTTTATTATATGCTATATAAACTTACGATACATCATAAAATATATTTTTACGTTACAATTATCATACTGTGTTACATGCATTCTTGCTTCTTACAACACCATATTATCTCGTTTATCCTTTTCGATCCCATCTCGATTATTCTACTCTATCCCGTATTCTCTTGATTATCCTCCTCAATTTCATACTAATTTAAGCATTATAGGATTTTTATTAGGCAACCCACCACTCCTAACCCTTCTTTTCGTTTTATAAGTTTTGTATGAGAATTCAAAATGATTGGAGCCTAATCTTTGGATTATTAATTCTTGATTTATGCTATTTTTCGGAGGACATCAAATATAATTGAAAGAGAATGGATCCCTAAGTTTGTGATTGCAGTGGAGGGAGAAAAACGTATACGAGGTGGGGCTAATTTCGAATACACCTTAATATATAAATATATATATATATATATATAAAGGTGTACAAGCCGTTTGTGGGGAATCGACTATAATGTTTTCTCAAGGATTTTGTGCATTTTTGTGACCCAATTGTATAGCCTATTTTCTTATTAATGTAGCAGCAGGGAAGCACCATTGATGCTATATTACTTCTATTTATCACTCTTTTTCATACTTACACACTACAAATTGATGGTATACATCAATTTGTGAAGCTGTTTTATTTACATGTCATTGAATGATATGAAAATCAGTTATCTGGACCACCAAAAACTGGCATGCAGTGCAAATAAAATTAATTTATATGAACACTGACACTATATTTTCAGTTAAGAAAATACTTTAAAAATGTATTTTTTTCATTTTCAATAATATAACTTTATGGTTTAAAAAAAAGTAGTGATGGCGGAACAAAGTTTGCCAATTCCGGCAATCCTATTGCTTCAAATTTGGAGCATTTAATCCAAATTTTGGATTTCTTATACAAAGCAAATCTTGAAACTGTATATTTGCTCAGTTACTGCTAAACCATAATCAAATAGCTGATCATGGAGTGCAAAAAAGCAAGTTTTTTCCAGGAAATGTGACAAAACAAAACAAATTAGGTAACACCTCTTACTGATCTGAATTATAGTCAACCACATCTGCAGCCAATCCCAAACACAAGCAGCAGCATATGATGTAGCACAAGTTCCATGAGCTGCCATTAATTTCGTCCACTTTGGACATGACCGGAATCTTGTAAATTTGGGATTGAATTATCCGAGAGCCTCAGAGCCCTTGGCCTATTTCCCCTGCAAGCAAAGGATTACCAAATTTGAGTAGGAGGTGGTACATGTACAGTTTGATTACTGAAGAGAGGTTATTTCTAGACAAGATTCAGACATATTGGAGAACAGAAATACCAGCAAGTAATGGAGTTTTTCTTTAAATTTTCCAATATGTGGTTTCACTTTGATTTATTCATCAGAATTATCAATTAGTTCCAAGTTGATCATTCGTGTGTGCACACAGATATATTCTTATTCCACCCCTTTCTATATTGTTTCAATATAGCTGTGCTTATCATGGATCTTATAAACCCAAAAAGTATAAGCTTCGAAAAATTAGTGTTCCTGTAGCAGAAATGAGAAACAGGGAAAGCTTTTGGGAATATTTAGTTTTGTTTTTGGTGTTCTAGTAAAGTGTGTTTTGGAAGAATAATGTATTGAAGAATGTGTGTATTTGGAGAAAAATATATTAAAAAATGTGACATATGTTTGGTAACTGAGAACTGATGAAAGATTATAACCTAAAAATGCAACTACAACCAAAATATTTGGCTTCAATGAGAACAAGGGGCAATAAATCAGCATCAAGGTAAATAATTTGCATTAATTTTTTCCCCATGAATGTGATTATCAAATTGTTTTGTTCTGCTTGCCTTTGATTTTAATTTAATAATCAAAACTAACATCCAAGGAACTAGCTTAAATACTTTAAACAAAAGTAAACAAGATTCTTTAGCAGTGATTTGATTTTGACTTCTGTCTAAACCTCACTGGACTAAATTTGAACTCTGCAGAAATTGATTCATTGGAGAAGAGAACTTACCTTAAAGAACAAATATGCTTCTCAATCGCTTCTTTTCCTTCATCATCGATAGTGAACCATTTGTCGTCTAAGGTAAGACTATACCCTTGTCCAGCATCTATTACTCACAGAGCAAATAAGGTTACCTAAATACAATAGCTAGTAAAAGAATGCAAAACATGCAGCAAACTTACTTTGACACAGTACATCAGATTTCCCAGAACAATTCAATTTCCAGTATGCATGACCACCAACCCCCACGAAGATGGGCTCTATTCTTACAGCATCTGAAGTCCGATTATCTACAAATTAAGCACCAAATGATAGAAAATCAAATGATTCATGACACATGTGTGCTAGCAAGTAGCTGTCAGAGAGTTTGGAGAAAATTGAGCAATGTAAGAGGAGAAAAGAAATCCTTAAAAGGATATGAGAATCAATATCATAATATACACGTTTATCAAAAGTTGCCAGCTTAGATCCATTTCAAGTTGATTCATATATGTGTATGAATCAGCTTCTTTAGCCCTGAGGACTGGACAACTCAACCACTGTTCAGGATTATGTTACTAGTTCTGCAGAATCAAATAAACATAATACTTCTGCTCGGAATTCCAAGTTAGAAAACAATAGGTTTTGTTGATCTTTTAGAACCTGAAGACAGTAAAATGACAGCACGATCATTCAGGTTAAGAAGACAACATGTAATAATAAAGTTAACTTTCAAAAAAGCCAACTTTCAGAAGGCAGTGGTGTTATCACTGTTGTATTGAGATGTACAGACAGGAAACACCATTTGTTAGCAAATCATATAAAATAGAATAGACAAAATAATTTTTAACAGGATGTTGAAAAGGTTTGTTGGCAAGTTTGCATGGAAAACAAAATTGGCTAACAACATGAACAGGCCGCAATATCAATCAATTTCTAGTTATCCTGAAAAATGGAACTTTGTATGTAGGAAGAATATTTACTTGTCAAAACGATGCCCTTTGACTCAAGCACCTTGGCATGAGCTTGTGCTGCCTCATGTTTAATATGGGAGACAATGGCTTCATGCTCGGAAATTGTAAGAGGAGCACCATGCCTAGCGATAATTGCTTTGGCAATATCATCTTTCATTTTCTGCTTTAAACTCTTCTCCTGCATGGGTGTAGAAAGTTTCAAAAGAAATTTCTTTTGAAAAACTTAATAAGTTCCATAACAGAAAACTATTTAACAATGTTTATTACCTTGTCCTTCGCAGCAATAACTTTTTGTTTAGCTTCCTTGACCTTTTCAGCATGTTTTGTATTTTGGTCATCCATCCAATTCCTCACCTTTCTATGCATGGAAAACACAGAGAATCTATGTGAACTTAAAAAATTATTGCATGTAGATTCAAAAATGGAAAAGTTACTTACTCAGTTCCAAGAACTTCATCACACAGAAGGTTTAAGAGCCTAAGCTTTTCTGAAGCTTCTAAAGTCTCATAATCAGCTGCCTTCTCTAAAGAATCTAGTCCTTGTGCTTGAAGAACGCTTTGAGATTCAGACAAGCATTTCTTAAGTGCATGGAACCATGAGTTTTTTCCATATGATGGACTTAGTGTTGCACATCTACACAGAACATGAAAAACAATTTAGCAACTTATTCTGGCAAAAGAGAAAGTTCACTTGCCAATTTACTGTGTAGAGGCTCATACTCTTCTCCTTGTTCTGTCTGTAAAATAGATAGCAGATGCATATGAAACTGGACAGTCAGAGAAAATTTTCCTCGGCGTCCGGTTCGCCCATGCAATATGTCTTGAAGAACATGTTCTGGTTGCCCCTTTTTCACCTCAAGGATCTGTTGTTCAGAAGCCAAATAGACACGTCAAAATATGAGGTAAAACCAAAATGGCTGAGGTATTGATGGGAGTTTTCAGATCAAATATGCTAGTTATGAATATAGAGGGGAACTATAGACATGAAACCATTAATTATATGATCAGGGGATGCAATGTAGCATTAATAATTGCTAATGACAAAAAGGACTTGAAGTTGAGGAATCTAAATATGATAACAAAAAAGCATTGACTGGTTGAGTTAACATGCATAATGACAAATGTGTTGATCAAAACTATATTAAATTAACTATATAGACAACTTATGAACTTGATCAAAAACCCAAACAAGAAAATGTATGGAATATGGATAACTATTCTGGCAGAAGAAAATCAATTTTGACTTGTAAATCTGTTCAACCAAAAGAAAGACATGTTTTTCTTTTAAGTAGATACCATCAACATAATTTCCATGTGGTAAAGGTAAAAGCCTCATAAAAAAGCAATATTATACAGATGTAGGTCCAACAAAGTAGAAAGGGATGACCATTAGCAGTTAAATTATAAATGAAATCACTTGCCTTTCCAAAAACAGCACAGAATTCTAAGAACTGCAAGGCGTTGCCAACATCTTCTGTGCGTACATCGATTCCAGCCACACTATTCAACTCTATTCCCAGAGGCAATGGAATGTCAGCATGAAAATCTGCATTTTGATGCTTCAAAACAATCTTATCATTTGCAGTATCACTGTTATCTTCTTTTCTCTTACCATTTTCTAAGGGTTCTACAAAATCATTTTTGGTAACAATGATCCTATCAATTATATTTTCGTCTGGATCGACTCCACTATTGAGTTTTGCCCCTTGGTTGGGCATTTTATTGGAAACTTTCGACTTTCTAGGACTCGTCCTCCTTGCTAAAGTAGCATCATTCTTCTTGCTATCATCATTCTCTAACTCATCCTTCCTTGATTTTTTCGGTTTCTTCTCAACATCATGTACACTAGCCTCCTTCGAGATTTCTTCATCTTTTTTCTTATTGTTCGTCTCATTTGATCTACCCCTCTTCATTTTCTTTGGCTTCTTCTCAGAGCCACGTGAACCAGTTTCTTTAGTTCCAAGCTTCTTATTACAGTCGTTTATATCCTCAAGACCTTCCTGTTTCAATTTTCTTTTATCAGGGCTTTGACTAATTATGTTCAAAGAGGTATTATCATCTATATTGCCCTTGTGCACTTCCTTAACTTTCTTGGACTTCTTGCCATCATGATTTGGCAAATTTGCATCTACTTTTCCATCAAAAGAATTTTCCTTCCCCGGCTTTCTAGGTGAAGGGACAACTTCCTGTCAAATTCAGAACCAGACATCAGAAAAACCACTTACCAAAATAAGTATAGTTATTTTTAATGCATGTGCGGCCACAGTAAAACGACAAACTTGAACAAGTTTCTTAAGGAGTCTACCTTTTTTGGCGAAGCAACCATGTTTGCAACAACTTTTTCATGATTTAAACATTCCGCTCCTTTAAGCAGCATCTCTGAAACAGATGAAAATCCAGTTGCCTTTGCTGTATTGATAAGCATACCAGTGGGTTGATGACCTCTTTTCTTCCTAATCAATGCACAATTATGAGATCAGGAAATTACTGGAAGACCATTCGGAAAATACTGCAGAAGACTCACATGCAAATACTGCAGTTACAAATGCCTCTGCACTTGGGACAATTCCACTCCCCTAAAGCAGCTACTTCTTCTGCCTTCTCTCCATACCTAACTTGGGAAAAAAGATAAATAAGAATCTGCACTTATTCAAAAAACAGTTAGCTTTTAAAAACATTATAATAAAGAAAACAGTGCAATAACCTGTTCAAGAGGCACTTATGACAATACATAATGGGACATGGCTTGTTATTCCTCTGATTCTTGCACGATGCCGTAAAATCCCTGGTTTTTTGCCGACACTTCAAAATGTTGAGTTTAAATGTGAGAAAGTGAAACCAATTTAGGGAACTTGGTGTAGACAGATGTAAAATGACAATCGTTCTCGCAATAAAGGAGAACTCCATCAGGCATGTTGAAGTCATAGCAACAAAAGCAAGAATTCAATAACCAACCACAAGTGCGCTAGCCTCACTCTTTCTTTCTTTCTTTATTTCTTTTTTTGACATGGGCTAATCACCAAATATTATGAAAATCAATCAATAACCAATGCGAACTTCACATCTAATTAGACCAAAATGCTGTTCAATAGAGCTTTCACTTACACAAGAGGTTAGCAATCATAGCATTTGCAAGGCAAGCTTCATTAACAAACAAGGATAATGATGTACTCATGTCTTCTGACAAGTGATCCTATTCCCAACTGTTTCACTCGACTTCCCAAGGCCATCCCCACCACCACAACCTCTCAATGCATAAAACCTATAGATTATATTCACCATGGACAAAATTCAGAGACTAGGCTACATGGGAAATGGTAATTTCATCATCCAGATGTTAGGACATGAACTCAAGAATAACATACGAGAAGAAAAGAATCAACACTGTAAGGTTACTTCATACTTGGTATTTAGTTTAACGTCATGTGATCAGACATTTCTAGGTCGCATTCGTCCCCCTTGCCCCAGTGCTAACACATAATTAATCAAAATTTTCAATAATCATGGCTTTCCAACATAAACACCCACTTCATCTGTGCCTCATTACAAATCTAAACATGTGACAAAATCAGTTTACTTGCATGCAGCACATTTAACTAACAAAGAAAACATAAATAACCAACGTAGTTCACAAAGGAAGCTAACAGATCATAAAAAGACAGAACTAGTACACCGCTCTTTGCTTCACTTTCCTCCAAAACTCACTTCAACGAAATATCAAACAACAAAGAAGGGTTTTCTTGGAATGCATAAGAACACCTGATGACAAGTTTTCCCGTTAACGGAATCATAAATCCGGCCACCCACAAGCCGGATTCCGGGGGATTTATTCCGTTTCGCAGGCGAAGAAGGAACAGCATTTTCTTGGGACTTGCCATTTTCTTGGGACTTGCTTTCCTTCTTCTGAGAGCTCTTAACTCTCTCCTTCTTTCCAGATACACTCTGATTGGAAACAGAACCTGAGCTCATCGCCATTGCTGTCGGAAGCTTCCAAACACTTTGGGACAGAATTTTCAGGGAGAGAGGTCTAATTATTCTTTTTTTCAAGACAACTATGAATTTTTTGGGGGGTTAGATAAAACAGTACTACATTAGTCCAATTATCTTGGTCTTGTGGGATGCCTGTTTCGGAGGGATTTTGATTTTGTGTTGGGAAATGGGGCGCCAACCGAAATTTTTACCATCGATTTTCCAATTCTATTCCCGCCATCGATTAGTCCCTGTTTGTTGTAATGTAAAATGGGCATGGGAATAGGAATTTGGGATTGGGATTGGGTTGTTTGACCAAGCATCCATTTTATTAGAAGAATTGGGTCGGGCTCAAAAGATTAGAAGATCTGACATATATATGTGGTCCAATTAGGGTTTGTATAAAGTTTGGATGTGTTTTCCTGGAAAATGTATCAAGACCATTTTATCTATATTATTTGGTTTCATGGCTTTAATAGTTTGATATCTCATGTGATTTTGATATTTCACAGATTGGTTAGAAAAAAATTATATTTTGAAGAAGTAATTAATGTCAGAAAATGCCCTTGTATTTTTAGGTTTTTACTAATAACACTCAGTCCCAAAATGCCCTAGGTGAGGAAAGCAAAAGTCTTACGGCAAATCGACTTCATACACACCCATCCGACAGCAATTGACCTTAACAATTCGTGGAGTAATTAACAAGACGTGAAAAATAAATGTATGTCAACTTTTATTACCTCAATTGATTCTCTTGAGCTACACAAAAGGTTATTTATACATTAGTTCGGCAAAAATTTTATTACTAGTTTTTTTTAAATATCATTTCATTATTTAACATTTAAGATAAATAAATTATTTGAATACCATAACTTAGATCGTGATTAAAGAAAAAAGTGAATAAAAGGAAAATTTACCTAGAGTCTCTTCAAGAACCAATTTCTTCTCTTGTGTGTGTGTGATTATTTGTGATAGAAATAATAAATTAATGTAAAAATAAAATTTCCAATTTTGGCCCTCAACTCCTCAGAGAAGAGAATTCGAATGAACAAAAATAGAAGGAAATGAATTTATAAGTAAAATAACAATGCAGTGATGAAGTAAAGAGAAAAATAAAAGAAAAAAATCTACAAAAAGTAATTTTATTAACTAATTATGATATAATTTACTGATTAATGAAACCTTATTTCCTTTGAAACTGAATTTTATGAGATGAAATGAAAGCACAACTATAACAAAATTGAGGTTCCAGCAGCGAAAAATAATTAAAGAAGGTCAATATCTACAAAACAAGAACCTAGATTTATCGATTTGGAATAGAAATGGAAGAAAACTCACCTTCACTTCGCCGACAGATGAAGAGTGTCAAAGGTTATCACGCTGGGTTCAACTGATGATAGAAAAGAAATCATGACTTTAGTAAATTTGGATTTCAAGGGCGCTTATATATGCAATGCAAGGGGCAATTTTGTCCATATAGAAGTTAATGTGGAATGGACCTTATCTTTGAATATCACATCACACCTCCTAAGTGTTACCCACAATCAAGAAAGTTATTTTTATCCGTTAATTCAAAATCCGGCAAAAATTTATTACTAGTTTTTTTTTAAATATCATTTCATAATTTAACATTTAAGACAATTAAATTATTCAGATACCATAACTTACAGCATCGTGTTTAAAGAAAAAGAGAATACAAGAAAGATTTACCTAGAGTTTCTTCCATAACCAATTTCTTCTCTTCAACGTGTGTGTGAGTATTATATTGATCGTTTGTGAGAGAAATAATAAATTAATTTTAAAATAAAATTTTCAAATTTGGTTCTCAACTCCTGAGACAAGATAATTTGAGTGAATGATTATAAGTAAAGTAACAATGCAACGATGAAGGAAAAAGAGAAAAACAAAAGAAAGAAATCTACAAAAAGTGATTTTATTAACTAATTTTGATAGCATTAACAGATTAATGGAACCTTATTTCCCTTGAAACTAAACTTTATGAGACGAAACAAAAACAAAAATGTAACAAAACCTAGATTCCAACAGCGAAAAATAATGAAAGGAAGTCAATTATCTACAAAACAAGAACTTGGATTTATCGATTTGGAACAGATTTGGGAAAAACTCACCTTCACTCTGCCGACAGAAGAAGAGTACCAAAGGTTATCACGCTGGGCGGAGAAAAATCAAGACTTTAGTAGATTAGGGTTTCAAGGGTGCTTATATATGCAATGCAAGGGGCAATTTTGTCCAAATTTGTCCAAATAAAAGTTAATATGAGTTGGACCTTATTTTTATACTATACATCACACCTCCGAAGTATTATCCACAATCAAAAAGGTCGTTCGATGACATATTGGGCCACTTCTTTTTATGGGTCTAACCAATTTGAAGTAAAAAATAAATTACATGAGTGTACTCAGCCCTTATCAAATACATCAAACAAGCCCTTCAAAAATTGAAAGTGTGTGATCCAATGATTCAAATTTATATTCATATAGGTTTTTTAACCTTCATGTAAACTCGTTTTTTGAACTAAATTTTGTTAAGTTTATTAATAAACCACAATGTGATTGTGTACATAAGTCTTTGTTTGATTTAAAAAATTTTAAAGGTTGGATCATTTATTATCATCAATGATTTTTGAATCTAAATATTGCTCTAAACTCATGACTTCCTTAAGATTGCATTTGGATGAAAAAATTTGAACTTAAGGGAAGGAATTCAAATGAATCCATAAATCCATTACAATGACTAAAAAAAATAACTCAAAATGGGAGATCAATTATTTGAAATTCATTGTATTGACATTATCAAAACAAATTCAATGGATTTGAATTTTTTATCTTCAAATCTATCAATCCAAATGGAGCCTTAAAATTTGTTTACTTCATTTTTATTATGTTGGATATACTAAAATATCCAACCTAGTCAAATGTTTACTTTTGATGATGATGACCCATGATTAAATTTCAAATCCGGTACAATTGAAGATTTTTGTTGAATAATTCATCCCACCTCCCATCTAAAATATATAGAATATATTTTGACCATAATACCCATGATTTTAAATCATATATTACAATTTAAATTTAGAATATTTTATGAGAATTTTTAGTTATGGGTAAATTAGTCAAAAATATAATAATTCACATAATTATCCATCAAAGTACACGTTTGATAAGAATTTTGATTAATATATCATTCAAATGATCATATGAAGTATACATAAAATTTATTAAATAATTTAATCATAATTACACATCTTATCACATTTTCCATCAATCATTCATCATCACAACCAAAGAAGTACCATGAGATCCACTTTTTTTTTATTCCAAATCCGTATTGTATTTGTATTTCATATTGTACATACAAAATAATTATGTGTATATATATTTAATGTCAAGTGTATATTTAAAGAAATATTTTATATACTTGATTTGTATGTATTATGTGAACTACAAAATAAATACAAACTCTAATAAAAGATCTATACTGCAAAAAATCTGATTGATTTTCTCGGATAATAATTGTATTAGGATAAAAAATTGATAAATATCCATCCAAATTTGACTTGTTAACATTCTTAAGGTAATAATTTAAAAACAAATTCTTTTTGTACAAATATACCAAAAAAAACTCTATGGTGAATGTCAGAATTGAATTATCTCCCTTAAATTGACAATATATGTTTTTCCCCTTCTCAAATTTTAGTAGTCCTACTATTTTTCCCAAAGAACATTGTAAGCAGAAATTTTTTTTTACCACAAATTAGATAAAAAAAAAAAAAAATCAAACCTGGACACCATAGCCCAATAAATTACAACTGCAATCAAACCAAAAATAAATAAATAATCCCAAAATAAAATAAATGGTCTAACATATTCATAAAACAAAGATTTGTTCATTAAATGTACCCAAAAAAAAAAAATGAATTAAGACAAAGAAAACAGAAAATATGGAGTAATAGTAAAGATCCTGCAACCAAAAACTAACGTATCTGCAGACTGTATCCCTTCTCTTAGAGGGTCTGGAGGTGGAGGGAGGAACAACTCTAATATCCAAACCTGCCAGCTACTGAAATATATACATATATATATATATATAGACCAAAAAATAAAAATTGAAGTTCCAAGAATTGATCTCCATCAAGCTTGATCATTCAATCGACTCATTCCAATCACCATATTGACTGGATCATTGGGATCATTCATAAATCTGTTCCAGAACCAATGATCCCTCCAGACCTGTGTCATCTCTTCGATCGGAATATTCTTCGTCTCCGGCATGAAAAAGTAGCAGAAAATAGTCATCACCACCACGAAGAACCCAAAGAAGATGAAGAGCCCATACTTCATGGTGCAGAGCATGCTGAGGAAGCATTGCCCAACTATGAAAGTGAACACCATGTTCACGGCCACCGTGACGCTCTGCGCCGCCGACCGGACCTCCAGAGGGAATATCTCGCTGGGGTAGAGCCACCCCAATGGCCCCCACGACCACGCGAAGCCCGCCACGTATACGCATATGCATGCCACCACCAATGATGCGAACCATGTTGGTATATCTGTCACGTTTCCGGACACCCCGAATTTCGACCCGATCAAGGCTGTTATGGCGATCTGTTTGCAGAAACATGAAATTAACAAAGAATTCTTGGAGAAAATTAACAAGAAAAGGATTATTTATAGTACTATATATACAGTATTTTATGTTGTAATCAGCACCTGGAAGATAAGCATTTGGATGCCACCTTGGAGGAAAAGACTCCTTCTGCCCCATCGGTCGCAGCCGTATATAGAAACGCCGGTAGCAAACATGTTGACGACGCCGGTGATGACCGACGACATGAGGGAGGCGTTGCTGCCGAAGCCGAGGCTCTTGAAGAGCACAGGGGCGTAGAACATGATGACGTTGATGCCCGTGAACTGCTGGAAGAAAGGGATGAGAATGGACATCGCCAATTGGGGCCTGTAGCACTTTCGTTTCATCAGATTCCGCCATGGATTCTCCACCAGGCGTGCTTCGTTCCTCGCCGCCAGCATGTCGTTGAATTCGGCTTCGACGTTTTCAACGCCGCGGATGCGCTTGAGCAAGGTTTTGGCTTCCTCCTCCATCCCTCTTTCCACCAATGAATTGGGAGTGTCCGAGAGGAAAAAGGAAGCAATCAGGATTATCAGAGCGGGGACCCCGGCCAGCCCCAAGCTCACGCGCCAACCCCACCCGCCGCTTATCTGGGCCGTAAAGTAGTTGATCACATTGGCACAAAGTATCCCGATTGTGATCATCAACTGGAAGCAAACATTGAACCTGCCACGGTAGTTGTATGGAGACATCTCTGACAGATACAGAGGCACGGACTGTTCCAAGAAACCAAATTTAGTAAATTAAACCAATTCTTGAATCAATTCAAACAACAGAGATTAAAAAGACCTGTCAATTTGATACCTGGTTAGCAAAGCCAACGCCAAAGCCGAGCAGAATACGACCCCCGATCAGCATGGCGATGTGGACAGCCCCTCCTGTAAGGGCGGCACCGATCAAGAAGATAAAGCCGGCCATCATCATGGATATCCGGCGGCCGAATTTCTTGGTCACCGACGCCGCCCCGAAGGAGGCGATGAGCGCCGCCAGGTAGAGGGAGGATGTGAAAAGCTGCAATTTCTGGCTGTTAAACTTGCAGTACTGGTTGGTGGATGTGTCCGCTTCTTCCTTCTGGTAAACCTCAGGAAAGAATTTTTGCAAGAAAGGCGCCATCGAAGTCACCCCACCTAATTAATTTTTACACAAAAAACATCAAAAATCAAGAAAGATATTCACGTAACGCAACATGTAAGAATTATACACAAAGTTCATATTGTAAAAGAAGAAACTATAACACATACCTGATATACCGAGATCGTAGCCAAAAATCAAACCTCCAGCGGCGGCGGCCATCACCGTTAGGACAACATACGATGTGAGTTTCCCGGGGTAAGAAGGAGGGCATCCTCCGGTACTGCTGCTAACCGCAATGCCAACGCCACCCATGCTCAAATTAAACAGCACAAGCAAGAAGCTAATCAATGAATACAAATCTTCAAACTAAACAAGGAGAAGAGGAAGAACAGAAAGGAGGAGAAACTAAAAGCAAGGAAAAGAAATTGTTGGGGTTGGATATATGTGAGAACTTGAAACAGCGGGTGTATATATAGGAAGACGGTTGTGGGTTGACGGTGAAGAAGTGATTGTGGTGCAATTTGTTAAGGAATCTACTAAATAAAGTAATCTAATACTAATCCAACACAACTATGGATTGTTAGATTCAGGGGAGACAGATAGTCTCGAATTCCTGAACAACCATGGATTCTCTCTCTCTGTCTCTGTCTCTCTCTCTCTCTCTCTCTCTCTCTCTCTCTCTCTCTATATATATATATATATAGTCTTATTTTGAGCTCAATAATTTGCATTACTTCAGGTAGGAGTAAATTTTTTAATCTGTTAAACTAAGGAAGCTCCTTAAATATAGGGGCGTGCGCATTTTCCTTATTTGTAGTTCCACCAGCATTGATACTCCTAGTTCGTTTCAAATTAGAAGTCTTAACTGTTTTTATTGTAATTTAAAGTTTTGTCTGTTTGTAACTTTTTCTTTCTTTTTTTTTTGGTGGGGTGGGAGATATTAAATGAAGTTAGCTTTTTTTTTTTTTTTTTGAGTTTGAATCCATCTATAAAATTTGTATCGAAATACAGCACTATCTGTTTTGATAAAAGTAGTTTTTATATATTCTTTTGTTTTTTTTTCTTTTTTTTTTTTCAAATTCACTCAAAATTCATATATTTGCTGATATCATATGCTATTTTTTGAAGGCACACATTGGCCTTGTACGTTCCCAATTTTTAAATTTATTTTCTCATTTTATACTATTTTAAAATTCAAAATCATATTTATTTGACCTATTTTCAATAAAAATATCCATTTTATTTTTTTATTTTTCCACAAAAATAACATTTCAAACCTAAAATTTCAATTTTCAACTCTATACATAACTTTAATATGTCAATATTAATCGCTATTAACTCTAATGTATTAATTGCTAATCATTATTCCTTTCATTTCAATTCAAATTATAATAGTGGGATCCACTAATATTAATTATATTTACTTAATGTATTATTATTTTCAAATTATCAACCACCTACAAATTTTATAAATTAAATATTATATTCAAATTAAATATTGAAAGTGAACTGAACTATTATGAATTTTATTTAACTAATATACTTATTTTCAAACTACAGACCCACCACATTTCATATCATTCTAAATTATCATATCCAAATTAAATATTCAAAGCAAATCCCATTAATCATTACTAACTTTACAAATTATCATATATATAAAATTTTGAAAATATTACTATAAAACACACAAACAAATATAATTTTATTTTTATCATGTACTTTCATATTTAGAATTTTCTCAAAACTATTCAACCAAACAAATTATTATTTTCAAACCTATATAAATCTTATTTTTATTCATTCATCCAAATATAATTTCACTTCTTATATGAAAATCAATACAAAAATAAATTATCAATAAAAATATTGCAAATAAAAATTCTCACTGAAAGCATATACAAAACCATTATGTCTTGTGTGCGGATTAAAATCTCTTATAACATTTCTAGTTGTTCGATCAAAAAAATAAATAATTATTTGTCTTTATTTATAAAGAACAATGATATGGTATAAGTTTGGCCTATCATGATAGGTTCATTTGAGTAGGGTGTCAAATAAAGTGGGCTAGTCAATAGTTTTTTGTGGACTCTAACTCAGAAGGTCTTTGGTATTTCTATGGTTCGCATTTAAACAACAGTTCAGCTGGGTATACATTTAAAATACCTTAAATCTGAGTTAAGGTAGTTCAACACAATCGAGGGTTGCTCGACAATAAACAAGTTTGAGCTGGAAGACTCAGTTCATAGGTAGATGGTCATTCATTCTTATCGGGGCTGATTTGAGTAGCTCGGATATAATATTAAGGGATGTCGTGGTTTAAGTCTGAGCTGACGTGATGATTATCACTACAGGACAAAGTCAGGCAAAGTTATCTATAGGTAATAACATGAAATATAATTTAAGGTAAATTACTAGATTGATGAGTTGTACATTATGCAGTTTTAACAATAAATGGGCAAAATTCTTTTTTTTTTGCCTCAGATAAAGTGTTGCGAAAATTCATGAATGCAAGTACACGTTATCATATACAAATAATAAAATGATAAATCAATTATCGTTCCCACGAGAATTGTTGAATTATTAAGTACCGAAATTTTGTTAACTCTAATTTTATTTGAATAGATGCATTTTTGTGTTTTTGTTTGTAAACTAAATTCAACTAAACTAAATTAATGATAAAAAGAATTTAAAGATGAAATTCAATAACTAAAAAGCCTGGGGTTATGATTTAACCGTAATTATTTCGAATTGAATAATTTATCTCATCAATCTCAATTTATTTTCCAAGTGATAGTTGAGAATCCCTAAATTATCCATTAACATCTCTCAAGGTCTAATGAAAATATCATTAATTACTAAACCACTATATTCATATATGAATTACAACAATCAATAATTTATTAGGTTTTATGAAGTTTCAAACATGACTACACAAACTATGTAAGTATATTCCTATCTCACATACAATTTATGATTTTCTATACATAGAACTAGACACATATATCACCTCTCGGGTCAATATGATTGACAAATCATTCAATTAGTGGTCAAGTAATTGAAAGCATTAAGAACAATGTAAAAAACTCAACTTCAAAATAAATTAAGAATTGAATAAGTACAAATATTCAAAATATTCTAATTAGATTACATCATAACCCTAGAAAAAAGAAAATTAGTTCATGATGATAAAAATGAATAATAACTTAACAATATCCATGAACATAATTAATGAGAGAAAGAGGAAAATGAAATAAAATTTGAAAGTAGTATAAGTTTCTTCCCCTTGTAGACGTCTTCTTCTCACTCTTGGAAGAAATCCCTCCTCTTCTTCTCTTCTTCCTTCTTCTTACTTGACTTTTTTTCTCTTCTCTCTCTCTCTCTCTCTCTAAAATCTGATTTGGAGGCTCTTGAAATACTTAAATTTGAATGAAGATGCCCTAAAGAGAGCAAAAAATACCATTTTGCCCTTAGTTATCTGCCAGGCAGTGCCTAGGCACTGCAGTCCAGTGAGGGTAGCACTAATTTCCAGTGCCTAGGCACTGCACATTCTATCCTATATAGTCATTGCAGCATCTAGGCGTTGCTCTTGCTGTCCAAGATCAATTTTTATTGCGTTTATAGCCTCTTTTAACTAATTTTTCACCACTTAATAGACTCAATTGGCTTTTGATATTTTCATATGAATTATATCTCTATGTATTGGCTTTCTATAGGCACTTGAATCAACTCAATATCAAATTGGTAGAAAGAGTTATGTTTAAAATACTTAGATATGTCAAATCAAAAAAAATTGGTTAAGTGCAGACTCTTTAACCTAATTTTGCTTATTGAAATCAAACGAAATAATTTTTTTGATAAACATAGATGTTATAGAACTATCTCTTGGATTTTTAATGGTTCAAGAAACAAGTTTAAATGACATTGGAGCAAAAAATTATGATTGAAATATGAACACTGTCCTCAATAACACCAAAAAACAGATTATTCTAAATTTTAACCAAATTTTATATTTCTTTCCATTTTTTTCTCATTTTGCTATTACCTATTATATTTCAAATTAAATACATAAAAAGTAATATAAATACTCAAAAACTAATTAAAAATTTAAGCAAATAATACTCAATTAGTGGGCATAAAATCCACTCATTATAACGTCACTCTATAAATTATAGCATTAGGTTCCAAGCAAAGGGTTCTATTCTCTGGATAACATTTCTTCTATTATATATATTTTTGCTATGATATCTTGAGTGAAGATACTTCATGGTTTATCGCTAACTTAATCATCGGAGTGTCTATGCTGGACTTTTTCCAATACTTTATAGGACAGATCAATATTGTTTGTGGACTGAAACGAATTAACCAAAAGGTTGGGTGTTGCTGAGGTTTGTGGGTTTAGAATTCTTAAATATGTTTAATATGTAACACATCTGACAACATCCTCAAAGTGTGTCTCTATTTTCATTTTAGCATAAAAGATACTAAAAATATAATTGTTGGTTCATATAATTTATATATTGTTTTATTATATAGAAATACATAAATTAAATTTAGGCAAACTGATCTTTTATCAAATTCAATATTACTTCAAAATATCAAAAAAGAATATCTGAAATATAGTTGTAAGTAGATATTACACTTAATTCCTGAGGCCAAGTCGATCATTTTGAAATTTTCTATAAGTAAATGGAATTATGGAACTCTATATCGAAGTGTAAAACAAACACTCTATTAGAAAGTTGAATTAGTAATTTTTACATAAATTTTCAAATGGAAATGGTATTGAGGAATTGAATGCTTGTCAAAATATATTACAAAAATCCATCTTAAAACTCTTGTTTCGTGCAAATATGTGTTTGTGTATGAATTTCTCCAAAATATAGTTTCTATTTTTAAAAATATATTACATCCAAACAACTTTTTTACAAAAGAAATACATGTCCCACGATAATAATTATAATTTTATTCCTTATTTACATATTATGCTCAAAAAATATATTCATATTCAAACATCTTTTCAAAATAGAGACATGTCAATCATTACATTTTATTCTTAATCAAAATACATTTGCAAAAATTATTTTCTTTTTTCTAAAACAATTTATCCCATTTTTTTATAGAGATTATTATCCAAGAATGAAAATCAAGTAATCACTAAGCTACCAATGTTTATGCCTCTATCTGACCAGTTTTTTTTATTTTTTTAGTCGAGAACTTTCCTATACTTTTAGCTTTTTATATTGTAATATTTGAGGTTAATATCCTTACTAGTAGATTAGCAAAATAATGTTATAATAGAATTTACTCCTAAAAATTAACTCTTAAAGGGGAGAGTTTACAAAGGGTTATAAACTCCATACCGAAAATCTAATTTTTTATGTAAGATATGTCTCATATCTTACAAATGTACCTATAACAATCTACTATGTTCTGCAGTCCTTATGTCCACGATAGCACGTTTTGCACTAGCACCTCTGGCTAGTCTCAAGCGAACACTGCAATGCCGGCATCACTTTCGCTGCTGCTCGATTGCAATTCGGATTGATAAATATATGGTAATTTTGAGTTAGCTTGAAAAAAATTAATTTTTAGGTCTATTTGATATAGAGTAGAATTTTTATGCCTATATAACATAACTTAGAATTATTTTGTGTAAATACAAGGTTGTAATTTTTTAAACATATTATCATTACGAAGACAAAATTTATGCTTTGCATATCTGATTCTTTAATTTGATGTCTGAAGATCGAGTTTTGCAAATCCTTCACAAGTTTTCTCACTTGTCGCCCTCAAACTTTCAGTACACTTTATACGTACCAATTCATCTTTGCTAGTTAGTTAATATTTGCTATATATCACTATTTCTATTGTTATTTTCAAATTGATCGGAAGTATATAAAAATTATACTATATATATATTAATTTAGAGAATTATCCATGATCCAAGTTTCAAAGTTCCATTGGTGTTGAGTTTGAAAAACTATGTTGTATTCACTTAGCTAAACACAAGAGTCACATAGTCTTCCAACGACTCACAATTGTCAACAATTGCTTCTCTGGGATTTGTTGGATGGTCAACCTAAGGATGTAATGGGTGAGTTTATCAAAATTTGAGATCTGTCTGATAAGAATTTTAAGAATTTGAGTTCAAACTTATTCGAGTTTTAGACTCGATGGGTTGATTCGTTAGACCTATTGTTATAAGTTTAAAAATACTAAAAATTATATTTTTTAAAAATAATCACTAAATTTTTTTAAAATATTTTTTTAAAAAATAATATCACATAAATACACATATAATAAATTAAAAAATAAATATAAAAAGGACGAGATAAGTTTAAAAATAAAAATTTAAAACCCATACTAAACCTATTTAGAATTCTAAAAACCCACTCTAAAGAAAGTGAATTTGGAGGGAGTTCGGATTTCAACCCGCCCTATTACCATCAAGGCCTGTCAATTGGTCATTAAGCGTGAGGGGAAAAAATAGTTTTGTTTTCAAATATCAACGACTATTTGAGTTCAATAAATTTTGAATACAATATATAATTATGTGTCAAAACCTAGGTTAAAAAAAGAAACAAAAAAATAAATTAAAACTAGATTAATAGTGACCTTTTTTTAGTGAATAAATTACATACTTTATTACATTCAAAATATCAATCACTAAGAATTAATTGACAATTAACAATCAACTTTTAACAACCACAAATAATTGGTAGAATTGGGTTGTCAATATTCAAAATTTGAGTGTTGGATCCTAATTGGGTTAAGAATTTTTTAAAATTTGAGTGTGGGTTAGCAATTAGTTCATGTGTCAAAATTAAGGCCCCAAAGCTCTAAAATTTTAGGGTGGAATCCTACTTAAAATATGAATATTTCTATATTTTCATAAGAGAATGATTGGTGGTCATTAATAATTATTTGTTAAATAAATATTGATTGATATTCCAATTTACTTATGCATCTAATTTAATATACATATGATATACCATTACTGAAATTATATTTATATCCCTAAAAGATTGTTAAAATATCAAAAATATCAAAGATTTGTGCACTTTTACCTGGTAGCCGACCTAACCCATTCATGAGTTTGGGTCGGACCGATCTCTCCACTATTGATGGAGCTAATCGATGGGACGTGCCAGTTGACCATATCATGACATCTAGACCCTAACTTGTACGGCCTATGAGAATATATTAGTATAAATACTCGATGCATAGTTCTCATAAGGTAATTTTTTTATATTATTTACTCACTTCGCATACCAATTCTTCTTGACTTTTAGATATGACTAACTAAGCATCATAGGATTTTAGTTGGCGGCCATCCCAATGAGTCTAATATATGTTATCTTTTCAGGTCACCCCAAACTTGAGTACCCGAGTTTAGATCACCTAGACACAAACTCAGGTACACTAATTTTATCCCCAAATCAGTTGGCACTATCTATGGAAAATTTGAGGTGGAACTAGGTATGGTGGATATACCTAAGAAGATAACAGAGCCACCACAATATGCACTACCACCCTCTCATTCCCTTCAATTTCGCAACAATCAAGCCGAATGAGAGAAATCAATGATCCATATAAGAGCTAGTGATTTTGAAAAACTAGTAACAGACATCAGTAGGCAAATCTGGGATGAGAGGGAGATGAAAGGCAAAGGCTCAATAACTTCTCCTCTCTGAGAAACTCCCTAGAAAGAAGAAGTTGAGGTGGACAAAAAAGCTCAAAAAATCCGGCTGGATGAAGATGAAGACAAAGCTAATGATGTAGCAAGCCAGAAAATGAGACCAGGAATAAGGTCTCATGAGATAGTTCTAGAAGAGCTAAAAAATAGAGCTCATAGAGATGAAGTGCAATCAAGAGTGGATATAACTGAGCTCAGTGAACAAATTGAGGAAGCCACACGCAAGATAGAGGATTTGAAGAGAATGGGGGCAGTAACATCCGCAATGCAAAAATGAGGATCCCCTTTCTTTTCGGATATCTTAGCAGAAGTTGTCACACTCAATTTTAAATTTCTAGATCTCCCCAAGTATGATGGAAACAGAGATCCACAAGAACACTTGACCGCTTTTGATCATATCATGCAGTTGTATGGACAATCCGAGGCTATGAACGCAAGAATTTTTATCACTGCTTTGATGGGATGAGCTCAAGAATGGTTCATGGGATTAATCACCTATGGGGATTATGGTATCATATAAACAGTTGACACGAAAATTTTTATATCAGTTCGTAAGCCAAAAGCAAGCTATGAGGTCTACTACACATCTTTTTACCATCAGACAAAAAAAAGATGAGCCCCTCTAGACTTCATTAATAGATTCAAGAATGAGGTATTAGAGGTGCAAGATATGAGGATTGACATGATGACCAACATCTTAATCCATAGGCTGAGGAAAAAACCCCTCATTTCAGCCCTAGCTTGAGATCCACTATCTGACAATGAACATTTGATGGAATTGACCTAACGTTACATACATGCAGGGTAGATGAATGCTTTGAATAACCAAGAGTGGGCTTAGGTGAATCCGAAAGGAAAAAAAAATGAGAGATCCTAGACAGGACCTCAATTTAGATTTGAAAAAGATCGAGATCGAGGCCAAGATCGAGACCATCCTCGATTGGAAAGATCTAATCACTATACTCCATTGAACGCACCCTGAGTGTATGTATTGATGTCAATAGAGAATTTCAATATGTTATAGTGGCCAAAAAAGAAGAGAACAACTCTGGGAATGAGGAATACCATAAAATATTATCACTTCCACAAGAACCATGGCCATGATATGGAAGTTTGCATCTAATTGAAAGATGAGATTGAAAGGCTAATTTAATAGGGATACTTACAACATTTTGTCATATGGGATGAGCCACGAGATATAGAAAGAGGCCAACTTTGCGATCCTGAAGCGAGTCAAGAGATCGCAGGGTCGATGAGGATAAAAAGAGGCACTATGAGAGCACTCCCATGCCAGACAAGATCCTCTTGGGGATAACCTGCCTAGGAGATGAGTGATCTAGATAATAGCAGGTGGACCTAGCGAAGGAGATTCACACAATGCTTGAAAGAAGTATTTCAAGTCCTTAACAACTAGTATGAAAAAGAGAGATAATAAAGTGATGAACATACAGAGTTCAACTTCTATCATCTTTGATGATCTTAACCTGGCGGGGACAAAAATAGGTCAAAACGATCACATGGTAATAACAATGGACATTGCCAATTTTGCAGTGTAAAAGGTATTGGTTGATAATGGAAGCTCAATAGATGTAATCTTTTTGCATATATTGAGAAAGATGGAATTAGATGTGACAAGCCAATGAAAAAAAAGAAGCAGAGCTTTAGAGAGAAAAGGAACAGAATCATTGAGAAAGATGTGAATAAGCTCTTAGATGCGGGATATGTTGTGAAAATCCAATTCACAGATTGACTATCAAATGTGGTGGTTGTGCCAAAGATGGTTGGGAAATGGAATATGTGTACTAATTTCATGGACTTGAATAAACCATTTCCCAAAGACCCTTATCCACTATCTCGGATCAACCTCTTAGTGGACTCTACAACAGGATGTGCATTGTTGAGCGTGATGGATGTCTACCAAGGCTATCATCAGATTTTCATGGCAAAAGAGGATCAAATTAAAACAACCTTTATAACTAAGAAGAGGATCTACTATTATAGGGTGATGCTATTTGGGTTGAAGAACGACGATGCAACTTACCAAAGGTTAGTGAACCTCATATTCAAATATCAAATCGATAAGACCATAGAAGTGTATGTTGATGATATGTTAGTAAAAAGTACGAGAAAGGAAAATCATCTTGAATATCTTGAACAAGCCTTTTCAATTATGAGAGTTTATGGCATGAAATTAAATCCAGCCAAGTGCACGTTTGAAGTTCGAGAGGGCAAGTTCTTAGGGTTCATGGTTAATAAAAGAGGTATTGAGGCGAATCCAGAAAAGATCAGTGCCGTCCTCGAAATGAACTCCCCCAGGTTGGTTAAAAATATCTAATAGCTCATGGGAAAGGTAGCATCTTTGAACAGATTCATATCTATATCAACAGATGGAAACCTTCCATTTTTCACGATCTTGAGAAATATGAAAAACTTCTAATAGACAGATGAATGTGAGTAAGCCTTCCAAGACCTTTAACAGTACTTGGCGTCTCCATCTTTGTTGTCAAAACCAGAAAAAAGGCAAACCTCTTTTATTATATTTGGTAGTATCTGCTTATGTGTCAGTTCAGTACTAGTAAATGAGGAGAACAAAGTCCATAAGCCGGTTTATTATGTCAGAAAACTATTGAAATAAGCTGATGAAAGGTAGCTAGAGGCAGATAAGCTAGTTTTGTCTCTGGTAGTTGCAGCAAGAAAATTGAGGCTGCACTTTAAGTCACATGAGATCATGGTATTGACCAATCAGCCTTTGAAATAGATTTTGGGACGACCATAGGTCTCAGGTAGATTAGTGAAATGGTTAGTTGAGCTTAGGGAGTTTGACATCAAATATCATAGCATAACTGCAGTGAAGGCTCATGTCCTAGCAGACTTTATTAGCAAGGTCGCATTGATAGAACCAGCTCCTCAAGAAGAAAGACATGGCTACTTCATATTGATGGGTCAGCCACCTCGGAAGAAGGTGGTGCAAGGATTTTGTTACAAGGCCTCGACTCCTTCGAGGTCAAGGTCGATTTGAAGTTGGAGTTTAAGATTACCAACAATGAGGTAGAATATGAAGCCCTAATTGTGTGACTAAAAATGGCCCAGAAATGCAGTGTAAGACATCTCGTTGCTTACACTAATTCTCAATTAGTTTCTATACAGGTAGAAGGATCCTATGAAGCGAATGATATATATATGATGGAGTACTTGAGAAAGGTAAAATATTTAATAGGGTTCTTTGAATATTTCCAACTACAACAAATCCGGTGCATGGAGAACGAGAGAGCAGATGCTCTGGCAAGTTTTGCAAGCACAATATCAAGCATTAATTCAAGAAAAGTGATCATTTTAGTAGCTAAGTAATCTAGGATCGGAGCTGAAAATAGTCCAGTAGAACTGTATCCCAACAAGGGCTTAATTCTTTAAATAATGACTCCAGCAAAGTGGATGGATGGATTAAAAAGTACTTGAGATTGAGAGCTCTGCCAGCAAATCTTGTTAAAGCTAGGCTCATGTCGACTAGGACGTTTCGATTCCAAATGATAGATGACGAAGTGTATAAGAGATCATTTGGAGGATCACTACTAAAATGTTTTAGTCCTGATAGAGCACTCTATGTGATGAGAGAAATTCATTAAAAGAGTTGTGGAAATCATTCAGTAGGTCAATCATTGGCCCAGAAAATTTTACACCAAGGTTATTTTTCGCCAACTCTAGCTAAGGATGCTCTAGAGTTCGCCAAGAGGTGCGAGAAGTGCCAATTCCATGCGAACTTAACTTACCAACTTGCAACCCCAATGGAAACTATACCGATCTCATACCCTTTTGACCAATGGTGGATAGATATTTTGAGGCCTTTCCCTCCAGCTAGAGCTCAGAAAAAATTATTCATCGTGGTATTGGAATATTTCTCAAAGTGGATAGAGGCAGAAGTAGTAGCTAAAATAATCAAAAATGAGGTCATGAGTTTTTTATGAAACTATTGTATGCATGTTCAGGGATCCAAGAGTTCTAATATCTGACAATGGGACTCAGTTTCAAGATAAAAAGATCCGCCATGGTGCAAAGAAATGAAAATTTAACAAAACTTCACTGTCGTGGGATACCCGCAAGAAAATAGGCAGACAGAGGTCGCGAATAGGATTATACTACATGTAAAAATGCGCTTAGAAGAGGTGAAGTCCTACTGGGTAAAAGAATGTTGTAAAATTTAGTAAACGCAAGTACGCGTTATTGTTAACAAGTAATAAAGTGATGAGTAAGTATCGTTCCCACGAATATTATTGAATTACTAAGTACCGAAATTATGTTAACTCTAATTTATTTGAATAAACACAAGAAAGTGTTGATATTTGTAAATTAAACCCAACTAAACTAAACTAATAATCAAAATCAATTAATGCAGAAATTCAAAAGAAAAACTTAAAAGTCTAGAGTTATGATTTCATCATAATTAATCCGAATTAAATAATTTATCTCACTAATCTCAATTTATTTCTCAAGTGATAGTCGAGAATTCCTAAATTATCCACTGGTCTCTCCTAATGTCTAATGAAAATATCATCAATTACTAACTCACTATATTCCAATATAAATTACAACAATCAATAATTCATTAGGTTATATGGATTTGAAACAAGACTACACAAACCATGCAAGTATATTTCTATCTTACATATAATTTATAGTTTTCTACACATAGACTAGATGCATATATCACCTCCCGAGTCAATATGATTAGCAAATCATTCAATTAGTTGTCAAGTAATTGAAAGCATTAAGAACTATGTAGAAAACTCAACTCGAAAAATAAATAAAGAGTTGAATTGAAAAAAATATTCAAAACATCATAATTAGATTACATCACAATCCTAGAAAAAGAAATTAGTTCATGAAGGTAAATATGAATAATAACTTAACAATATTCATGAACATCATTAAAGAGAGAAAGAGGAAAATAAAAACAAAACTTAGAAAATGATGAGTTTATTCCCTTGTAGAAAAAGAAATTAGTTCATGAAGGTAAATATGAATAATAACTTAACAATATTCATGAACATCATTAAAGAGAGAAAGAGGAAAATAAAAATAAAACTTAGAAGATGATGAGTTTCTTCCCTTGTAGATATCTTCTTCTTCAATCTTGAAAGAATTCATCTTCTTTTTCTCCTTGTCTTTTTCTCTTCTTTTCTTGCCTTCTTTTCCCTTCTCTTCCTCCTAAAAAAAATAAATTGGAGGCTTTTGGGATGTTAAAAATTAGAAGAGAGATGCCCTAAAGAGGGCAAAATGCCCATTTTGCCCTTCCTTGTCTGCTTGGCAGCGCCTAGGCGCTGCACTTGCTATCCAATGTCAATTTCTGCAGTGCATGTAACCTCTTTCAACTGATTTTTTACCACTTTCAAGGATAAACTGGCTTTTGGTTCTTTATATAAATTGTAGCTCTATGTCCTGGATTTTTATAAGCACTTGAATCAACTCAATATGAAATATATGAAAAGAGTTATTCCTATAATACCAAAATGTGTCAAACCATAAAGTTTTAGTTAAGTATAGACTATTTAACCCAATTTTTCTCATTGAAATTGAAAATTTTGAATTTTGTGGTAAACATAGAAGTTATAGACCTATATTTTGATTTTTTAATGGTTTAATAATCAAGTCAAAATGATATTGGAGCAAACAGTTATAATTGAAATACGAACACTGCACTCAATAGCACCATAAAGTGGATTATTCTAAATTTTAACCAAGTTTTATGTTTATTTTCATTTTCTTCTCATTTGACCATTACATACAAAATTTCAAATTAAATACATAAAAAGTAATATAAATACTTGAAAATAAATCAAATGTTGATTAAAAGGCATACGAACTATTGGTACAAAACCAACTCAACAAAGAATTGTCAAGGATCTTGTGGGTATATCGCACGACCCCAAGAATTGCAACAGAAAAAACTCCTTTTGGGTTAGTATATGGTTCAGAAATAGTGATCCTAGTGGAGATCGAAGAGACCTCACACAGAATTTTGCAATATGATCCTAAAGTAAATTGCTTGGCACTTATTGATTTGGAATTTATAGATAGCAAGAGAGATCGAACTTTTATCCAAATCCAAATAGATGAAAGTCGGATGCAAAATACATACAATAAGAGAGTTTAGGATAGACATTTCCAACTTAACGACCTGGTTTAAAAAAGGTAAAAATTTCAAAGTATGTAGGGAAGCTATACCTGAACTGAGAAGGTCTTTTCAAAGTGATAAAAATCTTGAAAAGATGAAGCTACAAGCTGTAGGATATGCAAGGAAATGAGCTCCCACGACCTTGGAACATTCATAACCTAAGGAGGTTTTATGTGTAAGCTTAACAATGTTGTACGTGGCTCTTTGTTATATTGATCATATTTTGTGTACATATTAATCCTTTATTGAATGAAAGAATTATCTATATCTATATACTCTTGTCTTATTAGTCCACAGGACTAGGTGAATGATATAAGTAACATCATGAAGAGGCAAGATAGCTTGAAAACATCCTTCAATTCAATACGATCTCATGAAGATTGTAAGTAAGAAGGTCAAAATGATTTGAAAAAAAGCATAGCCATGAAAAAAATACGATCTCACGAAAATTATAAGCGAAAAAGTCGAAACAATCTGAAAAAATCGTGGCCATGAAGATAATATGATCTCACAAAGATTGCAAGTAACGAGGTCAAAATAATCTGGAAAAAAATTGTGGTTATGAAGAAAATATGATCTCACAAATATTATAAGCAAGGATGTTGAAACAATCTAAAAAAGATCGTGGACACAAAGAAAATACGATATCATGAAGATTGCAAGCGAAGATGCAAAAATGATCTAAAAAAGATCATAGGCATGAAAATAATACGATCTCATAAAGATTATAAGTTATGAGCTCAAAACAATCTGAAAACATTTATGGCCACGAAGAAAATTTGATTTCACGAAGATTGTAAGCGAGTAAGTTAAAACGATCTAAAAAAGATCATGGCCACGAAGAAAATACGATCTCACGAAAATTATAAGCGAGGAAGCCAAAATGATTTGAAAAAGATTGTGACCACGAAAAAAATACGATCTCACAAAGATTGAAAGAAAGGAAGCTAAAATGATCTGAAAAAGATCGTGGCAAAAAGACTGGAAGCAACCTTAGGAGGATCACTAAGATCGAAGTGAGCTGAGGAAGATCAGAGCGCATAAACAACCTTAATGAAATAGTAGTAATTTAAAAACAACGATCTGAGGTTAGTTGATTTACTTTATAAACCATTTAAATTAAAAATTCACCACTAGTATGAGTTGATTAGCTGGAGATTGTAAAGAAGCTACGCATTACCAAATATATGTGACATTGGGGTTAATAAAAGCAAAAAAACTAGGTATGAAACCAAATCAATTACCATTTACTTCAAAAGTAGCAAATATACAAGACCTAGATTTCAAAACAAAAGAGATAGTAAAGTCAAAATCATCCAACAATAGTTCAGCAGATTACAGCTACCCTAAACCCAGCATATACAAGGTCATGTACAAAAGAATACCTTGGCTAACATAGACCTTGCAGTTAAAAAATCAAAAAGTGAGAGTTCACCAGTTCCTGCACTAGATCGCCCTAACCGTTGTATTATCTTCATCATCAGAGTCAAGCTTTATAGCAGTGTCCTCACCCTGACTTGAAGTCCCTACCTCACCAGTACCCTCGAGTACAGTGATAAGGTGGGTGAATTCATCCGCTTCAACCTCTTCTTCCTTATCCTCGAACTCAGGTTCTTCAATGTTTCATTCTTGAAGGGATCAAGACAAGCTGTGTCAAACCCTTCTACAAAGGCCCCTAACTTGGAAAGTTGAGCTTGGTACTTTGTAAACCCAGTGAACTCATACACATCAGCTTTCTAATCTACAATAGTCGCAAAATAGTTCGAGTTCATAAAAGCTTGAATACCTTCCAAGCGTGTTTTTTTGTATAGTGGATTGATACTCATCGAAGATTATGTACTCCTGACGACCTGCCATACGACCCAAGTCAAAGGACTCTTAGCATTCATGAATATGGGTTGATTCCACCTCTTTAGCTCGGGCCTTGGTCTCACTGATGACCCTATACAGTTCTTGATTCTTGAGTTGAGCACTCTCCAAGTCCTGCTTCAACTTGGTGATCTCCTCATCGAGCTCGGTTCGAACTTTCTCCTCTGCTTTAGATTTCTCCTCCTCAGAAGTTCGAAACTTCTCCATGGCATCTCTGATTTTGTCCTCACAGGAAAGCCACTCATGCCTCCAATGAATAGCTCACAAGGTCAGTTGGTGGAAAGAGAAGAATAGAATATGTTAGACCAATTACACGAACTAAAACACTTAGGCAAAAATGGAATAAAATGACTTACCACCATGCAGTGATGAGTAACCTTCTTCTCCAATCGAGCCAAGAGAAGGCTCACAAGCCAGAACTAGTCAATAAGGAGTACAGTATGTTTATACAACTCAAATGAGTCCTCTCCAACATGGGACTTCAACACAGAGCTATCAATTGTAATGTTACAAGATGGAACGACCCGAGGAGCGATTGGGCTAGGAGGTCGCCTGGAAGGTGAAGACTGCTCCTCCCATATATCTGAGTTAGTAGTTTCTCTATTTTCTTGAGTCATAATAGCATATATTTAACTTCAAAAGAACTAAGCATGTCTTTGCTGTGAGCTCGCTTGCTAGAAATGCTACTGTGAAAATCTCGATCTCTCAAGCTCTTACCCCTACTCTTGGAGCTCTTATGGCCCCTACCCTCGTCCATTGGTTCTTTTCCCTTGGAAGCATGAACACCACTTCCCGACCTCTTGTCCTTGCCTTGATCCTTCTTCGAATGCTTATAAAAGCTGGAGGGCTTATCAATAGGCTGCTTAGCCACCACCTCGGTAGGTGACTCACGAACTGAGGTAGAAGTCGAAGTGATGGGGATAATCTCGGTAGAGTTTAAAAGGACATTTGCAGATACAGGGACCACAAGTCCTGACGCGGGCAATGGAGGAACGACAGGGTGAGCTCGATATAAGAGAGCTTTCCTCTACTCCCGCATAGCTTTGGCAACTATGGATGCACGAACAACCATTTTCAAACATGGTAAATAAAAGCAGGTTAGAAAACTGAGTTCGAGTTAGGGAGAAAAAATGTGAAAAAGAATTACCTAGAGTTCAAGTTGCTTGGATAGGATTAGGGCTAAGATCAGCCAAGGCATAGACTTCCTCAGTAAGAAGGTCGGGATCTTCATACCAAGTTCTAATGAGTTAATTATGTAGGAAGTCATTATCCCATAAAACAGGGCCTAAATTTCAAGGTCATGGTCGAGAGACTCTCTATTGATGAGGAACCCTCCATAGCCTATTCCTAAGGGCTTCAAGGTAAATAAATTTATCCTTCCAATGACCTAAGAAAAAAGGCAAATGATACAACATCTTGTGATCGGGCTTTGGAGTTAGGTAAAAAAATTCTTTCTCTCTAATTTTAGGGGAAGAGTTGATAAAGTGCAAATAACAGAAATATGTGAATGAGGGATCTTGGCAAAAATAACATATTAAAATAATAAAGCCTAGTATGTGTCAAAAAGAGTTCGGTAGGAGCTGAGCCGAGCATACATTGAAGCCAAAAAGAATATCCTCTATCAAATGGGATAAAGAAAACCTAAGACCAACCTCTAAACCAGCAATATGAAAAGTTAGGCACCTAAGGGTAGTTCATCGATCTTATCTCTAGATCGGAAATTATTATTTTGAAGTCATCCAAAATAAAAAAACTTATGCCTAGTTCGTGCGACCTCAATCTCTTGAACGGTGGACCTAATCAAAGCCCAATGGGAAGTAGTCTGGGTCCTATTGGTATACATGTTGATCTGAGGCCTCACCCTCAGTAGCATCCCCTTCAAGGACAACCTCGGGATGAGAAGAACCAACCTAAGCCTTTTAGGCAACAAAAATGTCCCTGGAGCTCGAACTTGAGTTTAAGCTCGAGCTACCAGAGCTCAGAGTCAGAAAGGGTTCGCTCAAAAAGTTGGGTCAACATTATTACAAAAAGGAAAAACGAATGCTAGAATAACAAGCAAAGAAAAATTTAAAGGCAAAAAGCTCAAAACTTGTGAGGAAAGTTACCTCAAAATTTTGATCTCTGAAAAATATGCTGAAAATAGGGCTTGAGTTTGCTCCGATCTAAGAGTCTACTTTATCCTAGGTAAGATGGTGAAAATGAATGGTAAGAAGCCGAGGGCCTATATATATAGGGAAGGTAACTTGGATGGACGACCAAGATGAAATACTGATTCAAAATGTACAGATAGGATGAAGCACCAATTTGAAATGAACGGCCAGGACGAGACACCAATTCGAAATGGACGGCCCAAATTAACTTTTCCTGCATAAATGCACAAAAAGCTGGGAGAGTAATGATATATTATTACCAAAATTATATTTATACCCCTGAAATGTTGCTAAAATGCCAAAAATACCCGAAGATCCTCCCACTTTTACCTGGTACCCGTTTTGACTCGTTCGCGAGTTCGGGTCGGACCGATATCTCTTCCATTAATGGAGCTAACCGATGGGACATACCAGTTGATCAGATCATAATATCTGAACCCTAGTTTGTACGACATACGAGAATCGGTTAATATAAATACCCGATGTACAATTCTTATAAGATAATTTTTTACATCATTTACTCACTTCTCATACTAGTTTTTCTCTATTTCTGGACTCAACTAATTTAAGTATTGGAGGATTTTAGTTGGGGGCCACCCCACCAAACCTAACGTGTGTTATCAGGGGACCACAAACTCAAATACCCAACCTCCAATTACTTCTATCCGAATTCATGTACACTGATTTTATCCACAAATCAATATATATATATATATATATATATAAACAAAAACCTCCAGAAAGCACTACTGTTACTGGAAAGAGGATTTCTGGAGTAATGTGCTACTGAATTTTGTCAGTGTTGCTTCTTTTCTCACAGAGGTCATCATTTTCTGTTACGGTAACAAATATGGCAACCTCAAAAATGGCACTTACCTTATGAGAACTACATTTTACTGCTTGGAAAGCCAAGAAACAAGGTTTCTAATCAAACCTTCAAAACAATACTGGAACAGAAATACATGATTATTACTACATTAAAATGGGCACTTGATCACATCAGTCCCAAGTTTTGTCTCAGGATGGCAAAAATGCACTCAACACTCGCATTGAAAACCAAACATATCAGTCTGCTGCAGAAAGAAAGGACTGAACACCAAATACCAGAAACAAAACTCCACCTAACAGTGTCACCTGCAACGTAGCAGATGCATCAAAATGACATCCCAGTCGGGACGAAACCTCTTCAACGTATCGTGAAAAGAAAAAATAATGACTTACCAGCCTCTCTGATATTCGAGATGCCAAGCTCTTTCCTCCAATGACAGCAGCAATGGTGCATATTGCTTGGCCCCTGTGCAGTACAACTTCAGTAAAAAAAACACATGAAGAATCCCATATTGGTGGAATGTACCTTAAACTAAAATTCATATGGTCAGAATAGTTTTGTCAAAAACAGTTGTGCTTTGGGTTGGATCCCTGAAAATTCTGGAATTTTCCCTCATGATCTTCAAGTTCATCTTTTGGTGTTTTAAATGTTACTAGGCACTCCCACAAGAATTTTAAATGTTAATTTTCAGTCTAGGACCACGCATACTAATGGACATATTCTAGGATAGAGAAAATACTGCAAACTTCTTCAGTTCATATACTCCAAAATGGCACAAATAGCAGAGAAGAGCAAGCAGGAGATCAAGAACACAATTTATAGGCCTTTGCCATCTCAAGTCATTTTAATCAGGTTGCGATTGCATCCAACATATGTATAGATTAGATTTGTAGTTACAGAAGAACTCACAGAATTCCACCAAGAATTACTCCTACAGTATCCTCATCTGCTGCAAGACCAATTGTAGCAAGCTGAAAAGGGGTGAAATTGAGTGAGCCACAAATGCAGGCGTAGTTGATGAATGCAACTTTCTTAAGAGTATGCTTACAGCTTTACCTGACTCTTATCACCCCATTCGCCAAAAAACGTGACAGAAAATGCCTGAAGAGCAAGGGAAAGAAACGGCATGTAAGATTACAATAAGCCACCTGCGCTCTACTCCCTTTTTTGTTCTTGAAATTGAATTTTTGAAAAATGAGTAATCTAGTTGCTAGCATTTTAGCACTTGGATTCAGAGGAACAAACCTTAAGAAAGACAGGTGAGAAAAAGTTCCTGAGAAATGGCCTTTTCTGCTTCTTCGAATCATCATCAGCCTGGTACACATGATTTTTTTGGCTCATTAGTTGATTGTGTGCTAAATACAAGGTTTGTTACTAAAGTTGCTTGAATCAACATGTTGTGAAATAACTACGACAACCATCATACGCTTGCATTTTTAAGTGAAAAACCGAAACCTTAATCATATAATTTGAAGTTTGGGCATATTCATAGTTCTACTTATCCCCCTAAATGAATACTTTATACAAGGTTGTAGCTCAAAATTTTCAAACAACATATCAACTTTTGAGTGACTTAACCAGTTAACCTTATTGGTTATATCTTCAGAACATCAACTTATCAGACACTCAATTACATAGATCCCTAATGCCTGCAGCTATTAGGACCGAAACCTGTAACTCTGAAGAAGATAATATCAAGAATCTCCTTCTATCTCTACTGTGAAACATCACAAATAGTTATTACATGTCAAAAAAACATACGTTCATCTCTTGAATAGAGTAGGAACATAAGAATCATAGCACCTTAAAATCAGTTAATGAATGCTCAAATTACTAAAGAATTAGTACCATAAAACAATACAGAATGAAAATATGTGAGAGATATGCATGCCAGAACTACTTGGGAAAAGGGAGCCTTGTATCATGCCAAAGGCCTTGCATAGCGAAACGTTTACCAAGACTTTAAATACCGTATAATGGTATAGATCATATAGTATTAATGTGCTTGAGAGATCTATTTTTAGCTATGTATTTTGTTTTCAAAATAGTAACAGAATTTAACTTCACCTTGTCACCAGCCTTGTCTTTACTAGTACTGGACTTTGAAGCAGCGGAATCATCCTATTCCATTGAAAATAATAATGTTTAATCAGAAAGTCTAACTATTTTTTGAATCCGTAAAACCTGTAAACTTGACTAGGTCATTAAACTTACCAACTCCTTCTCAACTTGGGCTAGTTCTTCATTGTCACTTCAAAAGGGTGAAAAAAAGAACAACATTGTAAACCACATCATTAACACTTATTATTTTGTGATTATTGACAATACAGGAAAAAGAGGTAATTTAGGTGAAAGATGTTTGAGAATGGAAGTCAAAGAGGAGAAGGAAGTACTCGTCATCTTCATTGTATGCGTCCCACAGGGACCAAAGTCCAAACACAAAGAACAGAAGGGTCGTTATGTTGTGCGCCAATTTCCGGGAAATCTGTCAGTGATTTTCGAGTGAAATGACCACAAAAGAAAAGATTAGTTACTTTCATATAAATGAATGAAAATTATATATCTGTCTATATAAAGTAAGAAACAGAAGTTTTTGCTCCTATTTGAGGCCTTGTTTGGCATAGTTTACCCTTTAGCTTTTATCTCTCCTTCAAAAGATTTTTGGCAAGAAACAGCCATGTTTTCATGCAGATTTTCAAGATAAAATTTGGAGTTTGGACAGTGACTATCATAATTCATGCAGGAAGCTTATAAAATACACAATACCAATTCTTTTCAGGTAATTAAGCATTCATAATTTATTTTTTTCCATATGCTAATTACAAAGATGGAGTGCTTAGAAATGCTTACCAGATTAGGAGCAGCCCATCCAACAAGAGCAGAGAGAACAGTCATCACCTGAAACATATTCACAATTTTAATCCAATATTTTGCTCTTTCAAACAAGCCACAACAAAACTATGCTCTTAACTTTGGCATTTGCAGCAGAAGTCTAAAAGCAGTAACACTTACAATGACAGAAAACAGGCAGCCAAAGAACACACTCCTCCTTGGATGACGCATTGCCATTATCTTGCAAAGCACAAATAATAGCAAAACAATACAAAAAAATTCTCAGCCAAAAATTTCAATGTTAAGAATCTACTTTCAAGCATCCAAACTCAATGTCGAATTCATTCTCTTAATGTTTACCAAACCAAATGTTATACTTCTATTCACCACATACATGAGCCTGAAACAACTTATTTCAACTCTGTTGATTCATTAATTTTATCTGCTTTTATGGAAAATCCTGAGCGATTTATGTGAGAAAGAACCTAAAAACCACATGTGTTGCTATGTTTACTTACAGCAGCAATGCAAAAGGTGCGATCGCCAAACTCAGAAACCATTGTCATGACAAGAGACTTGGTAAATCCCTGATCAACAAAGAACATATACTTGAATCTTTCGCTTGCATATTATCATTTCTTGCAAGATCAAATCAGAAAAGAAGAAATTTTTGGTGCAAGAAGATACCTGTGGTATTGGTAAACTCATATTTGTGGAGAATGAAGGCAACTTTCCAAGGAAGCAAGAGGAAAGCCAGAGGGGCTAAGGGAACTGCCCTTTGCTGAGTAGAGGTCAAATGATCAAGAATATGAATTCTGGACAGATAAGGCCAGTCTTACAGCTTAATAATTAACAAATAATCAGCCACATTTTGTGCCCTTTTGAGTGCATTAGTTTAAAAGTTGATGTCAGATTTCAGTTCTCTTTAAATCTAGCATTCCTTGGAGGGCTCAAATATTTGTTTTTGCATAAATAAAATACCATTATATTTATCTATATATATATATATATATATATGTAGCTTCATGTTTAAAAATGTAGTACTTAAATTTCCTTTCTTTTGCATAAATGATCCAAGCCAATTTCATACTCCTCCTATGTGCAAGAATTCCTTTCTAGTTTTTACTTTGATAGAAGCTCTTTCAATCACTAAGCATTTTAATATGAAAACGATAAACAATTTATCGATTAATAGAAAAGCTCAATCTAGTTATTTAAATAATGATAGAAGGTACATTATCTATTGGTCAATGTCTTCAATGTTGATGTTTTAAAAATGAATAGATGAGAACTATCAAAGGGTGGTAAGATTTGAGGGAGGCCACCAGCTCCCAAGTCCCCAAGCAACCACTCCACAACTATGTGGCACTAATTGCATTTATTTAGTGTAAGGTTTAGGGGAAACCCAGGGCACGCAGTTACCGATGTTCAACATAAACAGTACCGTGTTTTGGATTTGACATAATGACTTTAGAGGTTTATGCATTATGGCCAAATTTGATTCGTCGAGACCTGTCGATGCAACACAGATGAGTCTAGTCGGATTACTATTCAAAAAAGTTAGTAGATAATAATACTACCAGACCTTGAGAAATGTTAAATGTCCCAAGTATCATGGAGAAGGGTATAGGATTTTTTACACTAATTTTCGTACATTACTATGCATGTTATATTTGAATCACTTATTGATTCTGCTTGTAGTTCTACTCTTTCAAATTCTTCAATATTCAGTTTATAAAAAGGAGTTAATATGTTAGATTGTTGTATCTTGAAAGCATGCAAGAAGCACTAGACATACAAGAAAGTACTTGGAAATGTCACATTCCCCATATCTCTCACCTTTGTGCTATTTCTTACTTTCTACAAATGTTCAATTATACAGAACACTATATCTATTAAAATCCATTGTAGACCTTAAAAAGCTTCAGAGTAACAGCTTAGACTCATGAGCTTGCCATTCTATTATTGCCAGAGTATGTGCGACCACCACAAGCAACAAATGTAGCACAGCAACGGCCTTCAGCCGTGCTTCCAATGAGATCCTAAGGAGGTGGGATGTTCTACTTGATGTGCACTGGTCACCTTTCTTCTGTATCCCACACGTCCATGGTCTCCTCGTCAAAACTGCCATTATCAAGAACAGTTGATCTGTTGAGTCCGTTATAATCGAAGGACCGCATTGAAAAATTAATTTGTTTTATAAAATATATATTTATCAAATAAATAAATCCTCTCCATTTGAAAGAAATTTAAAAATTATATATAAATAAATATATTAAATTCGAATTATATCTTTCGAACACTCCTATTGTTGTAGGGAATGAAGCAATTAATTGCTATATTCCCGACTTATCAGACTTGCAGAGATGCAAGTGTCTCCCCTCTATTAAATCCACGATAGAAAAAAGTAACACCAATTAAAAGAATTCGCCAGTATTTTCAAAATTATTTTCTAATCTAGATCCAAAGTAATAATTGTCTTTTAACATAATTGATAGATCAAGAATAAGCTTTCAAGGACAACAAACATTGATTCTTTAAGTTTTTGAAATTTTGATGTAAAGATAATATTAAAAAACTAGTTTTTTTTAACTAATAAGAAAATAAAAACTATGAAGAAAACACCTTTTTTTTCTTTTTATTTATTGGAGAGAATGATAGAGGACAAACAAAATATTTTTTCCTAAAAATTACTTGCAATATTCGGCCTTACCCTATTAATAGGGGCCGAAAATCTACAACACTCCAATTCTTAGAGAATTTGTTAATTTTGAACTACTTTAAAGTTTGATCTTGATAGGATTCTAAATCTTTTAACAAAATTTTCCTTTTCTCTCTCCAATGTACATGGATTTATTTGATACTACATTAGTCATAAAAAATTTTCTATATATATTCTTGATATTAATTTGAACTTTTCAAATAATATCATAATAAATATATCAAAAATATATTTATATAAAATAAAATCCTAGTGGTCAAATTTTATCTCTATTTATTTAATTGTATAAATATATTAATTAAATAAATCATATTTATTTTAATTATTCTATTTATATTCTAGTGGGCTTTTCGCGACCATACGCCGTATCTAAATTTGATTTAAGAACTTTATTTAAAGAGCAGAAAGAAAAATGCAAGATATAAGATAAAAAAAAGTGTATTTTCATATATATGATTCCGAATAAGATTATTTTTACAAAAAAAAAATAGTATAATATATTCAATCTAATTGAGGCATTGGCTAACATGATGTACATAAATATTTTAAGACTCAAAAGCAGAAAATCTCTCAGCAAATGTAAATATTTACATGGCCGATGTATCTAAATATGTGCAGAATTGATGAACATGAAAAATTATCAGCAATGCACACGGTTAGTAGTCTCGAACAAAAGAAGGATGGTAGATGTTCCACAGGAGAAATATGGGATAAAATCTCACTATGCAATAACTGAATATGTCAGATTGATGAATTATGTGTTGGGTTCGCTATAATCGCAGGGGTATACGCAGCGGAAAATTAAAATTTTTATCAAACATAAATTTAACCCCTTTGATTCGAAAGCGATTTTAACGATCGCGCTTATTCAAGTGAATATATAAATAAATATAAAATCGGATTATACCTTTCGTGCACTCCGGTTGTTGTAGGGAATGAAGCAATCAATTGCTTATCCTGAACTATCAGAACTCGCAGGGATCCAAGTGTCTCCCCTCTATCAGGTCCACGATACGGAAATCAACACCAATCAAAAGGATTCGCTAGTATCCTTTTAATTGTTTACTAATCTAGAACCGGAGTATATTTTTAAGAACAATAAAGATTGATTCTTTAAGTTCTTGAAACAATAATATGAAGAAAATAACAAGAAACTGATTTTCTTTTTCTTTCTTTTCTTTTCTTGAAGAGTAAAAATAGAAGACTTTAAACAAAATATTTTTGCTCAAAATTTTTGAATTTTTTTAATTATGTAATTTTCATCCCTCATATATATAGGGCTGAAAATTTTAATCCTTTTTCAACTCTTGGAAAGTTTTTCTATTTTGAACTACTTCAAAACCTTATCTTGGAAGGATTCCAAATCTTTCAAGAACTCTTCTTTTTTCACTCTTCTATTGTATGTGGACTAATTTGAGACTACATTAATCATCAAAATTGTCTACATACATTGTTGATATTAATTTGAACTCTTCAAATAATATCAAGATAGATATATATCATATATATATATACTATAATTATATTTATACATAAATTAAATCTTAGTGGCCTATTTTATCCTATAAAATTGGTCACTATATTTATTTATCTATAAATATGTTAATTAAATAAATCATATTTATTTAATTTATTCTCTTCATACTTTAGTGGGCTTCTTAAGTGATCCACATTTATTTTGGGCTTGGACTCAAAAATCCTCAAATCAATTCAATTGATTCAATCCCAATTTAATCAATCCAATTGATTAATTTAATTTACTCCAATTGGGCTTCCTAATCAAATTAGGTCCAATTAAATAATCCAATTACTTAATTGAATAATTTAATTTAACTATTAAATTAAATAGAACCCTTAATTAATTAATTGATCAGCATTAATTAATTAATTTCTAACCATTGGATAAAATCTAAAATTAAAAAATGTTACTTTCCATAAAGATGTGTGACCCTCTTAGGTTCACTACTAAGCTAGTAGTGGGTTTGCAACATTTGCAACTTATGAATAACAATTATTCCAATTAATTAATCCGCTTGGAATCAACTTTTTAATTCCAAGAACCTCACTATCCATGAAAACACCTAGCAAGTAATCATGGCAAACTAGTTTTAGGTGAAATAGCGAGTAAACCTATTTCAGTTGCGAGTACCATACACGTACGGTCCTTTCGACAGCTAATCTCTTGATTGAATCTAAGGCATGGATTATAAGTCGAAACCCTAAATGATTCAATTGTTGTGATCCCATTTCAAGTTCCAATGATTCTTGATGAATCACAATTCATTCTGCCTTGGCCAAGGTCTGTGAATCACGAACTATGAAAACACATGAGATTCCCTTATTTAAAAAACAAGTGTCGAATTCTATGTTGGCCACTGACAAACCTTCATGCACACCAGTGCAACACCCAACATACCCCCTTTGTGATTGTCAAGCAATCAGAAGATATATCAAAGTGCTGCAGGATGCACACAAGGCTACCATCGTGCCTCAAGTCTAAGGACTAGTCGTGTACTATCGCAACACAGAAATTCTTATTTCGACGGGCAAAGCCTCCAACTAAGAATTTCTTGCAGGCCATATTCGGTGTACTTGTTTCCTAACAAGCACCCACATATATGCACTTACGTCTCTACGCTAATGCCAATGGAATGTGACATCCTCGTCTCACGAGCATGCATTATATGTACGAGTCTTACTGAGCTATTTGATGTCCCATCTCAAAAAACTCTCGACTCGGAACTTATTTAAAACCAAAGCCTTAGAGGCATGTTCCATGATCGCCATCATATGCGCGACCATGTCCCGTAGCTAAATCTGGTCTAAGGACTTTATCTAATGTGCAGAAAAAAAATGCAAGACATAAGATAAAGAAAATATCTTTTTATTAATATGATTCCCAATAAGATTATCTTTACAAAAGCGAAAAAGTATAATACACTCAATCTAATTGGAGCGTTGGGCATCCTACTCTAACATTATGTTCTTTGGCATCATGTGTTTTCTACGTAAGATTAAAAAACTATGTACCAATCCAAGCCACATGGTCAAAGATTTACGACATCCAATTATGCCTCTATGTATAACAACAGTAGGCTAGGACTGAAAGCTTAATGGGTTGGTATTAACCATAAATACTTGTTAAATCAAAATCCCAGGTCCGAGCATTTCAGAATTACTACAGAGCAATATAGCAAGATCGTGCAGCAGCCGTCGGCGTTTTTTGGTAGGAATGCATATGAGCAAACATAATTTATTCTTATAATCTGTTAATTTGATGGGATCAGACTGAAAGAATGTCAAAAGCACTCGCTGAATACATGCGGCCATCCCGTGTTAGTGCCACAGAGTGAGTGCCTCCACAAGAAACCTAAATAAGCATAGGAACCAATTACCATCAGACTTCTCTAAGAAGCACAAAAAAATGTGTATCAAAAGTGTCTATTTACCATCATAAAGGATCAAAAAACTTATTAAAAGGGTAAAAAGAAAATAGAGTATCCAAGAAAATAAATAGAGCTGTACCAAAATCAGATACATCAACAGAAATGATAATGACAAAGTCCACCATTCCAAAGCCAAAAGCAAACTCACATTATCACACAGGAATGACACTGTTATCAACTCAGTGCCCAATGTGAACTCGTGTTTATCATTTGGTACGTTCAAGTAGCATCATACTTTAAATGATTTCGAAATCCAATATCCTTGGCTTGTTATCTGGTAGATTTATGGGAAGAAAATGCCCTTGAGATAAAATTATGGAATTTCTTTTAATGTTTGTTGGGTTGCGTGGATACCGTGATGAGAGATCTTGGCTTGAGCCAAAAATGTGGAGTGATTTTCCAGAAAGAAACTTCAGAATCCAAGTGGATAGAGTGACACTTGAGTCATCTCATTAGGATTTTTGCTTCCTTTACAATCAATGTTCTAAGACTCGGCCTTACATTTACTGGAAACATACACGGCAGAAGTTTCTATTTACTCCAGTGGACCAAGCAAACAAAAATCACACTGGTTGAAGAAATGAAAGGTATAATAGAGCTCCACAATTTTAATACTGACAAAAGGTCCATGAGCCAGTTGCAACATAAAAGGAGATGTACGGACGTGAAACAGATTAAATACTTAGCATTGAGCATATTAAGCTTCAATTGGATACCTCATCAAATGAAACAGAACTCTTCCATCACTATTTTACCCACTACAATTATTAACTCCCAAGTTTATAGCTTACTATAAGTGGAAATCAGTAATACTACAGATCATCTATGGGTAGTGAAGATGTTCGTGCCTTCCATATTCAGAAGAATTTCCACATTGCAGTTCTTCCATTTTAGGGAATGGAAGAGGGGAAAAGGAAAGAAAAAACAAAAAAAACAAAAACACACACACACAACCCCCTTTCTTCCCCTATGCAATACAAAATCTATAGTTTACTTCACAAGAGGGTACAGGGCAGTATAGGGATGGCAATGGGCGGGTTTAAACTCGAACCCGTAATGAACTCGCCCCGTTCAGGACGGGTCCAAACTCAGTCAAACGGGTCTTGGGGTGGGTAACGGGTCCGATTAAACCCGCCCCGTTATATTTAATATTTAATATTTTTTAATTTTTTTAATTTATTTTTAAGACTAGTGGAGAGTTAATCTAGGGTTTGGACATTTCGTATTTGACTTTCAAAAGCCACTAGCCAAGCTCAAGTGCCCAACAGCTGTCATTTATTCCTTTTCAGCTTTTATTCTTCATTCATTACTTGTTTACCCTTTCGCCATTATTTGGCACAGCAAGCTCACCACAAAGCCCCAAATTTTTCAGTCAAGCCTGCATCGTCGACTTTTGAATATTTTGTGGTCAGTTAAAAAACTAATCTTTTTGGGTTGGCGCGTCCAACGGGTTGGACCCGTCGGGTTTTGGGTCCGGGGTGGGGTAGAGTTTGAGACGGGGCGGGACGGTTCGCGGGTCTCGAGTTTAGCTAGACCTGTTCCAAACTCGCCCCGTTGTCATCCCTATGGGAGGAAAGGGAATCCACAAGAAAGTCCTTGGCATATTGGATCAACTGCATACAAGCTACAGCATTGCAAAGTCCTCTTGCATATAAGTAGAAAATTTAACAGTGATATCTTCTTAAGGCTCCACTTGTTTTGGATGTATAATATTTTCAAGCTGATTGTTTTTGTGAGTTTATTAGCTCAAAATGCTCGTTCTTGACTCGTAAACTCCTATTAAACACAATACATTAATAAAAACTAAATATTAATAAGAACAGAGCAACAAAAACGTAAAGGCATTGATAACAAAGTATGTAAAAACATACGCACTTATAAGAAATTGTTCTGAAAAGTTTGTTTATTCATAGGCAACATAGTTATAATAGTAAGAATTGTGTTAGCCATGCCACTTAGTTTTAGAGCCTATGCCAAACTTCCTTGACTCACATACTACTTATTTGACAAGTCACACCAAGTCAACCCAAGATGCATCTTCCCCTCCACGACTTCAAAAAAAAGTTGCTTAATTTAAGAACTTTCTTTTAGGATGAGACGACCTCAACTCCAAGCTCATTTAGTAAGGTTTCAACCCAATAAGCTTACAAGTAGTGTGAGTCATTGCTATGTGCATAGTATCTAATCATGGGCCTCCTATCTATTGGTGAGCACGAACAAGATTATACTTTTTTCTGATAAAGAAATAGTAATTATGAATATTCATGATGTTGTGTTCAATTTTTTTAAAGAAGTGGTTTAGATTACTTGAAGGTTTTTTATTAAATATGATATTTTATGGTTTATTATTCAATTTTTCTTTTGATTAACTGTGAATATTACATGAATTGAAAATTTGAGTACCACTACAAAGTAGTAGAAATGTTGAAGAGATACAACCCGCACTTAAACTTAAGATTATGCACGTCTCCACTTACTCGTAACATATAGTATTGAAAAAGAAACTAATTTCTGTATATTTTGTATTTCTGTTTACATAGGAAAGTATATATAACACAACAATTAACATGTGTCCTAAATTAGTGCATATACACCATAAATACTTAATTACAAAGAAAAGAAAAACAAATCACTAGTTATAATTAATGTTGATCGTCAAATTTGAAGAATATTTCTGAATTTGTGCAATGATTGTTTTGACGTTCCTTAACACTCCCCCTCAAGTTTGGAATGTATGTTGATAATTCCTAACTTGCCAAGTAGAGTCGAAAATTGTGAAGAACTCAATGGATTTGTAAAAATGTCTGTTGGCTAGTCTGACGTAGATACATGAGTCATCTTGATCATTCCTTCTTGAACTTTTTCTCGTATAAGATGACAATCAATTTCTATATGCTTTGTTCGCTCATGGTAGACTGGGTTTGAAGTAATGTGAAGTGCTGCCTGGTTGTCACAATGTAAATTAACAGGATGCGAATGCTCAATGCCCAAATCTTGTAGAATTGTTCTTAACTAGATAATTTCACAACAGGTGGCAGTTATTGATCGGTACTCAGCTTCTGCATTGGACCGTGATACTGTCGTTTGCTTTTTGGTTTTCCAAGAAATTAATGAACTCCCAAGAAATATACAGAATCCAGGAACTGACCATCGAGTATCACGACACCTAGCCCAATCTGCATCACAGAAAGTATTCAGTTGGATTGAACTTTCTGTTGGGAGAAATATTCATTGGCCTGGTGTTTGTTTCACATATCGCAAGACACGATGAGCAGCTTCTAAATGTGGTATCTGTGGCTTGTCCATAAATTGGCTCAAAACATGGACTGCATATGCCAAGTCAGGTCGTGTGATAGTCAAATAAATTAAGCGCCCAACGAGTATTCGGTATGAAGATGGATCAATGATGTATTCACCTTCAAACTTACTAAGAGATAAGTTTTGTTCCATGGGAAATGAAGCTGGTTTTGTACCAAGATATCCAACATCTTCAAGAATCTCAAGAGTATATTTTCTTTGTGAAAGAGTAATACCTTTCTTAGACCGTGCAACCTCTATTCCGAGAAAATACTTAAAATTTCCAAGATCTTTCAATTTGAATTGATTTTTCAAAAATGATTTGGTATCTTCAATATCTTGTAGATTGTTTCCTGCTATGATGACATCATCTACATAAATGAGCAGAGTAGTGAATATACCATTTTGGGATCGAATGAATAAAGAATAATCAGCCTTTGATTGTTTGAAGTTGGCCTTTGTTAAAGCAGTAGAGAGTTTAATGAACCACTGATGTGAAGCTTGTTTGAGGCCGTACAATGATTTGTGAAGTTTGCAAACTCGAGTCTCTCCCTTTCGTCCGAAACCAGGAGGTAAAGACATGTAAACATCTTTATCAAGATGTCCATGCAAGAAGGCATTATTGACATCGAGTTGATGAAGATGCCAACATTGAATTGAAGCCATGGCAAGAAAAAGACGAACTGTCACAAGCTTTGCAACGGGAGCAAAAGTTTCTTGGTAGTCTAAACCTTCGGCTTGGTTATATCCCTTTGCTACCAATCTAGCTATATACCATTCTACTGTACCATTTTAGCGAAGTTTAACCTTGTATACCTATTTGCACCCAATCCACTTCTTTCCAGGAGGTAATGATTGCAGAGACCATGTGTCATTAGCTTTGAGAGCATCAAGTTCTTGTTGCATAGCGAGATGCCATTTAGGATCACAAATTGCTTGGGCAAAAGAAGATGGTTGTTTTTCAACTGAAAGAGAAGTGGTGAAAGCATGGTGTTTATTATTTTTATAATTAATTAATTTTTTTTAAACATTCTTGAGTAACATTCTCCTATACACTTCATTTATTACATATTTAATTATCATAGTAATGTCGTACTGTGACAGGAGTGGTATACTAAATTTTGTTAAACACGATGATGAATGAAATTATCATATTTTCCTAATCATAAGTGGATTAATAGAATTGCTACAAAGGATCATTATTTTCCCTTATAAAGATTAGTCTTTAATTTGTTTTTTTCTTAATGAATATATTGGTCTTGACTTTTGTTCTTGATATAAAAAATTGGAAAACAGGGGCAGTCATTTATTTACATGGATAAATTATGCAGACGTTAGAAAATTATTTGTATGAAAGCGATATCATGCCAATTATTTCAATTTAATATTTTTTCTGTACCAAAAAAAATTAATATTTTTTTGTGGTATTTGAGTTATTAACGTTACAGTCACATAGTTAAAGAAATCAACTGTCGATTTCAGTCACTCAAAAATATAGATCATCAAGTTAAATTTATCCTTAAGTCGATCATTATACGACAACTTGAAAATTACATTAATAAACAACGAAAATTGATCCCCCACTAATTAAATAAAGATGTTCAATTTGCAGCCATTAAAGGGTTTCTAGAGCAATGCTCGACTTGAAAAGCTGACACGAAATAAATTTGTATATTTATGAAAAAAAAATTCTTCAGAGAAGATATTAGTTAATTCTCAATTTTTTTTAGTAATTCAAATTATGAATAATGAGATCATAAATATAAAATACTTATTAATAAATTATATCTAGTTATATTTATGGGTTTATTGGAAAAATAAAAATTAATCTAAAAAATCGGGATATAAAGATAGGGGGACCAAACCCCCCTAATGGCATAATCTATCATATGAAAGAACACGAGATAGAGGATAAGTAATACATGTAGTTTCGACCAAGGCTGAGTTCGATGCTAGGACTTTTCTTGAAGGAAGAGAAATACCAACATGATACTCACGCAGATAACCAGGTGTTGTCGTAGTGCGAGTCAGCCGCGATGAAGGTATTTGTGCATCCAAAGACAATGTGGTGGTAGGTTCATCAATTGGTGGAGAAGTAGTTAGTGGAGAAGTAGTAGGTGAAGGAAGATCTTGGGAAGAGGCTTCATTATTGAAATAAGAAGGAAGTTCTTCTTGAGAGATATGATCAGGTGGTAACATTTTAGTATTTGGAAAAAAACATGGAGTGGAGTTATTATTATTGTACGTTGAAGTGTGATGAGGCTTTTGCGGTGATTCTGCAGCGGAAAATGGAAAGAGAAAAATATCCTCATGAAAAATCACATCACGTGAAACAATAATCTTACTAGTTGAGAGGTCATAAACCTTGTAGCCCTTTTGACCATATGGATAACCTAAGAAAAGGCAACGAGTGGCTCTAGGATCAAATTTGGTCAGACGCTGGTGATGTGTTGAAATAAAACATAAGCAGCCAAATACTCGCAAATGGTCATATATGGGTTGTTTGTGAAATAGCATTTCAAAAGGTGTTTTCCCTTGAAGAATGGGTGTGGGAGTTCGGTTAATGAGGTAGGCAGGAGTGAGGATGGCATCTCCCCAAAATTTCTTGGGAAGATTGGCTTGGAATACTAAGGATCTGGCTATATTGAGGAGGTGACGGTGTTTTCTTTCGACTACTCCATTTTGTTGTGGAGTGGAGACACAACTAGTTTGATGAATGATACCTTTATCTAAATAAAAATTCTTCATTGTAAATTCAGGTTCATTATCACTTCGAAGAACTTTGACTTTCAAACAAAATTATGTTTCAACTAAATTGATGAACTTGATGATATATAAATGAGTATCTGATTTATGATGCATCAAATATGTCCGTGTGCAATGAGTGTAATCATCAACTATGGTAAGGAAATAATGTGCTCCTGTAATCGAAGGAACATTGTACCCTCCCCAGATATCAACATGGATTAACTCAAAAGGTGCTTTAGTGCGAATAGAACTTGATAAAAATGAGGAACGCGTTTGTTTAGCTAATGGGCAGATTAAACAATCAGAAATATTGTAAAATTTTATGTCCCTAATAAAATGAGAGAGCAAACTAAAAGCTTTATTTGATAGATGTCCAAGGCGTTGGTGCTAAAGTTTCGGGGTACAATAGATTGGTGAGGTAACGGCATGACATCTAGTTCGCTGTGGAGTATCAAGGTAGTAAAGTCCTCCTCGCTCAGTTCTCGTCCCAATAATCTTCCCGATTGTTATTATTAGTAAATGTGGCAAAGTAGTGAGAATTGTTTAGAAGCTTGGTGATGGAAATCAAGTTTAATTTAAAGGAAGGGACACATAACACATCATGTAAGGTGAAATTAGAAAAATGAATGCTTCCTATATGTGTCACAGTGGCAATGGCTCCATTGGGCAAATGCACAGTTCGATTGGCAACACGAGATTTTGTGGTTAACAAGTCAGCTGAGTAAACCATATAATATGTGGCTCCTATATCGAGTATTCAACGTATTTCTTTGTCAATAACAAAAGCACAAAAGAATATACCTGAGAGATCACTCATGGCAGATGCACTACCGACATGGTTGGCCATCGAACTAGACTTATTCCCACTAAGTAGTGTCATGAGATTTTGATATTGTTTTACTATGAGAGTGAATGATGTATTGGCATCTACGTGATTGGCTTTGGAGGACTAGATGTTCTTGCCAAAGTTGAGCATATTGTACTAAGAAAAAGCTAGCCTGCACATTTGGAGTCAGCATTAAAGCAAAATGCACAAAAATACCACGACTGAAAATTCCATTAAAAGAGAAATTAGGTATTAAAACAAAGTTCAAAGTATATTTATGAAAACTCCAAGTTCTATTAAAGATATAATAACCTACTTCCTCGCAAGACTAATGAATCAGTACAGTAAATCAAGTTTGAAGACTTTTTAAATCTAATGGATCAAGATATGGAAAGGTGATAAACATATTAATACAATTCTAACATTATCATTACTTTAGCGGTCAAGATAACAATTGATAGAACAACAAAAGCCGAAATATTCTTATGCTCTCGGTGATCTGGTCTGTTGTCTGTAGCATTCATCTTTTGTAGCTTTCTACAAACATCTATGGGGTGACCTTGCCAACCACAATAATCACATTTAAGGTGTGCTCGACATGTCTCTGAAGTGTGCCCAATTTTATCACAACTTTTACATTTTAAATGCGGATTTTTAGGTGTGAAAATCTTCTCAGGTCTTCGTGAGTTATTTTTCACAGCAAAAGCTGAGGTTTCAGCCAGTGGTGCACCTCCGTTCGATACTCCTCATTGTTTTTCATCCTACAAAATAAGAGAATAAGCCTTGTTGACGGTGGGGAGTGGATCCATGAGCAGAATTTGTCCTCGAACATCAGAGTATACTTCATTAAATCCCATGAGGAATTTCATGGTCTTTTGGTTTTGTTGGAACTGCAAAATATCCTTCATAGCACCACATATGCATTTTGGAATGCTACATAATGCATCACGTTCATCCCATAGGCCTTTAAGTTTGGTGTAGTAAGCCCCAATAGTCATGTTGTTCTGTTTACAATCATGTGTGGCTTCTTCAACATGAAATAAATGAACATTATTGGTATGTGAAAAACGGTCCTTTAAATCAAACCAGATTTCATGAGCACTTTCATTGTATATTATGCTTGCTCCAATATCTTGTGAAATTGAATTGAAAAGCCATGCTTTTACAAGGTTGTTGCAACGCCTCCATTGTTGGAGTTCTATGATAGAAGTCTCCGGTGGTTGTTTGACAGTGTCATTAACGAAGTCTTCTTTATTCTTAATGTTGAGAGCCATGAGCATAGCATGGATCCAAATGCTATAATTTTCTCCATTCAACGGCTGTGTGATGAGTACAAGCCCAGGTTGATCGAATAATGAAGGTAAAGGGGATCATTCGGATTATCGAACTTGTTGGTCTCAGGCTTGGCTGAGTTTTGATTTTCATCTTTTCTGCCATGTGCATTGACTTGAAGAAGGCGGACAATTTCTTGGATGTGAGATGGAAACAAAAATTCAGAACCGTGTTTGCTCTGATACCATATTGAAAAAGAAATTGATTTTTGTATATTTTGTATTTTTGTTTACATAGAAAAGTATATATAACACAACAATTAACATGTGTCCTAAATTAGTGCATATACACCATAAATACTTATTTACAAAGAAAAGAAAAACAAATCACTAGTTATAATTAATGTTGATCGTCAGATTTGAAGAATCATTCCTTAACATATAGAATACTTCATCAGTGCTCAGTGCTCTTCTTCCAAAGAACTAATAGCACCATAGTACTATGGTGAAGATAGAGTATTCGGGTATACTTCTTTTTGTTGGTAACTCAATTATCAAACTATGCAAGTATTTTACATTTGATTTGCGGTTTGCAAGTAAATAGTACTGGAAACTAGAGAAACAATTGATGTATGAAGAAGTTCAACCTTCACAAGATGATATATATCCTCCATGGCTAGTGAACTTCTTTCCCTTGGGTATGACTAAAGAAAGAAGCTTTAAATGAACAATGATAGACAGAAGCCATGACAACATTTACAGGTAAAGTTATCAAGAGGCAAAAACATGTGCCTAAATATTGAAGTACACTTCTACATGTTCATTGAAGATCTACATATCAATCAAACGTAGACAAAATTCGCATCATGTATTCATGTGACATGGACAGAGACGTCTAAAATATAAGCCATGTATTACAAAAGTTCAGCACAAGGAAAGATATGATGTTTCAGGGTTGGTCTTTTTCTTGTTCATATGATGTTGAACAGCGGCAACAGTAGAATTGAGAAACATTTTCCCCCGTCTCAACAATTTTCTTACATGTTCCCTTGGTTTGGGGCTGACACTTCCTCTCTAGTGTGTATTTTTGTGTTGTATTAGTTTAATTTTTTCTTCTTCTCTTGTGCTTGTGGTGCCCCAATAAGGAAGGGATCAATGAGTATTTATAGAGCAGAGAGCTAAAGGTTTCAAGGAAGAAGGCATCCTTTGGCTGATAATTTCTCTATAGTGTGGGAGTGCAGATGTGGGTTTGGACAAAGGAATTGCATTTATGTGGAGGTGTGTGGTCTTGTGGGTGTGAGGGAGAGACTTTCAGTTTAGAAATTTTAATTGGTGTTTGTTTTATTATACACTGTGTGTGTGTGTGTTTTCTTGTGCTAATGACCTTTGTGGGTGTGGGTGTGGGTGTGGGTGTGTGTTTTCTTGTGCTAATGACCTGTGTGTGTGTGTGTGTGTTTTCTTGTGCTAGTGACCTTTGTATGTGTGTTTTTTTTCTTTTTCTTTTTTTTTTCCTTTTTGAACAGAAATATAGCTTAATCTATCTATTACTTGAGATCAGTGCGAAATTTGTTTGCCAAGTTTATCTATATGGTGGAGAATAATTTTAGGTATTTTATAAATGCTCATTGCATAGTGAGTGAGGACACCAATTAATAACATGCTTTGATAAGACTGATTGATTAATAATAGACGTGTTTTAAAAAGACTCTAACCATGATATAAGAATTTAATATTAAAATAAAATCAAATATAATATTTTACTTTTTAACTTGATTCTCAATACTATTATATTTTGATTTTTAATCCTAAACAATTTATTAATGAAGTTGTAGTCATTAAAAAAATAGAGCTAATAATTATATATGGCATCGCCATGATCATGATATATAAATTTAATTAAATAAACATTTAAAACTTATTCAAACGAATGGAAAAACCAAAAGTGAGCACACATCGAATAAGGTATCTAAACAAACGAAATTATTAAATTACTATTATTTAAATTTTTAATCGCATTAATTCATCATTTTTCACAATGACATGATGTTTCTTTTTATTTAGTTTTAAAGATTTTCTTATGTTAACTTTTTTGAATTATTATTTTATTCTCCCTCACTCAAATTAATATCACAATTCTTCTATTTCATCAATAACAACAATAATTCCATTAGTTCATGCCAAGAGAAACACACCAAAAATAAATAAATAAATAAAATAAAAGAAGTTTGAGAGTACTGTTCATTGTACTACAGGTGAGCAATCTCTTCATTGCCGTACAAGCTGAAGTTTATTACTCAACTGCCAACCCATATCGGAAACCAAACATATTATCTATTCAAACTTCATGCATCACTCGCCCGAACATTTCAATACGTAAGAACCACCAGTTCTCAAGCATGGCGTATCCATAAAGTCTTCCTACAACAGAAGGATTTCTACACTAGAAAAACAAAATGCAGAATACAATGTTACAGTTCGAATTCATCACTGTTGTCCCTCGCCAGATTCACGTTTTGAAGCTTCCTTGATCTCATCCCCAGCATCATCCTAAAACCAAAATGAAAATACCCATAACACAGCAATTAAAAGTAGAAAATGTACGTTAGCATCTATTGAAAAAACTTTGGTTTCAGTTATTCGTTTTAAATTGTCAGCCTAAATATTCATAAAACAAACAGATAAAATATTTCTAAAGAGCTATAAGTTTCTCAAGGAGAAAAGGAATATATCAACACATTCACCAGAAGTTCATTTCCTGCATCTGGAAAAGGAATAATACCAAGAAAAATGTGTACTAAAAGGGTGGGAATAGGACTTCAGAAATACCGCAATATCAGAAGTCCAAAGGGTTAAATTGTCTCTGAGAAGTTGCATAATCAATGTGCTGTCCTTGTATGATTCCTCACCCAATGTATCTAACTCAGAAATAGCTTCATCAAAACCCTGAAAAAGAGCACCCACATTTCATAAGTGAACAAGTATTCAAACATAAAAGCAAACTGCAAGGTGAAAATTGGCTGAAATGAAGGGAGAACTATCCAATATACATTGGCTGAATGAAAGAAAAACTATCCAATATACTTGACATCACAACAACAGAAGTATTCAAGTAAAAAAGAGAAAATTCACTTTTTAAGTTTATTAAAGGCAAAAGGCTAAATAGGTCTCCGGACTTCCATTCCCACCCCCACCCCCCCACCCCACCAAGAAAGCTCTATTTATAGGCGAAAATTTTCCAGCAAACTACTTGAAATAAAATATAATCATGTTCTTTTGAGCAATCAAAGGACTGGTAGCACTAGGGATCATTCTCAAAATACCTGCTTTGCAAGGTTGCAAGCACGATCTGGAGAGTTAAGGATTTCATAATAGAAAACAGAGAAATTAAGTGCAAGTCCCAGCCTGATTGGATGAGTAGGAGCCAACTCAGCCAATGCAATATCCTGCATAATAAAAGGTAAATACAGCTCAGAAGACACCATAACAACAAATCCATAAACACAAAATCTATTGGCAAATAAGTGCTATTTACCTGAGCAGACTTGTAAGCTAGCAAAGTGCTCTCAGCAGCTTCCTTCCTTTCGGCCCCCGTCTTAAACTCAGCCAAATACCTATGATAATCACCCTTCATCTTCAAGTAAAACACCTTGGATTCAGCAGAAGAGGCAGAGGGAATGAGATGAGTCTCAAGGAGTCCCAAAATTCCATCACAGATCTTGCTGAGTTCTGCCTCAATCTTACCCCGGTAGTCCTTAATAATGTTCACGTGATCCTCATTCCCACGACTCTCTTCCTTCTGCTCAATGGAAGAGATGATCCTCCATGAAGCCCTCCTAGCACCAATTACATTCTTGTAAGCCACTGAGAGGAGGTTCCTTTCCTCAACAGTCAGCTCATCACTATCAACTGTCTTTGCAACCTTCTCCATAAACTCAACCATTTCCTCATACCGCTCAGCCTGTTCGGCCAACTTGGCCATGTAAACATTTTCCTCCCGTGATGAATCAGCTGGCGACATATTTTTATGTGCTTAATAGCGTATCACACCTGTGCCAAATTCCATAAATCTTATATTAGCATGTATATTGATTAATTAGACAATTAACTTTATTCAGCTGCAAACGATCTAAGTTCAAGGTCCAAACAATATATCTAAGCTTCAATTTAATTAACCATATCATAAGACAGTAACAGGAATCAAAACCGTAAGTTTGCAAAAGAAAAAAGACAACAAGAAGAAGAAACACATAACGTGCAGTCAAAAATTCCAATTCCAAACAATTATTAACAGTAAATAAAACTTAAAATCCTTGAATTTAATGTCCTCTCCCGATTCCATTACTATTTCTCCAGCATAATATTGCAACTAAAAGAAAGTTCAAACAAATGAAAACAGCATAGCATGTCCACATTCGACTAAATTCTACTGACTTAATAAACACAAAACCAAAACCAATCAGCAGAAACCAGATCCCAGTTAAAGATACATAAAATCAAATTATCCCTATCATCACAACTAAAAATCCCCAGATCTGTGATTCCAATCCCACAAGTAACTCGCCAAGTACAAAGAAATTAAAAAACTTCAAAAAGCTCAAAATCTAAAGATCTAACCCCAACCCCAACCCCAACCCAATACAAAACTATACCTATAAAAGAGGATTGAAATCAAACAAAAATAGTTATAAAAAAAAAAGGAAAAACCAAAGAAAAGAAAGAAAAAGAGTGTACCTCTATTGTTGGATCTTGGCTTTGAATTCTAAATGAATTCACCTTTGCAAAAATGGCTCTGGAGGAAAACGGGGGAGAGGAAGGAGGTTTAAATACTACTTGTTAGGAAGAGGAGCAGCCGGCCAATGATGAAATGACAGCTGGTGGGCTGCGGCGGAGTTTACTATTTTCGGGGACATGGGATGCGACACGCTGGCACTGACCCGTCAAAGTCCTTTTTGGTTACTTCGGGGGGGGTTTCGCTGGCATCACGGGAATGGTGGGCCGTGGGGGCAAGGTGTTTGACTGAATTAGGTCCGTGCAAGAGCGGTCACCCGATTTTTGAGGGGTATCCTTGTAAATATCCTTGATCTGTTTAATATCCCATAATTAAAATTGTGGAGATACTAGTCTTTTATTTTCTATAATGGGTTTGAAGCCGTTTATACAATTTTATAATAGTATTTTAGTTCTACGATTTTTAGTGTCATTAATTCATTAAATTAAATATGGGACAGAATGAATTTGGTGTTTAATATCTACGAGTATATTATAATTTTTTGTTAAAAATTATCTAAAAAAAATATAAAAACAATTAATATACGAATTTATAAGCATATAGATAAAATACAAATGTAAAACAATTATTCAAAAGTAAAAATAAAACTTGTTTTAACATTATTTTTATATGAATTGTTGTACAAATTATTCTACATGTGTATCTATATTCTAAACAATCACGACATAAATTAAAGATAATTATTTAATAATAATTAATATATTCATAAATTTTTAAATTTTATTTTTTTATTTCTATGATATTCCATTAACATTTAAAAATAACTTTTGAATAAATTTTAGATTATATTTAAATATTATAAATAATTATTACAATATAGTATTATTTATCAAATATTATATAATAAATAATACATATTGTAATACAAATTTCATTGTCTACAAAGATTAACGAATAAGAAAAATAGTTCAAACAAAATTTTATTGGATTTAAGGAAAAAAAATACAATCTTTATGAATCCTCTTATTCTTCTTTTCAAAAATAATTTTTTTTTAAATTTGAACTTTTGAAGGTGAAATCGCTTATTTAATCTCTTCCAAATTTGATTTGGTCTTTCAATAACGTTAACTCGAGCGTTCAGCATCTTAATCTCAAATTAAACGTTAAAATTTCAAGAACGTCGACTTTTTGAATTTAAATATTTGTTGATAGAATTAACTATCCGATCTCCTTCAAAATTGATTTGATATCTACTAGTATTAATTCGAGGGTTTAGCACATTAATCTCGAATTAAAAATTATTATTTAAGTGAATTCTGTGATGAACGTCTTGATTTTCGCCTTAAATACCATGGATCACTTTGAATTTGATCGCTTTGGATTAAGAAAATTTCCTTCAATACCTTTTTTGTTTGGGTTTCTACTTTGCAAATTATGTTGTTGTGTTTAATTTCTTGAAAATGACTTCTATTTATATTTGTAGGACATAGGTTCTTGAATAAGTCATTTGATAAAATATCATGATTTGATTGTCCTTTATAATTTGATTGACATCACAAGATGTGATTTGAATTACTCGTTTGTGTTGGTATGAATGTTTTCACAACTTACAAGACAAGTCTTGATTTCCAAGAAATGAGATTTGACATTTGGCGACATATAATTAGCCAATAAAATATATATTACAATAACAATTAATTAACTATTTATTTTAGAAATTAAATTTGATTAAATCCCAATATATATAAAAAATATAAAATTGATATTTAATATATTATTTTACATGTGTCATCATTTAATTCACAAAAAATTATTTGTCTACAAATGCCCCCTTAAGACTTGTTCATGAACAATGCATCTTAGAGTGAATAAGTCTCGAACTCTTTTATCAAAAGGATCAAATCATGACAGTTTACTTGAACTTATTTAGAACATAAATGTAGTTTAAACTCATATCTGAGGAGTTTTTCTATTGAATTGATCTGAATTTATAGATAATTTATACTCGTATAAAAAAAAAAATTGTGAAATAGTTTATACTCGTATCAATGAGTCTTTAATTTGAATTGATTTGAGTTTATAGATAGTTTATCCTCTTATCAAGGAGTTTTCAATTTATTAGATAGTTTATACTCGTATCAAAGAGTTTTTAATTTGTTAGATAGTTTATACTTGTATTAAGGAGTTTTTCTATTTGAATTTATTTGAATTTGTAAATAATTTATCCTCATATTAAGGAGTTTTTTACTTAAATTATTTATAATTTGTAGATAGTTTATACTCATATGAAAAAGTTTTCATTTGAATTCAAAATTTATAAATAGTTTATACTCGTATCGAGTAGTTTCCATTTGAATTCAAAATTTATAAACAGTTTATACTCGTATCAAGGAGTTTTCATTTGAATTTAAATTTATTGATAGTTTATACTTATATTAAAAAGTCTTCAATTTGATTTGACTTGTAGATATTTTATACTTATATCAAGGAGCTTTTGAATTTACTTGAACTTGTTAGTAATTTAAACTCATATTAAATAGTCTTACTAACAGTTTATGCTATTATCAAGGAGCATATGAACAAGATTTAATTTGACAATTTTATATTAGTTTATGCTCATATCTAAAAACACTTGAACAAGATTGAATTCAGAAAATTTAAATAGTTTACGTTCATATCTAGGAGTATTGCAAAGTTGAAGATGATTCCACTTCTTTTTCTTCATTTGTTGTGAATTAACTTTCAACAACTTCAGTTTTATGCTAGACCCTATTTGAATGGAATTTGAGTGAATCATGGAATGACACCTTTATTTGCCCTCATTTAACCCCTTTGGAACGTAGCCTTCATTCACCCCATTTGAGTGAAAACATTGAACACAGTCCCGTTGTCTTATTTGAATGGAATTTGATTGAAGACATGAAACACCACATTCGTTGTCTCATTTGAATGAAACTTTGAATGAGCAAGTGGAACACACCGCTTTCATTTTCATTTGCCCTCACTTGCATATTTCTTTCAAAAAGATGATTGATGGCTAGAGGAAAGAAATTTGGCATTTGTGAATATGGAGTTATTTTCCTTTTATCTCCATTTGAACTTCGAATTCAATTTGCGAAAATAATAGATGAGGGGTAGAGATTGCCTCACCAAGCGTATCTGAAATTTGTAACACAAATTTCGTTGTAATCTCTATGATTAACAAACACAAAAAATAGTACTACTAGATTTAAGGGGGAAAAAATACAATCTCTGTGGATCCTCTAATTATTCTCTTTAAAAAAAAAATTGGAATTTGAATTTTTGAAGGTGAAATCGTTGACTTGATTTCCTCTAAATTTGATTTTATCTTTCAATAACGTTAATTCGAGAGCTTAGCACCTTAATCTCGAATAAAATGTTAGAACCTTAAAAATGTTGACTTCTTGAATTTGAATATTTATTGGTGTAATCGACCCTTCAATCTCCTTCAAGATTGATATTATCTCCACTTAAATTAATTCGAGAATTTAGCACTTTAATCTCGAATTAAATATTATTATTTAAATAGACTCCACATTGAATATCTTAATTCTCGCATTGAACACCGTGGATCTCCTTGAATTTGATTATCTTGAATTGAGAAAATTTCCTCCAACACTTTTATTGTTTGGACTTCTACTTTGCAACTTTAATTGTTGTTTTTAATTACTTGAAAATGATCACTATTTATACTTGTAGGACATGAGCTCATAAATAAGTCATTTGATGAAATGACATAATTTGATTAGCCTTTTATGATTTGTGATATAAGTCGCAACTTAGGTTATTGTATTTAATTCCTTAAAAATTATCCATATTTATATTTGTAAGACATAAACCTTTGAATAAATCATTGGATAAAGTGGTATGATTTAATTGACCTATCATTATTTGATTGACATCATAGAATATAATTTGAATATATATTTACTTTCATAACTTACAAGACCTAATGACATATAATTGACCAATAAAATATATAATATAATATTAATTAATTAATTAATTAATTTATAAATTAAATTTAATTAAATTCTCAATATAAATAAAAAATATAAAATTAATATATTATTTTACACGTATCACTATTTAATTAACACAAATTTTATATGTCTACACATATATTAAACAGGTTTCACCTCAATAGTATTGAGTAAAATGTGTATGAAAAATAATTTTTTTTTAATTTTTCATACAAATTTATACTATACAAGTATAATATGAATTTTTTAACAAAAAATATTAAAAAGATTTTAACTTGCATAAAACAAAAGGTTAAGAGCAGTTCTTGCAAATTTCATACAAGAAAGTCCATTTAATGGATGAACTTTTTGTTCCTGGAGCGAAACAAAACACCACAGGATAGTTACTAAAACATATCTTTCGGGTAATGACGCATTCTGATCATGAATAGTCATGTATGCTAGCTTAAAACAACTGAGCCGGTCCCGCAACATGAATAGATTTATACTGATCAAATAATTTCAAGCACAATTTGTAACGAGCAAAAATTCAAGGGCCAGAGCAGATAACCAATCAAAATTTGTGAGACACATGGGCTACATAGAGCTTAAGCAAATCATTAGGAACCACGACCCCCCCTCCCTAACCAAAATTACTATCTTTCAAAACCCACAAAAACTAGGTCACAAGTGAAACAGAACAATCTAGTTTGGTTTCCGCATGTTACGACCAGCACGAATAACCTCATCCACAAGTAGCAGCTGAGAAGCAATCACAGGGCTGCAAAAGAGAAGATCCTTTTCAGGGGAGAGGAATGATAAAATGAAACAAACGAGCACAAGAAAAGCTACACGATGATAAATATTTTTGTTCTCCCCAGGAAATGTGGGCTATTGATAATGGGGAGCAAATGTTCAAAGCACAGAATTATGCATATTAGCAAATGTGAAGCAATAAGACTTTTCGCCTACCCAGAGTTTATGATCTGACGCTTGACAGAGTAATTGTCAAAGATACCCTCCATTTGAGGGTCAATAGGTTCTCCAGTGTGTAGATTAAGTCCAACCACATTCCCCTTGTCATGTTCACCCTAGAAAGAACAAATGAATCTTACAACATGCTAATGATTCTATTGATCAGTTCCCTGGAAAATTAATACTTGAACTTAAGATATAAATTACCGTAAGTTCAATAATCACATCCTGAGTGTCAAGGCCAGAGTTTTCAGCAAGTATCTTTGGAACCACAAGAAGAGCATCGGCAAAGGCTTCCACACCAAGTTGAGCACGCTATTCAAAGTTCACCGACATCAGACCAAAAATCCAAGAAACATAATAAATGTTTAAACATCCTATTCTAATCCACAACACCCACGCCAAAAAGAGGCAGAAACAACTGCATGTTTAACAATGTTCAAGAAAATTAAATGTGCAAACACAAGGGATTCATATAGGCACATAAACACAATTACATACCCCTTTAACAGTTTTCTTCACTTCATTAACTAGGTATTGTCTGGCTGCCACCTCAAAAGCCCCTGCACCCTGTGATATGCAGAACAACGTCCCGCTTAGAGAAATATAGAAACTCAAGCCAATAGGAATATCCTTGAGCATCTACACTACACCAATAATGTACCCTGTTCTCAGATCTTCATTTCAAAAGATACAAACGCAAAGATATAAGTGACAGCCACAAGGCTATATTAGACTAAATGAGAACTCAACGAAAAAAAAGAACGGAGTATTGTTCTCGTCATATATTCAATAAAATTAAGATCCTCATACACCCGATAATAGCTCAATAACTACACACTGCGACACCCATAAAATATATAAGCAATGTTAGTAAAACAGAGAATTGACTCACATATACAACAAACAACACTTCAAACACATTAGGGATTGAGTTAAGCTGAGGAATACTATGTCAAATGATGTCAACTCTAAAAACTTCAGTATGGACAAAGTAGTTATCACTTTTCAAGCAGTAAAATATTGTATAAAACAACCAACAAGATCACTGAAAAATCACAGAAACTCAGACATATTGTGATAACTCACTAGTACAACAGCTTCATCTTCAATGGTATTTTTCACTGCCCTCAAACCATCACGAACAGCATCCTTAATCTGAGCAATTGTATGATCATTTGGTCCTGCACAAAGCTTGCTGGTTGGATTAGTGGAAACAAAACCAATAGAACCAAATCTCCCAAACCAGACTGTCCAATGGCAAAACCATAGCAGTAAATACAACAGTCAAACAGAACAAAGTACACCACCAGCCAACAAGTATAATTAATTGTCTGGAGACACACAACTTGTGACACAGTCAGATGACCAACTAAAAGTACCTTTAATGAGGATTGTACAGGAGTGGGGATTTTTGACATTTTCCACAAATGTATACTTCTCTTCTCCAAGTACATGCTCATAGACCAATCCAGCCCAACCAAGGCAGTCAGGGGTTAGGTCATCAACTGAATTGACAGCCTCTCCACCACAGGCCAAAACCAGTCTCTCCATGTTTCTCCTCTTCGCCCTTCGCAGGGCAATTATCTAAAAAAATTATCACCGAAATCAGACAGTTGAAAGTAGAAATAGGAGTGGGATACCAAAAATTATGAAACAATTATAATTATAAATACACCAGTACAGATAAAAACAATAACAAAATTCTAAAGAGTTAGATAATTCAGATTCCATAGAAAAAACATTATCAAGAAAACCAAATCCCTTGAGATGATGCAGAAAACCAGTTTCTAAACAGTGAAAATGGAGAAAGCATTTTGATTTAACAAGGGACCTGATAACTTTTCCACTGTATTAAAGACACCCAATATCATGTCACTTCCATGAGCATTGCCAAATTATAGTCATGATTATAATGAACTAATACTCAGAAGAACATCAGAAAGAAACAAAGAGATGTGTAATATAAACTCCCTTGCTTAGATTATAGTCTGAAAGATCCACAAGGAGCAAAGAGGTCTGTAGTAATATTTAGCAGTACACAAAGTTTTCCTTCAAAAGATGCGAACTGGAAAACTCTTTTTTCCTCTTTCTTCTTTTCTCTTTTTTGGAGGAGAGGTCAGGGGGTGGGGAATCCTCAACTAATTCAAGGAGAGATCAATTCACTTGAACTTACCATCAAGAATGACTGTCACAGACAAAATATGAAGTACAAGAAATACATTAACTCAGAGGGCCATAACAAGCTTCCAAAAATTGAATAAATCACAGCAAAGTATACAAAGTATAATATTTAGCACAGTATGCAGAAGTCTTCTGATGGTGGGGCACACGTCTAAAAAAGTCGGGCAACTTACTCCAGCTCGAGCAAGAAGATCCAATGATGGAGGATCAATTCCTTTCTGATTAATGACAACAAAATTGTTATCATTACCAGCACACACCTGAAATAACACCAAGGATTATTATCTTTGACAAGAAAACATGTAAATAATTTGTCATCCCCATTAAGAATGCTCAATTGCACCCTCAAACTCAATACCTCGTTCTTTAAATCAATAATCTTCTGAACTCTTTTATCAACAGATAGTCTTTCTGCTGCAACCATTGCTTCCCTCTGTTCTGCGCTTGAGTAAAAAAATCCTGCATTTATTTCACTGACCAATATAATGTCAGTTCTACAGCTCATGAATATCAATAGAACTGCAACAATAGAACACTAGCTAGTACAACATTTCACAAATCATTACCTCTTCTCATACTCTAATGATACATTAGAAGTCAAAATATAACAATTTTCTGCTCGACGTTTCATATCTGGATGCCTTGAACCATGGTCAAGAACAAGACCCTCAACCTTGAAACAGCAGCAAGACAATGAGTATGTATGCATCACTAACAGGCATAGATTCATACATCATTAGGCACAATGATGCCACAACACGCACATGATCCAGCAGGCAAACATGCAAGTTAATGGCCAAAAAACAACCCAACAACCATTAGGAAACATATCTTTGTTTTTTCATTTTCCAATGTAGTGGGGAAAGGGGAACAGGAAAATCATAAAGGGCCACAGCTTTCTTAGGATAAAAAACATGAATTCCTAAAGGGTATAACACACTTTTTCTAACAGGAATATCAAGCACTGTTGAGAAAGTGTGAGTAAATCCAAAAGCAAACACAAGAAAGGACTCTATTTAATTGAAAACTTCAGAAGAATCTAAACCAGTTCAGAAGTTGTCAAATTGACATACCAGACGGGTGTCAACATCAAACTTGTGGCGCATGTGCATTATCTCAACCATAAAAAGATCTATAGGCTCCTCCGGCTTACGGATGCAGAGCACCTACAGCATCACAAGAATGATTCTTTAAAATAAAGGTCGACTAACAATTGACATCTAAATAACAGAAGTCAATTACAATTCCACCTCTGATGGTATAATGCGGAAGAAACTTAATGCTGAATTAAAGAACTTACAGCATTTACAACAATGTCAGTTAGTTGATCTGCCAATGCCTCATATAACTGAATATGAACAAATAGGAATCTAACATGTAAGAACACAACTAAAGACATATAAATGTAACTCAGAAATATCGTGGCTGAAGAAAACCTTTGTCCTTAATGCTGTTCTTGCCACCATCTTCAGTATCTCTTTATCAGGTTCATCACCCATCACTACAGGAGTCTTGAATTTTTCAAGAAATTGGAGTGTTGCTCTTTTAGCTATTTCAAATCCATCTACTAGAACACGTGGATGCATTCCTGCAATAAGGATTACTTAAGTTTCATAGCTACCAAAACTCACAACAAATATGCAATTGCAGCAATTTCAGACATATCTTGACATCCACACTTCTACAAGCCAAAACAGGTCAACATCAAACAACCAGATTTTTATTAGAAAATAGTGATAACCAGGAGTTACAAAGGTAAGGTATAAGATACACAGTTTGGCATTTAGCGCATCACATATCCACATCAACACACACAGCCATAAAAAAAAGGGAAGAACATGCCTAATTAAACAGAAGGCCCTCATAGCCAGCCTCACATGCTTCCCATTACACCATATATTTCTACTTTTTTGGTGGAATGTATTTTCTCCATTTCCATACTCTTATACACGCAATGGGAAGTAGTTCTTAGGCAGGGGAATGTGATTCTTTACAATTATTTCAGAGCAATGCCCAGCAGAAACTATAAGAAAAGAATATTCATCCACACATGGACAGCTATACCAAAAAGCTCTGCTTTCATACTTATAGTGGAGTTACTTATTTTAACCAGCATAAGCACGAAAAATATGAAAATTATTTTTTTTTTAGAAAAAATTTGGAGTTGCATAAACATAAATAACAAAAGAATGCACAATACTTCACCAATACAGATCTTTTTAAGAAAGTAAAATTGGCTGACCTTCGTCTATGCACCGCTCTGATTGCTTCATGAGCTCCCCAATAAATATGACAGTAGAAGTAGTACCATCTCCACTTGTATCATCTTGAGCAACAGCAGTCCGAGCTATCATTATGGCTGTAGGGCTTTTAATTTGCTGTCATCATCCAAAAAATCTGTGTTGTGAGAATGAAGCCATATATAGAATCCTTGTCCTATTTGCAGGTAAAAAATTGTGCTTAAATACACATTAAGACTAAATTTTGAGAATCCCTTTAAATGATAAAGAGATAATACACACAAAAAAAAACAAACAATTAGACCTCCTGCAAATCGATTAAACAGATTAATTCCTCTTGCAGTTGATTTTGGTCACCTACCAGCATCCTACTTAGACCATTATTTTCTATCCACGCTTTCAATTTGATTATATAAAAGCTATAGTTTCCTTTGCATTATCATTGGCGCCAATCCAAGTCTATTCCAACTCCTCCACCCTAATACTAATAGAGGACAATATGCTCCTCCCTGATGTCTCAATGCAGTCAAAAATCTCAACTGAACACAAACTTAAACAACCACTAGAAGGTTCAAGAACAATATTAATACTAAGAAATTATGCTCTGCGACATAATTTCTATTAAATCACAACCATATGGAAATGATACCAGTAGATACCCATATCTCAACAGTCAGAATGAGGCCTAGACATTCTTGCTGAACAACAAACAAAACCGAATAACAGATACTGTTAACATTTCTAATGCCAAAATTCACAACAAGAATAATTTGATGCAGATGCCAGCAAATCATCAACAATGAGGCCAGAGGTAAATCAGAAGCGCCAATTTTCATTAACCAATAATTTTCGGTACACAGTCAAACTAACAAAAAAAAATGTGCAAAAAAAAAAGGGAAACACACCATCTCTTTCAAAAGCGTATTGCCATCCTTGGTGAGTTTAATATCGCCAGCTCCACCAACAAGCCTGGCAATACCAAATGTAAATTATCAACCACAAATCCGAAAACAAAATAACAAAAAAAAAACTACATACGGTGAAAATCAAATAGATACATTTTAATAGTTCCCTTGGGGCCGAGATTAGATTTAAGCACATCCTGGAGGCCCTTTGCGGCGTTGATGTTCATGTGAAGTGCATGAGACTTGTTCAGCACCTCAGCGTTCGGATTCAACACCTTCAGCGACATCGTTTCACACTACCCCTGATCTCTACAACCGAAACAAACAATTAAATAGTTCGAAATATGCAATTAACACCAAAACTACTTGCGTAGTATGAGTTAACGGACAGACGAAGAGTAATGATACCGAAATGTAGAGCTAGATCGGAGGTTACGACCAGCGTTTGGAAGAGAGGGAGAGAGAGAAAAATGAGTGTGTGAAGTGGGGTGAAAAGGGTTTCTTTAGGGCTTTCTGGAGAGGAATGGTTTCAACACTCGACTGAAACGAACCCTACGGTGTCGTCGTATATTAAACAGTTTATTTGCGCTGATGCCCCTGGAGAATTCGGAATTTTCTAAACTTACCCACTTGGGCAATAAATATCTAACCCAGGTCCAGTCGAGTTCTCATTTTCAATTTTGAGGATCTCGCGCCCTGGGGAAGCAGAATTCAATTTCATTAATTGGGTAGATTCCGTATAGCATCTATACAATATATTCCTTTACATTTTCTGTTTCTTTTTTTTTTTTGGGAAAATTATTTAAAAATTCTTAAATAAAGTTTTATTTTAAAAAATCCATAAATATATTTTTCAATCCAAAAATCAATTGCACCAATTTCTATTCCAAAAACCTAATTGTTAAAGTTTCGTGATTTTTGGACGAAATTGCCATTGAACTTCTTACATTAAGAATTTTTTTTATTAATATTCAATATAAAAAATAGTTCAATTTTAATTGTATTCGTTTATCTGGTATAAAAGTCTTACAAAAATTAATTCATGAAATCTTAAAAAAAATTGATCTTTTTTAGAGTTCAATCAATTTAAAATTTTGAAATTGTCTCTACTATAATTATGTATCTAAAAATACAAGAAAATATTTTTTTCTAAAATTAAAATTAAAATCATTGTTAATACAATTTATCAATCTAAAACACCTAAATAAAAAATTCCTATTCAAAAAGTTCAGTTCATGAATTTCTCAATATAAAAAGTCAAGAGTAATTCAGTAAAAAAATTTCTTGATGGTGTTGGTGTAAAAGTTGATTGCCGAATTTTTTTGAATGAAAAAATGATAAAGGAATTTTCAAAATTAAAAAATATTATGATTAGCTTTTTTAACATAAAAAATTATTATAAGGAGTTTTCAATAATTTCTCCTTTTTTTAATGAGCAAAAGTAATGGAGAGGCAATCAATAAAAACTTTCTTTAGAATGACCATAAAACTCTCCATGGAAGTCGTTAATATTAGGGCTGTCTAGCACACTCTATGTGGTGCGTAATTATTTTGCAAATTATTATTCATTTAGCTATGACTTTATTTTATGTAATCATATGAATTATTGGTAAATAAGAATTAAAAAAAAATTAAAAAATACTTGAGAATTAGATAAATGAAAATAAGTATTGGTGAGAAAAAATAGAAGATATTTGTGAGAGAATAAAGAAACACATGAGTTGGAGAGACAATAAAGAAAAAAATTAAGAAAAATGGAGATAAAACTATGGCATGAATGTAGGAATGAAATAGAAATTGAATGGCATTTTGCAATTTATTTTCAAATATATGATTGATGTAACTTAATGTTAGAAATTCGCATTCCCAAAAAGCATGGAATTAGTTAGTTTAACCATTTTCAATCGGAATAAATTTATATTTATTTTTTAATATAATTATCCTTATAAACTTAACAAAAATATTTGATAAACTTAAAGATGATAAAGGGTTGGGTGGACAAATTTGTCGAGACCCAAGAACCAACCCTCAAACCTAATCCATTATTTTTTTAATGGATCAAAACCCAAACTCAAAACCTATTGTATTGTGAACTCATTAGACTCACTTTATAATTTTAAAAATATTTTTAAAATACAATGTCACCATAACTTTCTAAATATTAAAAAATAATATAATTAAAAAAAACTAATTATTAAATTTAAATGTACGTGTCTTAATTTTAAAAAATTTAAAAATTTATGGTATATTTATCTATTTTAATCTTATATATTTTTTATTTTATAAGATTATTATATTTGTATTTTATATGTGAGCTTATAGGTGACATACAAATATATACATATATATATAAATATACATCACATAGGTACATCCATAATAAACAAAAAAGTTATATACAATATATTACGAATCACGTTCGAGTCAAGCATGGATTTGAAAATATCTATTTTTTATTTTTAAATTCACCTCAAACGATGCAACGTGGGGCAAGTCCTGATTTTATTAAGACTCATTGTCATCCATGATAAAATTAAACAAATAATAAATATCCATCATTGTTATTTTTATGAAAAAAAAAAGTTTTGTAAAAGTGTGATATTATATATAAATATATTGTTTGAGATCGATTGAAACTATAATGGATTCATTAACACACAACATATTGACTAATATTTTTATTCTAAATTTTTTCGATAGAAGGGTAATTTGATCATTTAAAATAATTTTATTATATTCCACTATTTTTTTTTTCTAATTACTATTAATTGGATTGGAATTAAGCAGAAAACGTCGATTCCATTCATGCCTCATTTCTCACACATAACAAGCATATAAATACTATACTTATATCATTTATAAATTCATTAAATTCATGTTTAATTCTATTCTTACATATTAATCACATCTAATAATTAGAGGAGGTGGAAAAACGAAGATGAATAAACTACCACGTAGGTAGTTTCTTTCCTCTAAACTATCCAGTATTAATAATATTAATTCGACCCTTTTCAATTATATTATCCACATAGTGCACTTATCACATTTTTTTTAACAAAATTATCAACAAATATATCCTAATTGTTAGATTCTAATATAATATGATTCAATAATTATAATCCAGAATCGTCATGTAAATTATCAAAAAATACTTTAATTCTAAATTGGAAGCGTACCTGAATCTATGGCAATGAAAGCAATCGGGGTATGCGTCTTCCATAGTCAAATCAATTTAGAATACTCAATGGGTCTCTCTCTAAGATAGGAAAGAAGAGGAGAGTAATATTGTATGATATGACTTGGGGACCATAACCCATAATGTTCTTTATATACTAGGTCAAAGAGAATCCCATCAATCCTGAATTTGACTAGTATTAGGTCTTTATACATTACAAAGTCCATACCCTAAAGATATTCCTAGAGTCTCGTATGATAGATCACTTATTTGACTCTATCAAATTAGATAGCCTATAATATAATTGTTGTTTAAATATGTAAGTCCATATTAGGAAATTAATTCCAACAATCTCCCACTTGGACTACATATGATACCGTAAATAATTATATTATAAATCTTGAGTGCGCATAAAATGCTATCTATCTTTGAAATATCTCCTGAATTACAATCTGATCCATCTTCTATATCAGCATGGGATCAAAGCGACTTTTGTTACATTTATTCGTAACTAGACCTATCAATAGTCACCACACTAACATATTCAATGACATAGATCAAGTATGGATGTATAGCATAGAAATCACATGCAATGTGATTTCAAACATGCCTATTTCCAACTGGTCTTTTTTTATTTTTTATGAGATCATGCTAAACTGCAAATAATTCAGAATATAAAAATAAACTATTTTTTTTATTCTGCAGATAATAAACATAAATTTTGTCTAAACTAAAAGAACATCAAAATACAAACTCCCACTAATAATGTATATTATCAAAATAATACAACACCCATGTGAGCAGTGTGCTCATGAAATACTTTGGGTGGTAAACCTTTAGTGAGCGGATCCGCAATTATGGAGTTTGTCCCAATATGTTCTATAAACACTTGACAACTCTGAATTCTTTCTTTAACAACAAGAAACTTGATGTCTATATGCTTTGACTTCAAGGAGCTTCTGTTGTTATTAGAATATAGCACAGCTGATTTATTGTCACAAAATATCTTTAATGGTCTTTTGATACCATCCACAACACGCAGCCCAGTGATAAAGTTTCGCAACCATATTCCATGATTAGATGCCTCATAACAGGCTATGAATTCAGCTGCCATAGTGGAAGGCGCTATGAGTGTCTGCTTAACACTCTTCCAAGAGATAGCTCCTCCAACTAGCAGGTAAATGTAGCCCAAAATAGATCTCTTACTGTCTTGGCATCTAGCAAAATCGGAATTAGAATACCCTATGATCTCCAAAAAATCTGATATCCGATAAGTGAGCATATAATCTTTTGTTCTCCGCAAACAACGCATAACCATTTTGGCTGCTTTCCAATGATCCATTCCTGGGTTACTTAAATATCTGCCCAACATTCCTACTATGAATGCTATATCTGGACGCGTACATACTTGAGCATACATAAGACTCCCTACAGCTGACGCATAAGGAATCTTTTGCATCTCTTTTTCTTCAACCTCATTTTTAGGGCACTGATTGAGACTAAACTTGTCTCCTTTAGCAATAGGAGTATCTCCCGGTGTGCAATCTTTCATGCCAAATCTACTGAGAACCCTTTCGATATAGCCCTTTTGTGATAACCCAAGGATACCTCGAGAGCGATCTTGATGTATCTATATATCTAAGATAAAAGAGGCGTCCCCAAGATCTTTCATCTCAAAGTTTTTAGTCAGAAATCTCTTGGTTTCATGCAATAAGTCTATATCACTGCTGGCTAACAGTATGTCATCGACATATAATACTAGAAAAATGTATTTACTCCCATTGAACTTATAGTATACACAATCATCAACCTTATTTACCTCAAATCCATATGAGATAACGACTTGATGAAATTTATGATACCATTGACGGGAAGCCTATTTAAGACCATAGATGGATATCTTTAATTTGCAAATCATATTTCTTGGATCTCCAGATACAAAGTTTTCTGACTGCACCATATAAATCATTTCGTCAATGTCACCATTTAGAAATACTATCTTTACATCCATCTGATGGAGCTCTAAATCAAAATGAGCGACAAGTGCCATTATAATCCTAAAAGAGTCTTTTGATGAAACTGGAGAGAAAGTCTCTTTATAATCAATGCCTCCCTTTTGAGTAAAATCTTTGGCAACTAGACGTGCTTTATATCTTTTGATATTGCCTTTTGAATCTCGCTTGGTTTTAAATATCCATTTGCAACCAATGGGCTTTGCACCTTTAGGCAATTCGACAAGATCCCAAACGTCATTGTCATCCATGGATTTCATCTCATCTTTCATGGCATCAATCCACTTTTGAAAATTGGAACTTTGTTCAACTTGATGAAAGTTGATTGGATCATCTTCCACCACTCCTATGTCAAACTCATGCTCCTGAAAAAATACGATATAGTCATTCGAAATCGCACTTCTCTTTTCTCTAGTGGATCTTTTTAATGGCATTTCCCTTTGAGGTTGTTGAGTTTGTTCTCTATTTTGGACAAAAAATTCCTCAACATTGTCATGATAATCTGGATTTGCATCTTGAATAATCTCAGGAATAGAAGCCTGATCATTATCAATAGCAACTATAGGAAGAGAAATAAATTCCTCTTCAAAGATAATGTCGCGAACTTTATCTTCCTCCCCAAACTCAACTTCCTCAAGGAATCTCACATTTCCATCTCAAAAAAGGATCTAGTTGAGGGATCATAAAACTTATAACCCTTTGACCATTCAGAGTACCCAACAAAGTAGCAGCTTATTGTTCTTACGTCCAGTTTCCTTTCATTAGGCCTATAGGGCCTTGCCTCAGATGGACAACCCCAAATACGTAAATGCCTAATACTAAGCTTTTTGCTCGTCCATAGTTCATAAGGGGTTTTAGCTACTGTTTTACTAGGAACTCTATTAAGTATATATGTTGCAGTCTTTAGTGCCTCTCCCCAGAGGGATTCTAGTAAGGAAGAATGACTAATCATACTTCTCACCATATCCTTAAGTGTTCTATTTTGTCTCTCAGCAACACCATTTATTCTAGGAGTGCTTGGCATGGTGTACTGAGGGACGATACCACATTCCTCTAGGAATTTTGTGAAAGATCCTGGACGTTGTTCTCGTGATCCATCATATCTGCCATAGTATTCACCACCACGGTCAGATTTAACGGCTTTAATCATTTTGCCAAGTTGGTTTTCAACTTCAGCTTTAAAGGCCTTAAACACGTCCACAGATTAAGATTTCTCATGAATCAAATATAGGTACCCATAAAGTGAATAATCCTCTATGAATGTAATAAAATACTATTGGTCATTCCAAGATGCCGTAGGGAATGGTCCACAAATATCAGTATGAATTAGTTTCAAGACGTCTGAACTTCTGTTGGCATCTAATTTCTTAATGTTTGTCAATTTTCCCTTTATACACTGAACACAGACTTTGAAATCTGTCAAATCAAGAGGATCAAGAATTCCATCAGACACAAGTCTTTCAATTATCTGTTTAGAGATATGTCCTAAACGTTTGTGCCATACCATAGCGGAATTCTCATTGGTTAATTTGCATTTTGTACCACATGAACTAATATGTAAGGTTTCATTATATGAGACAATTGTATCCAACAAAAATAGATTATCACTTAAAGATAAAGAACCGGTACCAACAAGATTTGAATTTTGAAAAAGACTAAATTTATTATTTTCAAATGAACAAGAATAACCAAATTTGTCCAAAGTAGAAATAGAAACCAAATTTCATCTAAACAACGGAATAATAAATGTCTATTCCAAATCCAAAAAACAACCGGTCTTTAATAATAACCTAAAAGTCCATATAGCCTCAACCGAAGTTGCTTTGCCATCGCCTACATAAATGCATCTTTCAGCACCATTTGGCTTTCGACTCCACAGGCAACCCTGCATAGATATACTTACGTGAGTAGTAGCACCCGAATCTATCCACCAAGTGTGCCTAGGTACAAAAGTTAAATTAACCTCAGAACAAACTAAACTGAGAATGTTGTATGATATAACTTGGGGGCCATAACATATAATGTTCTTTATATACTAGGTCAAAGAGAATCCCATCAATCCTGAATTTGATTAGTATTAGGTCTCTATACATTACAAAATCCATACCCTAAAGATATTTCTAGAGTCTCATATGATAGATCACTTATTTGACTCTATCAAATTAGATAGCCTATAATATAATTGTTGTTTAAATCTGTAAGTCAATATTAGGAAATTAATTCCAACACTAATAGGTCATGTTTGTTCAATGGAATTAGACATTCAAGAAGTTCATTTTTTTTGTTTTGAAATTACATGAAACCAACTAATTATGTGGGAATTCGGTGCTGATGTAGGATACTTATCCAGAAATTTTTGCAACTCAATTATAAATAATGGAATAATAAAAGATTTGATATTTTCGAACTTTATTTGTAATTCACTAGAGGCTTGGAAAACAAAGAGAAATATATACGAACGAGATATCCAGCAACAAGAAGAAAGAAAATGATTGAGTAGAGAAACTTTCGAACATTTAGCGTTCTCAAATGTGTCGATATCAATAGTGACTCATTATTTCAATGAATCATTTATTCGGATGGAAGAAAATTATGTAAACACTTGCTGGAATTCTCAGTTGTCAAATTTAATTGTGGACTGCAGTTAACATGGAATGTGAACCAATTGCACTTCCGAAAAATAGGCTACCAGTTAATGGGCCCAACTGCTAATAGCGTTCAGCCCACAACTGCTGATAGCGCTCAGCCCACAACTGGAAGACATCTACAAATTGTATTTCTTGGCTTAAGCCCATTATCAACGTCGGTAAATTTAAAAAGTTCTATCGGCATGGTGGCCAACAAATCTGAGTGAGAATAGGCAGGCAATTTCTTAGAAGGGGTTTAGCTGCGCGCTTCATTGAGACAGCAAGCGGGAGAAGCAAGTTTGTTCAGGTATGAACTCCATATGTTTTTGGGTTTTTGAAATTATTCTGAAATTGAGGTGCAACAGTTTGAAACAGAAGTCAGATTTTTGTTTGAAGGGAAATCTTGGATTGAAATGTGTTTGATGAAATTCCTCTTTGATCAGTCGTATTAGTGGCGAGGTTGATTGGTTGATGTTTGTAGCTTTCTCGTAATCTGGGAATTTGTCTGGGCTTCGCATATGAGGGTAAAATCAAGATGTGATAGGCTTGGAATGTCAACCTCTCCTTTGGTTTCATTTATGCGTACAATGGCTATCCAGGGTAGTTTTACTTGTAATGTGTTTCTCTCTCTCTCTCTCTCTCTTGTTTATTGCCAATTAGTTGTGAAGAGAATACAAATGATTCTTCTTGTGTTGCTCATTTAATATAATGATCTTAATTCTTATCAATTATTGTATCCCTTTGTTCGTATAAGTTTTTTTTTGTAATTTTTAAGGCACCTTCGTTCGTTATTGAATTTTATGATAGTGTTATAGGACTAAATTCTATATGAATGGTATTGTTCATATTTACACTATGATTAGTTTTACGAGACTGAGTACATAAAAATTTGTTGTTTAAAAAATGTTACTTATTATTTTGTTAACAAAAGGAGAATGAAGAAATGGATTGTATTTCTCATAAATTTTCTATAAGAGTTTTAGTGCAGCTTCAGGGATTGTGTTTAGCAGTAATGATTTAGTTCTAGCTTTTCTATTAATACATATTAGTCTAAAATTTAAAATTATGTTTGTCTCTATATTTTCACTTCAGTTATATTTGTATCATGTTCGTGTATTATGCATGGGTTTTGCAACTAAGGATGTGATTGCAGTGAAAACTTGATGGGCTCAGTGGAGGAGAAGCTTGATAAGCAGCTGCTTATATTGTATGCTTCGCAAACAGGAAATGCAATGGATGCTGCTGAGCGGCTCGGCCGTGAAGCTGAGCGCCGTAGCTGCCCCTCCGTCTCTGTCCTCTCCATCGATGAATTTCAACCTGTATGTTCCCACTCTCTCCTTATTCGCACAGCATGCCAACTTTTATAAATTTTAACTTATAGGGTCTATAAGTTTTATATTGTCTTGCCAGTTTATGATGGTTTAATAAACATTTGAAAATAGATCAGAAAGTAGTCATTTATTATTTTATGTAGTTTGGTGAGTTGTAAAATAATGCCTACTACACTCAAGGACGGAGCCAGAAAATGGAGATTGGGGGGAAAGTGGGGGAGATTTATTTTTTATTTAAAAACAATAGATAAAGAGGTATTTTTAATTTTTTTTTTGGGGGTGGGGGGTCAAAATTTTATAATCTAATAATTTTATGTACAAAATTTTTACGAAGTTGAGGTGGGGGCGCTGCCCTCCCCTTCCCTGGCTCCGTCTCTGATTGCACTAATCAACACTTCAGTTGCAAAGTATTTTTTCTTCATCAAGTTAGAGGGAAGTTCACAAATGAGTTCACCCACTTGGGGACTCATTTTCTCTTAAAATTTCTAATCTGATAGTAGTGATTTGTTAATTCAGAGCGACTTGCCAAATAAGGAGGCAGTGATTTTTGTGGTGTCAACCACGGGTCAAGGGGACAACCCAGACTCCATGAAGGTATTTTATGATTTGAATAATAGAAATAAATATTTCATGATGTTATTGAATTTACTTGCCTTGTTTTTGTAATTTATATCTCTGGTTCAAATTTTGCAGGGTTTTGGAGGTTCTTATTGCACAAGAATTTGACAAAAGAGTGGCTTAAAGGAGTTCACTATGCTGTGTTTGGATTGGGTGATTCGAGCTACCAAAAATATAATGTAATAGGTGGATTTTGGGATTAATATTAATTTGTATAGCTGTACTTGAGGAAAACTTTGCTACTCCTGTCCATTTAATATAATCACATCATTTACGTGTGTTGGAGATTTCATTAAATAATCATATATTGCTATCCCATAGATACAATGGTTAAGTGTTACTTCTTTAATGCCATATTACTGGTACAAAAATTTTGCTCCCGCCTCTTTAATTATGTATACAGTATTTTCAGTTGATGAAAATCTCATGAAATTCGAGGATATGTTGTTATACGATAGCTATAATAGGTCTAGCATTTTCACTCATCATAATTTTTTTTTTCATGAAAATTCTATTGATTCTGCAACTTTTGCATTTTCACTCATCATAATAAGTTTGATCATGAAAATTCTAATGATTCTGCATCTTCAATAGTTTATCCTACAATTTCGTTGCAAAGTTTTATCAGGTTCATCTTTTAGATCAAACATCTATCATTTGCTGAATGAACATAGTTTTTAAATTATCTAGTGATAGCGTATGTGGGTTTTCTGGTTGCAGTTTGTGGCAAAGAAGCTGGACAAACGGCTATCAGATCTTGGTGCAATGGCGATTATTGAAAGAGGCCTGGGAGATGATCAGCACCCTTCAGGGTACACTTTTAACTGTTGGCCCTCTATCCATGGTTTCTCATGATTTTGGATAATTTCCCAAGATTTTGGTTGTATGATATTTTAATATTATATTCTTGGCTTGCCTGTGTGTTAGAACTCAATGACAAATTGAACTACCTGAAGTTTGTTGTACATTCTGGTGAATTGGCAAATATTTCCCATTTACTATATTCTGCTTCGTGTGTGCATGTTAGGACTCAGTGATAAATTGAACTCCCTGAAGACTGTTGCATATTCTGATAAACTTGAGTGCACCCACTTGTTGTTACTCTACATTTTTCACCTTTGAATTTGATAGCTTTTACGGTTGGAAGTTTCTTGTATTTGTCATAGGTGCTGCGCTGATTTTTTTGTTTCTCTGTCACATACATAACATAAGTAAGAAGTGCAGTATCCAAATGTGGTTTTGATCAATTACAACAAAAACATCTTTACATTGAAAAGAGAAGAAGAGGAAAGTTTAGAAAGAATAAGGAAAATTGGGGAAGGATATGTTTTTGTTTAGTTTAGGTGCATGATTGCTATTGGTTTTGGCTGACTCTAGCCTAATATGATCAAATTTATGAAGCTTCGATAACTGTGCAATGCTTAGTCTTGAAAAATTGAAAAGGAAAGTGATATAAAATATTTGTTCTACTAGACATTGGACCATCAATATTGTAGGCATAGCTAGTATGTCATTCTTCGTACATGTCACATGAACTATTCTACAAGAGTGGAATTTGCTTGCTTCTTCTTACATGTCTTACAGCTAGAAGGTAATAATTATACTATGTAAACGGCTAGAATGCCATCCATGCAATGTTGTGGACTAAGACAGGCACTTGGTATCAATTGTAGCTAGAACACTAAGCCGCAGGTAGGATTGATAATGGAAATATAATGAATTATATATAGAGTAAAATGTTGCGATTAAATTACAATGATAAGGACTTAATTACTATAATTTTATTAAGGTATGGGAGGAGTAGATTTTGCTTTAGATAATCAAATTGGCATGTCAAGTTCAATAGTTCACCCATGGACTGGCCTAACTTCTCATGCAGAGTAAAAGAATATGGCACTGCTACTAAAGAACGGGAAAATAGAGCTATGCAGCTATCACAAGTAGTTAAGGAAAAAATTGTTTTCTCAGCTATGTTACCCTGAGTAGTGTGAGTGACCATATGTGATGTTGATCCCATGAAATTTCAAATTTTGTTCATCTTTGCCACTGTTACCCATCCTAGGTGCTAGATTGTGCATTTTGTATAAACAACCTGCACCTTTGGTAACTACTGTCTAAAATGAGGAGGTTGAGATGGACTGAGAGGGAACAATCAAATAGTGTATCTGAAAGAAATGCGTTCTTACAGTTTCCTTTTCAAAATCTTTCACATAATTTATGCCTTCTACTAAGATGAACGCTAATATAAACGCAGGTTGACGTCATTATTGTTATTAAAAAGTTGCAAGTTACACATTTAATTGATAATACTCGGCTCTTTTGATCCTTCCCTTTTTTCGTTTTCTTTGGTAGTTTTGACATCATCATTTGTGTGCTTGAATGAGGTTATAGGTTTTTGGAGGTCATAAAAAAGAAAACTAAATCCTTTCTCGTGATATATTTGATTCGTGGTGTTAAATTTGGTGCAGAATTTCACACCTTCACTTACCACAATTTTTTTTATGCAACAACACTTCACTCTTCATCTGCCTGTCCCTCTGACATGTACCCTTTTGAAGATATGTGTTTTTAGTCCTTCCTAGAAACTTTTAATTGTTGTTTTTTTATATTTTTGATGTGTAAAAATATTTTGTTGTATTACCCACCAAAAAGAAAAGCTTACCAGATGCTTATAAATTCATTGAAAGGTATGAAGGGGCTCTAGATCCCTGGATGTCTGCCTTGTGGAATATGTTGTATCAAAAGAATCACAAATTACTTCCAAATGGCCCAGATTTTGTGACTCCAGATGCAACTTTAATAGATCAACCTAGAGTACAAATTATATGTCATGACGCCGAAAAAGGGGTGCCACCACTTTCAACTACCACAGGTTGATTGCTTCTTAAACTTTTAATGTTCTTAGAATATATTTCAGGAATCAATATTTTTCATTGTTTCAATATCGTCAAAAGACTTAGTTCTTTTTATGATATTACAATTTTCAGATACGAATGAAAACATGAACATGGTTTCTTTTAAGGAATTTAAGATCAAAAGAAAAATCGATAGTTGTAAAATTGATGGGTGACAATACCATCATGCATCTTTTCTTTGTTCAAACAAGGAAGCAAGCATCTAAGGAATGAGAAAGAAGCTATGTCTTTCTTTTTCCTTATGTAACAATCTTAATTACAGTAGTCCACTTTGTGGCACAAGCTATTCTGTGTGTTCTTGTGGCTAATGGTGCTAAGATTACAAATATGCATCAAAATGATGTTCATTTATTGGAAGCACATTTTTACTCGGTGTCCAAAGTACGCCCAAATGGGATTAGAGTGTTACATTGTGTAGGAGGGTGTGATGATGGGACATTGTTTCTCGTCCGTGGGCTTGAGTTCAGACCTCATTTTGATTTAGCAAAAGCAGAGTGAATGAGATTTTGGTTCTATATTTTCTTTATGCTTCTACACAATTAAGATGCTTCCCACTTTTTTAACACATTGCGTCTTTCTTGGTCCTTCAAGCATATGATAAACTTAAAAGTGGGAGGATGCTGGAAGCTTGGTCTATATCCTTGGTTTTCTTCTTTGCAGCTTTAACTAGCGAACTCTGATGTTTATTGGCCAAACAATTTGGGTCTTACAGATTTGAAGTATCTTGAGATGCAAATTGAGAGGGCTCGCTCAATGACTCCTGGAAAGTTTTCTGGCAAAAACAGGCCTGATTGCTTCCTGAACATGGTAGGCAGTATTTTCTGTGTCTTCAATAGTGAACGAGTTGAATGATATTCTGTGGTAACTAATTGTTGAGCATCTGTAATTGATCAAGAATATTCAATTAACTTGTGTAAGTCTTTCAGAAAACTTCAGAAGCTGCACACCTTTCTCCAAAATACTAAAGCCGTAACTTCTATTTTGTCGCAAAGTGCCTTTTGAGGGAACTAAAGAAGGCCACTGTAGGCAAGGCTTCTGCCACTTTCTATTCAATCACAATTTGTTAATGGTGATAATGGGATTAGGTACAGATCCAAGAAACAATTATCAACGCAAGATTGGAAGCAGAAGCAAATTCATTTGATATATGATTCAAAAAGATTATAGTATGATCACAAAGCTTGAAGCAGGGTGTGTGCTAATACGATCAACTCCCATTATGCTATCACTTGCTTGCTAACTTTCAAATGCTCACTAGCCCCTAAAATAGACAACCAAAAAGTAAAAGAGAAAAAGTGAAAGGAGTACATTGCACATTTGGTTCTTTACAAGTTGTTAGAAAGTTCACTAAAAAAAGACCTGCCCAATTATACTCCTTACTATGGATCATAAGTTTTTATCCATCCATCCATCCATCTGAACACATGCTTGACAGTGTGAATGGGTGGATGTAACTGCTAACTGCCTGCAAATACTGTAAGTGCTAACCACCATAATGTCTTTTGAATTTCCATATTCATGATCATTTTAGATTTGTTGATGTAGACTAAGAATCATCTATTAAGTAGAGCAGAAAGTGGGAAGGATGTACGTCACTTTGAGTTTGAAGCTGTTTCATCTGTAAGTCAAGCTAAACATTCTGAAACTGGGTTAATTGTTATTTTCCATTTATCCAGTGACTTTTAATCCAGTGAATTTCAATTAATGTAAAACCTCTTAAACTATTTTTATTTTCAATTAATTTCTTTTTTTCTTTTGCAGTCAATAAATTATGATGTGGGTGATGTTCTTGAGGTTCTTCCTGGCCAAAGTCCTGCTGCAGTTGATGCTTTCATACAGCGATGTAATTTGAACCCTGAATCATATATAACTGTAGGTAGTTCTCTAATTTAAGTTCTCTGAACCCTGAATCATACAATTTTTTTTCAGTTGATGCTTTTTTTGCTTTTTACATCCTGTATAAGTTGTGAATTTGTTCATACGGAGTGCACATGCTGTAGTGGATAGTAACAAATGTGTTTTGCTGCATGTGAATGGCAACGAATTAAGTTTTACTCCCTGGTTGCATTCCAAGTATGTTGGTGTCTAAATTGGAAGTCTAATAATTTGAGACACATGGAGTAAGTTAGATAATCTCTTGTGCACTTGATGATCAATACTACCTCAGATGATGTTGAGAGGGCATTACAGGTTCATGTGAGAAAATTTAGGGCTTAGGTTCTCATCACCATCATGAGAGAGTGCGGATGTTGTTTCACTGAGACATGGCTAAATTTGTTGCTTTGGTGTTCTTAAATTTTTAAGTTAAGGTGGATGTACATAATTTTATGAATTCTTTATGAGCTGTTTGTTTACAACTGTTTCATTGTATACGTGTTTTCAGGTTCAGCCTAGAGATAAAGAGAATAATGGTTTTCTGGATCCTTCATTGTTCCCTGTGAAATTAAAATCCTTTGTTGAGTTAACAATGGATGTTGCATCAGCTTCACCTAGACGCTATTTTTTTGAGGTACTTTAGAGATTGCTGCCAATGTTTGTTGCTTTATCCATTGGGTTGTCATGCTGTGTATTAATTTGTTGCAATCATTAAATTAGGCTTGTTTTGAAGACATCCATGGATACCTTACAACTTAGCAATTTGGATATATTCTCACCTGTAAATGTCTCAAAAGATGGACCTATGGTGTTAAGAAAAAGGACCAATCTCAGATTGTGATTTGACTAGGCATAGTTCACTTGATAGGTGGTATTTTGCCTGCATGCAGTGGCTTAATCTTGGTATTCTACATGAATCCTTAAGCTGTAAAGTGACTGGATACTGTGAGATTAATTATTTTGATTTTCTTGTTATAAGTTGCAATGGCGTATTTTATGTGCTAAAATCATTTCCAGTGTATGAGCTTAAGATGGTTGAGAATTATTCTGTCATAAACTGATTGCATGATTAGATATGCAGTGAACGCGCAATCTGGTAAGAAATTTCAAGGAGATCCCGTATATGAATTGAAGAACTCTTTAGTGAAAATAGTATCATGGATCCCTTCTTCCAGATGATGCAGTCATAGATTTATTTTCTTGACTTGCAAGAGCTTCCAGTATGTTTATACTTATATTCTTCACCCAATCATGTTTGATAGCTACCAAAATACGCATCCTAGAAGATCTAAACCATACTACCTGGAAGGAGGATCTGATTTTCTTGCTAACATCACTGTATCAAGATTGAAAACATCACTAATATGTCTCCTGTCGTGACATCATAATCGTGCACATCTGCTCTTTTCAACGAAGATTGCACTGTGCCTAAGTGTTTTTAACTATAGTTTTTTTATGCATGGACTTCTTCAGGTCATGAGTTATTTTGCCACTGCTGAACATGAAAAGGAAAGGCTTCAATATTTTGCCTCGCCTGAAGGAAGAGATGATTTGTACCAATACAACCAGAAGGAACGAAGGACTGTCTTGGAGGTGATGAGATATTTATTATTTGCTCTGCTAAGAGGATTTACGTATTTAATTTTTTATTTGTCAAATGTAAACAAAGATTGCATATGAGTGCCACAAGGTAATTGGGAAAGTTAATAGTGGTTCTATTTTCTCACAAGTGAAATTGGTAATGATCTGGGTCTTTTACAGGGTTCAATCTTCGAGGAAAAGAATGTCAATTTTTCTAACAACCTTACAGCAGCTTATGTTTGAAATAAACCTCTCTGTCATTTATACAGAAGAGCCATTCTGATTTGCGTCTATGCAAAAATACGAGTATTGTTTTGTAAAAAGAACAAAAGCATTCATCTTCCGATCCAATTTCCTCTGTGAATAGAGTATCTTCAGTAATGTATCTTTTCTATGCAACATCTTATTTAGGATCTTTGCTTTCTATGCATTATCTTATTTTGTATCTCTGCCATGACTTCAGAAAAACTGTGCCTAAGTGCTTGTGTTGAATTGTGTGTGAGAAAAAAATTGCTTATTCATTTTCTTTTGTATCTGTGATGTAGGTGCTGGAGGATTTTCCTTCTGTGCAAATGCCCTTTGAATGGTTGGTACAGCTGGTTCCTCCACTGAAAACAAGGGCCTTCTCCATCTCTTCTTCTCATTCAGCTCATCCAAATCAGGTGCACTTGACTGTAAGCATTGTGTCATGGACAACTCCTTACAAGAGGGAGCGCACAGGTCTTTGCTCATCATGGCTTGCCAGTCTTGATCCTCAGCAAAGTAAGTTCTTGATCATGTGGTAACCCCTACCCAGGCATCTTGTGGAGCAACTTGTAATATTTTTTTACTTTTAATCAACCTTAAACAGGAGTCTTTATACCAGCATGGTTTAGTAAAGGTTCTCTTCCTCCCCCACCACCATCACTTCCTCTTATTCTCGTTGGACCTGGAACTGGATGCGCACCTTTCCATGGATTTGTGGAGGAAAGAGCGCTGCAGAGTAAAACTGTTCCAACTGCCCCCGTCATTTTCTTCTTCGGCTGTAGAAACGAGAAGGATGACTTTCTATACCGAGATTTTTGGTTGTCACATTCAGAAAACAACGGTGTACTTTCTGAAGACAAGGGTGGAGGATTCTATGTCGCCTTTTCTAGGGACCAGCCGCAGAAAGTGTATGTACAACACAAAATGCAGGAGCAAAGTACGAAGATATGGAGTTTGCTAACGCAGGGTGCTGCTGTTTATGTTGCTGGATCTGCAAATAAAATGCCTTCCGATGTATTGTCAGCATTTGAGGAAATCGTTTCCACAGAAAGTGGGGTTCCAAGAGAAGCTGCTTTAAGGTGGATAAGGACACTGGAAAAGGCTGGCAAGTATCATGTTGAGGCCTGGTCTTGAGCTTAGTTCTTATCACTTTCATTGGAATGCAGATGGGAGAGTGGAGATGTCTGCTTTTGCAATATTCGTGTTGGTTTTCAAACTCTTAACAGTATGCTTATTCTGTCCTAAAACGAATTGAATTCAATCAAATTATTCATTCGAAAAATATGCATTAATTTCATATGGTTGTACTCTTACTAGGGGGTGATCATAGTGTATTTTTATTTTTTTATAATTTTAAATTAAATTATCATGTGCAAAAAACACATTTTGTAAATTAAAATCGAAACTGCAGTTTGAGGCCTTAAGGGGTAATTTTTGTTGTTTTAAATTGGTTGACATTAAAATTTAAATAAACAAAAATGTTTTTGTATTTTTTTATTTTTAAGCTGGTTTGCTTGAACTTGTGGTTTTGATTGAATTAAAGAATTTGGTAATAAAGATGTACCTATGATACTTTATTCTATAAATGTATAAGAACGTATAGTGATAGAGAATATATTTAATATATTATTATATTATTATTTTTGATTTGTCGTTTTTCTTCATATTTGTAAGGAGAAATTGACTAATTTATGTTCCATGAAGAAATAAGAGAACTAGAAAATAAACTAAAAAAATATGGTTAGGAAAACTAAATATACCAATGTTTTTAAAAGATAAAAAAATGTTAACTTTTTAAAATTGAAATTAAGCATACAAGCTCTTTATTTTAAAATTAAAAATGAATGAAAATAAAAAAAAATTGTAAAAGAGAAATGGTGAACAAATTAAAAAGTAATTACTAAACACAAATTAAAAATAATTATTAAAAATCAAGTTTAATATTGAATATTAATAAACTTATATATATATATATATACATTGTGCGATTTTGTTTATTCGAACTGTAAAATGGTACGAATTTGATTAAATTTTTAAATAATAATTTGACAAAATTAATTGGTTGCCGTGTGATACGGATTTTTTTAATTTTTATCATCCACCCTACTCTTTAATACAAAAATTATAATAAGATTGAGTGAAATGCAATTTCCATTGACACTCAACACAATCATCTGTATGCAAAAGAACAAGCTATCTTATATAAATTCACTCATATCATACTCCGACCACGCATATACACACACAAAACAAGATGTTATCATCAATGGGCATTCAAGCTGGCACAGGATCCCATCCTTCAAATCTTTTACCCACAGCAAAACTACCCAAAAATCCATTCTTTCCTGCTGCAAAAACTCCATCTTTTTCTTTTCATCCATTCCCCGAAAAAAAACTCAAACCCATAACAATCTCTGCTTCATCTTCCTCGATGACCCAAGAAGCTTCAGTCTTGGATAGTAAAAATGACAGTGAACAAGCAAAAGAGAAGCTGGGAGTTGTGGTGAAGCCAATGGAGAGACCAAGGCTGGTGTTGAAATTCATTTGGATGGAAAAGAACATCGGAATAGCCATAGACCAAGTGATTCCAAGGGGCCATGGCACAATTCCTTTGAGCCCGTATTATTTTTGGCCAAGAAAGGATGCTTGGGAGGAGCTTAAGGTTATGCTGGAGGGTAAGCCCTGGATTTCCAAGAAGCAGATGGTTGTACTGCTCAACCAGGCGACTGATATCATCAATTTGTGGCAGCAGACTGGCGGGGACTTAGCTTAGTATCTTGGTTTAACAGTACATGAAGTTTTCTTTTCCTCCCTTTTCTGTATTGTCATTCAGGCTTTATTAGTGATGTTATGTTTAGTTGGTAAGTCTGTTTCTTGAATTGCTTGTTATTCGTTTAAAATTTGATTGAATGGGATGCCTTCGGTCTGTTTAAGTGGGGGTTCTGCGAGGAACTATTTCTGTCAACTGCTATGATGTGATCATTTCTGAAAATGTTGATTTGGGAAGTCATGATTTTAGTGAAGAGTTGAGATTCAATTAGGAAATTTAGAGATTAAAAATCTTGTTTCTTAAAGAATTGTCCTCTATGGATTAATTGTTGGATAAAAAAGTTGCTAAATGGTGGCCCTCTTTTGCGGTACTAGTTTTTATTGGTGTGAAAAATGTAAAGTGAAATGTTGATAACATGGAAGTTCGCTGTTGAGGCTAACTCAGACTAAACAGAAATTACTCATAATGGATAACTTCTGTCCCCTCCTCTCTTTGGGATGTTTGTTAAAAACCTCATTATAGTGGTGGGTTTTCAGGCATAGGCCCCTAGCCATTATTACAGAATAAAACATGACAAACTTAAGGAACATCATAAAAACCAAACCTCCTGTAGAAGAAAATAAGAGGAGATACACCGAAGGCTAATTCTGATTTCAGACTGCACGTGATACACTGCTAGTAATCATGGTTCTACTTGGTTAAGGCCTAGCAAGCATTTTTTTAATCTTGACTTCTGTGATCCCATTTATAATCACCCTCAACGATCTCATCAGAACATCTCCTAAGATGTGAATTGAGTATGAACTGAAATGAAGTCATCTTCAAATTCTTCTATGAGAAGAATCTGTCTTCATCCAAAATATCCTGTCCCACATTGAGTTGTTGCTGGGCTACTAGCTTAGTTATTCTCCATTTGCAGTTTCTCCCACACTGGATGCATCATCAAATGCTCAGCCAGTGATTTATCACTGAAATTAACTGGATCGTCATATCTTGAAGCAAGGCCCTGAACTAATTCCCCAATTGCTAATCTCATTTAAAGATTGATTCTAACTCCATGACTCTTAAAACGTTCGATAAACCTTTTTGTGCACCTCTTCCAAATTTCCAGCACTGGAACCTATCTCAGAGGCCAGTGCAGCCTCAGTCAATGCTTGAGACTAGTATTCAATCTGGTTGATATCAGTAGATTTTCAGTTGGGGAAGTAAATATGAGGATTTGCATGCACGACCTTTACATGTCCATATTCATTGGTTAAAAGTGGACTTTTGCATTTTATATCTGTCTTCATTTTAATAATTTTGAGCTCTGCTCTTGTTATTACATCTGGATAGCTGCATTAGGGGTATTAATCAATTAGCTGGAGGAAAAACAAATTGCCTGTGATTACTTCTATTTGCCTGTCCAATTTATGGTCTTTGTAAGTTGATATATTTTTTACCTGCATGTTTTCATGAGGACTGTAGCATAATAATAAATGACCATGTGAAGACAGCATTACAAAGTAGGGTTCCCTTTAATGATGATTTGCTTATCTCCATTTTATAATAATGGTTCAGAAATCACAAGCAATTTTGGAATCGGTATATATAGGAAATTGAGATCTATGATCTTACTGAGAAAGGAGGGAAAAAAAATCATATATAGAAGATTATATGTTTCTATTAACAAATTTTCCTAGTAAACATGTCCCACAAATCTTGCTATAGTTGAATTCCCAACGCTGTTGGAGTATTATGAATGAAAATCCCTTTCATCCAACTGGCTTTTATTTCTGACCAAAAAGTTCTTCCCCCAAAAATGTCTTGGAATCAAGCTTGTGCCATCAACTACCTTTGAAAACTAAGCATGATTCCAATGTACATCCTCTGCAAAGTCCAATCATGTAGCTCCTCTATTGTGCCTGATATTGGGGATTCCATCTCTATGTAAATCAGACCTGTTTTGATAATATCTCAAGCGTGCTATTCTGTTGTTCTTTTTCCTAATCTCATCATCACTCTCATTCACTTCTGCCCCAAGTTTGTTCTGATCCACAGATTTCTCCTCTGATCCTGCTTTGGCATCCTTTTTAAAATGACATCTATGTCTATTTTCTGTTACTTCTTCACCATCTGATCCGCTGCTTGCACTGTCAACTGGATGAATCGTGACCAAATTGAATCCTAGAGTCGAGTAGTTTACTTCCTCTGAGGCCTCATCCCTGCCTGTTTGAGTTTCAGATATTGGTGAGCGGCCGTATTGAGTATGTTGATGATGGGAACCACTATGATCATCTGGATCATCGTCCCATGATTCAAGTCTAGATAGTTCCACGGCAGCTCTTGCTGCTGCTGCTGCATAAGCTGCTGATTCGAAAGCATCTTGAGCTGCAGCAGCAACATCTCTGTAAGCCTTCCTTGCTCTTACCGATTCAGAAAGTGTTTCACTGCTTATTGCTGCTTCAGGAAAATGTTTTTCTAGGGGAATAACCTTAACCTTATGAGCTTCGAAGGTAGCACTTTCATTTGATACCTGCATTTGCAACTGTTCAACCTCCCATTTCTCCTGCAACTTTTATAAAGTGAGAGCTTGATATAAGATATATGATGCTCTGAAATTAATAGTCAATCACGGTGGCAAATGTAATTCTTGTTTTTATATTTTTCTACCTTACTGGAGATATCAAAGGCCTCATGGTCCAGTTGGAGAGTGATCCCATTTTCTTTAGCAATTTGCTTTAGCAATTTTTCTCTGCTTTCCAGGCTTGCTTGTCTTGTTGAAAGTCTCTGTATCATCTGAAGAAACCAATGTTAAGTATTTATTACTTAAGATCAAAATTTTCGCGAGAAGAAAATCAAGCTAGATCCTCTATTCCTTATGGTATTTCATCTCTTATTCCAACATCACCCATACACACCAAGTTTATTGAACGATATCATTAATATATACTTAACATGTACTGATATTATATTGAAATAGGAGATGAAACACCATTCGATATCATTGATGAACATTAAATGCACCTTAGGATACACTCCACAGTTATTTCTTAATTCCACTGCACTAGTAGCAAACTCTTTTCCAAATTTGGATGTGAATAAACCACGAATCTCTTGCAGCTCTGGGAACTCTCCACATCTTGAAGCTGCAAAGATCAAGCTAGATATTGCCTCCTTGAGCTCATCAGGACATTCCCTGTATGAGAATATTGTACATCATCAGACCCTTTTATGAAACGAGGAGATATTGTTCCTATTTATACTATTATAAAATTACGAACAATTTGGGATGTCTTATGATCTTAACTTTTTTGTGATAATTAAAACAACCCTTTGTACTACATTAAATGATGCAAATTGATGGATAACTAAGTAATTTTTGTGTTTACGTGATCTAGGAATTAGTCTTTAAGTTGAACTATAAACTCCATAAATTTAGGATTGAAAGAAATAATAAATAATGTCAAGATATAATGTTGAACTAAGAAAAGAGAAGGAAATCAAATTGAACCAGACTTTTAGTTGAAAACAAAAACTTAAAATTAAAGAGGAAAAAAGTTGAAAACGAAAAAAAGAAACGAGAGACAGAATATAAGGAAGAACGAAAAAGATAAAATTACTTATAAATGGCAAACTACAACACAGGGACACCTATCCAACCTAGGTTTATGCCGCTACTTATTTTATATGGATTCTGATTTAAACTTGAATTAATTTTTGTTACATTTATGTTTCCTTTTAGGTCATTTTCAGTATGAACCATGGAATATTGTGGTCAAATTCAATATAGAAACATTTGCCTCAATTCATAAATTCATTTATTTTTTTTAATAACAATAATAAGAGAAAATATATAACTCTTGAATAGCATGAATACAATCATGATATTAGTTGTCTTATAATGAAATCCACAATTCTGTACTAAAGAATGATATTTTACTGTAATGACGAAAAAGTGTCAATCTAAGCAATTTCAAATTACACAATATGTTTAGAATGAGTAATTATTTCAAAATTTAAATACTATTTTTTGAAAATCAATGAGATAGGTATCTCTTAAAAAAAAGTAGTTTTAGGGAAAAACTATTTAAAAGAATGTAAATTTTAAAAACCTTTCTTAAAAAGAGTTTTAAATTTGAAATCAATATGAAAAAGAGTGGATAATTAATATACATTGATTTGTTTCAAAAAAGTGTTTTGTCCTTCTTCATTTGTACTTGCCTTTTTTTTTTTTCAAATTAAAAGTGTTTTCATTCTAAGATATATTTTTCTGGATAATGATTGTCATGTCTGGTAACTAGATAGTAACATCATTATGTGCTCTATATGTTTTGTTTCTAGTACTAAACAAAGTGAAATTATAGAGGCAATAATTAAGGTGCCATTTGGTCTAAGGAATGGTATCTCCTGGAAAGTAACTTTTCAGGTGGAATGGCTTTTTCCATTCTACCATTTGGTACCGTTGTAAATTACTGTAAAAACTAAACCTACTTTTCTCCTTCTTATGTTCGGTTCAATCAAGGAATATAGCTAACAAGGAATAAAATTATCTATTTTGATGGTTGTAGTCCTATATGCATTTCCTACATATACTGTTGTAACTTTTTTAATCTTATAAAATGTTCATATTGTTACAAATGGATAAAACAATTTGTTCTCTTGCATGTAACCAGGTTAGTTCTCTAGGAAACTAGTTGTTCAGAAAGCAAGAAGAAAAAACATGAGCCTTCAGTCAGTGTGCAAATACATCAGATGAACATGGATGATCCATAATGAACAGAAACCAAGGGTGAAGATGTAACCTGCTGTTTTTTACCATCTCAGTTCTTTCTCCCAAGAGATGGCAGTAGTTTTCCATGAGAACAAATGCATCCAGTGTGTTTTGCTCCTTGATAACATGCTCAACCTATTGACAAAGCTCAATCAAATTTCAGAAGTAGAATCAGACGCCAAGAAGAGAGGTTGAAGGGGTTGGTTTTTCAGCTGCAACTTACACGGAGGAGAGCACGTTCTTGGTGGCCTAGCTTCAGCAGCTGGATTACATCAGACTGGGCTTGGGAGCATCTTACACTGTGAAGGTTTTTGAGAATGGCAATCCTGGAGATGGCAAGATTGGCCAGCATCTTCAACTTTGCTGTTTTTGAGCTTCTGCCCAGCAGAGCATTGAGTTTCTTACTCATGTTTCACTCTATGCTTCTGCTACCGTTCTTTTTCCACTCAACCAGTCGAAGAAGCTCAGAGAAGTTCTGCTACCTTCACATACAGAAAAAAAGATGAGCAACAAGTCTTTTATTTTTATACGTAGTATGTGCTGTGTGAATGGCATTTATAACGTTGATTTATGGCTTTCAGGGCGAAAAATCAAATATAACTGTTCAAGACTGCTAGTCCAAGATATGCTATAGATGTCTCCATAAAAGCTTTGACCCTAACATGGATGTTTTTTACCTTTGAATTGGTCCCAAGTTTAGTCCATTAGGGATGGCCATTTTTTCTCTTTTGGCCTTTTTCTAGAACAAATCCAGAAGCTTGACTCTGTCTCAAGCCATGGTTTTTCTTGAACTTCTGAAAATTATGGCCAACTTAGTCAAGAAACTGGAAAAATGATACCAATTGAAGACCATTTGAGGTAGTACTCTCCTGTCCGTTTGGAGGCTTTATTTCTCTTTGGCTGTGATTTTCACTTAAATAGACTATTCTTCTGTTACATTGTTATCACAAGGAAAATGTCCTGCATGTTTTGTTTGATTTAGAATGCTGCTTTCTTTTCTTTTCTTTTCTTTTTATTTATTTATTTATTTATTTATTTTTATTTTTTTGGGGGGGTGGGGGTTTGGGGGGTGTGGAAGCAAAAAACACCTAAATAAAAATAAAATAAAAGGAGGTGGGGTTGTTTGGGTTTCCAAATGTGAAGATAGGAAAATTTGGGGACCAGATTTTCAATCGATTGACAAAGACGTGCTGAATAAATAAGGGGAGCTTTTGGTTAAATTTTATGAGAATGAAGTAACCCAAAGCTCCACTCTCTCTCTTTTTCTTTTTCCTCTTTTTTTTTTCTTTTTATTTATTTGAAAATTGTTCAAGTCTAAAACGTGTATGACATAACTTGAGAATGGCCACCATATTTGCAAACTCTGTATGACAGCTTATAAAATATATAAAAAAAATTAAAAATGAATTCAGTAAACAAAATTTGAGTTTATAAGCTCCTCACTTTACTACCTTAATTTATTAAGAAGCATTTTAATTTTAAGTAATCAAGTGTTTTAATATAACAATATGAATTATTTAATTGTCAAAAGTAACTTTTACAAGCTTTTTGTTTTTATTTTATTCAAATACTTGAAAAGTATTATTAAAATAAAATCTAATATTTTATAACTTCAAAAAATATCTTCAAAAATATTTTAAATAAATTTAGCAAGTGAATAATGTTGCTAAACTTAAACAGCTTATATGTGTCGTTTCTTTTAGGCCATACTTGGCAAAGCTTGAAACTAGCATTAGATGCAAATCCTTGTTTCGCGACTTAGATCCCATCCAAAATCACTTTTAGAACTTTCATTTCAATTAGTTTTATTTATATTTTAATTTACAAGTACACGAATTCACAATCAAATTTATATTTAAAAATAATATAATCCACACTATTTGCACCCCTAATTTGAATTCAAAAATAAAACACAAAATAAAAAAAAAATCCAAACAATCCAAAAAAAATTTACATTTTAAGTTGAGAGAAGTAGAGGGCAGAACAAGTTAACGATAATTCAGATCTAGGACCATCTTATATGAGGCCATTAAGTAGAAACCAACATATCAATCTACATACTTTAGCAAAACTGGTAACTAGTAAGGTTTGGATACAATAATCCAATTTGATTGCTCAAGCAAACACAATGCTACTATGCTAGTAAACGTCCACGCCCAAACCAATAACAAATTTTCCAGTCCAGGCCTTCATATCTTCCCAACTCTCATGGTATTCAACTATGTCCGAAAATTATGACTGTTACAAACTTTCAGGTAGATTTAAGAAGATAAAAAGGATAAAAGTAATAGCATTCTTGGCGGGAAATGAGAACAGCTGGATATGGCTGAAAACAATTGAAGCCCAAGTATTAAACACCTGTATATATGGGTAAACTGAGAGTAAAAGTGCAATAAAAACAAAGGGCACTTTAAGAAGACGATAAATTCTATGAATATTCTACCTTGTGGTATCCAAATGATACTGTTTAGGAAAGCCACTGTGAACAATATTTAAAAATTAATCCACGCGGCGAGAGAAAATTAGTTAAACAAAGTTAACTGACAAGATTAAAGAAGCCCATTCAATTCAACTGACTTCAATCATCAAACTCGTGCATATGATCTAATAGGTAGTTAGCAGCCAGCTCTTCGTTCTTGTTGCATGCAAAGAACACTTCCAATACCAAAGCTCGATCAAAACCCATTGCTTCAAGCTGCAGGTCAAATTACAGCAATACTTAATTAAGACAATTTTCAGTCCCCTGGACTTGCTCAGTTCTACTCAATAAAAAACTATCCAATTGCAGAGAGATGGGCAACACGCCTGGTATATGGCATAGAAGTTCTCCATAGGCTGGCTATTCAAGAAAGAATAAAGCAATATCCATATTCTTATTCTATTAAATCTCTCTTTGCCACGTATTTGATAGATCTAGAGCATTTAACCAAATTAGAATTGCTCTAATGCACAAAAATATCCGAAAAGAATCCATTATGGAAAAAATTCATGGCAGCCAAGGAACAGCTTCAGTAAATTAATCCGTCCAGATTGGGTAAAAAAATCAAATTGGCGTGTATATGATTGACTTTCACAAGTTATGCAAACACACATCTAACACTGGGCTGGTTGGTTAGACATGAAACAGTAAATTCCACCCTATAACCAACCACTGAGTGTGAACCATCACATATAGCAAGTGTAATGGAAAGAACTTTCCAGCATGAAACAATTTTCCTTGCCACTTCCCAGATGCGAGCTCATTCTTTTGTAAGGTGTACATTACCACAAGGAATTCATGAATTGCACAGGAGTCTTAGACAATTTGCTTAAAAATGCTCACTTGCAGTCTTTCTACTCTCAAAGTGATGACACAAGGAAATTTTCAGTGACGTATAACTTCATATATTATCTGTTGTCTGCTGATTGGTGATTAGACTATTGATTTCTCAAGTCGTATTATTTGAACTTCACTTTCCGTAAGAGTTGCCTGAGTATTCACATGATAATGTAGCATTCTTACACGGGCATACTTTTTCTTGGACAGGAAGTCTCTTAACAAACTATTGAGGTCAGGTAATCATAAAACAATGAGATGTAAGATGTTACCCAAGGATCACAAGATTTAGTCACGAGATACAAGGAAAATGGTAACCAAAGGGAGTGAGTAACTAATTGATGAGATTGATTACGCTGTTGGACTAAAAATTACATTTCTGTAAACAACGTGAGCCAGAATGGGGAAGGAAAAACTTACACGTTCAATTGCTTCACGCTCTTCAGGTGTGACAGTCACAGCCTGTGGCATTGCTTCGGCAAGTTGCCCTAATATGTTCCTGAAAACATTATTGTTGTACTAGGTGGTCAGAAGATTTCAAAAGACCAAGTTAAAAGAAATAAGGTTGTATTTGGATGGAGGATTTCGGAACTAAGGATTTCAAATCCACGAAAACAAATCGCTTGCGTGTTTAGATAATGTTCAATTTATATGGATTTCAAATCCTTTTGCAACCATGTTGAGTTATTTTTTCAATAATTACGATGAATTTGAGATGCACTCCATATTAGAGCTATTTGAAATCCTTAGCTCCCAATCCTTCCCCAAATCCAAATCCTTCAATCCAAACGCAACATAACAGCATGTGTTATTGATTAAATCCAACTTCTCACCCCTCCCCCTCAACAGGTTCATTTATTAGGCGTAGGAAGTCAGCCTGATGTTCTTGAATCAATCGTACTAGTTGCGGATTTTGCTTTCCGAGTTCTTGAAGCATAGGCTGCAAACAAAACATGATGCGATTCCAAGGTTAGTATTAACGCCTATGGATAATATATGTATAAGTCAAATTAACTACGTACCTGCAAGATTTGAGGATTTGCTTGCACCATGGCTCGCAGTGCTTGAAACTGAAGATTTAAAGTAATAGTAATAACAATAATAATAACAAAAACAACGACAACAACAAGGAGAAATGAACAAAAATATCTTATCGTACTTCCTAATAGAAAACATTGTTTGGAAAAGTATCTTTTGTACCTGTTGACTATTGCGAAGAAAATCTAAGGTGCCAGCACTTGCATTTGAGCCCATATTTGGGAGACCCTGGCTCCAGAAAAATATGACCAATTAAAATGGGTAAGATTTTTCGCCAGTGAACATTTCTTTTGGTTTTTAAGTGGTTGATGTCTCAGAAAAATTCTTACCTGTGGAAAAAGATCTAAAGGATTAGCATTGGGACCACCGGAGACTGCTGCTGGCTGTGTAGCCTGGGTTGAAGGATTCACAGGCTGCCCACCAGCAGGAGGTTGGGCCACAGGAGGAACTTCTGCTTGCTCTGGAATACCCTGAAATTGAATTCTTCTCCAAGGTTATAAAATGACACAATTAACTGTGAATAATGGGAAATTTAGTAATTGCCCCACAAATATAAGAAACATCCTTTTAAGTATTGCAGTCATATTTTTCAACTCTTGGTAAACCAAAAGTGCAACAAATAATTAAGAAATGGCAAAATCAGGGGAAATATCCAAGATTCTCAGAGGAGACTCACGGAATAGAGGTATTCAACTGCTCTTTCTGGATTATTATATGCAGCCCTTAGTGCCCGAACAACTGTATCTCTATCCCAACTTCCTCCACCCATATCAAGAATCTGTTGAACAGTGGCCTCCAAGTTACTTCCAGCAACAAGATTTGATGCTGCTTGACCGTACACATCTGTCGAGCTGTTTGAACAAAAGCATATAAAGGAATGAATGCTATGTTAGCAACAAGAACAGTCTTAGAAAGTACATAATCTTCTCAATATCCCAGGTAATAAAGAGATCAAATGAACTCACGAAGCAGGGGTAGGAGCAGGAACTGGAGCAGATTCAAGAGCTGATTGCAGACTGCAAATGCAAGCAATGAGAATTCTAAATAAGAACATCAAGTGGAGAAGAATTATTATTAGTACATAGCTGAAAACTAGAACATAAGATGAACTCACGGAGCGACAGATGGTGCAGGTGAAGGAGCTGCCGTCACGGGTTGTGTTGGCAGAGATGTATTACTCACAGGTTGGGACTAAAGAGGTAATCACATAAATCAAGCAAAAGATATCATATCATTAGATGGTTCAGAGAATATAAATCCTCAAAACCATAATCCTGTGTACAATCCATGAAATTTTAGAATAAAAATGTACAAACAGATGTCACCACTCAAAATTTGCAAGCACACATATATACAAACATATGTATACAAGTTTTACGTTGTTGCGGTAATCATTCATCATGCAATCCTTGAGCATGTTAGTGCTTGGGAAAATCTACCAAGAGACAAAGACTATATCCATAAAATAAGTGCAATTGTCATGAAGGAAAAGAATAAAATGAAACTCTCCTCAATGAAGCCCTCGAAGAAGTTCAATTTAGAATCCTGGTTTTCAGTACAGCAGCAAAACAGACAGACAATACTCCACATGACATGCTTATTTCCTAGCAGTCAAAAGCTTAAGCATTGTCATTTTCTATCTTGCCAAAACCTAACATACATCTAGATAACGCTACAACTAATTAAACCAAAATAGAACTCTCCTCAATAGAAGTGCATGACAGTTACAATGATCAATAATCTCAGTAAAATCCAAATACAAGTAGCTCACACAATACATGACTCACAGAAACGCATAACATAATGCGTGACTCATAATCTCAATAACATCCAAATAAAAGTCGCATTGAGAAACTGTCATCTGTTCGATTTTAGCAGCATATCTAGGACTGAAATTTGTGGGTGTTAATTAGATTTTGGGCTAATTATGTTTGGAGGCTTACTAAGAATTTTCCATCTATTTTTTATTTTCTTTTATTTCTAAATTTCTGTTTTTGTTTTGAGCATTTAATCATCCTTCTTCAGGGGTTGGGACGTGCCAGATTCCAGACTTTATTTTCTTAGACCTTATTTTCTAAAACTCAAATTTTACAAGCATATTAAAAGAATATCTTCCAAATCACAGATTGCCTCGATCACACATAGTCAACCCAAACAAAACCGGGAAAAAGAAAAGGAAAAAGAAGAAGAAAAGAAAAGGCCGGCCCTCCTCAAGAGCTCGAACGTACGGTTGGATGTGCACAAACTACAAAATCAAGTACATAATGAATTAGTAAACCGAAAACAGGATGTCTTGCCCGGAAGATAGCACATGTCTGCATTTGTTAGCCATGACGCATGAGATAAACATCCCAAAACATATTTCAAATTTCGCTAACCCAAAATGGCAAAATATATAGGTGGATGAGCTTACTGTAATCGATGGCGCAGGAGATGCAGTTGCAGCTCCACTCGATGAAGCCTTATTCTACAAAATTTGTAAAATGCAGATGCTGTCAGCTGTAAGTTATATGTTTGTGTGTTTGTGTGTAAGCATATATGAGCCTGCATGGAGACGACATACAAAAAGAATTGAAACACACCCAACAAAAACATTACTTTGCTTCTGGTGATACAGGTATTTTTCACCACCCCTTTTATTCAATGATAGGTACATTGTGCTACCTTGTTTACACGAAATGATAATCACCAACGAAATTATATAGAGAAGTAATGGGGTTGGAGAGGCAGCTTCTCCAGATGACAGGCAAAAAATTACCTTGGTCAGCATAATCACGACAAAACTTTTTTCAGCAACGTTGTTCTCCTCCAGTGTCGTCTCATCCTTGAGAACTTTCCCTTGATGGATAAGCATCTGCTGACCAGCAGGGTAGACATCAGAACCCTGAAGTGTTTCAATATTCTTCTTCACATCTACCACCTAACAAATAATAGAGAGAGATTAAAAAACAAAAGCTTAAATTGAAAAAGTGCCAAAAAAATGGAAAGCAGTATTTGTCTTCCAGATCAACTAGTCAGTAGTTCTGCACAAACCCATGGCCAAGAAGCAAAATTTTGGCATATGGGTCAAAATATTCTGAGAAATTATATTTTAATCCAAGTGTGATACTGAACCATCATCAAATCAAAATGAAAGCTTCTAGCACAAAAAACTTTTCACTAAATGAAACTGTGCAAGCCAGATCTCTAGGTGTTATATTTGATTTGCAATTCCATGCCTTTAAGGAGTCAGCTGGTATTATATAAAATTCTAAAAGCAATATTTCCATGGAATTGAAGCAATCTATAATACTTCAGATGAAAAGATAATTCAATAAAGCAATATATATCTCTTAACCAAGGAATTAGAATAATCAACAACAATTTCTCAGAAAAGATTATCTACAACATATTTCATTGTATTTAATGAAATATTTCAAATACACAACTACATTAGGGCGCAATTATTGGAAGAGGGCATGAGTAATATTTTGATTTTATTAATTAAGATGGCTGCACTCCCCCCCCCCACCCCCCCAACCCCACTTTCCATACAGGGTAATGTTCAGCTTACAAATTAAGGCTAGACAACTGTGATTCTTTCAAATGCAAGCACAAGATAATTCAACATCATGAGTGCTGCGGTATAAACTTAAAATTAACCAAAGACCAACAGCAGAGAACAGAAACCACCATCAGTTTCTCCCCAATTCCTAACTTAAATTTTTTATTACTTATAAGTTTCTAAGAGATGGACAAAAAAAAATTGGTTCACCTAAAATAGCCATCATTCTACTAAAACCACTGGTGTCGAAAACTATGATTGAAATTTTGGCTAATGGTAGATGGTATAATTACTCCAAATGTATTTCTCCATTTTCTAGACATGCATAACTTACTGTTCAGATAGTCAAAATTCAACATTGAAACCAATAATCCAATGGGGAGGGGGGCTCAATTTTATGAAGCAAATCATAATTATAACTCCAATTACCATATGAATTACAAAAACACAAAATCCCAATCACCAGCCCCAAAGCCAATAACCGAAAAAAAAACAAAATAAGATAATTAAAAAACCCTAATTACAGTTCAATCCCACTAAAAATAGGTAATCCAAATTAAACAGACACAAACACAAACTTATATAACGAACTTTGCATATGTACAGAGCGAAACGAAGGGAGGGGAGTTCATACGGTGTCTTCGGGTTTCACTTCGATCTCGAAGTGCGAGCCCTTCAAAGTCTTCACGAAAATCTTCATCTTAATTAGGACTTTTTTGTTTTCTACGTCGGTACGCTCCTTGGAGAACGGCGCCTCTGATCCCCGGTCGCCGCCGGCGATGTGTGTATGCGTACAGATAGAGAGAGGAGAAAAGAGAGAAAATATCAGAAAACACAAATAAGAGTCGAATCGTTGGTTTTAAAGTCAGTCGTCCGTTTAAATACCTGGAGGATGGGAATGATTGAGTGTGAGCCCGGTCACTGAGTATATTGTGGAACCCAATAGATGATCTACGCGTATTGATGAGCTGGAGCGGCGCGCATGAGTTTCTTTTATGTTTGGTAAAAACTAGAAAAAAATAGGAATATTGGATGGATAATGGAGTTTACTAGATTTGTGTTATCAATTTGGTGTTTGGTACTTAGCATAAGTAATTGATTATGTAATTATGACATTTTAATAGATTATAAAAAATTGATACAAGGCATTGTTTGTTTCAACCAGGAAATTGGAAGTGAAAGATGAATGGGAAAATAAATTTAATTTACGTGGGAGAAGTATAGTATTTTTCATTTAAATTATTTGTATGATTTATCGAAAAGTAAATCTCAAATACTTCATCTTGTTTGTCAAAATGAAAATAAAACGGGAATGAAATATTAATTGTTCAGGTTTTACTAATTATTATTTTTTTTTTATTTTTGTACTAGATAAGATCAAATAAATAATTAAAATGATTTTAATCATCAATAATCAATCGATAAATTAAATTAATTTTTTTAGTAATAGATCGTCTAGTAAGTAAAAAGTAAGAATAAAAATAAAATATTTTTTTGTGATATGTGTCAAAACAACACGCATCAAGAGATCTACTTCCAAAATCCTTCTATTTTTTGAGTGAATATTTAAGCAGTTGCATATTTTTTTAATGAATAACAAGCAATAGTACGCTATAGAATACAGTTATATATATATAGATGTGGGATGATTGAACTCTTCTAAAATTCGAATTTCTTACTAAAAAATAAAAATTTAGAATATTACCTTTCAAATAAACATCAATTTAGGTTATACAATGAGAATTGAGAGTTTTCCCTTAATGCATGCTAGACAAAGGGCACTCAAATAAGACAGATCAACTCTAATAAGACCAATTACGATGATTATTTTCGTAATATCTTAACTCAAGTATTAGGACGATTCAAATAAATTAAGTCAATACAAATATTAGGTCTTACTCTAAATCCTAGGCCTACTCAATATATCAAATAGCTCCATTCATAAGTCTTTCTTTTATACATATAAATTGAACTCAAATGTTTAAAAAAGTAACTCAAACACAATGATCAAATTTGATTTGAGTCATATTGTATTAAATATCAACATCTGATGAAAATTAAAAAAGTAAAAATTATATGTTATTATCTTTAAAAATAGTAATTTTCAGTACTTAGTTTCATCTCATTGAGTATTGTTGGAAAAAAGAATTTCATGTTAGAATAGAAGCAGTAAATTTGGGACACAGGGGAGTAGCACATATTAGGACTTAGGAGACACGTTTTGTTTTGGCATCTTTCAGGAAGTAGCATGCAGGTGATAAATATTTTTGTTTTAGGCATGTATGGCCGGCTACGAAGCATTGTTAGCTTTAGCTGAGTGTCACAGTGTTACTTCAAAGGATCTTATAAATTTAAAACATATGTTATTTGACACAGAAATTATTATGCCATATCCAACAGGACTTGACTCGCACTATGGCTGGTCGTTCTAACCCTTTGGAAGGCACAAACAACTCTCTGCAAGTAAATTAGGTCCAAGAATAAATTTACTGCAATTTCTTTCAAAGCAACAGGATATGCTATTTTACTTTCCATTTGGTGGCATTACATATATTATTTCTGAAAAATAGAGCGGATTAATTAATTTAATCAAATAATTATTATTCATAAGTTGCAAATGTTGTAAGTTAAATTTAATTGAGAATCTAAGAGGTCGCACATTTTTATGAAGAGTGGCATTTCTATTTTGATAATTTTTCAATGGCTGGAAATTAATATTAATTAATTAAGATTTTTATTTAATTTAATGGTTAAATTAAATTATTCAATTCGATCTAATTTGATTAGAAAGTTCAATTGGAGTAAATTATAATTAATCAATTGAATTGATTAATATGATATTAAATCAATTGGAGTGATTTATGAACTTTTTAAGTTTAAACCCAAAAATTAAAGTGGATCACTTAATAAGTCCACTAGAATAAGAAGAGAATAATTAAAATAAATATGATTTATTTTAATTAATATATTCATATAAATAAATAAATAGTAATCGACTTTTATATGATAAAAATCGGCCACTTGGATATTTGTTATATATATATATATATATTTATGATATATATTTGATATATATCTATTTTGATATTATTTGAAAAATTTAAATAAATATCAAGAATGTATATAGATAATTTTTGATGACTAATATAGTTTCAAATGAGTTCACATATATTGGAGAGAAAAAAGATAAAATTTGTTGAGGATTTGGAATCCATTTAAGATCACATCAAGATCTCACTTGGAGATCATTTTAGGGTGGAAAAATTTCACAAGTTTTTTGAAAAAAAATTATTTTATTTTTTATTTTTCTCTAAAAAAAAAAGGAAGATAAATGATAGAAAAAGAAAAGTGTTTCTTATAAATCTTATTTTTCTTGTTCTTCAAATAAAAAATATTTTCTTGATATTCTCTTCATATCAATATTTCAAAATATTAAAAAATTTATCTTTATTATTTTTGATACCTTGTTCATAATTGAGTTAAAGGGTAAAGTTTACGCGAAATCTTGATTAGTAAATGGTTTTAAGGATACTAGCAAATAGTTTTAATTGATGTTACTTTTTATATCATGTACTGTAAGGTTGATAAGCCAGAAACATAACAATTGATTGTTTTTCATACAGCAATCGAAGTACTCAAATATATAAATTTAAAATTTATATATTTATTTATATATTCAATTGAATAAGCGTATCGTTAGAATCCCGTATTTATTTGATAAATGCATATTTTTATAAATTATTATTATTTTTTCACAACTCATGCCTTATAATTATAACGAACCCAACATATATTTTATTAGTTTCTTTAGAAGACATGATAAAAATAGAATTGTATTTGGTTATGTACATAGCAATTTGTGAAGTTTGTAGTGATTGTTAACTTTAAGTATTTATTTTAAATATTATAATTTATTAATATGATTTAGAAGTGATGAGACTCATTGAAATATGAAAATATAATTTGTATTAAAAATAATGATATATTGATTAAATATAAATAAAGTGACGAGTCCAATTTATCCCCAATTTATACCGTTAAAAATTAAGAATATAAGGTTAGAAAAAAAAATTGGTGAAAAAAAAAATGAAATAGGCTGATTTTAGGTTCTACATGGTATTAAATTGAAAAATGGGCTTTGAGAAGGGGAACAAGCGTCCCCTAAATCTTTGATTCTTTAATATCATCGTACTTTCGGACTGCCAAGATTATCTTTCAGGTGTCCCAACTTAGTGACTAATTCTTTTTCTTCCTCCCTGTCCTGAAAAGAAACATTTCATGCTGTTTTATGCAGGAAAACTGTTGATGATATGGATGGTTTTGATGTCTGATTTGATGATATTCTTTCCCGCAATGCTTTATTTGGTAGCTGTGTAGTACTCAGGGAAGCCCACTGGGGTAGTATCTCATGGGCATGTGTCTAGGCGTCAGAATCCTATCCTTGAGGTCTTAAAACTAGGTTTGGTGGTGTTGGGGACTTCTGCTGTAGTTTGGTGGCCATATCTTTATTCAACAGATGTGCCTTTGGAGGTAAATAACCATGTTTATGATTTCGTGGTTCTTTTTCCTATTCTTAAGTTTGCTAAATATTGTTCAAGTTCTTTCTATTGGTGCTTCTGCTGAACATAGAAGACTTATATATATCCCCTGAGATCAAGTGCTAATGATGAGTCTTGTGTTGAATACTCCATATGTCCCATATTAATAGGTCTATTTTGAGTTAACACCAAATTTTAGATGGGAATTGAAAAAACAAAAGTTATATGCTATTACCCTTAAAAATAGTGGTTGCAAGTTTGTAGTGTTATCTCATGATCGGAAAAGGAATTCCATGTTAGGATAGGAGCAATAAATTTGGGAAACAGGGAATAGCGTATATTAGGACTTAGGAGACATGTTTTGTTTTGGCATTTTTTAGGAACTAGCATGCAGGTGAAAAATATTTTGGTTTTAGGCATGTATGGCGGGCATTGTTAGCTTTAGCTGAGTGTCACTGTGTTACTTCAAAGGATCTTGTACATTTAGAACATATGTTATTTGACACAGAAATTATTATGCGATATCCAACAGGACTTGACTCGCACTATGGCTGATTGCTCTAACCATTTGGAAGGGGCACACAACTCTCCGTAAGTAAATTAAGTCCCAAGAATAAATTTACTGCAATTTCTTTCAAAGCAACAGGATATGCTATTTTACTTTCCATTTCACAGCATTACATATATTCTTTCTAAAAAATAGACCGCTCAATCTTTTTCTTTTTTTAATTTATGTGGAGCATCGTTGAATCCTCAATATCAGTTTGCAGATTCCATGCTTACTGTATCCACTAATTGTTGTCATTCTTTTTCCTGAATCCTACATGCTGTGTCCAGAATCTCTCGGTTAGTTTGATGTAGAGAAATTGAGTCATGTCCTGTGGCTTCTCTTGTTTAAATGGGTGTAGTATGGAAGAGTTTATAGTTACAATGATGTTGAAAACATGTGCAAAAGGGTGACAATTTGGACTTGAACTAACATAGGATACAAATGAAGACTCCCATCAGGATCCTTTGAGGGCGAGCCTGATGAAAGATTTTTAATGAGCTTCGCTTTTCAAGATTAAGAGACTGAGGCCAAGGATTATAACCGAAGTTGGGAATAATGTCAACTGCAGATTACCTTTCTGTCCATTGTAGGTTGCATCCATGATGGATGGAAGACATAATGTGGAACTCCTTTGTCTATGCGGTTTAAAATATATGAGGATGGGATATTGAGTCTGCTAAAAGAACTTTTTATGGTTACTGTATATTGTACTCATATCACAAGAATTTTGTATTACCAAGGACCAGTTGAGAAAAAAATTTGCAAATATTTGGTGACTATATTCAAATTGATGCTTGGAACATGTTCTTTCTCGATTAGCCCCCTTTGAGAGAGGTATATATGAGGATTATCTGGCAATTTTTTGGTGCACCAATCCAGTCGTTCTGATGTGGAAGATATTGTTCACCACACAATCACCAAAACTTCTGAGTCTTGCTGCAACTGCTTCCACATATCTGCCTTCAATGATTCAGCTTGTATGGTTACTAACCAAACGTGTTTGCTCTTGAGATTGCTGAACTGTTCTTTCTCATCCTACCTATTCTCCTTTCAAGGTGTGTGCAACAAGCATTTTGTGCTGAATCTGTTTATCTCTCCTGTTTTTTCGTATCTTTGTGACTTGATTCTGCATTGGGTGGTTAAATATTACAGCACACTGGAAATCTATCCTGCTGCTTCCACTTCTGCCAGCAAGCTTCTTGGCCTTGGAAGAACCTTTTGTTTTCCAGTGGTTGACATATCATGCTTTGCTCTCCATGTTGCCTCTCTTGCGGCGTGACAAATTAGTTCTTCCATATGCCACTTTATATTGCCCTTTCAGCCTTCTCTACTGAGTGCCTGGTGGAAGAAAGGATGCAAGAGAGACTGATTCCATATACTGCGTTTTGAAATTATGTGCACATTCCTGCTCTCTTTTTCTTCATATCATCTACATGACAATAATATCCCCTAAGAAATATTCTTTCCTCTTTGAAGCTGTAATTATGTTCTTCTGTTTCTCTCAGTTTGTATCGATTTCTATATATATAACTTCAAAAATAATTGCCACTATTGAAGACTTCCACTCAAGTGGATACCAAAAAGAAGAGCCTCTGATTGTTTTAGGGCCAGATATTTACTAGGTAACACGCATTTTTGCTCTTCATGGAAGTTGGACATGTTTGTACCCTTTAAGAGCTCACCAAAAGGTTGTTTTATTTCAGTGCTCAAAAGCCAGCGTTGGTAGCCAGGTCACATTTGGTACATTTTATTTATCAGTTGAATTATGTTAGCAAGCCAATCTTTTTCTTTCCCGGCTATATAAGAACTGCCTTGATGGTTGAAATTTTGGCACCATCTCAATTATGCTACATAAGTTCAACTGCTATAGTTTGATGTTATGTTATATATTATGTTTTGCTTCTATGCTTTTGTGATTTGGTCTCTCCCACTTGTTGGGGATGGGCAACATTGTGATTAATCTCCTACTGATTTGATTTACAAATCAACATCTTAAGCCTTATTATATATTGATCCCAAAAAGCCTATTTTCTTCTTTATTTTATATCCCTATTTTGTGGATTAGATTCCCTAAATTTTGTTTCATCTTTTTCAACATTTTCTTCTGTGTAATTCTTTACCCATGGCATACTAAAAATATGGTGAACGCATTTATTGAGTCATATTGTAGCCAAGGTAGGCGGCATGAGATGCTGTAAATCTAAATTAACTAGATGTGCGATGTGTATTAATTTTTTGGTGTTTCGTAAAGATGGTTGGTTGAGCATACATTAATTACATATACCTCATCCTTGAGGTTTGGCCGTATTGGTAATGGACTCCTAAGGTACTGATTCATTGAATGAAAGTTTCAGTAGTTACTTAGTGGGAGTAAATTCTTTTTTTACATGTTTTTGAAAGTGAAGATTTATTAATGACACATCTGCTCTGTGTTCCTAGTAGTTGGACAAAGGCCACATTGGTGGTGCAATGCAAGATAGACATCAAGATTTATACTGCAATTTGGAATCTCATTTGTTCTACATATTGATGAAGCTCCGATATTAGGGTGAAGGTGAGGGTTTACTTTCAGGTAAGGAGTTCCAAACCTATTCTTTAAGTTTCATGTAAGCTCTTTGAATTATGGTTCTTGCACACAGCTGGTTACTCATGTGCTTGCTAACTTTATCATTTACATTTTGGCCTTTCATGTATGTTGCTACAACTTGGCAATAAATTATAACTATCATGGCTGTGGGGAATCTAGTGTGATATAGGTGTTGGGATGTTTCACTGACGCGTATAAATTATAAATCAGTTTTTGGAGACAAGAATACGCATATTTCTCCCAGCACAAACTCGAGCTGCTGCTAATCAGACCTCCATCTCTCCAAGTCTCGGTGTGCATTAGACCTCAATGTTCTGTCCATAAATGCAGGCAATCCAATGTCAATCACAATCCGTCCGTTCTCAGAAAGTTATAGGAATTCTAATTCAGTTGTATCATCGAGTTGTTAAACATGCAACATGGAAGGAAAAAGTGAAGCTGAAATACTAGCCTTTATAACCAACTGAGAGCAATAATTGCAATTTGAAAAGGTTATATGACATGAAACTTGAAAAACACATGTTTGGAACTCCCTAACTTGGGAGGTAGATGATCGGAGGCCCATTGTTAGGTAGGAATTTTATGGCCTTAACCATGAAATGAAGTTGTTTACTGTTCCTTTGATATTACTCAATTCCATATTTCTGGTACTAGATGTTGGGATTAAAAATACCAGCACAATGTGTTGATTAAAGAAACAAAATTTTCGTACCTCATTCAACAATCTACTTCTTGGAGTTTTGGCTTACATTGCACCATTCTGTACCAAATTTTGTCCAAGTGTTAGAAACTGCATATCAATTTTGCTTGCCCTTTCTCACACACAGTCTTCTGGGAGTCTGTTCAATTTTGTTCCTGTTAATATTGCCATATCTTTATTGTTATGAGCCAGTTAGTAATGGCAGAAAAAGGTTGGTGTTCGCGCATTTCAACATCTTATCTTCTGTTTTGGCATCTTTAGTGATGTGCTTGAATTTAATGAATCCAATGCTTCCATCATTGTTTGATTATGTGTAATTATCTGAAAAATCATGATGGTGGATGGAAAAGGTGGTTAGTCTTGTTGAAAAGTGAAACTTGAGATGAACTACCTTCATAATGAAAGCTTATTTCTCATATGTTGTGTTGGGCATTTTCTGGGAATTTCTGGTGTATTGTTTGCTCCTGTCAATATTTCCTTGAAACCGAATCGACCAACATTATAAATAGGGGGTAGTTTTTTAGCAACTGCTGATCTAGGAGAGATCAATGTAATTTTCTGGGTATAAGGGTATTTTTACATTTAACCTCGGGGGAGTTTACCTAAATGTTTATGGGAACATGGGATTGAGTATGAATTATCGAGCAACATCGGCATCTAATTATGACATCCACTCGCTGATGACAACCTTTTTAAGCCAAGTCATAATAATTACTGCATTGCGTCGAAATCTCTATTTCCTAGTGCAGAAGATTTTCACCCTGTATTTATAGGAGTTCCTAATCTTTCTTTCCATTGTATTTGGCTAAATTGGAAGTGCATTGAAAGAGTTTGCTCAAACGCATAGTGTGTAACTATCATTTTAACAAGATGTTAGTAAATATTTGCTTATGGAACTTGCTAAAAAGGGTCCAACTAAACCTTACATTTGCAGCCTAAGCCAAGGTCTGGACTCAGCTCAGCTGGCAAGCTTCCCAGGCAGAGCTTCTTTACATGAGCAAAAAACCAAGTCCACGGAGAAAATCTATAACAGGTTCACATTCTATCAGTGCCTTTTCTTGAGTCGATGTTTCAAATAGTAAATGTTCCAAGTCATTGTGAAGTTATTATATTACTATGGAAAGAGAGATACTTTTGAGCCAATAACAATATACATAACTGGTCAAATGTGATGGCAAATTAGGCAACTGGTCCATTGTCATGGGAAATTTATTTCATTACCAGTCTCTTTGCTGTCGAGTTTAGTTTGGGGTCATTGTCCGCATTAATTTGGCCTTCAGATATCATTAACACCATAAATGTGTTGGTTATGGTTCAATTCAATCTGTTCACTTTTGCACTCCTATTGACCATTTTCTATTGGTAAAACTTAACTCGTCTCTAATCTCAATCTTCTTTCTCCAAGTCTGTTTTGATGTTTGGAACTTTTTATTTCCCAACTTTTGGCTAATTGGGAAAGATGATCTTTAAAGTCCACACACACACAAACAAAAGCACGCACATGTGTCTGTGTCTATATATCTGCACGCGCGCGCGCGCACACACACACACGTTGGTATGTCTGTGTGTAAATGTGCATATATATATATATATATATATTATGTCCAGTTTTTTTTTTTTTAATCTTTTCATGTTCAATTGTCAGAAAAATTGACGTGGTTGATTCCAAAACTGGCCTTGGGCACTAGTCATTGAATTGTTTGTTGGCTTTTTCCTGTCTTGTTCACATGACAAAATATAGTACTCCTGTTTCACCCTATTTCTCGAACGATTGAGCAAATGATTGAAAAATATTAATCAGTGCATTAAAGTTTCATATTTTGTTTGGGTTTCCAATAGGAAGTAAGCTTCGGCTCTTGAAAAAAATTGATTCTGAAAGAACAATAGATTTTAGTAAAATCAATTTAAAAAAAATTAAAATTTTCAAAATTACTGTTAAATACTATATATAGCTGTTCCAACGCAAAGGTTTATATTGTGTTTGGACAATTCATTAATTGTTCTAGGAGTAAAACGTGACAATTCGCAGAACTATGGTACATGAGATGCTAACTATTTAGGTTCTATTTAGTGTTTTCGGAACAGTTGGACCAATTGGTCTGACTGATTAGATTGTGGTGGGTTGGTTTGTTCGGTGTGATTAATTTTAAATAATTATTTTTTTGTCATTCAATAGGCCAAATTAGTTAATTTTTTTTTATAAGAAGCTTAAAGTTTTAAATATGATATTTTGTTATATCTATGTAATTATTTTAATTTTAGATTTTATTGGATATTTTTAAAATTGATTATTTATTTATTTTTTATTTTTAAAATATACTACATAATAATTAATTTATTATATTGTATTTTTATATAATATAAAAAATACAATTAATTTTCAATAAATAATTAGCAATACTGATTTGATTATTGTCTGATTATGAAAATAGATTATATTGAAGTGAGGTTATGAATTTTTGAATTATTATATAGGATAATATCAATATATAATTACACACATATCTATTTCAGTAGTATCCAAGTGAAGTGAGTAATATGAAATTTCATAATTCGATATTTTACTGAAAATTCCAACTGAAATAAAGTTAAGTAGACCACTTTACGACATTATCTTTTTATCTTTTGGGGTACCACTTTCAGCATTGTGAATCAGTTTATTATTATTCCTAAAAAGGCAGCTCAAGAAAGAAACCTTTACCTCTATGCGTTGCATTTGACATTTGACAAAATTGATAGCCAAACTGATCTTTGCTATTGGAATATGGACCATCTTACAAAAAGAGTTTAGCAGCTAACACCGCCCTCTAATTTCATTAAAAGTTAAAATCAACTACAGTGATCAAATTGTCCGAAGGACAAGAAAAAGGCTACATCATTATATCGAATCACTCACGTTAAGTGGTTGGAAGTTGAAGGGGTTGACACTCCTTCTACCTTGTAATAAATATAATCGCCACACTTGACCACTGTGGTCGTTGACCAATTTATACGAACCAAAGCCCATCACACTTGTCCCTCATCGTTTCATACTCTTAAAAAAAAATTATTAATAATATTTATCATGTAATTAGTTAGATTAATCGGCCATCTTAAACAGGGTAATCGACTTGCTCAAAAACCATTACCATTGACATGAAAACTATGTGGATAGAGGCGTATGAGTTGTACCAGAAAATTTTTACCGGTGTTTTTGCATCAAAAGATAAGATGATGTTACGTCGTTAGTGAGACTCATATTGTATAAATATGACAAGATTTTCATAATTTGGAATGCAACGCTGGATATAGACAAATATTTTTCCTAATATACTAAAGTAAATCAAAATAATTCACGAGAGTATTGATTACTCGTGAGAGTCGTAAGCAGTAGCTGTCTTGACCTAAACTCTACACTCTGTCAACTAGCATTTAACTTCATTAATTGGCCAGGGAAGTAGATCATACACTACCTCATAAATGAATAATAAGGCCCCTAAACTGCCCCTTTTGGCAGCTTGTGCCACACTACTACTTGGTTTGATTGCCCTTGTGATGATTCTCTTACACCTGTATAGGTGGTCACAAAGTGGAAGAGCTTGATGGATTCACCATCTAAATGGGAGTTCAAAATCTGCTTTTCTGTGACATTTGGAAGGGAAGAAAGCAACTTGTAATTGAAATTTGTTAAACCATTTCAAGAATGTAATCAACTAAAAGAGTAGAAAATGTCTTCACTTTCATTTCAAATTAGAGAAATTTACTTATATGGAATTTGCAAATCAAAGCCTCGGAAGAGAAACACTTGATAATTTGATCTCGATATTTTAAAATCTTACAATTATAAGATAATTTATTCATAAGCATATTGCACCTACGACTTCATTAGTCATTAATTTGAGTCTTTTTCGAGTCGCTAGAAAGGGAGTTGGAAAATCAACCAATATCGTTATTTAAAAAGAATAATAATAATATCAACATCTATTTGAAGTATATTTCGACCACTTTAATGTTGATTTTGCTACAAAATTATCCATTGTACTTAAATAATTATTGATTGATATCAATATTGATGCATTTCACATTGGGTAACCTAATATTCTTGTAATATCCATTTGTCAAGAGTTGAATTACAAGCCTTACGATTCTTTAGCTTAGAAAAACTACTCAAAAAATAACTTTTTAATTTGTGTGAAATTCTAGAGAACTATAGAATAGAGGAATTAGTATTTTTTATTTTGCAATTAAAGATGGAAGAAAACATGTCACATTACTTGGACCTATCAGCAGATGACAAATTGTGGTTGCTTGATAAGCATTTATTTGATCTTTTTGAACAATCTCGGCCCCACTTGAACTGGATTAATCGAGTGGGATTGCTTAAATTAAACAGCATAAGTAATCCTAGTAGCTTTATTAGATTAGAATAATAGAACATCTCACTAATTTACAACCACCACTATTAATTTGGTTCATTTGTTAGACTACTTTTAATCATTTTTCTAACCATAAAAAATATAGTCTTTATTTTATTTTATTTTTTAATTTTGAGGAGCTAATTGTTGGAGAAAATCCTTGACAATGTAGAATTAACATCACCATTCAATCTTCTATATATTTATGATTAATACTGTAATATTAACAAGACCCAATAATCAGAATAGACAGTTCGACGAATCTAAAAGTGAAAGGAACAATATTGTACTCCCTACATATGGGAACATGACATCGTTTTGAACATCTATAAATACATTCATTTATTTTATGATACGTTTTTATACCTTTGTATTTTGAATTCTCTTTGCACATTTCTCTACTCAAGTTATAATTTGACTCTCGAAAAGTTATTATTTAAGCGCTCTCAACACCTATTTTATCATGTTGCATGTGAGAACTTATCATTTAATCAGATATTTTAAAAAATATGACTATTAAATTTTCGTCTACAAAAAGACCACCACCACATCAACTTAAGAAATATAACTTAAATAATCACTTATTAGAGTAAATACAAAGAATTCATAGAGAATACTCATAATGAGTTGACAAGACTATATGGTTTATGATATTTTTAAAATGTATTTGGTAACATAGTGTCTTAGGGTTGGTGCAATGGGTACACGAACATAAAGAAGCTAAGATCTTGAAGTAATCAGATCATGTAGAGTAAGAAATTCGATGTAATTAAGCAAATGGCAGCTCTTAACCCTTTTCAGACACTAGCTTAATTTAAGTTATTGCCTAGACTTAAGTTGAATAAGAGAAGAATTTAAGATGGTGGTTGGCAGAACTAGCTTTTCAGAATCTAGATTGCTGGTTGGCTTACACTAAATTATGCTACTTGTTATTTCAATATAGCTATAGATTTTTCTAGATCACTATTATATAATATATGTTGGTTTTAGTGTGGCACATCAATAAGTTGAATTATTTATGTGGAACACTATAGTGGATATATCTAGCTATAATCTACGACTTAGACATTGTTTAGTTAAATTTATTTAAAAATTATTATAAAATATTTTGAGATTTATGAGATATTAGATTATATTTTAATAATAAATAATAATAATTTTATAATTATATAATTTATTATAAATATACGTTAGGAACTCTTTTTTTCCTTTTTCTTTTTTCTTTTTATCTGAAGAAACTTATAAGATCCCAATAACTTTTATTTAAGAGCTTATAAGTTCATTTCTTAAAAAATTTATCAAACACTTTATAATAACTTATAAACTCTAAAATATTATAATATATTTTAAAGGGTTTATGAACTCACATAAACACCTTTTTAATCTCATTTAAGATCATGTACAGTTGTGAGAAGGAAAAAACCCAAATTGTGAAGTATATTTTTTTAGGGATCCTCATAAATAATGTCTCATGTAATGAAATAATTTTTTTCCACCAAAATATTCTCTCACTTGAAATATAATTAATTATCAACTATTTTTTTAAAAAAAAAAGAAAGATAAAAGAATAAAAAGATTTGACTATTTGAATTCTCATTAAAAACTAGGTGCACGCTTAGAATGTTTGGGCCATTGAAATTGAGTATTTGCTATTTTCTTTATTTTTTTAGGGTAGATAACCCCTATACAAATGGTATGAAATATTCATTTCACACACGTCTGTTTGTTTTACCTTATTATAATTGTAGTTTTTATTGTGATGATGTGTAGCCTATATGTTAATGTTGGAACCAAATAAATTTATGCTACCTATTTAATACTAATTTAATGAGTTTATAAATTATTAAAAATATATATGTTGATATTATAAAATAAAATATTAATTATATATTATATATAATTCAACGTCTTATAATTTTATTTATATATCATTTAATTATTTTTAAGAAGCATACTAATTGATTTTCTAGTTTCCCTTCAGGTCTGAACCATATACAACGAAAATATAGCTCTTAAGAGCAAGACACTTATCAACAAAGCTCGTGTGTGTGTGTGTGTGTGTGTATATATATATATATTATTCGATTGAATATAATTTGATGTGACAAATAGGGTTAGGCCATGATCGAAGGCTAATAAAGGCCTTGACTTAAAAAGTGTAATTAAAGTATAAATTGTGGTTTCTTCCAAGTGATTAATGGTAATGAAAGTTTAAGGACACATGGCGCAAACTCATTTTATGGACAGCCATTGTGATTAGCACACTTAAGCCAACTCCTACGGCAAGAAACCTCATTCACTTCAATTTATTATAATTTTATTGCAAATTGAAAAAATAAAAATAAATACTTATAATATTAAAAATCCCTCTAATATTATATTCGAAAATTTCTTGATAATGGGTAGTTTAAATTTATTTACTCAGTTTTTAAGTTTGCATTTGACAAAGATACCATGGTAAATAAAAAATAATTGCCTAAATTTGGTATGGAATCCACAAAAATTAATAAAATTATTTAAACATTACTAATAAAATATGCGAGCCTAGAAAAAATTAATAGAAAAAATTAATAGACAATTAATAAAATTGTCTATTTTTACACTCCTTTCTTCAATTTTTTCTTTACATTAGATATAAGACAAAAATAAAATAAAATAGATTTGCATATATAATATTCATCTCCATCTATTTTGGTCCACGCATTCATGGCCATAAAACCTCAAGTTAAACATGTCCGAAGATGTCAGACAATTTAAGAGATATTGTACCACGTATACCGTGAAATACATGCTCGAATTTAAGAGATATTGTACCACATATACTGCGAAATACATGCTACATGGATTAATAAATGGGTGAAAATTCATCCTTTATTAAAATACATTTACATAAATATATATGTTTTTATATATGAATGATGGGTGATGCTACATATACTTTGCTCTATCCCATATATGTATGTATATATATATTGTTATTATTTATCACCATTATTTTAGCTAGTATCTTCTTTTTTTCCATAATTTATCACCTCATTTATGTTTACATAAAACTTTTAAGTTTCATATAAGTATCATTGTTCTCAAATATAATGGCAAATGTACACACACAAAAAGAGGAGTTCGTTGATTTTAACAAAGCTTGTTTAAGTGTTTTTGATAAAGAATAAGTGCTACGAAAGTTCCGAGTAATAAGAAACTGTTTGACTGCATTTATAAGTTTTTTAAAATATTTTAAAAAAATATTTGAGAGACGTCCTAAATTGTTTGGTAAATTTTTTAGGAAATGAACTTATAAGCTCCTAAAATAAGATTTTAAGATTTTATAAGTTTTTTTTTTCAAAAAGGCAAGGAGTTCCATAACTTTTTTAAATTTTAAAAAGATCATATTAATTTTAAGAATGTCAATAATAATATCGTATAAGCTTTATAATCTTATTTTATCTAAATATTTTAAAATTTTATTTTTAAAATAAGATCTAATATCTTATAAATTTTAAAAATATTTTAAAAAATATAACAATTTATAAAATAAAAAATAAAATTAACCAAATACATTCTAAGTCAATTTGGTGATCTGAATGTCTAAATTTTTAGGACAGAAATTAGGTAAACATCAAATTGTGCTTCTACAGCTGAGGTCAACTGCCAAACCAGCTACTGGACCTAATGTAAACAGTTGCAACATGCTAGGACATAAATTTGTGGAGGTTAATTAATTAGTTTAATGGATTAATAAATATCAACTTGCTTAATCCCCAATTAATGTTGGTTGGAATAATATAGTGAGAAAAAGGTTTTTAATTGTACTTTGGAGATAATGCAAAAAGGAAAGAAGAATGGGTTCCCAATTGTTGGCAAATTAATTATCTGTCCCTTTCATTTATGGGTTTTAGTTGGGTAATTATGTAGTCAATATGTTTCAACTTCTAACAAGGAATTATGAGCAATTGGTTGTGGAAATTAAACATATAGGGTTTCTTGTTCGTACACACAAACGTGGGCCACCTTATTTGACAAGCTTCTAATGCTTCTTAATTACAAAATAATTAAATTATTATTATTATTGATATATAACTTTGAATATTCATATTTAATTTGAATCGATATAAATTATGAAATATCAAAGTTTAAGTAAATGAAAGTTTTCGGTATGTTATATTTCAAACTTTAAAGATAGTATTTGAGAATTGTGAATTGATGATGTTACATCTTTAATTTAAGTAAAATAAATATTTTTGAAAAAAAATATTTATTATTTGTGAACTCAAACAACTTCTATTTTGAACTATTTTTAAAATTATTGTGATAGATTTTAAATTCATCTTAAAATGAGTCATTTCAAATCCTCTTCTCAAATTAAAATTCTTCCATCCAAATATAATATTAGGTTTCATTTGAATTGATGGATTTGAATCTAAAAATTTCAAATTCATAATAACAAATCCATTGAATTTGTTTAGATAATCTTATAATTCAATGAATTTCAAATTATTAACCTCCTATTTTAAATTATTTTTGGAATCATTGTGACGGATTTCAAATCAAATTCATTTTAAAATGAGTCATTTGAATTTCTCCCTCAAATCCAAATCCTTCCATCCAAATATAATCTTAAAGTATTTATAAGCATGTGATCTCAAAGTATTTGTAGAGCCCCTTCTTATTGAACAAATTTTAATCAACATCAGGAATATTTGCTTGCATCGAGTTTTACATAAAATGTGATAATCATGTCATTAATCACATTATGGATCTCACTATTTATGTGGTGTTATTTTTAATATTTAGTGTGAAAGCCCCTCAATTTATGTAAGAATTCTCACTATAAAAAAATAAATAAATATCAATAACAAGAACTCAAGTGACAATATTAAAGATATCACTATGTTTTAAGTGGTAAGAATTTTTGTATCACAATAATAATTTTCATAATTTTAAATTGATAAAAATTGTGTAAAAGTTATTACATTTGATATTAGTGATAAAAAAAATTATGTCTAAAATTTATCACTATAGATATTTAGTGATATATATATATAATGTCACCTGTTCAATAACATCAAATATAGTTGTTTCATATTTGTATTGTTACTATTCATGTATCACTTATTATTCTTAGATATAATTTTTGCCACAATTAAATTTTTAAAAATTATATTATGGTAAAAAAAAAATTATTATAACTTAATACATATTTTTAATAACAACTTTAACATTATTACTTAATATTATCTGTTCTTGCAGTATCTTTATGTAGTCCCAAATACAATTTAGAAAGATGGACATATATATTCAGACCAATTAAAAAAGGCCACAAATTACAACATGCACCCCAACTATATGCTTTGTCATAATAAATTCATTATTTCTTATTACTTAAGGAAACAATAAAGCAAAATCACCATGGGTATATATTTATCAAGCAAGCAATTGTAAGAACATTCAATAATTTCCAATTATATATCAAGTAAGCAATTAAATCATATTAATAATGTTCATTCTCCTTAAATTTCTTTTTTTAAAAAAAAAAATTATACAAATGTTTCATTAGATAAAATAGACTGTGAAGTAAAGTACTTTGAATACTTTCTATATGTTCAATTTATTCATTGAACATGCTAATTAGCTCATTATAGATTTGTAAATTTTAAAATAAATCTAGTTTTAAAAATGATGCCTCATAAATGAATTCAACTTCTAGAGTTCTGATTTTATATGATTTGGACCTTTCCAACCATATAATTAACAATTTCATACGATTCCACACTATTATGCTTTCTTTATTTGTTTTTGTTTTGGAGTTCTTCGCAAGTACATTGAGAAATATTCATTTTTTTTAGTAATATTTCATAATTAAAATTAGAGTTAAAAATTCAATGTTCATATGTAAAAAAATTTATGACCCCCACTATGTTAAAATATGACTTCACGAATATATTATTAATTAAACGGATAACCGAAAAATAGTATCCTTCAAATTATGTAAGGCAACTTTGTTTTAATAAATATATATAACAATGTTTTTTGAAAAATATGGGCATTATTTTTCAATTAATATAAAATGAAAAAAAAAGTGAAAAAATTGAGTGCATATATAGGAGGAATATGTAAGTGCAAATATCACTAGTCATTCAAAACTTGTTGATGATGGGACCATGGCTTTATACAAAAGTATTTATTAGTCTCACTCTCAACTCTCAACTCAACGGACAACTATCCCAACCATCAAACACCACAAGTTTATTTACAAATCCACACTCTCTTAGGCATAAATTTATGTAAAAATTTCCCAAATTTTCAAAGTAACTTAAATTTAGAACATTTTGGTAAGATGTTAAAATCTTAAATACGTTTTATATGAACTGTCTGCTGAATCTTTCATTAGTATAACGATTTATTCTTGATTTTTTTTCGGATTTTAGTAAGAATAAAATATATAGTTGAATATAAGTTATACGGATTTCTTTTCTTACCTTTTCCTGTTACATAATTAACTTATAAGATATATCTATTCATTTGATCTTATGATTTTTTTTTTTATTATTTTCTCATGTAAATGTAATATATACATAAAATAAATATTTTTAACTGAAATAGTTCTGAATTAACCAAGAAATTATAACATTTTTTGTCATTTTTTTTAAAACTATCCCAAATAACACTAGAATCTTAACTATTTAAATCCAAAGCTAGACTTTTTTTTTTTTACTTACTGTGCTGAGTTAAATTTAATGTTTCCTACTTCAATTTGTTGAAAAAGATTGTCATTAACCACGGTTGCCAATTTTTATGGAAATTATCTCCAATATTACCAATCTTTATGTTACCGCGCGATTTTATTAATGTTTGTCTTTTTATATAACCCGAATTAAACATAATCCCAACAAATTTATTATTATGAGAAAAAAAGAAAAAGAAAATAAAATTAGTTTGATTAATTTGCATGTATAGAGGAGGGTAGCATCCAACATAAAACTCCAGCGCACAGAGCGTTGTGTGTAATGAAGTTTTTCATTAAATCCCCTTACCTGCCTGCATTCATTGCTCACTGAGATCACATTTTCATCTTTTTAAATCCCCTCCTCCTCCTCCACCTCCCTCCTCCCTCATACTCCTTACTCCTCCTCCTCCACCGCCACCACCGCCACCGTCACCACCCCTTCTTTCTCTCTCCAAAGAAAAAAACCAAGAAAGAAAAAATAAAGATGCCACAAGTACTGCCCAGCTTCTCCAGCTCTGTGAAGCTCAAGTACGTGAAGCTGGGCTACCAATACCTTGTCAACCACATTCTTACCTTCTTGCTCATCCCAATCATGCTCGCAATCGCCGTAGAAATCCTCCGTTTAGGCCCCGAGGAAATGTTTAGCATCTGGAATTCACTCCACTTCGACCTCGTCCAGGTGCTGTGCTCCTCCTTCCTCATCATATTCATCGCCACCGTCTACGTCATGTCGAAGCCCCGATCGATTTACCTCGTGGACTACGCCTGTTACAAGCCCCCTGTCACTTGCAGGGTCCCTTTCTCCACTTTCATGGAGCATTCCAGGCTGATTCTCAAAGACAATCCCAAGAGTGTGGACTTCCAAATGCGCATTCTTGAAAGGTCAGGCCTCGGGGAAGAAACCTGTCTGCCTCCTGCAATCCACTACATCCCTCCGACGCCGACTATGGAGGCCGCCAGGGGTGAAGCTGAGGTTGTGATTTTCTCCTCTATCGACTCCCTGATGCAGAAGACTGGCATCAAGCCGAAAGACATTGATATTCTTATAGTGAATTGCAGCCTGTTCTCTCCTACTCCATCCCTGTCTGCCATGATCGTGAACAAGTACAAGTTGAGGAGTAATATCAAGAGCTACAACCTTTCAGGCATGGGGTGCAGTGCTGGATTGATTTCCATCGATTTGGCCAGGGATTTACTCCAGGTTCATCCCAATTCTTATGCGCTTGTTATTAGCACCGAAATTATTACGCCGAATTACTACAAGGGGTCGGAGAGAGCCATGCTCCTCCCCAACTGCCTCTTCCGCATGGGTGGAGCCGCCATCCTCCTCTCCAACAAGCGGCGGGACAGCAGCCGCGCCAAGTATAAATTAGTCCACGTTGTTCGTACCCACAAAGGGGCTGATGACAAGGCATACAAGTGCGTCTACGAGCAGGAAGATCCACAAGGAAAAGTGGGCATAAACCTGTCGAAAGACCTGATGGTGATAGCTGGGGAAGCCCTGAAATCCAACATCACAACAATCGGGCCATTAGTCCTTCCGGCATCAGAGCAACTCCTGTTTCTTTTCACCCTAATTGGCAGGAAAATCTTCAATCCCAAGTGGAAGCCTTATATTCCCGACTTCAAACAAGCCTTTGAGCACTTCTGTATCCACGCCGGTGGGCGGGCCGTGATAGATGAGCTCCAGAAGAACCTCCAGCTCTCGGCGGAGCACGTGGAGGCCTCCCGGATGACGCTCCACCGCTTCGGCAACACGTCTTCTTCTTCACTGTGGTATGAAATGGGGTACATTGAGGCTAAAGGGAGGATGAAGAAGGGAGACAGAGTTTGGCAGATTGCTTTCGGGAGTGGATTCAAGTGTAACAGCGCCGTCTGGAAGTGCAACAGAACAATAAAGACGCCAACCGATGGGCCATGGCAAGACTGCATTGATAGGTATCCGGTGCACATCCCAGAAATAGTGAAGCTCTGATTCAAAATACTTAGAGCGATATATGAATGTATCGATAAATTCAACAGTTCACTCGTGTCTTCAATTGCTCATGTTTTCTGGTAATTTAGCTCTAGTTTTTCCACTTTTTGGGGGTTTTCTTTCTTTTCCTTGGAAATGTGTCTGCAAAAACTCTGCATGCATTTACTCCTAGGTTGCATGAGGTTATTTACTGCTGTCAGATAAATCTGTAAGTTTATTTTTAAAATTTTACTCTGGACAACATTGAGATACCATCATCATAAGTCAATATCTTGTATCATTTGAGGATATGCCCTTACAAATCAATGAAAGATACAAAATTTACTGTTCTTGAAAAAGGCAGTGGTAGTAGTCAAATCTTGTACTTGCCATTTATTCTTGTGGTATAAGGATTCATATTTCTTAGTACACTGTAATGACACCGTCCAATAAATGTTTCAGCGTTTACAATGTTCTCAAATCTCTCTCAGCGCAGCTGTGGGTAGATTGCAGTATTTATTATGAGCGACATTGACAATGGATCATGAACTATTTGTTCACACCCAAAAAAAAAAAAAAAAAGGAGAGAGAGAGAGAGAGATATTGATCAAAGGTATTTCTACCAGATTGAGACAACTGATGAAGCATCCAACAACCACACATGAAGTTTATGGATTGTGTTGCTGTCACAGTTGCTACAAAGAATTGTGGTTTTGCTTGCTCTTACTGAGTCTTGTTGGGCAACCATACTAAATGATATCACCAACCTGGTTAGCGCAAAATTAGCAATAAGATGGAGGGCTCTTAATTATGTGAAGGAAAAAGGGACCATGTAATAATAGTACAAGGGTGGCAACCGCCGCCGTTATTGGCGTTGGCGCGGTGGTTGGTGCCTACATGTGGTGAGTTTGCAGGTTTGGTTGGAATGTTGGATTAATGTGGACTTGGCTTAGCTTTTGCTCATCAATAAATACTCTTCAAATATAAATATTTAATTTTGTACGTGATTAGATTTCGTGTGGGTATTGATGAGACGTGAACAAGTTAAGGTTACAACTTACAAGTACTTAGTAGTTGAACTTCTCTTAAGTAGATATTTCATGCATTAACATCTTATATTTGTTGGGATTTCTTTGACGGCCAATATTGACATATTGTATATTGTGTGTTATCTAATTAATTGATTAATGAAAGTAATCAATTAATTTGTAGGGCCTAGGATGATATTGGTATGCATACTTACAAAATTCTCAGTATTTTTTTTAAAATAATTCAAATAAAACATGATATTTTTATAAAACATTCGAATTTCTTATATATTTCTAATAATTAATAATATGGCAAAATCTTCCAATATTTTCATTAAGATAGTGATTTACTTATGAATTTATTTCTATTTTAATAAGATCATATTATATTAAGTAGTTTTTTCTGTTTTCTCAATACACATGTATAAGTTTGCTAGATAACATTTTCTACTGACAATTTTCACACATAAATGCATTATTTTTATCAAATAATTAAAAAAAATTATATTGATATATTCTCGAATTAACCGTGAATTCTAATGACAAATTTTGTTACGTAGACAAAAAAATTTTAATTTTTTTTTAAATTATCCCAAATATTACATGAATTACGAATTTTAAGAGCTAATTGATAAATAATTCTTGAATCCCAAATTATTACTATGTTGGTATGGACCTCAATATGTAGAGCACATAATATTTTATTTTACTTATTATAATGAGTGAAATAAAATACAATACAATATTTATGTTGAAGTATCGAATTAAAACATATATACTTCAGTTTTTCATGTTCCATCAATGTGAAAATTATACAGCAGAATTTGTTTAGACTGGCATATTTCTATATTTCAAACATTTAGTCTTGCTTCTGATTAATATTCGGTCATATATGAATGATTTAACATGATGATTTGTTGGTAATTCAGTTTTCCACCGTAAAGTTCATAAACGTATTCATAAATTCAATTCCAACATTGATAATATTTTTCATACTTATTGGTTATTTCCTCATTCTTACATTTTTATAGAGTGCAATTGGTATATATGGTTGTATAGTAATTAATTTATCAAATAAATTTGAACACTATAAAATCTAATTTGGAATACTAAATGCGCCTTCCTGAATCATTGGATTAGATATGCATAGCTGGAGATTTTATTACAGTACTGCATGGTTCCTAAAATGGTATACAACCCTAGAGCTCAAACTATATCATCTCCCTCCACCGAAAGCTGATTAAGAAAAGTCTCTTCATTCTTGATAATCTCTATAACTAATTCTTCAGATGAGAATAATTTTTTTATCAATAAAACTAATCATCAATAAATGTATTTTCGGATTAAGAAAATATTAAGCTTTATTTTGGTTAGTTTTCAAGTGTGTTATTTAAACGAAACCTTAAAGTCTCTTTGATTAGGATATGAATATCTTAATTTGTCTAATAATTTGGTGTAGTCAAAGTAGGTTGGTCGTTCTTGAACCTCGTCGAATGTATTAAAGATTTCAACTCACGATTTTTTTCTTATCAAAAAGTGAGTAATAAATTGGAATCATATTTGCGACACGAACAAACAGTTAGTCGTTTTCGGGATTAGCCTATGGATACACATCTAATGTTCAAGTCAATACAGAGCTTGAGGAAAAGAGAAATGCTTTATTATTAAATAGTGTATCTTAAAATTGTGAAGAAGGAGAGTATTCATTCTAAAAGAGTTCGGAGGTAAAATTCTATGTATTATGGTATATAAATCATTTGAACTTCATAAATTTGTAAGTTTGAGCCTTATAGTCTCCACGGGTTTAGTCTAAATATTATAATCTATTATTTTTATTAACTCATTTGACTTTGTCCGTTGGGTCTGTTCTGGTCTCTGATCATAATTAATATATTAAATATACTTGCTTGCCAGAGTTTCTAAAAGGGAACATGCTCCTTTATTAAATACTTTTATGCATTTTTTTAATTAATACAAAATCAAAAATGAAGAATTGATTTATATGCAGAGGAATGAATCGGGTTAATTTTGAAATTTTTAAAACTATGAAAACAATTTCTACAAAAATTTCTTCTCAAGAAAATGAATATAGTGTTTATTAATACAAATTGTGTCACTCCATTTCTTTACTCAATTTTGTGTATTCGAAGGGTTTCTCCCTTATTTGGGTTATTCACAAAGAATTTAATTGGGATTTAAATGTTCTTTTCTCTGTAAAAGAAATTTGTCCAGTTAATTTGTTTTTATACTTGAGGTAGTTGGGCTTACTGATACCAATTTTATCGGCTTCATTCTACGGCCCATTTAGAGAGGGAAAAAAAACCCCATTAAGGAGAAGATCCCTATTTATGTTCCGGATATAAAAAAAATAAAAAAATAGTTGTTTTTCTTTTTGGTGGGTAAGTTTTGATATAATTGGGCCTTGCTCCAAATGGGCTCACCCATTCCATATGTTTCTTGGGCATCTGCCAACTGATTGGCAGAGTTAAACCAACCCCTCCATATATCACTATTTGGGCCTTGTTTTGGGTAGCTCACAGAACCACCCCAAATATTCATAATAGTTGTTTGGAAACTCATTCTAAATATATAAATTCATTTGTGAAAATGATATGTATTTAATAGTTATTTTTGAATGAATTTTTAGAATATGAAGGTATTTAGCTAAATTTATTTAAAAAATTTATAAGTTTTAGAAGATATTTTTGGAGATTATAAGATATTAGATCTTATTTTAAATATAATTTGTTGAAGTATTATGATAAAATAAGATTATGAAACTTTTAAAATAGAGTTAATCTCATTTCACCTCTCTCTACTTTCATTGAATATTACTTTACCCCTTATATTATCAATTATATCAGTTTACCTCTCTGTACTCGCAATTAGTATTATTTACTCTTTTGTATTCTTATTGTATGATTTTACTCAATTGTACTCTTAAAAAATAATATAATTGTTCTCACCTATTATTTTAGTAAAATTAATTTTAAAAAAATAAAATTACTAGACTTATAAATATATTTTAATAATTTTTTTTTAATTTTATTAGTTAACACTTAACATTAAATTCGTTTGAAAACTTTATTGTACTTCAAATATAATGACTACTTTCATAAATATTTTTTTATAAACTACTATATATTAGGACATTTTGTTAGCTAATATATTTATTTATAAGTTTCTGATTCGCTGTAAATCTAAAAAAATATGTAATATATTTTAAATAATATTTTATTAAATTTATTAAATATTAATTATAGATTTATCATTATTAACAGAATCATCATAGTTTAATAGAAATTATATTAAATTTTCAAAGAAAAAACATAGTCACTTTATTTTCAAATAAATTTATAAATAGTTAATAGAAATTATGTTAAATTTAAGAAAAATTTTATTCTAGTGTTTAACAAAAACAAATCACAAAAATGACTATTATTTAATTTAATATAGTTGTTATTGAATTATGATTATTCAATTAATAAATGAAGAATTACTGCTAATATTTCACATATTTAATAAAATATTGTTTAGAAATATATTACATATCTGTGGACTTGTGATGCATAAGAAATTTTAAAGTATAAATGTATTAGCTAACAAAAAAATATTTTACTATATAGTAATTTAATAGAAACTATGTTAAATTAAATAAATAGCCACTAAATTTTAAGTATAATAAAGTTTCAAATAAATTTAATGTTAAGTGTTCAATATCAAAATTGAAAAAATTATTAGAATATAAATACAAATTTATTAATTTAAAATATTTTTAAAGCAATTTTTTCAAAATATAATAATAAGGATAATTAGGTCATTTTTAAAAGTATAAAGATAAAGTAACACAATAAGAGTACAAGAAATAAAGTGATATAATTGATAGTATAAGAAAATAAAGTGACACTCAATAAAATTAGGGGGCAAATTGAGATTAACCTTTTAAAATCTTAATAATGAAAATTTTGTGATTAAAACTATTAAAATTAAATAAGTTGTTAAAATAAAATCTTATTTTAAAAATAAATTAGAATCTCTTTACTTTTTTAAAACAGTTTATAAGATACTAACATTTTATTTTAAGAATTTAAAAATTCTTTCTCTAACACTTTTATTAAACACTTTTAATGATCTTATAATCTTTCTAACATCTTTTAACAATATGGCATTAGAAGAACATTAGAAATACATTTCTATCAAATCCTTAACAATAATTATAAATATTTTTTTTTTAAAAAAATTATATTAAAATGCTTCCAGACATACAAAAAAACAATTATTTATTAATTTTTTTAATTACAAAATATATTATTTTGTGACACGTGTCACTACATTAGTGTGAAAAGTATTGCTTATTCTAAGAACAGTAGAGTATTGACATTCTCTGCATCATGTCGTTAAATCAACATTCCAAGCTACATGGTTGCTTGATTAAGGATTGAATTTTAATAACAACTACATAGTTCCTTTTTCTTTAAATGCAACTGATATTGTGTCTATTATTAATTCATTTCATTTTGGTTGGTCTGTCATTTGGAAATTCAGCCTTGTAAGGTTTTACATCTAAGTAGGGTTTTTCATTTTCATTTTGTTGAGATGAGTTTTCAATGTGAAAAATAAAAATGTTTTTGGTTATATGAATTGTGATTAAAAAGTTTATAGGTGTGGAACTAGAATATGTTTGGTTTGATATGATTTTCTTCTATGAAAGGAATATTTATTCGGATGATATGTACTTGGGTCTCACTGAAATAATGTTATTCGGAAATAGTAATATATTAATTAGATGAAATTGATAGTAATGGATTCACTTTAAATAATTAATTTAGATACGATAATTCATTGAGATAATTTGTTGGTGGTGGATTCTATTGTCCGTTCAGATTCTTTATTCGAAATAATATTTTATCTTTTATTCTAATATCAGTAATGCACGTCAAGTGTACATTAATTATTTTATTTTTTTATACATGGTGTGTATTAATAATATTGGAATATATAATCAAACACCATTTGAAATAAAAGGGTCCAATTTGACAATTGTCAGTGATAAGTACTTTTTGAATGTTTAGTTTAGATATAATAAATTATTATGATCAATTGTATGTAGTAGGTCCTATTTCAATAATGCGGTTTGAAAATAATTATGTATTATGTATACATATGTGGTAGTTGTGAGTTCGTTGTTGTAATATAGAATTGAGAAATATTTATAATGTGAAAATAAGAATATAAAATGATATATTTCTAATGAAATTGAAGAAACAAATGTAAAATGTGGGGGAAAAATCCATTGCAAGGCCCCATCTTCTCATATGCACATAGAGTTGGCTTTACCAAAAGTAAAGCTTGCTCAATGGAACAGACTAGATATTTGAATGGAAACAATACTACTACCCTTCATGCTTTTTTCATTAAATTCTTGAAAGAAATTGTCCCTATCTACTTCTGTACTCATACAATTTGCACTATAAATATGAATTCCCCCCTACTCAGTCCTTCAGTTCCATAATTTTCTTCTTACATACACACTGATACACATCAGTGTGTGTTTTTTTGTCTCCTGTGTGTCTGAGTGAGTACTGACAATAAATCATCCACCATGTACTTGCTGGTGTTTATGACCATATTGGTTTTAAGCCTGTATGTTTTCTTCAAAGATGCATATGAAACTATATCATATTACTGGCTAACCCCAAGACGCATCAAGAAAATAATGGAAGAACAAGGAGTGCGTGGCCCCAAACCTCAGTTTCTAGTTGGCAACATCTTGGACATGGCCTCCCTTGTGGTTAAATCCACCTCAAAAGACATGGACTCCCTCCACCATGACATCGTCGGCCGCCTCCTCCCGCATTTCGTCTCCTGGTCCAAGACATATGGTAACCCCTTGATTAGTAGTATTACTGAAAATCACATTAGGAAGGACATTATTTATACGCAAAAGAGAAAACGTTCGGCTTGATCATAAATATATTCAGTCATATGTAAGCTTATGATCTTGAGTCCTGACGCGATATTTTTTTGTCGTATGGTGGTGTTTTTATAAAGGAAAAAGGTTCATATATTGGAATGGGGTTGAGCCTAGGATGTGCTTGGCAGAAACAGAACTGATCATGGAACTTCTGTCAAAGTACAGCACCGTTTCGGGGAAATCATGGTTACAACAACAGGGCTTCAGTCATTTCATCGGACGTGGTCTATTGATGGCAAATGGCGACGATTGGTACCACCAGCGACAAAACTTGGCACCTGCATTCATGGGAGACAAGCTTAAGGTGTATACATATGTGCCTCAAATCACAAAGAAAATGTTGGATTTTTACTTTTTTCTATATTTTAATAAGGGGGTGGATTAATTTAGTGAAATTTTAATTTTGTGCAGAGCTATGCAGGGTACATGGTGGAATGCACTAAACAGATGCTGCAATCACTGGAAAATGCTGTGGAAATGGACCAAACAGAGGTTGAGATAGGAGAACAAATGACTCGTCTCACAGCTGATATCATTTCCAGGACTGAATTTGGCAGCGACTACGAAAAGGGCAAGCAAATATTCCATCTGCTAACGGATTTGCAGCATCTTTGTGGCCGAGCAAGCCAGCATTTGTGCTTCCCCGGCAGCGGGTTGGTCACATATTATTACTATTCTCTTCTTTTTTCCCCCATCAACATCGATATTTTGATATTTTCTGTGAAAGAAAAAAGCTATCTTTTGTGGTGAAAGATTTTAGATTTCTTCTTTTCCTTTGGCAGATTCCATGTTTTGCTTTTATTCTAATTCAAACTACTTTCACTTTTCTTACCTGTCAGGCCAATTTAAATTCCCCAAGTCAACAAAAACAAACAAAAAAGGGTTTTGAAAAAGTAAATGGTTCTTGGGATTGGCATGTGACTCAATTTCCAAGCCATTCCATCAGTGCAAACCAGCATAAGATAACCACATACTAGTAACTAATCAAGGTAGTCAAAAATTGATTAAGTAGTACATAAATGTGTCCACTCACAGGTTTTTCCCTAGCAAGTACAACAGAGAAATAAAATCACTGAAAATGGAGGTGGAAAAGCTGATGATGGAGATCATACAGAGCCGAAAGGAAACTGTGGAGATAGGTGGAAGAAGTTCATATGGGAATGATTTACTGGGGATGCTACTAAATGAAATGCAAAAGAAGAGAGATGGCAATGGATTTAGCTTGGATTTACAAGTAATAATGGATGAGTGCAAAACTTTCTTTTTTGCTGGGCATGAGACCACATCATTGCTACTCACTTGGACAGTAATGCTGCTTGCTAGCAACCAGTCTTGGCAAGAAAAATTGCGGGCGGAGGTGAAGCAGGTTTGCAATGGTGGTGCACCATCAATTGATCACCTGTCAAAGCTCACTTTGGTAAGAAAAGCACACATCTTTCTTTCTTTTTTTTCACTGTTTGTTTATTTATTTATTTTTAAATCTTTTTTATCAAAAAATATACTTCATCTGTTTCAAATTTATTGCTCTCAGGCCAACAGACAACAACTAGATTTCATGCTTGCCTGGTTATCTTTGCTTCTACTGAATTATTAATATGCATATTGTCATCCAACTTCTGAGTCAACTTTTATTAGAAAACAGAGAAAATATTAATAACAACATTTCTCTAGTACTTGGGTTTTGGCTTATGCAGGAATACAGTAATTTTTGGTAGTTCATTTAAAATTTTACACGAGCTAATCATGCACCATATAAAAGTGTGTTGAGTTTATTTAACGTGTTTGGAACCTATAAGTCCCGAAAAACTCCTCCTCCTCCTCCTCCTTCGCCTCCTCCTCCTCCTCCTCCTCATCATCATCATCATTCGGATAACCAGTTTTTCTCAGGACTTGTTGGCCCTCAATACCTATAATATATAACTGATATTACACACACACACACACACACACACACATATATTTAAGTAACTGATATTACATTTGATTCTTAAACTTACAAAGTAAACAACAATGAAAATGAGCTGATCAAAACTATTGTATCCTCTTGCAGCTAAACATGGTGATCAACGAATCACTCAGGCTGTATCCACCAGCATCACTTCTTCCTCGAATGGCATTTGAAGACATCAAGCTAGGTGACAATCTCCACATCCCAAAGGGCCTTTCAATATGGGTTCCTGTGCTTGCAATTCATCACAGTGAAGAACTATGGGGTGAAGATGTGAATAAGTTCAATCCAGATCGATTTGCATCAAAATCTTTAGTCCTCGGCCGCCAAATCATCCCATTTGCTGCTGGTCCAAGGAATTGTGTAGGCCAAGACTTTGCCCTCATGGTAGCCAAGATCATATTATCCATGTTCATATCAAAGTTCAGTTTCACCATCTCAGAAAATTATCGTCACGCCCCGGTTATCGTCCTTACAATGAAACCTAAGTATGGAGTTCAAATCCTTTTGACACCCTTGAATCCATGAAAATTTTTGGGTTGGGATCAAATTTGGTTTGTTCTGTCATTGAGATAGTGAGGTTGACTTTCAAGAACAATTTTGATTTGTTTTCTATGTATTGGCATATTAATTATATTGGGTGTTTTCTGTCACGTCAATAAAAATCTTGTTATCACTATTGATGTTCATGTTATATCATTTTGTTTGGTATCAGCAATAATTTTTTAGAAGTGATATTTATTTGTGTTTTGGGAGGGGAATAAAAGGAATGAAAAAAAAAAAGAGAGAAGATAAAGATAAAAGAAATAGGAAAGAAAGAAAAGGTTAAAAAAAAAAAGAAGGAAAAATGGCTAGCAATGATGGAATCCATTTGGAGAAAGAAAGAGTCAAGAAATGAAAATCATGGAAACCAATCATAACAGTGGGTATATTTATTTAGTGGAGCAGGTACACAGCGTGTTAGAAAATCCGTCCTGTATTCAAAATAATTGGACCCATTTCCAAATCCATACCCATTTAGTTTCAAAAAATAAAAATAAAATATCCAGGGTCGGATTAAATTCGAACTCCTTGCCAATCCTACTCTTAGACTCTTAGTCCATCTAATAGAAGGGGATTATGGTTGAAACTATCAACTTCCATACAATCTAATGGCATAAAATAAGTTAAACCACATAACTATATAAAGTTTTGATAAGTTAAAAAGGTTTTCTCCTTTAGCTTTAATAACTATAATTATACATTCTTCTTTCCTTTTCCCCAAATTAATTAGAACTAAGTTCTTGGCATTCAAATTGTGGGATAGACAACTAGGCTCTAGGCATGCCCAGTACCATTGGAAAAACTAATGATATGTTTGGTGTTATTTTCAACATTTTGAGGAATATATTTTAAATAGTAGAATTGGAGAACGTGTGATATTAAAAATATATTATATTTTATTAAAAAAATACTTTGAATATATTTTTAAATATAGATGACTTGTTAATATTATTTTGTTGTGATTAATAAGAGATACTTTCAAATGTAAATGTCTTGTCAATATTATTTTATTATAGTTAGTGGGGGTATAATACGATATAAAATTTATTTATATACTATAATAAATAACTAGTAATTTAGAATAATAAAATTACTATTATCTCAAAATACAAGTGACAAATACATTCTCGTCTTGGAAGAGGTAAAACCAGCCGGGGAAAAATTGAAACCAAACATTATGTAATACTCTTACTTAAAGCATTAATTATGCTAAAATAGGCCTCTAAAAGTCACTTCAAACTATTTACAACACAAGTGTGTAATATTTTTTAGTACACACAAATAAGGGACATGCAAACAAAATAATTGTGATATAAAGAAAGAAAAAACTGTGATATTGAAACACAATGCAGAAATTATAAATCACACTTGTGAAATAACTTTACATATTAGTATTCTACAAAGCGCTACTGAAATAGCTTTGCAATAGTAATATTTTTAGCTGATGATCCATAATTCAATAATCATTTCTTACACCCAATGAGGTTAGGTGTTGAGGCAAGTGTTTGTGTGTGTGTGTGTGTGTTCTAATGGCAATTATTGCGGGGAATTTTAAATGTACAATTGCGTATTAGATGATGATCACAATTAAATACAATTTGTGTTTTAAAAAAACCGTATGTCTATATGTGATTTAATTATATTGAAATTCAAATATATTCAGTCACACTTAGTTGTGCAGTGTGCTTGCGATTTCCCAAGATTATGATTATGGCACTTTTGGTTAAGTAATTATCACTCTCATACAAATAAGAGAAACTACCGAAAGATAATAATGATTAGACGTTCGCCCAGAGACTATATTATAAAATTAAAATTTTTGGCTTCATTCCTTAATTCGCCTTTTGAAAACTTCATGCACAAGCACAAGTTAGTGACCAAAAGTAGAAGAATCATAATCCTCCGAACATCTCGTTTTTACGGTTACATGCATTTTGAAGTAATACAATATTTTATAGAAGAGATGAAACAGGAAAAGATTTATATATTATTATTTAAATTATGTCCACATAATAGTAAATAAATACTATGATTGCCATATAATTATTTAAATGAGGTAGTATTGGACGTTAACTCTCAATCCAGATGGTGTTTTGAGTCCTAATGGAATTAAATTACAATACTCCATGCAAAAAGAGAGGACAGAGATCGTGGGAGGTACGCGGTTTTGAAAAGAGAGGTGACAAAGCAAGTTTGTCATGATATTTTAAACATGGATCACCACCAAATTTCCACACAAAAGGCAGCCAAGAAATCTACACCAGCTGACCTTTATGATGTCATTATAGGCACATCAAATGAGAATAGTAACCAAATGAACATCATAAGATTTTCCTAGAGAATGAGATTGAAGAAACATAGACCTATCCCTATTGCGTGGAGTACTTAACACATCAATTAGCGAATAATCAAGCATTGTGCTTTCTTTTTTTTTTTTTTTTTTTTTTTTTTTTTCTGTTCCACGAGAACAGAACGATATCAACAGAAAAGCTCGCAACTAGCTCTAGGGCACATGAGAATTGTTACTCATCCATACATGTTCAATCCAAAGCAAAATCATATGGCTCCAAGGTCAGTAGACCTCAAGTTCAAATCACCCCTGATCTCCAGCCTGCCAAGATCAAAGGCGTTGCCGGAAGGAGCATGCATGGCTTGACAAATTTACTCTACGATGAAGTGGTTGTGTCGACCTAATAAAACCTCATCACAGCGAATGTTATATCATGTCGTTTCTAGCAAATCAGTCCTCCAGAAATGGTCTGGACTCAACCCTATAGATAGGGTCTATTAAGTAGCTTCCAAACATATTCAGAGTTGAAAATATGAAAAATACTACAACCACTTGTCCAGTTACTTATACCTAAAAAACCAACCTGTTTATACCCAAAAGGATTTAAAGGACAAGCTTTCTAAGATTATGTAATCATATATCTGCCCACTCAAGACTCAACTAATCATATCATGAAAAATGTTTATTGATGGACAGAGAACGCATTAGAGCCAATAGAATTCCAGCCTAGTTATGCACGGATACCTTCTCTCCTTTTTTGAAAGATAAAACAGTGTAAAAATTCGGTATATGCTTTCAACCTTGTAAATCAATTAAGGATTCCAAGGGAAGCTAAAATTTGTCCTATGAGTGTATGCCAATAATCAAGAACCAAACTGAATGGAAAAGATGATTTAATTGGGTATTAACACCTTTGCATAGTACCAGTCAAATATCAGAGAACGTGACGGTTGTTCTTTTTTCTTTTTGGTACCTGAGCCACTAATATGGAGATGTAACAATGTTTTACTTACTAACCTAATCTGAAACAGAATAATATATGAAAACCGAAAAATAAAAATAAAAAACCTACGGTGGTTAACATTACCCAGCCATGCAGAAACAGAGTACAGAAATAAACTCAAGTACAGACATAAATTTACCTCAAACCATCTGCATTATGCTGACAGGTCAACAACTATTAAAATCACATGAAATGCAATAAATCATGGTACAAAATTCGCAAATTCAGCATCAATATTGGTAAGAACCATGTGCTCTTATGTTCTGGTATGAACCTTGCTGTGTATATTTGTTTTGGTAGGCAGCTGGCCAACGATTAGAGTTCTGATAGGGAACTGGAGAAGCATTATTATTTGGATATGCACCATGCTGAGAATTATAGCTCTGGTAGGCACCTGGTTGAAGATAGTTATTAGGTCCAGCAGAAGAGGCAGATGTCGGGTACATATTGCGTGAAGAATTATAATGCTCTGAAGTCCCAAAATCAGAAGCAGTTGAATATGGATCCTGTAGCTTCACCCTTGTTCCAGCAAACTGTAATTAACAAGATTAAAATTTAGAACTCTTCAATTGATGAAGTCTTATACGTGAAGCATTAGACACTAGAATTTATAATTTATAACATAATATAAGTTTGACTAAACAGATTTTATTAAATTAGAAGCAAGAAAGCAACTGTGATTGCCTAATTCCTGTCCAAGGGAAGCATATCACCACCACAAACAACTAAGAAAGACATTCTTCAACATACTCATAATGAAGGTCCACCTTAAATGTGTTGGTTAATTTCAGCTGGCACGAAAGGGGCAGAGAGAAAATCAAAGTATGATGGACCTGAAGATTGTATAAGTTTCAATGAAGAACTAACTTTGCTCCACGCCCATATATATATATATACACACACACACACACACACACATATATATAACCCAAATACTTACAAATTTAAAAAAAATCCTTTTTGTTATGGACTGTCAAAATGGTCGATTCTCATGCAACTAATAATTTTAACAAAAATGGTAGGTTTAAATACAATTAATCATATAGCATAAGCATGTGTAAAATACTACATTAGTAATCAATCACATAACATAGTAAAAAGGGAAAAATTACATAAAACAGAGTACTAATCTTGTGGAATGACTAATCAAATATGCCATTGATGAATTATGGCTTCAATAAAAGACCTGCTCTGGCTCCTATATCACATTTAACTCGGAAGGAACTGAAAGAAATTACTTCAACTGTATTTCCTATTCTAAGCGTACCCAACCCCCCTCAATAACCACAAGAAGAAATTAAAAAGCTATAAGCATGCTTCAATACTGTTCTACAGATGAGTAAGTACTTCAAGAAAGAGAAAAACTAAAAGATCTAATTTCAGAAATATTCACTGCATGAACCAAAAATAAGTATAAGTAGAAAGAACAAAGTATAGCGGTCCAGGATCATCTTAGAACCGAGTGGGAATGGAAAAGAAGGCCAACATCTCATGTTAACTATTAAAAGATGACATCTCCTGAAAGGGTAATTAAGAGACATAGTGTAATTCTAACAAGTACAACAAATCTCACCTCAGCAATGCGGCTCCCTGCTGTTGCTGATACAGAACTAAACTTAGCCTCATTGACATCCAAGTAACTGACATACAGAAATCAAAAATAAATTAGATAAAATAAAAATAAAAATGCTGTTATATGCTTCTCAGGTTATACAGATAAGTAGTTGCAGAATGCAAGCATATAAAAAGATAAAAACGTATGACATACTTAAATAAGTTGCTATGTCATTTACAATTTTCAATCCATTAACACCTCATTAACTGTATAGAAAAATGAAGTGGTAAACATTAGTTTGTATTAGTTTACAGTGTGAAATCATTACTATCAGAATAAATCATGAGACAATAATTGAATTTGAACTTTTAAAAAATATCAAGGCATGCTTTCTAATTATATGGAAAAAAATTATTTTAAAAAAAAAAAAAAAGCCTCTTTGCATATGCATGTCCATGGGGCACGTATGGTGATGAAGCTTCAATATTACGTAAAGATAGTGCATAACTGTGTAGCAGAGGTCATTACCCAGTAGCATGTGGAGGAACACGAAAACTTGGAGGATCATACTCACGAACACTGCCCTGTGGATCAGCATAAGAACTGTTAAATAACATTCATAAAACTTTGTAATAATGCAAGATCGTAATAAATCAGAAACAAACTATCATGTAAACATTTTTTTAATCATTTAAATCAGAAATTTATTTGAGCTAGCAGAGAATAAAATTTGCATAAGGGCAACTTTGCAAAGTTTGAATAGATGCATACACATAGGGACCTTAATATTCCATCATTCTGGTCCTTTCCTGTAACTGGAACCTGGTCAAATATGTTTGGTTTGAAAACATTTTTCTCACTAATAAAAATGCATTCAAGGAATTTTTATCCTTACCTCTGAAAAGTGGTTGTAGTGAAAAAAACTCATAAGTAAGCATAGATAATTCCCTCTCCTCTCTCATATCTTAATTGTGTTTCACAAAATTTGCACACAAACAGAACAGAATTCTGAACTCATTAACAATCTATGCTCTTCACGACAAGCTGTTCATATAGCTCCAAAAAATGCTACACATACAAAGGTGGTGGCTTATATAATGTTCCAGATTTCAGATCAAAGTACCAATGACTATATTGTAGCCACATTTTGTCATTGCTTGAACTCCATTACTTTAAAATAAACCTCCATAGTTAGTGGAAGTTTTTGGCCCCTATATTCACTAAATTTATGATTGATGAACACTTCAGTTAATACTTATGCCAGATCCCACAAGCTGCAATAAATGGATTGCACTTTCATAGCAAATTAATACAACTATCCAAACTCTTTTAATTTATAAATCAGCTTTCTCGAAACATGATGGATATGCCATACCTTATACTATATGGTATACAAAGCTTTGGCATTTTGGGCAAGATAAAAACTTCACCCACATAAAACATATGCCTAGAGCTTAAGCCAAAACTGCTGAAATGATACAGGCATTTCAATCATATTATAGGTACATTGACAGAAAAATGGAAAACAGTATCCCAATTGCCAAACCAAATGGTGAATTTCACACCCTCTTGAGGTCAACAAAACCAAATCAAGAAATGGTTCCACTTTTCTACAACTTCTCTTTCTCCACTTACTCGAGAACCTGCGGGTGATTACTGCTTAACCCCTAGATTTACTTCTATTTTATTTTTCCATCATATATCAAATAGACCAATCTGCCTAGGCTTGTGCATAAGTGTAGTGTATGATGCAGACAATTGATTAGTGTACTGGCAAATCAGTCCCAAGCACACATGATGATACAAATAATATAAAGCTGAACCACAAATTTTTTGCAAACTTCTATTTTTTTACTTGTTGTAAATTGATCTCTTTTCTGCATGTGCATATAATATAAGCACACAATTAATTGATGCATCAAGCGTAAGAGAAGGGAAACTGGCGGGGAAATAGACAGACCAAAAAAGAGAGAGGGAGAGAGACCTTTATGTCATATACCATGCATTACTTCTGCACATGCCAAGATTATGTTTATTAAGTTAAACTGTACATACAAAATGCTAGTAAAACTACAAGCTGCAACCAAAACTCGCAGGCCACAGATCTTGGCAAGGAACTTTCATGATAGAGAATATGGAACAGAAGATTGATACCTGTAAATGTTCATATCTTCCCAAGCTTCCAGGTACAATAGTACTTGATAGAGGGAGGTCACCACCATGTAAATTTCTTGCAGGGCCAAATCCTGGGAGTGGCCTAACCGAAGCAGGTTCCCCTCTAGTATTTGCATCACGAAGACATCTTGTTCTAAGTCTTGATGCGATCTCTACCAAGGCATCTTTAGCAACCCCAAAGCTTCCAGATATCTGACAATGAAAAGCATGAGCACACGTTCAAATGGGTATATTTTTTATTAGAACATCTCAGCACTCAGCACCATTACTCTTCACACAATTAAGAATCAGGAGCAGATGCATCACCTGCACAAGCTCTTCATCTTCCGATGCGCATTTGGGCTTGTCATCTTTCGAAAAAACACGTATGTCTGCATGTGTTCTCCTCCTCATATCATTGATGACATGGCCTCCTTGTCCAAGAATGCAGCCAACCTTACTTGATGGAAGAAGAAGTCTTGTCGTAATGGTCCCCTTCTCAGAATATTCACTAGTTTTATTTTGAAGATGAAGAATGGCATTGATAGTCTTGGATCTTTGATCCCAAAGAGCCTGAAACAATATTCAGCTCAGCAAGAGCCAATATTATGCTAATAGAAATTAGTCCTAGCCAGTAGAAGAAAAACCAACCTCAAAGGAAGAGACACGAATTACCCTTTCATCTGATTCTTTAGATACATTATCAACATGGATACTTGCTCCTGTTTCCTGCTCTAACTGCTTGACATTAGAGCCTCCCTTGCCAATCACACCACCAATCTTTTCAGCAGAGCAGAGTATCTTTATAGTGAACTCACTTGGAGCTTCCCGATCATGTGGAGGAGTAACACCATCAAAATCTTCCGGTCCAAATGCAGATGGCTGGATCCCATATCCTCCCTTGAAAGGCATAGGTTGCATTCTGTGAGCATCAGTATTGCGTTCTAACCAAGTCGGATTTTCTGGAGGAAGTATATTTCTCGTTGGAGGACCAGGAAGGTGAAATCCTTGACTAGCATAGGGAGTGGGAAAACTTAAAGGAGGTTTATCCTTCCGTGGATTCTGATGTAGAAGAGTTGATACTTCATACAGAGCTATCTTCACAATTGCAGGTTTACCTGATATCTACAATACAAAATATCAACATCAGATGTTTAATGGTTTCATGATAAAAACCCAAGAAAGATACTTGAACCACTTATAACAGTACATGCAATCATTTTAACTTAAGTATGAAAACAGAAACGTGAGAGCATTTTCCTCAAAATGTCTTAACAAAAATGAGCATCTTAAACTTTAAATTGGCTTGAACAAAAGGCATCACCTACAGTTTCAACAAGGAAAAACTGGAAGAATAACCCATAAGAAGCATATGTAAATAATTATACATGTGAATCGCAATTGCAGCTGTCAGAATTACATTTCTAAAAGCAATAACCAATTTCAGGCTGAATATGTAAAAATCTCTAGTTGTTGAAAATAGACACGAAGCAAGGCAAAATTGATACTTCTCAACCACCAATATGAATTGCTGGAAAATACATATGCAGGTGAGAAGACCCAATTGAATTTAGAATAAAATTGAAGTCTACCCTCACAGCCGGAGCTCAAGTAACAAGTGCACAAAGTTCTAAAAGAAAATTAAAGTCCTCAAGGGATAAACTATACTCATCATATTTCTGTCATATTTCAAATACAAACTCCAATCTGATAGAATAATTGGTGAAACAGTAAAATCTAGATGAAAAAAGAGTATGGAAAGCAAAAAAGCCACAGCTTACTAAGAGGTTAGGATTTGAATATCCTATCATTTTTATGCTAAATCAGATCTCTGTGTACACCATGCACAAAAGCAAACCAGGCAATCTAAAATAAAAAGTTACTCCAAATAGATGCATAATTACTCAATGTCATCCTAAATTAGGTCAGGAATATCACTTTTCCATTCAATGCATGTTTTTGAGCCCAAAAGACATAAATAATCATAAATTGCAAAAGAAGGATAAATAATTTTACTTGCACCAATTCATCATTGCTCATAGCACAAGCAGGAAGATGGTCTGCAGGAAGAACACGCAAGTTTGCACCAGTCTCGCTGCGTAATCTTTGGATGACATCTCCTTTCCTTCCTAAAAGACATCCGACCATATTGTTTGAAACCAGAAGACGGGTACTGACCACAGTTTCACTGCCGTTGCCTTTTTCAGCTCCACCAAGATCTTCTTCAACAATTCTGTCATGAACTTTTAGGAGAGCATCTTGGGCAGCACAATGTGGCTCCATGGCATCATATTCTTTTTCGGTTTTGTCGCCATTATTGCCACTCTGTCTTTTTGCTTGTTTGTCAGAAGGACTAAAAATAATTATCACCCTCTCATCTGAGCCAGGAACAGAGTCAGAAACTGTAATCTTTGCTTGAGTTTCTTCTCTGAGGGCTTTCACTATGTTACCACCTTTTCCAATTACACTACCAATCTTTTTAGATTGGCAAAGAATGCGGTAAACAGTGTCTGATGAATGAAGTTTTCAGAAGATTCTTCACGAACTGTATTATGTTGTTTCCCTTTCCTAGGGCCTCCTGTTTTCTTGAACTGTGGATTAGAACGTTTATTAAGAAAGTTTCTTCTATTTCCTTCCATGACTTGATAAAATCTAGCACTGCAGCTGATTATTGCTATTCTACTTTATTCAAAACTAAAGGGTGAACAATGACACCTGAAAATGGAAAAGTAACAGAGGCCATAAAATTGGAACGCATCAAGTAAAAGATAATCAATAAATTCATCAGGGATGTATAATTCAACAATTCAGAAACTTATACAGCGAATTGAAAGGGGGAGAAGAAGCAAAAATACATCCTAGGTCCTAAAAGCTTGATTGCAACTAAATTTTAAACAAATAGAGTCATGTGGCTCACTGAATTCAACTTTGAGATGCAGTAATTTCTAAAATTTGATTTCACATAGTTACTATTTTCTTATTTCTCCTATATTAATAACATATCTATTCTTCTTTCAGTTCAAACTACACGCAAGTAAATCTTTCTGTAATCTTTAGTAGTAACTATATTCTTTCGTCCCACGCCATCAATTTGTTCTCTCCTTTCCACTGACTGAATGTCTTATCCAGAGATGGGGGGAGCAGGGGGCCTACTTGTCCATCCCCATGTGAGTCAAGTATCTGTTTGCCTCCTAATTATTGCAATTTTGGCTGCTTTCTTCACTCATTTAGAACCCTTTACATTTCTGTCGTGTGTATTTGGAGATCTGGTATATTTTATAATTAATGCCACTTCAATCAACTTCTGTAAATGTCAATTATTGATATGCAGTTACTTTATCTCTAATTTTTATGTTAATTGTTTTTGTGAAATGCTAGTATACAATTTATCCTTTCCATATGTATTTTTCTCCAATTTTGCGACAACAAGCTATTGATGGAACACAAATGGTTATTAGCTAGGTAGTTGTTCCTTTTACTCGATTTGGAAGTTTGAAGTTGGAGTTACTCTCATTTACAGTTCATGTTTTCTTCAAAAAATTTAAACTAGCTTTCATTTTTTGTCATGCTGAATTAGGATTGCTTCGCATTTTGTGTTTAGAAACTATTTTTTGTTCGAATAGCTATGCAAATATGGTGTATATTGTTAATATGTTTGTTCATATGTGGTTCTATATTTGCATTTGAGCATCAATGACTAATTTACTTGCGAGAAAAAAAAAATAGAAGCAAAAAAAAGTTCCCATATGTGTAATTAAATAGTAGGATATTTGCATTCTTGATAATTTAGTCTGACCCCCTAAGGCTAAAAATATTGGCTCCGCCCAGTTCAATTCCATATTTTGTAGAATTTAATGTCATTCTTTTTTCTCTTAGTAGCATCACAAGTACATGTGACTGAGTTCCCATACCAATAGGAACTTCGTATTTTTAGGCCACAACAAACCACCAATGAAGTAGCATTTGTTACAAGGGATAGAAAAAAAGATTAGTCAACTAATATATTATGAGGAACATCATTGCACAAGTAGATGTCACAATAAATTTAGGCTTCCTTGTCATAACTAACAAAAAATCCTGTTTCAAAGTCACGTCATTAAGAAATAAGATTCTGGTTTCAGTCCAAATTTCAGGTCTCTACCTATTTAAACCCTAGCCCAACCACACTTGGCAATTCCCATTTGATTATTTTTTACTTCATATTGACAAACTCCCATTAATTCCCGTATAAAAGAATAAAAAACAACGCAATTCAAAGGACAACGAGTTGTTGAATACCTTGACAGTTGCCACTCTCTTGAAACACATTCCGGACTACCTTTTCACGCCAACTCTAAAACTCTAAACCATCTTCTGTGGAACACTGCAATTATAGCAAACCACATTAGCAAAACGCCCTATCCTTCACTTGCATCATCATTCACGAAAAATGAGTCGCCGAAAACCACTATAAACACACACATATATCATAAATAAGCTCATGCCCTAGCTCAAAGCTATCAAACCGCACAAAAACCAAATACCTAAATTCTTCTCAGGTTAAAACATGAAAATGTAAATCCCGCTCACACATTCTACACTAGTTGCCACATCCTTTCTTCAGAATTGATCAAAAGAATATAAAAAATATAAAAAGAAATCCCGTACGAAATCCCAATCACATTTTTGCGGAACGTTGAGGAAATTAGGTTTTCCATTTGACGTGCAGAGCATAGGAAAAAAAGAAAAAAAAAAAGAAAAAGAAGCATAAAGATTGAAGGAAAAGGAGGTACCAATCTCAGAATACAAGAGTGGGGTTTTGCGTTTTCTCCATCTCGAAAATGAGAGAGCGGATGAGAAGCCGACTGCAGTAGAGCATTTAGTTTTTTAATTTTCTTTTTTGTGTTTTTTTTGGCCAACTTTTAGGTAAAGACAGGTGCGTTTTTTATTTCTTGGCAAATTGCAATCGCACCCCAAATTTGTGTCAATTTTGCACTTACCTTCTCAGGACAAGACTCATGATTTGGCTTAGTTTAAATATGTTCTAAAATATTTGAAAATTTATAAAATGTAGTTAAATATTTGTTAAGAATTTAGAATATGAACTTATAAATTAGAACATAAAATAAGTTGTTATGAACCCATAAGCTTCTTAAAAATGTAACGACCTTAATTTATTTTTTAAAATCTTAATCAATCGTTTGTCTTAACTTTTAAATTATAAAATTATCACTACTAATACTTTATAGTTTCTATAATATTATATCATCTAAATATTTTAAGAGTTTAATATTAAAATAAATAATATATAATATTTTATAAGTTTTAAAATTTTATAATATCCCATTTTAACCCTCAACTTTTAGTTTAAATAAATATAGTACTTTATTCTCGGGTGTATAACATTCTCATTGCATTTCTATCAAACAAACTTGATTGAACTTTCATTCATAAAAATTTATTTTTAAATCTTTATATGTAAAAACAAAAATTAAAAATGAGTGGAGGGAAAAAAGAATATCTATTTTGCAATCACAACACACTTGCACTTTTACAACAATTCTACAAAATTTGTTACCTTTTTCTGTTTTACAATTATTACTTAAAAAAATCATTTGCACGGTGACAATCAATTATTTGTAAAAATTGTATTCTTTCACAGCTTCTCACCATCTATAATTAATTTTTCAAATATTTAATAAAGGCATCTAATTCAAATTGAGACCATGCTTAAATAAAAACTCAATCTCTCCATATGAATCTAGTTCATGAGTGACCCGCATCACTTGAATATTACTTGACAACTAGAATTATAAAAATAATAGATTATACATAGTGATGATAGTATGTCATTTTATGATATCATCATATACATATCAAATAATTTTAAAATTAACTTAAATAGTATCTAAATAAATAATATGATATTCTCAATTCAATTTTCTGCCCACATTCTTGTGCCGTTGTGATGATGAATGATCGGGACATTGTGGAAGAGTAAGAATTGTGATACTTTTATTGAAAGAGAATCGTGTTTACTTGAAATGATAAATCAAGAGATAATTTTGTAGCATGTTAACTTGGATGGATTAAAAATTGTAAAATAAATTTTATTTTTCAAAATGCACAAACTAATCAAATGATAGTTTAAAAAACTATCGACCACTACTTTTAAGTATAATAATATAAAAATATATAAAATTCATAATTTTTCAGCTTTTATTCAAAAATTAGTATTAAATTAAGGTTAAAATTCGTTTTATCCCCTTATATTAATACATTTGTATCAAATAACTTATTGTACAACCAAAATCTTCAAATACCCCCATCAACTTAGATTTTTATTATCAAATTGAAGTTTTAAAGTTATTATGACAAAAATACCATTTTGAGTATTAACTTTGATCCAAGTTCAATTTTTCATGCACTAATTCGTTTAGTATTTATATGCCAAAATCCTATTAGAAGGAAATGTGTTGCTTCAAATATTTTTAATCATTTATTTTTTTAATAACTGTTTGTTTTATTCTTACAGGTGAAAATTTTTTACACTTCTTTTGAAAAATCTGAAGAATTTAAGTATATTTAAAAAAATATATATTTAGACCATATAGAATCCTTTAATAGGTTATAGGATGTTTTTATTTTTGATAATTGAGGATATGAACTATCAATTAATTTGTGTCACTTTGCATGGGATTTTTTATAATTTATTGTATTAATTAATTTTCTTCAATCAACCAAAAAAATAAAAGATAATAATATTATTAAAATATTATTATTTTGTCTATAAATTTCTTCCAAAATTTTGTCATAAAAATATTATAAAAAAAATTAAACTTATAACAAAATCTAATCTACATTACATAACACCAAAATGCCATTTTTATCATAAAACTTCTAAATCTTCAATTTATTAAAAAAAATATAAGTTGAGAGGGTGTTTGAAGATTTTGATTGAACCCTTAAATTAATTAGCTTGGTAATTTTGTACGAAATAATTAATATATTAAAGCTTCTTACATATTGCACATTTAGAAGTCCATTCTTCTAGGTGGGCTTTTCGTTATAGAGTGATCTAAAATAGTATTATAAATTATAAAACAATATAAATTTCATTAGACCACCCCCAACTACGACATTATTAGCACTTTCTGCCCCAAGGATCCCCGTTTTGAGACAGAGGAAAGGCCAGACTAAAAAGGAAAAGGGTTTGAAGTCACAACCTTTTTCTTTTCAAATTTCTAACACGGGTATTAACATAAAAATTGGTTTTTATGAGGATAAAATATGAAAAGGCCCAAACACAGGGGTTTAATAAATTTTGTCTCCCCACAAAAAATATCTTCTCTTTTATAATAAATTATACTCATCCTAAATTTATGATTTCTATTTCCAAAGTTCCAAAACAACACTCCATTTATTAAAATATTTTTTTAAACCATCCACTTGATTAAAATGATGACTTAAATATTATTAACTCTCTATTCAATACTTATTGTGCTATGATGACTTAATAATATTAATTCTCTATTCATTACTTTTGAGCACAATGTATACAAAAACTTTATTTTTGTAACTCTCAATTAAATTTTTGTATTGGATTAAAAAATAAAAGTTTTAAAATTAAAATAAAGAGAGCATCAAGCATAGATACATAGATCATTAATGAGTCATAGGACGGGACCCTAACTACATACTTCATAGTTCATAGTAGCATATCATTAGACGTACATGATTTCTACCTTATTTTAAAATTAAAATAAAGTGAGTATTAAGCATAGATACATAAAAAAATAAAATAGAAAAGAGTATTAAGCATAGATACATAAAAAAATAAAATAGAAAAGAGTATTAAGCATAGATACATAAAAAAATAAAATAGAAAAGAGTATTAAGCATAGATACATAAAAAAATAAAATAGAAAAGAGTATTAAGCATAGATACATAAAAAAATAAAATAGAAAAGAGTATTAAGCATAGATACATAGATCATTACTAAGTCATGGGAGGGAACCCTAACTACATATTTCATAGTTCATAGTATTATTAGACCGTACATAAATTCTACCTTGTTTACTTATTAATCCAATTAGAAAAATGAAGAGCAAATTATTGAATTAGTTGAAATGCTAAAACTATGGAATAAAATAAATGATAAAAAAAAATTAATTTCATTGACCATGTCAATTCCTGTTCCCCTGCTCATCTACCAACTCTTGTATCCCAGTTTTGTACATCTCTTCTCATTGAAGGGCATATATGTAAAACAAAAAAGCATTTAGCTCTATTCTAAGAACAAAAGAGAAAAAAGAAATAAAATTGAAGGGAGAGATGAGAAGGCTGAGAAAACAGGGGGTGGGGGCAATGAAAAAGAAAAAGAAAAAGAATCAATGAAACGATTGATCTGAGCCGTCAAAACTGATCATCGATCTCTCTGCTTCTCACGAAGCCGAATAATCAAGCCCTAGTTCCATTTTAGAAAATCCACCGTCGTCAGCCAAGTCACCAGCTTCGCTCTGCTTCAATTCTTTAGGTTTCACACAGCGTTTAATCGGCTCGAAGCCCAGAGTTAGATCCAGCTCAATCTCATCGTCATCAGCTAGCCTGTGGTCTGAGCTCAAATTCGGCTCAACTCCGACTAGATGATCAGCTTCCGGCTCGGCGGTCTCAGCGGAACCCAGACTCTCACTCTGCCGGCTCACTCTCTCCACAATCGCCTCGGCCGTCTCAGACTGGTGGCTCAAAGAGGACTCATGGCTCGGCGACCGTTTCGCCTCCTCATTTATACTCTCTTCAACCGAGCCGACCCAGACCCGACTCCGCTTCGATTTCGCAGCGGTCCGCTTGAATCGGCATCGTGTCCTGACCCGGCGCAGATCATTCGACCCGGATAAGTTATCCTCCTTGTTGACATGCCTTATGTCATAGGCCTTGAGAGGGGGCCCGTTTTTGGCCTCAGCAACATCAGATGCTATTTGGGTAATCGGAGACCCTTTCAGAACCGCCTCCACGGCGTTCTGGCAGAGCTGCCAGCTTCCGGACCACATCAACCCGACTGACCCGTATATCGGGTTCACAATCCTCCCGCACGCCTCGTATAGCAGAGACCTAAAAATAGCTGCATGCCAGAAAATCAATCTGTCAGAAATGGGATCGCGTTTGGTTAACGGAATATGGACAAAGGGGTAATTGTGAGAAGAGGTGACGAACCAGGGCGGAGGTGGTGGGGGCCGGCATTGATGAGGTTCATGAGGCCGGCGCGGCCGTAGAACTTGGCGAGGAAGACGGTGGCGTTGGCTTGTGATTCTGGGCTTTTGATCCACTCCAAACACGGCCTTATGCTGCAGTCGTCGCTGCATCCCTTCCGCAGGACTCGACATCCATTACAACTCATCCGCATTTTGATGACTCCAAAATTGTGTGGATATATTGCTATAATCGCCTGCTGTGGAACACGTTTTTTAGAAAATTTGATAGAGAAATAGAGGGTAAGAAGATGATGGAGATACTTGTGTAATGGGTGTGTGTGTATACATATACATATATGTGTATTTAATGGGGTTTTTGGGGGTGGGGGTTGTATTAGTACAAAGTGCAAACTAGGGTCGCATGCAGTTGTTTCATGTTTTTGTAGCAAAGAGGGGAGAGTGGTATTTGGAAAAAACCAGGTTGCCACATTCATGGAATTGGGAGGTGTATCACTACTGAATTTCATTAAACTATGGTCCCTGTCCTGTATAAATTGTCAAACCATGAAAAATCAAATGTTTATTCAACAGCCTAAAACCTCACTTACATCGCTAACGAGTGGGAATCACTGCCCAACTTATATTGATAATTTCTAGTTAGCAAAAGGTTTTGGGAATTAAAATGTTTAATCTTTAATTCTTACTCATATTTTTTTAGTTAATTATATTTGCAACAAACTAATTTATAATAAATTCTTCATTGGTCTACTCCGCAATTATTGGAGGAAATTAATTAAATTAAAATAAGTAATTTTTTTTGGTTAAATCCAGTAAAATAATGCCTTTGACTTTTTAGTTAAATAGAATTTTTCAAAAATAAAAAATCTCGATTCATAAGTGCAATTAGTCAATTACACTATTTTTTTTTATTTCTATCAATAAATTAAACTTCATTACTAAACCATAAACAAGTGCCAATCACTCTAACTCACCCCATAAACAATTCAGTGCGAGCAACAATTTTTGAAACAAAAAAGAAAATTTTGAAAAATGATAATTTAAATGCTTACACCCCAAATATATGGGCGGACGCGTTAGGAGGCGGCGCTATGGTAGGGGAGAAAAATGCGTGGGGCGCGTGTGCGAGTGACAGTTCGAATCGCCACATATGGTGGAGGCCGAGGGGATAGCGGGGTCCACTTCCACTTCCTCCCGGTTTTCTGGAAACCGCCCTGTTTGACAAACCCAAAACAGGGGCAGGTATCTGGTTTTCGGACAATTTGGTTTGGGACTGTGGGCGCCAATTTTTTTTCCTGCTTTTGGACTTATGGGCCACCGGAACGGGTCCAACATCCCTAGTTGTCACGTCACTCGTGCTTATCCCAAAAGCTCGGACTTATTACAAGATGTGATTACTTGGTATTTTCCTAATCCTTTTCATTATCAATCTTTTAACTTTTCTTATCGTTGTTTGGCCAATGGGCATTATGATTTGTTTGATATTATACTATTTCATCTTGTCTTCAATGGGATTATTCCTAATATCTAGATCTCCTCGATTCAAGTCTTTTTATTTATAAAAAATAGATGTTTCGAACTTGATAATAATAATTTCCTAGTCTTTTAAAAAAAAAAATTGTAGAAGTGATCCTCAATAGTTAAATATTTAAAATTTTTATAATGGTTAATTATATTATAACTTATCTTGAATGGGGAGTTGAATGCTAAAATATAATACATAGTATATGTGGTTCACAATCCCAACAATTATAGGATTTAGTTTGGATGGGTTCATAATTTCCTCTTAGTTTAAGGGTTATTATGTCTTTCCATTAAAGCCCTAATCCGTACACATCACTATGGACAAAAAGAAAAGTTGCATCTTCTCAAGTTTATCTTTGGAGAGTATGTTGAAAAGCATGTGCCTATGTCCACAGTCAAAGGTTAAAAAGACTTATCCTTGGTAATAAAGTATAAAATCGAGGGTTAGATAAGTTTGTCGATTTGTTCTTTGTATGAAGTGTGTGGATTGCATTTAATTTTGTTAGGAGAGTTGAGAAACTTTTAGGTGAAAGCTTCTAATACACAAATCAATCTAACGTTTTAAAATGAGAGAACAGAAGAGAGTAATATTAAACTTAGTCAGTAACTATAGTTGTATCTATTTGTTTTAGTTTGATAATGCATTCCATATTATATTTCACATATATATATCAATTTAATATTTTTAAATAATATATAAAAAATATACTTCCAGCAAATTGGGAAAAAAATAAAACACTTATGGCCCTAAGATTTAGGTCATTTGCATCAGAGTACACTAAAGTAAAGGTGGTCATGGGTCAAATTGAAATTGAACTCGATTTGTGGTCAACGAATCAAAAAACATTGTTCATGGGTTGACGGATTCAACCCGCAATCGATCTGAGGGTTCCCAGGCTGATTACGGGTTGGGATAACCCAATTCGTTGAATTGCGGGTTCCAATATTTTCTTTTTTTACATTTTTTTTCTATAAAAACATCTATCTTCTTCATTTTTGTTCAAATTTGTACATTCCCAACTCTCAATTTTCTAATTCTCTACTTTCAATTATTCATTTTTTAATTTTATATTTTATATTTTATATTATTTCAATTGTTCATTAAATTATTTTATTTCTTTTATTTTCAATTATTAATTTTTCAATTTAAGTTCAAGTCCTTTTTTTTTAAATTATTTTTAATTATATAATTTAATTTATAACTAATATTTTTTAAAAAATTTAAGTGTAATTTTTTTTAATTGAAATTTAAGTTTAAACTTTAAAACTTCAAGTTCAACATTTTTTTTAATTTTTTAAATTTATTATAATTAAATATTTGATAATTTAAATTTTAGTTAATATTTTTTTTAAATCTAAGTGAATTTTTTTTCATTAAATTCAAAAATTAATAATTTTTTTTTAAAATTTAAGTTTAAAATTTTTTAAATTTTAAAAAAAATTCAAGGGTTAGAACCGAATTTGAAACCGATCGCATTGGTTTTAAAACCCGGACCGTAATCAACAATTATGATTAAGGATCGAAAATTTTTGAACCGTAAAATCGATAATTTAAAATCGATATCAGTGATTTTTGAACTATAGTCGACCCCCACCAAATGCTAATTCCAATGCATTGATGACAATAAATTACATAGAATTGAGTAGTTCTTTTACCTTCAAATCTTTATAGTCTAATGATCATGAATGAGTCAAGATTGTTGTACTAGTTCACTATAAAATTACACCTAATTTCTAATGTCTATTAGGTTTTAGAAAAAACTTAAAAAATAAAGGTTAAAAAGAGTTTATCTAGTTTCCTTTTTCCAATTCACTTTGTGAAAAATATTTGTACTCTTCCAATTCCATCCACCAATTATAGACACAGCTATAGTAGCGTTAAATAGATTTATTTTGAGACCCTGTGACTCTGAGGTCTTAGGTTTGGAATTCCATTATATGTGTAAGAATTAATCATCTACTTTAATATTAGTTAATATTAGTTGGTTGTTAATAGTTATTATTTTTAAATTATTAATATCAATTAATATCATCATGTAATGATGTATCTATTACTTCTCAAAAAAAATATATATATATATATTTTTTGAGACATTTTTTAAATATGAAATATTGATAATTGGTAAAGAACCTCACTTCTTTTTGTCGAGAGTAACATGATAAATGATTTTAAATCCATCAGTGATGGAGCTTATTATATCTCAATAAAATTCAATTTAATTCAATTCAAAAACTATAAATTATTGAAGCTTAAACCTATATAATACAAGTACATAAATATATTAAATACTCTTACTTATTTTTCGATGTGAGCACAAACATATTCTAGGTTATTATCGCAAGAACACCTACCAAGAATTTGGTGGAGAATGACTCAACCTTACATGGAATCACGTGCAATCTAATACTTGCTTCCCTTTCTTTCTTTTCATATTAAAACATTGACTTCATAGATAACTCGTTCCCGTTTTTAACTAACATTTTCTTAAGTCATAGAATGCATTTCTTCAAGGGTGGGGGTTTCTTGCCCCAACCGTATTTGATCAACATTCTTTTAAGTATTTTTGATGTGTTTATTGTCTACTTGTATTATTTTATACTTAAAAATGAAAAAAAAAAAACACAAAAATTTTAATTTTACTCCCAAACAATTGTTTTGATACCGCTACACAAATACATTTATAAAAATGAATAGTATCAATATAAATTCACTATCTTACATTTCTCACTTTTTCAGTATCAGTATCATTAACATAGGGAGAAAAATGGTTGAAAAAATATATATAATTAGTATTTTAATATATATTTAACATGTATTAATAATATTAAAATAAAATATAAAATATCAATTATAATAAAAGATTCAATTAATGACGGATAGATGATGTCACATATACTATAATTCGGATTTGAATTGAGATGGGGCAATTTCCTTACAAATTCTATGGATTTCACCCTAGACGTAGATTTTTGGGAATTACTATTTCAACTATTATATATAAATTGAATCTAATGGCATGTGCATGTTTTTCTTCTCTAGCAATTAAAGGAGAGTTCTTTTCACTTAATTTTTGTTTAGTTTTTTTATTTTAGTATAGCGGTTAAATACTCTCATAACCTCATATGTTTGGGCCTCAACTTTTGTTTTTTTAGTCTTTGTTCAGGGCGTTTTTAATATTTTGACTTCAAGCTGCTAAAACATGCATAAGCATAATTTCCACATTAATTACTCAAAAATGGGTTATTTAATTTGTCTAACTAATAAAAATATTCATTGATTTGTTTTTAGGTTTCTAATTCCACAAAACTCCTGTCAAATATTATATATTAAGCAAAATGATTATTAATTAATTAGGGTTTTATCTTTTTTAGAGTAATTTATCATATATATTATAATATCGTGAGGTATTCGGTTTCCAAAAGTCAACTATTTACAAACTGTCAACTGTTGTGTGAGCTTCTGCTTACAACTGGAAAAAATCATTAGGCATGTCGAAGAAGCTCCAATAATAATGAAAAATAAGATATTTATAATTAATTATTAGTTGATTTAAATACGATATAATATGATACATAGACCATGCTTCTTGGGCCTTTTGGATTTAATTTATAGGCTAATGTTGGATTATCTTATATACATATATGTATATATATACGCATGTGTTTAAAGAAAATTTGTAGATATTATATTGAAGTGTTTACTGAAAATTGAACTTTAGAGATTAAAAAAAAAAAGCCCTTATATGTAAATGTACATAAGTTTTCGTGAACTAATTTTAAGTTGGCTAGCTACAGTCATCAATAATGTTATTGTATTCTAATGAATTCAGCCACAATGTTAAATATAAAATGTGAATAATAAAGACAACAAGAGAAGATTTATAGATATGTATTCTTATAGCAATAATGCTAACTTTCAAATCTTAAGTTCATACACAATCTTACACAATACAATCAATTGTGGTAAATATATTTAGTTTTCCAGGCAAAATTTATCAGAATCTTGTGTTGTACTGAATATAATCCAATGCCCATTTATTATTGCATTCCAGGCATCATTTTCAGTTTCAATGGACTCCAAATAGGATTAATTACAAAAACCATCTTAAAATTTGATTTAGTTATAGAAATTATTTTTCTAAGTTTTTGAAAATATAAGTATCTCATTGTAACATTTCTTTCTATCTTACAGTTACAGAATGCCCCTATGTTGCTCGTCACGAAAAATGTTGACATCAACAAAAATATATAAGTATTCTCAGTTTTGTCCTGATACTGCTTTTCACGAAATATAATATTGAGACAAAAGTGTTCTTGGCCTTAGTTGTAGTTTTTTTTTTTTTTTTTTAATTTTTTGGGATGTAATAATCATATGTTTTATATTCTTACATGTAGCCGTTTGAACAAATTTTCAATTTCTTTTGAAATCTTTTTATGATTTTTTGAAATGAATTAATTTTTTAGTTAGAATAAACTTATTCTTTTGTTCAAAATTTTCAAATATATCAAAACAATAATAAACAATTTTTAAGCTCTTTTATATTTTTCTAATTTTTTAAAATTATTTTTTTTCTATCAAAATGAAGTCATTATATTGTTCAAAACTTTCAATTCGTATCACAATAATAAAAATATTACATAAAACAACTTAGAATATATAGAAATAATTTGAGAACATTACATTTAGCCCCTTGAGGATACAAACAACTTACAAATATACCTTTCATTTGAATACAGTGTTCAATTCACACGCAATCTCAAGTAACCCATTCAATTGTGGTAATTTATCATTTTCTTTTGTATATTTTTCATGATTCTTTTCAATGAATTATTTCTTTTAGCCAGAATTAACTTATTTTATTTTTCAAAATTTTCAAATACATCACAACTACAATACATTTTCTTTTTATAGTTTTCTAATTTTTTGAAATTAATTATATTTTTTCGTCAAAATGAACTTATTTTGTTGTTCAAATATTCCAAATATAGGACAATAATAACAACATTACATAAAACAACTCACAATAAAAATAATTTGAGACCATTACAGTTAAGCCATTCAGGATACTAAAAACTTACAAAAACACCTATTATTATTATTATGGCAAAACACTTTGTAATCCAACCACACCTATCCTACACAAAACAATATGGGCACCTAAAAATACATGCAATGTGCTTACATCAAATATTCCAATTACAAAAATTAAATCAATAATCATTAGACGGAAACTCAATCTTGTTGGGTGGTAGTATATTCATCTTGACTACCCAAACCATCAAGACATATTTGCATCCACAACATCTAATTTAAATCTTTTCAAAAAAAATAAAAAAAAAATAACTTAATTATATTTATTTTAGAGACGATAATAGATTCGAAATTTACTCGAACCCATGACAAATTCATTCCATGCAGGACGGGTAACAAATTTAATTTTTTAAAATTTGACGAAGCTTGAGAAGGATAACGAGTCATAATAAACCTGTCATTAACCGTTAAAGTGCAGTATAACTTAAGCTAGAGTTTTCTTCCTTCATACTCCCTTTGGCTTTCATGTTATTTTTTATCTCAGTTCTCCACGTCAGGATTGGAAGGGGAAGAGGTCCCGGTGCGCACAACCGCTGCCGATGGTGCGTGGCTGTCTCCAAGATTTGCAGAAGATGTTGGCTTGCTTTTCTTTTCCTTTTTTTTTTTTTTTTAATAGTGTGAGTTTAGCGGGTTAAGCGATTTAGACCAATTGGATTTTGATTTCGGATTTTGAATTCTAGTGAGACCAATATCAATTCAATATTTTTGTGAAAATAAATTTTAAATTTGATCAAACTCAATATAAATCAATCTCGTTGCATTCTAATTTATCCCTAAATTTGCCAATACTTAACATATGTCTCCTCCTTGTTATTTACAAATCATAATAATATAATTTTTTTTTTCAGAAATCACATAAAGCACAGAAAATCAAGACAACTTAGTATTGGACCACAATTTTGGGACATGGCATGTACCTCATCCTGATTATTTGCAAATCACAATAATATAATATTTGATTATTTTAGAAATAAAAAAAATGAAGAAAAAATCAAAACAACTAGTATTTGACCAAAATTTTGGGATTTTTCAACAAAAATCATAAATCAGTGAACATGTTAGAAATAAAATCTTTATAAAATTTATAATTTTTTTTTTCATTTTACAACACCACCACCACCAAAATCAAACCCGCACCCCCGTCCCCCCAAAAAATAAAACGCACATATATTCCTACCCCCAAAAAACAAAACACACATATATTATGTCAACAATCTAAAAACTTCACATAATTCCCTAGATTAAGATCAAATCAAGCATTTTATGCAGGATTCTACTGCAAATCCATTTTATAATGATAAAATCATATTTGTTTCTTTTCAAAAATCCAATCAAGGAGATTACCTTCAATTAACTTAATTTGAAGGAAGAATTTAAAAAAAAAAAATTAAACGATTTAAGAAAGATTTAAAATCTAGCACAATGATTAAAAAGAAGAAGTAGCTTAAAATAGAAGTTTAAAAATTTAAAATTTATTATATCACGATATTATCAAAACTAGTTTAATGAATTTAAAATTATTAATTCAAATTCATGAAGTTAAGGGTTTCCATTGGAGAGAAATAGAGAGTGAGAAGGAGAAAAAAATGTGTAAAAGAGTGAGAACGAAAGATGCCTTTTCGGCATCAAGAAAATTTGTCCGGGCAATTTTTTTTTTTAATATTCAACATTTTTCCTTTTCCTTTTTCTTTTTTTCAACTTAACAACAAGGATAAAAAGGAACCTTTCATAAATTTCATTAAAGTTTTCCAACGTCCGTTAGTCATAGAAAGTATTTAAATTTTAAAAATTTTAAAATATAATTTTTATAATTAAATCAAACCTCAAGTGATTTTTTGTAATTTGCCTTTTAAATATTAGAGCCAAAAGATTCTAATTGCCCGAAATGAACTACATATATCATGTGGGCTGCCTATGTGATCAGCTGTCCAAAATTTTAAGAAACAATAATCAGGGGAATAATTTTTTACGACTTAATTAACATTGATTACTTTATTATTCTTAGATTTTATTTTCAATAAATGTTCTAAAAAAACAATTATATATATATATATATATTTACAACATCAAGATTACTATCGTCTCGATGGGTTATATCTTTGAGCTAGTTGAATATATTAAACTTACTTAACAAATAAATGAATTTTAGATTTGGTCCGATTTTTAAAATATTGTGTACGAAAACAACACCCTAACCCACCACATAGGGTAAACTAAATGGGTCTGAATCCGGATCTTGTGGTCAAAGTAAGACCGATGTTGGCCCAAGAGGACTGGATATCTCTACAAACAGACTGCCAACATAACCTTGCCAGAGTAATGGGCTTGTCCAACCCAATGCCCAGGCTCAATTCTGTGTCCTCGTCTCCATGGGTGCCCAAATAGAATTTCATTTGTGTGGGGGGACAAAATATTCTATGGTTAAAAATTACTTTCAGGGGTCCCAAAAAACATTAAAAAAAATAAAAATAAAAATAATTCATATATTTATTAAATTGGTATTTTATTTTGTATTCTGTAATACAGAATACACACTGAAATATATATTATTTTCATTCCGTGCATTGACATTTCCTTAAATGTTCTTCACATAATCTATTTTAACGCTATGATGCATTTTATATTTCATATAACATATGCACGCCACATGTATATGATTAATGTCAATATATATTTAAAAAAAATTCTATACACGTATCGTGTATTTATGTGGAATACAAGTTATATCATAAAATTGTAATAAAAGATCCAAATCATGATAAATATAAAATTGAAAATGATATATCAAATTAAAATAGATGATTGAAAATCCAAAAAAAAAAAAAAAAATGTTACTTCAAAATTTTCCAAATAACTTGCACCAAGATTGAAATAAATCTTGACACAGCCAATGGACCACAAACAAAAGGAACAAAAGTTGTTCATTATTATTTCAGAATCCCGACCAGTATATGTAATCCCATAAAGTCTGGACAGAGAACGGTGTCCACTTCACACAGGTGAAACAGAATTCACAGGAAAGACATGGCCAAGAGAATCAAAAATAGAATTAATTAAACCCTCCCAATTTCTGTCCTCCCATTTGGTTTTCTTGATCTTGATCATGATAAGATAAATGGGCTTTCACCACGTGGCACTCTGATTGCGGTGCCTATTGATAAGGCTGTATAGTTTCAGGAACCACATGATAATCCAATGGTCAATAGGGGTCCAAGATTCTGTCAATTCAATCTTGTCCCTTAGATACTCGGAATGCTCAAGTCATACAACCATTATATATAGGAAATAAGTCAGTTTGGAAAGGCCACAAGGCCAGTGAAGAGAGTTGAGTAGCAGCAAAGAAGGGCTAAAGGGCAAAAAAAGTACAAAAATAGAAGGAAAGAAATTTGTAGCAATGGCTTCCTCAATGATTTCCACCGCCGCCGCCCCGGCGCCAGCCCCGCTCAGGCTAGCATGGCGGCACCCTTCACTGGCCTCAAGTCTGCTTCGGCTTTTCCCGTTACCAAGAAGTCCAATGACATTACTTCTCTTGCTAGCAATGGCGGAAGAGTGCAATGCATGAAGGCATATTCATACTGATCGCTTACATAGAAAAAACAAAACAAAGGTCGGAAAGTACAGAGATTAGTTTAGGAAGCCTTTGTTCCTTTGACTATTTATGAACTTTAGGTGGCAAATGATATTAGTGGTGCATGCACAACAATTTGTGACATTTGATTTGGTTACATGTTGAACTGTAGATAATCGTGTGACATTTGATTTGGTTACATGTTGAACTGTAGATAATCGTATGAAGTTCCGATTTTGTGCGTACATAATCTTCTATTATAAATTTTATTATATTTCATTATTTACTACGTGTAAAATTTTATTTTTAAAAAATACATATAATAACAATTAATATAATATATAGTAGAATGCACTAAGATTTGAAGAAAAATGGAATGCAGGTGTGGCCCACAGTTGGATTGAAGAAGTACGAGACACTTTCTTACCTTCCTGACCTAACCCAAGAGCAATTGGCTAAGGAAATTGATTACCTTCTCCGCTTGAAACTGATTCCTTGCATTGAATTCGAGCTTGAGGTTGTTTTTTTTTTTTTTTTAACTTGTTTGTCGCCTTAATTAAGATTAATGAATGTATTTGTACAAGTTTTTGTTGTACTTATGGTTGTGGGTGTTTGTGTAGCACGGGTTCGTCTACCGTGAGAACCACAGGTCACCGGGGTACTACGACGGTCGATACTGGACAATGTGGAAGCTGCCCATGTTTGGGTGTACGGATTCAGCCCAAGTGTTGGTGGAGCTTGAGGAGGCCAAGAAGGCATACCCTAATGGCTTCATCCGAATCATCGGCTTCGACAACGTCCGACAAGTGCAGTGCATCAGTTTCATTGCCTACAAGCCACCAGGCTACTAAGTTTGTTCACTAGGACTGAATCTTGTTGAAAATTCTATCTTTTTAAACTTTTCTTCAAGACTCTTCTTGGTTTCTTTTCTATTTTTTTTTTGCATTTTGGTGTGTGTTTCTCGATTGTGGAAACAAGTGTACGAGACATTATAATAAAATTTGTTTTTATTGAAAACTGGTTCTGGTTGTGTCGTTTTTATTTTTATTCAAAACTTTTTGCCTATTCACCATATTTGCAAGAAAAAGAGATTGTGAAGAACATGTCATGAATCTTGATGAGTATCTTTATCCAATAGCCTTGACTTTGATGCTTCCAAGGAAATGGCAAAATAATTTAAATGTATTATGGCAAATTCTATTGTGCTTCCGACATAATTAGTATCATTTAATTAGTTGTTAGTATACAAATGTGAAATAAAGTGAAAAAAACAATATAAAAATGCATTCACTTTCAGTTGATTGGAGAATAATTAGTTGACATTCCATTATTTATACTCTCAGGCTCAGCAATCCTTCGAAGTTACACTGTTACTTTGAGTGCATTGGTTCCTCAACTTGGAATAAATTTTAGATATAAATAATTCTTTTTAATAACTTTTTCTCTATCAAATACAACTACTATTGTTTTTTGAACCATCACCTTCTTAAAAGAATATCTTGACTGCCAAATTATAAGGAACAAACTCTAAAAACACAATTATTTAGTGTTTTATAATTGTTACAAGAACAAAAATGCATTGTTTTATTAACTCAATTTTTTCAAGTCCAAAGTCTCTGCACTAAATATGCTGAGGTTCGTCTGTAACCTAAAAACTATAATTATAAATTAATATGACCTCTGTTGCATCACGTGACAATTGATGCTGTGGTGTAGTGGTTATCACGTCAGTCTTACACACTGAAGGTCCCCAGTTCGATCCTGGGCAGCATCAAAATTTTCAACTTTTTCTATGTCATGCTTGCTTGCACATTAGCTGTAGATCATTTTAAACAGCCAGGGCCCAGGAGGGAAGGCAGTGAAATTACAATTCTAAACTCATTTTCTTACACCACTACCAATATAAGTTCTTACACTAATCAATGACCTTATTGCCTACTTCTGTTTACCAAGTATAGCTTCTTGCTATTATGCATCTGAATCTGATTGACCAGGTATTTCCTTGTAACTGTGAAGGAGCGTAGAGGAAAAGATCGACCCAATTGCGCCCATGATCCTTGGCTCAGCTTTTTCTATCCTATCGTGTAGCGTTCGCATTTTAAGCTCTTGGCCACGAGAGATTAAACCTAAAAAATGTACTCAAAATATGGCAGTAATCATAAACCTCAAAACTAGAACTTTAGAACAATTATCAATAGCTTAGCAACACGCTGCAAACATAACAAACTCCATGCCATTCACTCTAATCCCAAAATAAGACCATTGTACAATAAAATAATCTCACAGAAAGCATAAAAGAGTAAGGAATCAATGTCAATCCTGCAGGTTAAAACAGAAGTTAATAGGAAATGTCTGAGGAAGCTTGAACACGATATTGCTATATTTACAGATCCGTTCTTTACAAATTATCTCATAGGAATCAGTAGGAAAACCCAATCAACTCAACAATCTTCAAAACTCAACGTCAAAAGCATAAAAAATTTCCGACTTATTTTCTTTGGTCAGTTTATGCTGAAAATGGGTTATTCATCAAAGTCCATCTATTTACATCTTGAACTAGAATTACTATAGAAGATCTCAGTCAAAATTTTCAAGATTTTCACTTCTTTAGGTCGTTCTCTTTCTTCCTTCTTCCCCCTTTTTGCAGTCTTCAAGACACAAGTTATTTTGCATATACAAGTCATGAATGATATGCCATGGCAACAAAACAGGAACTTTGGCAATCAAAACCTTCCACTCTTACAGCTGCTTGTTTGTTCCCATACTTTACTCTGGAGTGAGCTGATGGTAGCGAAGCTGAATCAGAAGGGGATGAAACTGTGGTGGTAAGCTTTTCAACCCTGAAATGGGCATCTTGTACTACAGGATTTGGGGCTCTGCATGGAGGAGACCCAAAGAAAAATGGGGGAGATGATGATACAGTTGCACATCGTTCTGCTTCGAAACCCTCCTGTAAAAACAAGAAGAGAACATTCAAAAAACTCGGCTCATCAAACTAGGAAGAGGAAACATCAACAAGGGGACTTTGTAGGGCTAGCCATGATAATTTCCTTCTTATGCAGCCCCTGCGGTCCATAGCTTTAAAAAGCACAACTAATGGCAGGATAGCATTTGATGAAAGAGAATCACGTTTTTGTGATCTTATTGTCGACTTTGAAATGAAAACTCCATCTAGAGATGTATACTAGACTATTCCCTTCCCTCTTTCGGTACCTCACCCAATTTCTCCATTTGATTATAATTGGTTGAGAAATTTCAAATTCAAGATATTTCACACAAAGTAAATTGAATTCCTACCTCAAAAGCAAGGATAATCTTGTTGAAACCAATAATTATTATTTGTAAACTAAATGTAATTTGTTGAAACCAACAACAAACAATTGTGGAAAATTGTCCACTAACATTCTCATAGAGTTTTGAAAAACATCTCACCCGAAATGCTTTTAACAATTTTTATTCTGGTGAGTAGACTACATTATATTCAGTGAACACCAAGGTGAATCAGTATCTCTCTTACATTCCTGCAGTCTTTATACTGCAGGGCAATTTAAATGCAACAGGAATTGTTGTGATGGATGGATAGTAGGTATGGAAATCCAACAAGTAACAAAATAAATAAGTCATAAGGACCACTCCCGAGGAAAAGGGGGAGAAAAAGAGAAAAGTAGTCTTCTAGTTCTGCATATGATTATATTTGAGTTGAGGCTACTCAAATGCACGCCAATCTTCAGAAGTGTCAACTAACCAACTGAGCTTATCACACTTCAAGCAGATGCAGTATACATAAACTGTCCGTCATACATAAACAATTGACTTATAGGCACTATTTATTTGTACATGTAGGCCTATCCTCTTATGAATAAAGTGTAAGTTGGCTAGAATAGAATTCAATTCCAAAAACAGGTAGACTTGTAGGTAAAAAAATGAATCTGAATCCATCCATATCAGACATTATGAAACCCATTCCTTAGTCTGTGGAAAGATAATTCAATGGACAATACGGCATGAGACTAACCAGATTTTATAACTGCAAATTCATCAGAAGCCCAACCCAAACCAACAAAAAAGAGCTTCTGAACTAAGAAACTTTTTCGGCTAAGGAATAACATTAATTTACCGCCAGTAACAAGAGACACAAAATTAACTATGCCATCACCAACATCTTAAATTTATGGAATTTTCAAACAAGAATCAACACCATGCATGGACATAGCATGGGATTTTAATCCACATCCGCCCACGTACACACAAACACCACATATATAAATTTAAAAAAAAAATCAATTAATTCATCAAGCACTTCTAGAATCGCCAATTTAATTATGCACATGAAATCACATTAACTAAAATCATCAACAAATTACAAACAAAATCTACCTTACGAAGGATTACGTCAAGCAATTCAGCCCCGGGTTTCGAATCAAACGCCACAGCATCATTACTGTTCCATTAAAAGGGAGCATATTAATAAATTACTCAACAAAAAAACAACTTATAATTAAATTGTGGTGCCCACAAATAATCAGAAAATCGTTACCGTATGTGAAATCTCAAGGGCATCACGGAATTGTTGAAATTGGATGGGCCGACCCGACGAGGCTTGGGGCAAACAACCCGACCCATTGCCATCGTGTTCTCACAACAATCCATGTCTTCAAATTTCTTACATGTGATGAGAATTTTTACCGGAGAAAATTGAACTTCGTGAAATTCGAAGAAAAAAAATACTCTTTACTTTTGGGAGAGAAATAAGGCAAATGGCCGATTTTCTGAGGATAGAACAAATGAGCGCAAAAGTGGAAACGATTATATAGAAAGGAGAACTTCGGAATTAAATGCAAGTGTAGGGGCTTTAGAAGATCTTTTTCCAATTAATTATTTAATTTATTCTAGTGAATATTCTTTAGAACGAGGCTCCCAAACTTTAGAAGATCTTTCTTCAATTAATTTATTAAATCACATTAATATTTTCCAAAGTTTAGATTTAGTATAATTTTCTTCTTTAAAGTTAAAAAAAAATATACTTTAACATCTCTAAAGAGTTTTAAATTTTGTTCAACATTAATTCCTCCAATCATTCTCTGACTATTTTTGGCTAAAAAATCGATCTTGTCTATAGTACATGCATGCTGTTTTTTAAGGGCAAAATGGTTAGATCATAATTTTAAAATTGTACTTTAGTCCTTAATTTTTATTTTAATCACTAAATTATATGTTATATAACATATTTTTTTTAAATAAGTTACATAGTTATCCATATATTCAAAAAAATAATCTAAAATGATAAATGTTATCATATATATATTTATATATGTGGATCAAACTAATAAATATTAGGGCTGGTTCTCAATATTTAATTTAATAAAACTAATATTTAACATTTTAAACTTTATATAGTAGTATTATTTTCAGTTTTAATTAGTTTAAGTAATACAGTATAATTAATTTAAAAAATTAATGTAAAATTTTTTGTTTGGTAGTATTATTTTCAGTTTTAATTTAGTTTAAGTAATACAGTACAATTAATATAAAAAATTAAAGGTAAAAATTTTTTGTTTGACTTTAAATCTAATTAATTGATTTTACACCTTTTTTACGATGTTAGCATAATTTCTCGAAAACAAGGCTCCCAACTTTTGGAGATATTTTTGTAATTAATTTATTCTAGTGATTATATTAATATTCTCAAAGTTTGGGTTTAGTATTATTTTTGCTTTTAAAGTTGAAAGTGTGATTTTATCATATCTAAAGTTTTAATTTTTTGTTCAAAACTAGTTCTTCAAATTATTTTTTGACTGTTTTTTGGCAAGAAAAAAGAGCATGTCCATGGTGCATGCCAATTTTGAAGGACAAAATGGTCAGAACAGAATTATTAAGTTACAATTTAGTTCCTAATTTTTTACTTTAGTCACTAAATTACATATTATATAACATAGTTTTTTTAGATAAGATGTACAGTTATCCATTTTATTAAAAAAAAATAATATGATAATTGTTTTACATATAAATATATAGAGAGAGACTGAGAGAGAGAGGAGGGAGAGAAATCAGAATTAATATATATATAAGTAAAATATTTTGTTCGATTTTTAATCTAATTATTTAATAGGGTAATTCTCACTTTATCCCCTTCTACTTTTATTAAGTATCACTTTACTTTTTTATACTTTCATTTGTCTCATTTTACCCCTTATATTTTTATTTTATCTTACTTTACCCTCTTGTATTCTAAAAAATTAACCAAATTACCCTAACTAATTATTTATAGTAAAATTACTTTAAAAAGTTCTAAAATTAATAAACTTGTATTTATATTTTAATATTTTTCAACTTAATTAATAACACTTAACATTAAATTCATTTTAAATTTTATTATTCTTAAAGTTTAATAGTTATTTTTTATAAATATAGTTCCTATTAAATTTTTATATCGTATGATATTTTTAATTAACTAATACATTTTACTTATAATTTTTTTACTTATCATAAATATAAAAAATATATAACATATTTCTAAAAAGTATTTTGTTAAATACAAAATCTAGTAATAAATTTCTCATTGTTAATGGAATTATTAAAATTTCATAAAAATAATTTTAACTTTTTTAAAAAAAGTTACTTTTAGATATAATTTAATATCAATCAATTTCTCATAATTAATAGATACTATGTTCTATTTAAAAAAATCATAATCATTTTACTAATTAATTTTATTACTATTACTTGACTATAATGATTATTTTTGAATTTAACATAACACTAAGAACATAGCATAAGAAAGTATCGAAAAAATGAAGCATTAATGGGTTTCACATAATTGAAAAAATAGAAATTTTAAGTTCTAATAAAGCTCCAATGATCCCTACAACAAGTTTACTTTGATTTTTTTTTTTTTTTAAATGGGTAGTATACTTTGAAGTTGAACATTGATATTTCTTATCTAGTTAAATTGCTTGATCTTCATTCATAATATTGCCAATAAAATAAGTGGCTTAATAATTGAAAATTGCATTTTGCTAACCAACCCCAAACCTCCTTTTCTTTTTCTTTTCTTTTTTCATTATTTAAATAAAATGATTAATTATGTCATTTGTTATAGAATCAATTCAACACAATCATCAATTATTAACTAATTACAACGAACATGAGACTTGAACTTAAGTTTCCGTACTCATAGAATTTTGGACATAATATTCTATTACAAATTTTATTGTATTATCTATTACAAATTTTATATGCATCTTCTATTATATTTCACTAATTACTGTTATGTGTATGATAAGATTTTTATAAATTTAAAGCTAATTTTTTAATTTTTTTAGTTTAATTTTGTTATTGTTATTAATTTTAAAGTTCAAAAAATTCATTACCATATTACTTCAGGCTTTGAATTTTTTTTTAACAAATTATAAGTTTGGTTTCTTGCTTGATTCTTAATTTTAGGATCACTTAACAAATTATAAGTTTGGTTCAGATTATTGGGCGATATGAAAAAAATTATGGCAAAATACAACAACACTTCTTGAACTTGATCCTTGGTTGCATTTATCTTTTGAACTTGCCAATATTAACATTTACCCCATGGAATCAAGTTTGAATTTATATTTGAACAAAATTGTCCTTAATAAAGTGAATTTATATAGTTTTAGTATATTTTGAATATATATACCCCTATTTTGATTAAAGATTCTTTATTAATTAGAAAAAATATTTTAAATTATATAATTTTTTCAAAAAATAATTAGTAACTTTAGTAATTCAAATTTAAAAAAATTAGAGTAATAAGTGAGTATACTAAATACACAAAAATATTAACCATAAAAATTATATTAACTATTTAATTTATATAAATTTTAAACTCCTGTGGATAAAGATGAATAAGTATATTTTTTATATTTAATTTATATATACATATATATTTTTAAATTATTAATATTTATATTTTTAATATAATGGTATATGTAATGTTTTACTATGAAAAAAATATTTAAATATCTTTAACAATGTTTGCTCGAATAATAAGATTTAATGCCCAAAAGATTATAGTAGAACTAATTGGATGTGTTTTGAAGTTGTTTCATGAATCATATTGAGTATTCAATAAAGGAGATGATTTATTAACGTTTTGGATTAGGAATTATGTCCAAGAAAAAAGAGAAAAATGAAAGGAAAAGTATAAAATATACATGCATATATCTAAATTGGGTTTATAAAAATATACTTATTCATCTTTATCTAAAAGAGTTTAAAATTCATTTAGATGAAATAGTTAATATTTTATTTTAAATTCAAATAATTAAAATAAATTTTCATGTTTAATTATTTTTTATAATTATTATACTGAATTATTACTTTAGTTTTTTAAAATTCGAATTACTTAAGTTACAAATTAATTTTTTCAAAAAAATATAATTTAAAATATTATTTATTTAACAAAGATTTAAAATCAAAGTTGGGGTATAAATATTCAAAATATACAAAAAAAAACTATATAAATTCATTTTATTAAGAATAATTTTATCCAAATATTAAATTCAATTTTGATTCAAGAGTAAATGTTAAATTAGCAAATTTAATGATAAATGTGATATATTAAGTTTAAAAAATGTTATTATATTTTGCCCTAAAAATGACGAATTAAGACTATTGGGGGCATGAATATGTCCCAATTTTAAACTATATTTCTTGATCCTACAAATATTGTTTGACTAATTTAATAAAATAATATAAATTTAAAAATATATTAAAAATTTATTATAGATCGGTAATATGTTACAATTTTACGCAAAAACGCACGTGAAGGTTGCGATTTCAACAAAAAAACGCAACCCACAATTACGCATTTTATTATTTATTTATTTATTTTTAAAAATAATTGTCTAAATGCGCAAGTTATTCAATAACACGTGGTTTGCCTCGCGGCAGGAAACACAAGTTTAACTTACGCTTCCTCCTTCACTCATAACAGTCAGCGCAATTAAAAATTGCGCTTCCATCACAAGAAGGGTTCATTTAAATTAGTTAAATTATTAATTAAATATTCTCTCTTTGAAATTGTTATATAAAATTAAAATGCTAATAACTATTTATATTAACAATGTAATGAGTATATATAATATATAATAATACTTAATAAATATTAATTGTGAATAATTATTATTATAATTTATGTTATTTAGTATATGACATTTACCTATATAATATTTTCAATTGTGCAATAATTATAGATTATTCAATTAATTTGATATATATATATATATATATAATTTTTTATATATATAATTGCACATTTTATAATTTGAGAAAATTGTGCAATTATTAGTAGTTCAATTGCGCTTGATCATATTATGATTTAAAGCCAGTTTCGCTTTTGATAAAAAAAATAATTAAAAGTGCGTTTAAGAGTTGTACTTTCAGCTGAATCGCAATCTTCAAACGCGATTTCATATGTATTTTTACACATTTTTTGTTATGGTATAATATTAATTATTTTTTAAATTTATTATAAATTATTAAATTAGTCCTAATAGTGTTATATCTTATACATTTTTAATGTAAATTTTCATTTCTAAAATACCAACGCTAGATTTCAAGGTCGATTATTAATTTATATGTTTGAAATATAGTACTTTTGGGATTGATTATGAATTTGTAGGCTTTTGAATCTTATCGTTCGGATTTTAAGGTTGATTACAATTTTATAAATATTTGAAAAATAGTTTTGTGGGTTAATTTCTTATTTTCTATTTTGGAAACTATCCATTTCAAATTTTAGTACCCATCACTTCTTCATATATTTCACGTACTTATTTTTGAATTAATGTGTACAAAAAAGGAAAAAAAAAATCAATGCTAGCTAGTCAACAAAAATGGGATTTAAATGGACTTTTTTATAATAGGATAAAATGGGATTACTGTAATTCTGAGTCTAACTTTATGATGGTTGATCGCATTCACTCTACCAACGGCTAATTGTTTCGTCTTTTGCGCTGAAAAATGATGGGCATCTTAGTCCTTTACACATAAGTTAACGGATAGAATAAATAAATTCTTGGGTTAATTTCATTTCACGCTTGTATTTTGTTGATAATCATTTTACTTCATTATAGTTTTAATTGTATTATTTTATTTTTTTATATTTTTAATTTGTATTATTTTATCTATTTATACTTTTATTATATTACTTCATACCCTGTACTTTTAAAAAATAACATAATTATTCTTACCATTATTTTTAATAAAATTATTTTAAAATTAATAGATATATATTTATATTCTAATAATTCTCAACTTGATTAATTAATATTTAACATTAAATTCATTTGAAATTTTATCCTAATTAAAATTTAGTAGCTATATTTTTAATTTAATATAGTTTCTAATAAGTTACTATGTAGAAAAATATTATTTTTTCGCTAATACATTTATACTATAAAACTTTTTATTCATAAAAAAATTAAAAAAATATATAATTTATATCTAAACATTATTTTTAATAAATCTGTGAAATATTAGTAGTAATTTTTCAATTGTTAAGCCATTTTCTATTAATGTTTGTTAAACACAAAATTGAATTAATCACGATAATAAGATTATTTATAATTTATTTAATAATACTAAATTAAATACTAAAATAACTATTTTTTAATTTAACATAATTTTTATTAAATTATGGGTAATTCCATTAATAATGAAAAAATATTACTAATATTGAACGAATTTAATATAATATTATTTAAAATAAATTATATAATTTTTAGATTTATAATGAATAAGAAACTTATAAATAACATATTAGCTAACAAAATATCCTATTGTATAGGAGTTTATAAAAATTAAATTAATTAAAAAAAACTAGTCGTTAAATTTGAAGTACAATAAATTTTTAAATAAATTTAATGTTAGGTGTTAATTAATAAAGTTAAAACAATATTAGAAGATAATACAAGTGTAGTAGCATTAAATAATTTTAAATTAATTTTACTAAAAATAATAAGTAAGGACAATGAGATAAAATGATACTACTTGATAATACAATGTGGTAAAGTGATACAATTGAAAGTATAAAAAAGTAAAATGATATTCAATAAAAATAAAAAAAGGATAAAATGAGATTAACCCTAAATTTCTAGAGGGTTTTATCGAGTTTTGTCCAAAGTTAGGGAAGTGACATGGTGATTTTTGAGAAGTTACACTCAATGGACAATATATTGAGTATATGAACAAGTATTTTATTTTTTATAAAGTAGAACTCTTGTTAATCATTCAAACACTTAATGTATATTATACCAAACGTAATATGAATATTATCGTGATATTAATATTTATACTATATCTAATATAATATATATGAAATATTTAAATAATAGATAAATATTCTATTTTATAAAAAATAAAATATTTACTCATCATTGTATTATTTATCTAACCTAACATCTCAAATAATGGGAAAGTGAATTCAATTTCCCCATCCTTGCATTTCAAGTTTATTATTAACTGACCTTAGTTCTAGAAGGGTTATATCAGTCAAAATACGTAACAGCTGCGTGCATTGACTCTCCATTAGGGCCCAAATCAATTACTCACCTATTGAAAATTCAAATGCTTTAAAGTCTAATTAATACCAAAAGTCATTTTCCCATACTCAACAATTATCATTTAGTCACATACATAATATTGACTTAACAAACATAGATATGTATGAGGTTGAATCTATGGGGCATCTTACTTGCACTAGGTTATTTAGTCAAATATTTTATTTTTTTATTAAATAAAACATTTGATATGCATAAATTAATATATATATATATATATATATATATATATATTAAATGTAATATTCATAAGACTCATAATTAACAAGATAAATTATTTTATTAATAAATACCTTATATTTATAATCTAATTATAAATTTGAGTTTAGAAATCAACCATATTCTCCTTTAAAAAAGACAAAAAAATTTATAAGACCCGTGAACAAGATGACATGCCTAAACACTTATTATTCCTTACGGTGCATTACAACATATTTATTTTTGCTTTTATTTTTTATTTCGTTTGTTTTTCAAGAGGGGTACTTCATCATTCTTTAGATATTTGGAAAATATGGAATTAGAATAATCGAGATTGATTTATACTTCTTGAAGACACCCTGTATTCAAACATCATTCAACCATTGACGGACGATGGCTCTTGGCTCTTTCCTATTTTAGCACAATCAAATTGACATTACAATAATGACAATATTTGGCAATTAGGTTTCTCTGTATTTTCTGTACCTCTAAAGCCAGTAATTTTATATGGAAAGCTACGAAATCCAATTATTTACTCCAATTAGTCTTCAGTTTTTTATTGAAATTTCAGCCAAATAATGACTTATTGCTAATTTTTAATATTTGATACATACATCCTTGGTCCTTTACGAAAGGTAATGTATCTTTATGTGATGGAGAATTAATTCATATATATGCTGCTCTTTTATTTTTTTATTAATTTTTTTTTTGAAACAGAAAATTTTACAGTGCAGAAATCCTTCAATTGATTGGAAATCAGAAGCAATATGTAAATTTAGGGTCTTAATTATATTTTTTTCAAAAGTTTCTACGATTATTTCAACATCAGACCAAGAGTTGGAAGGTTTTTTCTCAAAGTTCTATTCTGACGTTAATTTAATGTTTTTGACTAAAGAAAGAATCCTTCATGGAGCCAACAATTTATGACCAAGAAATTAATAAAAACAATGAGATCCCACCAAATAATTTTCCTCTGTTTCAAGCCAAATCCTAGTCAGCCACCACTCCAAGTTATCCTACAACTTCGCATCTTTGCACCATTCTCACTTCTCTCTGTAATTCAAGAAAATACATAAATTAATAATAAATTCAATTATCACCAAAATGCATGGCGTTGAAATCTTCAGAGCTGTATAAGAGGCACCCTTGCAATGGTAAACAAAACCCAACTGCCTCAAAGTCTCATCGTTGTAACTGTCTTTCTTTCTTCATCCCTTCTATTTATTTTTATTATTATTATTTTGGGTTCTATTTCTTTAAATCTTTGTGGGGTTTTCATAATTCTTTGGAGGGTTGTGTTTGTATGAACTAGAACTTAAGGCCAAGATTCTTCCTGCAAAGGGTCAGAGGGCTGTTAAAGTGATGGGGAATCCTGTGAAGTTTGAGGGTGTAAGCGAGGAGTTACAGAAGATTTTGGATGCTGACATGGACCAGGTGGGGCCCAGGCGTCGAGCTCGTGAGGCCTTCAAGGACATTCAGCTGTCCATCGATCATATCTTGTTCAAGGTATTTGGATAATGCTGCTTATGTTTTCATGGAATAGATTGTCCACGAAAGATAAAAAAAGTTGTGAATTTTGCTCTCTTTTGCGATAGAAGCTTGAACAAAAGGGTTGAGATTGCTTGTTTGATTGATTTGGATTGAGGTGGTGCTTAGTTTATGTTAAAGGTTAAATATTGGGAATGGGGTTCTTGGCATCTGAAAATATTTACTTGTGTGCATCTTATTTTGGTACTTCAAAGGGAAAGTGAGAAAATATGTTTCTGTCCATATAATTTTCTTTGGGCAAGGTTTCTGTCGATACAGTTGATGTCCATCTGTAAAGCAATGCATCCTTCCATAGTTTCCTTTTTGTTGCATGATCCAGGAAGTCGTTGTTGGTGGATTTTGTTTGCAATCGAATTAGCGGGAGTTCAAGTTTTTAAATATATTAATTTAACCCATGATTTCTGCAGTTTAATGCCTGTTGAATCAAGACTATTAGACGTGTTTTATTGCATAAACTTAATAAATTGGATAGTTGCTGGTTGATTGGAAACAGGGGATAGATGTCTAAATGTGCAGTAATAATGAGGATTCATGGTTCTGTATTCTGATAAGAAAGATAAAAAATCTGCCAGAATTTAGATATATTTATAAAATAAAACCTGATAAAACTGAAAGAAGATCCCGGTATCAGTTAGGAGGAATAAATGAAGATCTTATTGGTTTGTTGTCAATAGCACAAGATAAAATGAATGTCTGGTACATCAAATGGATGGAGTCATTCTTTTTGTCATCGGCAGAGTTGACGACAATATTACTATACAGGAATATATTAGCTAGCAGTCAGGTCCCTCACCTGCCATGTGTTCATATTCGGAATGCCTTTGAAACAGAAACTTTTTGTAGTTACTTTTTACAAAAAATACTCTTCATGTTACTGCAGTGCACATATCCACTTGGTTTAAACAACTTACTGCATTTTTTATGCATGTGAATCAATTTACATCTTGTATCCCTGAAAGTTCGTCAAATTTTCCCTTCCATACGTAAGGTTACCTTAAATGACACAAGCAAAATGCATTTCTTTGTATTTGCCTACTAGCAAAGCAATTTTAAATCTATAGAGTTATCTTTTATTAGTGATAAAGGGTGATTCCAATCTTAATTTCTTTCACTTCAATTCACCAGTTGCTAGATTAGTTCTGTGTGTGTGTGTCCTCAAAAGTTTTCAAGACTAGTTCTGTTCTTGTTTTTTGTTTCTTTAGAAATACAAAATGCCTAGTCTTTCTCCAAGCAAAAATTATTCTGTTTTTTATGGACTTGATATGAAGTTCTAGTAAGTACTTATGTTTACTTATTGAACATATATTGCAGATGCCATATGATGGATTGAAGATGACGGAGGTAAAGACTTTCATTTTTCTTGTATTTTAGTTAAAATGTTATTGAAAGAAATCCTAAGGCAGACCTCTATATAATCCAATTGTCCCCGTCATTTCATTCAATTGTACCTTTCATTGTCCTATCGCAATTTTTTAGTGGAAAATTTACTCCTCCATTTTTGACATGGCAGATTTTTAATTAATTAGGTCCTTGCTTATACCTTTGAGGAATAGCCTTTATGCTGTGACATTTAGCTCATTGACTGTCTCGTCATGGAGCATCGATAGTCTGGCCGGCATTATACATCCTGAAATCTGAATCTATTCCAATCAGATAATTTATTTCTGTAATATTTTAACAGTTATGTCTTCACCTTTTAGAGGGTATTTGAATACTGATGCTGTCACCTTTTAGAGAATTTCTTGTTTAAAGTGGATTTTCTTTTTCTTACCGGCATTTCTTGATGACTTTAGTTAAAGGTGCTGAGGGGATGTACAACCCAACTTCTCTCTGCTGTCACTGGACCATAGCCTTAAGCCATGATTTTTCACTCTTGCCTTACATATAACCTAGCAATTTTCCTAGATATTGTAAGCAGACCTTCTGTACACAGTATCAGATTTACATTTCATTTTCTATCTAAGAAGGTGAAGAAAGGTCCTTAATGAACTTGCTCACGTTTAGTACCTTGTACTGAATAGTTGCACTTAATGTTTAAAGTTTCTGATGTTGATGGTGAAGGATACTTATTTTATGTGTTCACAGTCATATGAAGTGAATTCTAGAGGGTTGGAAATTTTCTCGAGAAGTTGGCTTCCAGATAGCAGTTCCCTAAAAGCAGTCGTTTGTTTTTGTCATGGTTATGGAGATACTTGCACCTTTTTCTTTGAAGGCATGTGGCTCATACGAGTACTTAATGTTACAGCCTTGAGTTTGAGAATATTGGAACTTAGTGATTTTATTCCTTGTCTGTAGGAATTGCCAGAAAGTTAGCATCTTGTGGTTACGGAGTTTTCGCTATGGATTACCCAGGATTTGGCCTATCAGAAGGTCTACATGGCTATATTCCAAACTTTGATAATATAGTTGATGATGTCATTGAGCATTATTCAAAAGTGAAAGGTAAGATACGAGGTAACCCAAGTTATCTAATATGAGGTTTTTAACAACCTCTATGTTGAATTTATTTCTTTCATTTCTCAGAGTTTTATTTGATTCATGCTTTAGCCTAGACACTCGGACTGGATATTAATATAAAGCAAGCAAGATAATAGTTGTCATTGCAGTAGCAGTAAATAAACATTGATAAGGATTAAGATATGTGGGTTGAACTAAGTTTCTTACCTTTTTTCACCTTATCCTATTTCACGAGGGGATAGTTATCATTACATTTCCTTGCTATGTAAGGTGAAAATTTCAGCCCCATCTTTTCAGTATATTATTTAAGTTTCCTGGATCCAAAACTAGCTCTTGTTGAATTTTAGAGGTTGGCTTTTGAGCAGATGTTTTCAAAAACTTCTTTTTCTATTTCAACATTGTTCAGGTTTTCCCTCTTCTTAGAAGAAAATGCGAGTTGAGGAGTATTATGTTCATGAATCATGCACTAGACGAGATTCACTTATTATTGAAGTTACAATTATTGCTGTATAGGCATCTTTCTGGCCCATACGATATAGTGGAAGTATGCCTTTATTGCTGTATAGGCATTTTATCCCTAGCTTAAGAAATATTGCCTTTTCTCCTTGGGTGTTGCTTTGTCATCCACAAGGTCATCCATATTTCCTATTCGCTTTCACGAAGACTTTCATGTTCTTGTTTTGCTGTCAGAATTGGTGTAGTATATGATCTAAACCTTGGATTGCCTCCCTTAAACATCCTGAAAAAAATAAACACACCAAATAAATCAATTTTCAGCATGATCATGTTGAAAAGGTATATATTCTGCTGATTAGTTCTTCTGGATATGTAATGTGCTTATCTTTTTTTTTACACAGAAAATGCATTAATACTACCTGATTTGTCTGCATCGTACAAGATCACTTGTTTATTATAAATCAATTTCTTTATCATCACAAATTGAAATAGGTAAAATGAACAGCTCAGGCCTTTTTCCACCACCTTCTGTTGAGCATCTTAAAGATTTGGATGCATGGAAGGATTATTGGTTTGGCTGCATTAAGGGATAAGAAAATGGAAAAACATTATACCATTGGGCAAATGAGCACGCGCATGTTTTTGAGTGTGTGTGAGGGAGGGAGGGAGGGAGTTGTTTTTATAAGTATCATGCATGTCTTTCTTGGTAGGCTGTTTTGCTAATAATCAGATGATTGTGAATGCAGGAAACCCTAATCACCATATGTTGCCAAGTTTTCTGTTTGGACAATCTATGGGGGGAGCAGTAGCACTCAAGGTGCACCTGAAACAACCTGATTCTTGGAACGGTGCCGTTCTTGTTGCACCTATGTGCAAGGTACTTTATCAAGCTTGTTTCAAGTAAAGCATCCCTCGTGATTTAGCTGTGCACATTAGATTGATCAAAGCTTTTATCTAGATTGCAGATGATATGGTTCCTCCATGGTTAGTGACCCAAATTCTAACTGGAGTGGCAAAATTGCTTCCAAAACAGAAGCTTGTTCCACAAAAGGATTTGGCTGAGTTGGCATTCAAAGATATGAAGAAGAGAGAACAGGTTGGTGTTTTTCCTCTTAATTGATGCATCAGTAAGGCTAAGAATATACAACTTATAAGATGAATCATGGATATTGGGACTTTCGATCGCTCTAGGTATTTTATGAGCATATAAAAATGCATGCACACCTGAGTGGAAAGACATAGGGGGAGCTTGCATCCCTCTGAGTTTTTTAGCGGTGTAGTTCTTGTGACCTTGGCTTCACTTTTTTATACTTTGTTTGATAAGAATATGATGAGCATATTTACATGCTTTATTCTTTATTCAGACAGCCTATAACGTAGTCGCTTACAAGCATAAACCACGCTTGGGAACAGCCTTGGAGTTGCTGAGGACCACTAAAGAGATAGAGCAGCAACTGGAGAAGGTATGCCCATTGCTTCACCTATATCATATATGTTGTCGAAATCTCACCCACTATTTCATTTCATTGCTGTCTGGTTCCATTCTATGGTAGGATTTTAAGGTCTCTTGTTTCCTTGTTTTGGTTTATTTTGAGTTCATCTGCATAGATGTACTCATACAGATAATATCATGTAGGGCATTTTCATCTCTGCCTCTGAAAGACATGAAGCTACAAAATTCACCATTGCACTGAAAAATATTTTGGATGCCGATTGGTGCAATGTTTTCCTGGATCCATTTAAGCTCTAGTTATTACATGAAAACATACTTGTATGAAGTTGTAAAGATTTAAGTTTCAACATAGTCGGGAAAGAGGGGGGAGACAGACAGGATAAAGGTATAGCAATCTCAAGATCAATTCATACATAATTAAACATAAGGGTTCCCCAAGATGAGATGAAGTATCTTTATAGGTGTGCATATTATGTATCAATCCAAGCACGTAAATAGATACACAGATGAATACATTTATACATTTGATATATATACAGTCAAATATGTTTATAATTCCTTTCAATTTTTTTGGCCTAGGTGATCTATGAATCTTTAAGATTGTAAGATTTGAACTGCAAACCCCAACATCTGACTTTGAATAAAAGTTCGTCTTGAAGTTATATTAGTTTTCAGGTGGATAGATCAGGGATGTGTGATGGTTAATTTATAACCAGTTTCTTTCTTCATGTGTTATACCTCTGGATGTTGTTCGCGAGGTGTGAGAAAATGTAATCTAACCGGGCAAATAACTGTGTGAGACTAAGTGATGCGCCATGTGAATGTAAGGTTCTAAAGAGGTGCAAACATAAGTAGACCCACCTTTCAGACTAATGCAAACAAAATACACATTGCCTGACAGTCCTTGACCACATCTATTTCGTGGCTGAGGTGGTGTCTGGCATACGATTGATTGTGATTTCCGAAGTCAGTGCTTAAGCAAAATCCTGACTGTACTAAATGTGTTTTTGCGTGCTTAGGTCCACTAATATGGGACATCATTTTGGTCTGGTGTGTCTGTGAGCCTACTTACAACAGCCTTACATTAAGGTCTAATAGCTAATCTAATATCCTATATATAGAACGTTGCATACATATGATGCAAACCAAGAAATAAATGCCAGTATAAACTATCTGATGTCAGTATTTTGCTAGTTCAATGTTCATAACTTAGTTTTTTAGGATATTCTCTTTATTTAGATTTACTTTAGGGGGATTTTATGCGAGATCCAAGTTCCATTTCTAGGTTTTTGTTGTGCATGATATTAGTCCTCTTAAATGAAGTACAGTTTATTACTGAATTTCTTATATATTAAAGGGTTTTTAATAAATAGTAGGATGTGATTTGGTGACTTAAAATTCTTTTCATGCTCTCGCTTTATTGAATGGTTTACAAATTTGGGCAAGGATTATCTTGCTCGATATCCTTTCTCAGAGATGGTGGCAACCATCCCCACAGTGCTAATCACCAACAATTGAGAGTATCAACCATCCCTTGCAACAAGCCAACAAAATAAAAGAAATCCTTGTTAATATTAGTGAATATTGAAATTAGAGTTTAATGTTGCTTGTGAGTCACAACCACCAAATTAGGCTATGTTGTTAGTCATAGTAAATAGTATCCGTTGGACCAGATTGTAGGGACTAAATTTCTTCCTGTATTGACAATTTTGTCTACAGTAAAGTTCTTTTCTTGAAAAATCCTTTGAAATTAATGACATTGAAGATCTGAACAAAGTAAGAGAAAGAATATGAAAATTTTGACAAGTCTATGGGACTGAAGAATTTGTTACTATCACCAACTCTTGTAGGGATTCACTTAAAATTGAGATGATTTCATTTATTGCAATTTTGTTGACTTTGATGCTTGTTGTTAATCTTTGCCAGGGGATCAAAGACCCAGATTGACTGCATTAAGTATACTTTGATAAGGGTATTATATAGATTTCAATAGATTAATAATAGTTTCTCATTGGGAGATAAAACGTGGACAAATTGAGAAGAGTTCTAATGAAACTATATTGGGGAACAGTGCAATGCCAATTTCATGTATTTAATGCCTTCAAGCTATAGTGGGGAACAGTGATCCCTTCAAGCTATTGTATGCAAAATGCCTGATGTGAATCTGATCATAGATTTCTGCTTCAAAACCCATGAATTTATCCTAGAGACCTCATTCAATAACTAATGACCTCAAAAGACTTCTAAGCATTATGATCCTATCATTTCTTTACACTTCCACACTTTCAGTTCTGCTGATGTTGCATTAGTTTATTGATTTTCGATATATGATCGGAATTAGTGAAATATATACTATCAGTATCTCTATGGTGACTTGGGTCATCTATATTGTTTCAAATGATCTATAAAGTTTAAATATCCGAGCATCAAACCCTTCACTGATATGACAGATAGATGCACAAATCCATTCTTATTACGAATGGGTTTTCTTAGTCTGAGCTTAGGGCTCACCACTTCAACGGGGATTGAAGTTTTGAGCAACCCTGACCTAGTTTAAGCTTAAGCTCACTGAATGGACAAATCTAATATAGGGTTTCAAGTCCCAACTACTGAACATATCCTGTGATTTTGTGGAAATATTTTTTCTCCTTTGCGTTCCAAAATTATGCATAGGAACCTGTTGAATGTATAGCTTTTTGAGGGTTGGAATTTTTGAATTTTCTTTGATTGAAGGAAGATAGCTGATGAACTTTGTCCGAGTTGGACAATGAACAATCCTGAAATTGTATGATAGAGAGTTGAATAGGTGTGTTTCTGGTAAAACATGGACATGAAAAATTATGGCTCCTGGATAACTTGTCCTAAGAATATAGTCCGTGAAGATTGACTTTGCACTCATACAATTTTGCAGGTGTCTCTGCCATTGCTGATCTTGCATGGAAAGGAAGACAAAGTAACTGATCCATCTGTGAGTAAGGCATTGTATGAGAAGGCAAGGAGCTCAGACAAGAAACTTAACCTGTATGATGATGCCTATCACTCTCTTCTGGAAGGGGAGCCAGATGAGATGATACTCCGAGTTTTTGATGATATCATTTCTTGGCTTGACGATCATTGTTAATCATTCATGTCCAACTCCTCTCTCTCTCTGTGTGCATTATGCTGTCCGCGTTCTTTTTCCAGAAATTTGGTGAGGGGTTAAGGGGTTGGAGTGGCATGAAGATATTTATGAACATCGAAGGAAAAGGCTACATCCAGTTGTGAACATTGCTGAAAAAGGACCTCATTATTCTTGCATTCAGTATCAGTATTACATGAATTCCGAAACTTGAATATGTGAAAATGTCGGTTAATGTATTTTCTCAATAATTGTACTGTAAAGTGATTCTTGATAAATACTTTGGCACTGTTGGTTTTGTTACTTAAGAGTCCGTCCCATGTAGAAGAACTGTATAGAACCTCACCTCTAGGTTCTTTTGTGTACTTGTCGCCCCTGTACATGCCTACTTGTTTTTCTCTCAATCTTTGTATATTCCATGTCCAGAAGAAATAATGGTTAATGTGTTACTGTTACCGAATTCCAAGGTGATGTTGAATTTGATGACTCTTAGCAGGTGGTAGGATGGGAAAGGGACAGGTTCACTCTAGCGAGATCGGAGGGGATGAGACATAATTTTTATTTTTTTTTAGAAAAATAATTTTTTCAAATTTTTTAATAATATTATTTTTAAAATAATATAATTTTTAAAATTATAAAGTGAGTTTAATGATCTAATGGATCTATCACCAGATTTGATTTGAAGTGTGTGTAGGCCTGATTTTTTAAATTTTTTAAAATAATTAGTGAGTTATACATCGAGTCCAGAAAATTCCAACACCACCCCATTATTATTCATAATCATACGAGTGTGAATCTTGATACAATTACATCTGATCCTATAACAGGGTTCACGTATCATATATAATAAATCGGGATTCCAACAATCACTAAAACTCTCGCACAAAGTTGATGTTGTCTTAAAATGAACTATTCTCAGAATTTGACTTCGATTGTTAACTTACAGGAATGAACCTGGATTATGGTTCAAATACAAGTATTCAAATGATGGCAATTTCCATGTACCAATAACAATTCCCCACCCACGTTCAGAAGCATTCAACGATGAAAAAATAAAGGAGGATTAACACAAAAAGAAGTGCTTGCTGCGTGTAGACTTAATAGAATGCCACATACTGAGGAAATAAGTCATTGGTTGGTGGGGTCCAAAACCTTAACCAACTATTCTTACGTCAAAACGCACCCTTTTCTAGCTTTTTCTCAAGTTTGGTAATAAGAGATTTTATATTTCATTGTAAGCTCTTTATTGTCCAAGGTTGAATCTGCCTAAGTGTGAGATTTAGCGTACTATGTTAAGGTTGATAAAAAATTAAGTAATACTCTTAAGTTGGCGCATATTCATCAATTTTGAAAGAAATTCTTGAATTTTTTTGTCCAAAAAGATCAAATTTCTTACTCTTTTCCCTGTAGTTTAAAAACTATGTACTTTCTTGAGAAAACAAAAAATGATGAATGTAATTAACCCGTTAACAATTCATCATTCCACTATTAATTAGTGGGCAGCATAATCCTCTAATTACAAATTAGGTTGTAATATGTCATTACATCTTAAACACAAAATATCATTGAGTGCTCCTACATTATTTTCCAGACAATGAATCCCACTAATAAAAGCCACCGGCCTTGCATGTGCGCCACGTGTAAACCTACACATGGCTTGCCAAGATTGGGAGAAACATGGCGAAATCTATGAATAATCAGTCAAGCCAACAAAAGTGAGGGACACCCCCCTTTCCATCCAATAACGTTGTCTGTTTGGATTTGGCCAACTCTTAATAGTTAGGTACTTTCACCGTGTAACAAATCTCAGTGCGCATATGCAGTAAACCCATGAACATGACCTCCCTTTTCTTTATTCCACACATGGAGTCTTCATGTCTTCAAAAGGGAGCCTCAAGCTTTTTCTTGTTTTATGCCCCATTATACTTGTTGTTGCCTCGTCGTACATCTGTAGCCTTTTCTTGAAGCGAGTATTATTTGTACTTCAGCAGTTTCCTTTTTTTTCTTGAATTCAGATATGGCCTCGTCTTCTTGTTTTTTCAGCTCTCAAGTCTGTGTCTCTCTAAGGGTAAGGTCTCCCTGCTGACATTAATGGCTGTTCAACTTGGTTGTGTATTTGGTATAGTTTCTTTATCGCGGCATTCTTGATTTTACTTTTTTTTTACCCTTGTGCATTAATATTCTAGTACTTGAGTCGGTATTTCAATTTCTGCACTAATTGATTGCTAGGAAATCTGCTGCATACCCTGTTTACTTTCATCAGTTTATGAGCATTCTAATTTTGGCATTCATCCTTTTGCAAATCTTGATTGTGGTGTTTATTCCTAGTATTTAGTGTTGCTTTTCACTAGTCATGATTATTGGGGGCACACTGTCACCTGTTTAGGATTTTGGCATATAGTTAAATTGGTTGCTTTTGCCTTTTAGTACTAGAGGTAAGGTGATTAACAACATGTCTTTGGTTGAAGTATTAACGGGGTTATTAATAATAAATGTCTGCTGGGAACCTCCGTTTCAACGTCCAAGAGTTTTCTACATTATACTAAGCCGGAATTTGTGCATAGTGATAACGCAGCCCTGAAGTTACATAGTCAGCCATGTTTATGGGAATGTAATAGGTTACCTGGTGAAATGTGATGATAATATTGAACTACTTAATAGGTGGTCTCATGCAATCGATCTGAAATAGGAATGGGAAAATGTACTTCTACTTATAATTTCTACTTGACAGTTCAAATGCGTGGAGGAGCTAAGTTTTTACTTGAGGCCTTATTAACGCCTGAATCTTAATAGTAAAAGTTTTTTTATGTTTTGTATATCTTTTTTATAATATGCAGCTTCCACTGATTATGATCTTGTTCCATGTTTGCTTATGTCATTCAGTCTAATTTTGTTCATTATCATTCTGCTGTTGACCTGCAAGTTTTGACAGAATGAGTGCTGTTTGTATGATTGTAGTTTTGATTCCAAGGTACAACTAACTTGGTCTGCTAGTTGTATTATGATTGCAAAGTTCAAAGAAGAAGTGAATAATCATTCATTTGTGCAAGGTTTTGCTGTATTCAATCTATGATTCTCTACTCTATGACAAAATTGGATACTTAACTGTTTTAGATCTGTTTTTTTAGATTGACCGCCCAAGATTGCCCTCTAACACCTCATGTAACAATATCGTAAGCCAAGGATGTATGTCTGCTCTTAAAAGCAAGAACACTGAACTGTTTGGCCAACAAGTGGTAGGAAAGGAAGTAAACCAATGTATTGGCTGGAGTTTTCTCGGAGGATCAAGAACCATCAGTAGACCAAATCTTGGAAGAAATATTTTGCGCAGAAACAGCTCAGCGGCATATGCTTCATGTAATTCTTTCATGGTGCCCAACTCTCTATTATGATCTTCCTTTTAAATTAATTTTGAGTATGCATCTTTCTCTCGAATGTTACAAAGCTTGCATCTCCATTTTAGAGTTTCATTGAATGCTGTATGTGTTCCCCAAGGACACAGACTACAGGTAAGAAATGGGCTTTCTTGGTCAAAATTCATGTTCTGATTCCCTAAAGTCAATTTTATAAACGACGATAATATTAACAAAAAATAAAAAGTGTGAAAACATTTCAAGAATCCTACTTATGTCTGTGAGGAAGAGAAATATATGTTTCTTCTATTGCACATGTAAAGAGATTACAGAAACAAGATAATTGGTAACTGATAGAAATGCTTAGTACTGTTTGGCGAGATAAATTCTACACCACATTCAGTTCATCTGGTTTTCTTGAATTTCAGCTCTCAAGCATAAATTCCACTAGATATTGAGAACTGAAAGATTACAGCTCATCATTGCATTGTCATTCCTTCATGGGTTCTCCCTTTATGTGTAGAATTGAAGTATTAGGAGACTAGGTGACCTGACTAAGTTGCCTAGCTTCTACTAGCTCATCACTTCCAAAAGCTTGAAGAACTTTTTGATTGTAAGATTTAAAAAAAAAATTATTACTGACCTTACATTTTCCCTTTCATGTGTTGCAACTGAATCAGTTCTTTCAATTTGTTTGACTTTCCTATTCTTTTTTCTCATCTTTTGCTGGGAATCAATACATATATCATCTCAGGTTTCCGCATTATTTTGTCAGCTGTATTATGTTATATAAATATTGCTGGTTCAAAACCTTCCTTTTCCTTTAATTTGGTGCTCCTTCAGGCATTGATAGCTGAAGCTATTAGAAGTTCAGTAGATGCTTTATTGCTCTCTGTTTTGATGAGATTTTGGAGTATGAAATAAATCAATAAAAAAACACGGTTCTTTCCGTTGCTTGACCAGTCTATTGAGCATATCCTTGATTGCAGAATTGTGCAAAATTAAGCTTTACTATGATTTGTTTTTTCACAAATGATTGATTATCTTGAAAAGTTAGGCTTTTGTTGCTCAATTCACACCTCTTGTCTCCATGATTGTCCGTGCAGTGTCATGGGCTCTTACATTCTGCAGTTCTTCTGAGATTGCCTTTGTCTACAAAGTTATGTTTTAAGATTTTTTCTGTTTAATCCATCTTATGCAGTAGCACACTGTTGAATATTTATGCAAGAAGAGCATCAAAGTACCTTCACAAGTGCAGGAATTCATGCATTTGCCACGAGTTTCATTTTTACCCTTGTGAACCACTTCCTGTGTTGAATAAACTTAGACTGAAATAAATTTTTATGTTCTGCTCCTTTGCAGGGCTGCCAAGTTCAGAGATTGCTAGTGGTGCTTTTACATTGGGAACAGCTGCTGTTCTTCCAATTTATACCTTCATGGTTGTAGCACCTCGAGCTGAGTTCGTAAGTATTCTGACTGCTTAGAACCCCTTTTGGACACATCTAGGTAGTTTTCCTTCAGTATTTCAATTTAACAATAAATATTCAGAATAAGGAATGAATAATACGTGCTCCATCTCTTAAGAAATTTTTGTTCACCTATTCCAACTGTATGGTGTCTGATAATTGGTGGTCCTTTTGGAAATATGAGCAGGACATGATATGATCATTTGTGGCTACTACCTTTCTTAGCCCACTAGTTGATTTATTGCGATGATATATTTTAATGTCAATTTATTTAAACGAAAATGTGCTTGACAATTGCTTTCTCTTATCTGTTATGCAGACCAAGAAATTAGTGGCAAGCAGCACACCCTATATGGCTCTTGGAGTATTATATGCTTATCTATTATATCTATCTTGGACACCTGATACGATACGGCTTATGTTTGCAAGTAAATACTGGTTGCCAGAGGTGTGTTTTTAACTAGCTAATACAGATTCAGTTATTTCCAGAATTAGGATTTCTAAACTCGATATGAAAGAAAAAACTTATAAGTTTTGGATGCAAATGCTTATTTATTTATAATTGTTCAGCTGCCAGGTATAGCTAAGATGTTCTCTAGTGAGATGACATTGGCTTCCGCTTGGATTCATTTGTTGGCTGTAGATCTTTTTGCTGCAAGGTCTCTCTCTCTATATCTCAAACATACACACACAAGACACATACTTAAGTTATCCTCTTCTTATATCGTGGTTAGATGGGCCGGGAAGGTTTGATGGAACTTGACATTGTAGGGTGTTCTGACTCTTGCATTTTCTGTTCAACCAGGCAGGTTTATTATGACGGACTGCAGGACAATATAGAGACCCGGCATTCAGTTTCTCTTTGCCTCCTGTTTTGTCCCGTTGGAATTCTTGCTCATTTCATCACTAAAGCTCTAACTAGAAGCAGAGGAGAAACAGAACATGGAATTCACCGAAGTAACAATTTTTAGTGATTTCATTCAAGGATTGACCCTACTTTATCAACTCTTTGTAGAGCTTAGAATTTTCATTTACTGGAAAAATGAGACATGTAATGTGTTTGCTTTTGCAAAACTACTAAGCTGTCTTTCCTTTCATTTCTTTCCTGTATCACTTGTCAGAAACAACTTTCCTATCTCCACTTGCGTTTCTAGTTTTACAATATGGATGAACATATAAGATTTCTTCCTTGAGCTTTACACCAAATTGCTGATAGACTGCCTCCTTCGCCAAGCCAATGAGCTCGAGCATGTCTTCAGAAGTCGCACCACCACAGTTAATGAAGAAATTAGCATGCTTGTTGGAGATCATGGCCCCTCCCACTTTACATCCTTTCAATCCCACTCTCTCAATCAATTGTGCTGCTGAAAACCCTGTCACAGGTGGATTACGGAACACTGAACCAGCACTTCTGTCCCCCACTGGTTGAGTAAGTTTCCTCCTGTAAACATTACTATGCATAATTTAGCATTGGTAGATACCATACAGCACAACCACCTTCGCAATTGTTACCTTTCCAAGTATTCTTGCTGCTTTTCTTTTGCTGATTGGGAGACCTTCAATCGGAATGTGACAGCAGTGATGGCTGCCAAGTCATTCATGCCTTGAAAGGGCGATGATCGATAGCCAAAACTGAGGTCACTTCTTTTTATAATCTGATACTCCCCTTCAGTTGTGATAATCTCAACGCATTCAACAGCCCCAGCTGTTTCCTTCAATATAAATGAAAGAACAATGCCCTTTAAGCTGTTTCATCATATAAACCAATTCAAATCTCATATTATTTCCATTGGTTATCAATATCAACCACGCCTTCCAATACCAAGAAAATGGCCTTTTAAAAATGCATAACATGTTAGAAAATTTAGTCCTTTTTGCTACAATATTGATATGACAGCTAAAAGCTCTACATCCAAAACTATGATCTGCTTAATTAGGAAAAGTTTAATCAAATCTAGAATATTTTCATCCGTCTAAAAGTGAAAACCAGCTTCTACCTGTCCATTTGCTCCAGCATTCATGTAAGCAGCACCACCAACAGTCCCTGGAATTCCTCCAGCAAATTCGAGCCCTGTGAATCCTTCATTCACACTCTGCATACCTAGACGATTAACCGGATAGCCGCTCCCAGCTCTGTACAAACCAGGTTCAATCTTCTCCAAGAACACAATACAATTGAGAATAACGCAACCATCAAATCCCAAGTCATCAAAAAGACTGTTTGAACCTTTACCAATGACAATATATCTCAAGGACTGCTCGTTGCAATACCTGCATTAACGAAGACCAAACCACTACATAAAATCATATTATAGTAAATGTGGCAGCCCAGAAGATAACATGTAGTACATGAATTACAGGCACTGCCATAGCAGAACATACACAAGTTCTTAAGGGTTCGAACAAAGTGTGATTACTAATCTTAGGAGGCGTGGGACTCCAGGTCCCCATACAATCAAAACCATTAATGGAGTCCACGCGGGTCCACGACCCCTGAGAACTTCTTCTAACAATAACCTGGGAGCAAACCTGATGGCCGTAACAAGTTGGTGTTGATCAAAGACTTGAACAAAGTATTTGCAGGGTCCCCCAATGCCCCACGTGCTGAGATCACTCAGAAGCTTCTCTCCCCGAATGAAATGCAATCTATTCCGCCTGTTCTGAGTTTGATTTGGGCTGCCGAAGCTGCAAGAAAAATGAATGGGTTTTCTTGGAAATCGGGCCACCAAGTGAGGATGATGCAGCGGCGACAACATATCGGGAGATTAGGAAGACAATCTTGAAGAAAAGAGTGGCGTTTGAGATAAATTCATCTGGGACAGAGAGAAGAAAACAAGATTGAAGACGAGAAATAATGCCAGTGATTGCATTTCTTGTTTGATTTCAACGGTGTCGGCGGGGTTAAGACGGGGGTTTCTTGATTCGTTTCTACATTTCTAATTTTTTGGTTTTACGGTCCCCAAATAAATAATTTATTGGTATCGATTAATTACATTTTGCACTCCTTAAATATGATTTTTATTGCAGTCACCCTCTTGATATTCACAATGTACCAAAACTTCTCTACTTTTAACTGTCAAATCATTTGCGGATTTGAATTTTAAGGGAATATAAATCCACTAAATGATTCAAATAATTTCTTAAAAAATTAAAATTTATTGTAACCTAAAAGTATCTATATAGGTTATATAAATTTATTAATATAAAATTTTCATTAAAAAATTCTTTTAAGACAAATATAACCATTGTGTTAAGGGTATAGTTCAAGGTGCAACATCTAACTAACTCGGTTAGTATTATTATTATTATAAATATAAAAATAATAATTTAATTATTGTTTTAATTTAATAGAACAATATTAAAATATGGCAAATATTAACATTTGAAATTTCAGTAATATTAAATTACCAAAAACAACTAATATATAAGCTAGCTCAAATATAAAATAAATTGCGCTATAGTAATGGAAATAATATATTTGGGACAGTGGGAATAGACATTTAATAAATAGAGATTTTAGTACTTTATTAGCTCTCTTGTGGTAGTAAATTGAAATAGTGCAAGAAAATTAACATGCTTTGAAATTATTTCTTCTTAACTGTCTAACTCAAAAAATTTGTAATTTAGAAAAATAATAAAAAAGCCTTTCTTTTTTAATGAAAAAATAAATAGTTATAACTTATAACTTATGACTCTTATTTAGAATGAACTTAATTTACAAAATTTATCATATATGCCAAACCAAGATCAAACAAATTAAATCAAACGACACCGTACTATACTGGGGGCAATAATAAGCATAAATCAAACTAACATTACACCAATTTTATGGCATTATTTTGCATCTCAACGAGACATCAATATTTTTTTTTATATATCCCGTATCATGGCTTACGCACTAACTAAATACTGGAGAAAATATTCATCCTCAAGACATGCTCAAGGTAAATTCGACCGTATGATGTCCAACAGCGTACTCGTACTCAGGTAGGACACGTGACTCGTTCTGTTTCTTGGATGAGCAGCAACACATAGGGGCTGATACTCCTTTGTAGTCTTATTAGACCTATCGGGAATTCATACTACTGTCACTTACATTTGTACCCTAAACGCTTTCCACTGCACAACTTAATCGTGGGTATTTGAGACATCAATATTAATTACACAAATTGAAGGGAATTTCATTATTTATGAAGAGTTTGTATTTTTTTTATGCGGATACATTTAGGCTATGCTAAGATTTTAAATTTTAGTGGGGGGAAAAAAGATACTCTTAACAAGTAAAGCATAAAAATATATTATTTGAAATGAATAATTATTTTGCTAATATTTTTTTTTTTTAAATCAAGATTCAAATATAGCCTTTTAAGCGTTGCTCTATTGTCGCTTAAAATCAACCCAATACATTTTAAGATCACAATTTAATATACTTTATTAATATAATCTAATTGATAGTAAATTCAATAATTTGCGTTTGTACCTAAAAAGTGACTACCGAGACCCCTTTTCTCTGATGAGTTTGCAATGATAATGATGGGTTATTTGCATTCAATTCACGAGAGGTTTGGCTTTTGTCATTCACTTTGAATTTTTGGAATTATTTCCCTTCTAACAATTTTTTTGCTCAACGATTTCAATAAAATTTATTAATTAACCAAAAACATCCACATCCCTATTCTCATAAATAAATAAATATATAAATGACACCTCACCACCAAATTTTAATTATTATGGTACATTATTCTCAAAAATAAATTTTAAACATTTTATCCCTTCAAATTTAATTATTTTGATATTTTATCCCCAAAAATAAATTTTAATCACTTTGTCTTCCAACTGAAATTTAGTATAACACTTTGCCCTCAATTTCAGCCGCAGCACATCTTTTTCTTCACTTTTCATGCAAAAGTTAAAAAAATAATATATATTATAATATTTTTTTTATTATCAATGGAGAAGACACGATAAATGATGGTACTTTTGATATAAATAATTTTAATTATCACTACTATTAGCAAAAGTATCACCAATTTGTCCTATTTTCACAATTGGCAATATTTTGAAATATACTGTCTTAATTTTTGCATGTAAGATAAGAAAAAACACGTGGTGGTGGCTGATTAATAATATTTCAATAAAAAGTTAATGTGAAAATGACATTGAAGGACAAGAGGCTATAATAAATATAAGTTGAGGGGACAAAGTAATATTATTTATTAAGGTAAAGTGTCAAAATAATTAAGTTTGAGATTGAGGAGTGTTTAAATTTATTTTTCAGAAATAATGTACCAAAATTGTCAATGTTGAGGGGTGAAGTGTCATTTACAAAAAAGAAATAAATAACATTCAAAACAATTCGTAATTATTTTCATATAGCATAATTTTTCTTATAAGAAAAGATAAACAAGTTAGAATAAATCTTAAGCTCTAAAATGTATAGATTAATATTTATGAATCAATATATAATCGTAATGTTCGTCATGATAAATAACCCACATTTTCTAAATGCAAAACTTTTCAAATGAAATTCTTCTAGGCGATCGAAAAATAAAGAATTAATTAATATTTTTAAGATAATAACATATTTACACATTTTTCATACACACGTATATACAACAATAATTTATCTTCTATGTGTTATTGGACAAGACCTTAGAAGTTTAAAATTCTCACACATTTTTCAAATTATGATTTTAAAAACGACTCACTTAATATTTTCAAAATCACAAATTTATTTGAACGCAGAAAAGCTATTATATACTATTTATTTTAGTAAATATGGCTTGGATTTTAATTTTGGTCTTTTACTTATTTTTAAAGAATTATTCTTTTCAATAATCAAGTTTTCTTATTACTTAATTTGAAATTTATGCATTGTTTTCTCATAATAAGATTAAGATGTGCACTTATGTCATTAAAGAGGTTAAGTTTTAATTTGCTATTACCCTTTTTTTATTATTTTGAAAAATAATTTGTATTTAATTTTTGAAAACAATTTTCAATTCTAAGATTAATAAATTTATATTGTTGGAAGTTGGAACGTGGGCCTTGAATTTAAAATTGAGACACTAAACTAGGGATAAGACTGTTTTGATTTTAATAAAATTTTTGAAAAAATTATTAAAATCTTTGATTACAAAAAAAAATATTAGGGGGAAGTTTTTATCAGAGAAAAATCCAAATTAGTGAAAAGGTGGGTGTCAAAGTGATAAAAATCTTTGGGCAATCCGACTTAACTGCAAGTTATCCTTGCTCCTCCGATTATCAACAATGGCGGCGCTCGGCACCATAATCCTGACCACCAATCCTCACTGCCGAATGACCGTAAAGCCCCGGGCCGTCCTCACGAGCAGCAACTACAAGATGCGGGTCCCTTACGAACTGAAGCAGGGGCAGTCCCGCCATTTCCACAAGCTCCCCTCTGGTTTAGACATGGAGTTCATTTTCCAAAAGGGCCATGACAAAAAAGACGAGAAATCTCAGAACCCACCCTTAGTATTCGTCCATGGAAGTTTTCATGCGGCTTGGTGCTGGGCTGAACACTGGTTGCCCCTCTTTTCTCAACATGGTTTTGATTGTTATGCTCTCAGCTTGCTTGGTCAGGTATTCTTCTTTTTTCCCTTTGTTGTGGAGTAATTATATAGTAACCCCTTGTAATTAGTCAAGGAGGGAGCCATTAGGGGGTCTCACTTTGTTTATAATTTAAATTTTATACGTAAATTATGTGTAATGTAAAATTTCATCCCCTTCAGATTTTGAAATTGCCCTCCATATGAACTGTAATATCTATCTCGAACCCAAGCTGAAGAATGCTAGCTTCGTTCTTAGCTATTCCATTATCCAATTTATAATGAGAGAAAGCACCAGTTTTTGGAATTTCAGTGTGTAAAGATTCTTCAATGGGAATAGTTGGAACTTAATACACCTAATGCTTGGTTTGTCAAATGTTAAATTTACAAATTTGAGTATACTTATCATGTAAAGTTGTAACATTTGTTGGTGTCGAACGGAGCGGGCACTTAAACATAGAACCAACATCTTTCTGGTGCTCATTAACTCGACTTGGTTCTTTATAATGTTTTAGTTGGGTTTATACATAAGGCGTGCATAATGAGTTTGTAGTGGAGCAATTATCAACATAGCTTCTAATTGAGCTACTGCACTTGTTTGCCAGCAGATATCAGCTTGATTAGCCCAAAGCAGTAATTCAGATATGTTTTATGTTATGAGTTTTGTCTGTTTATCAGTAATACACTACCACTTCTTTGAACCCACTACTTACATAGAAACATATGAATTTATCATTGCACCAATGACATGCTTGAGTTGAACGTTGGATTCTAAAGTACTGCATGTTATCAACTTTTCAGGGAGAAAGTGATTCACCTGCTGGTGCAGTCGCAGGTTCGCTCCAGGTATCTTTGCTTTTTAACAGATAATAATTCTTTCCATGAATCAAAATTTGACCAGTTGTTAACTGAAAGCAATAATCTTTTTTAACTTTTGCAACTTACTGATTGCTTCTTGTAACCTTCTAACGCTGAAAACTCTGTATATGCAGTAGACACATGCAGCTGATGTGGCTGACTTCATTCAGAAGGAGATTCAATCACCACCAGTGTTGCTGGGTCATTCTTTTGGTGGGCTTATTGTTCAATACTATCTTGCGAATGTAGGAAATGAGAAATTACGAGGTTAGTAGCATTTTTAGGCGATTGATACATTTTTTGGATGGAAAAGCAAGAAATTGAGGTTCAACATTCATAATCTGCAAGGCCAAAGTACAAGACCAAGCCATTTGCCACCCATGCTTAAAAAGAATTTAGGAGCTACTGCATATTTTATAGTACTATTGTTAATAGTCACAATTCTTTTACATGGATTGAATTTCTTTGTTTTCTTACATGTAAACTGAGGAGGATAGATATTTTATGTAATATTATTTTGATAAGTCTTTGAATTCCTGTAACTTTTATTAGATTCTCATATGAAAACTATTTCCCATGAAACAAAGCTAGGAAGAGAAATAGTTAGGTTTATGCATTTGGGGGGAAAAAATTTAACACATGTCAATAGAATAAGAAATGCCATTTCCTTGGGCTCTTTTAGCCGTAATCTCTCTTCTTTCTTAAGATTTATATATCATATAATCACTTTCCGAGGGAACAAATCAGTTCTAGACAATCTCCATACATGTCTCATGTATTTCCGTTCAGATTTAGGCCCTAAGCTGCTTACCTGATCCCTGTCCCATGACATACTCAAAACTGAAGCATCACACATCTTTGAGACTTGTGATGTGAAACTTCCTTATTGTAAGTGGCTTTCTTAAGTGATTTTGCCATGTGATTTACTTGTCTGCTACTGTACTCAATTTCAGAGGTGGAATGCTCACACCCATATCTAGCTGGAGGTGTTCTTGTTTGCTCTGTACCTCCTTCAGGAAATAGGTGACTCCCAGTACAGCAGTCTCATTTTGTATGTGAATTCTGTTTTTCCAGACTGACATATTTTCTTTTCCCTTTTATTCAGCGGCCTAGTTTGGCGGTATCTGTTCTCCAAACCTATTGCTGCATTTAAGGTACTTGCTGTTTTTAAAGAATGAATTATTTACAGTTCTAACTTCTGTAATTTAAGAGCATCGACACTGTGACAGCTACAACAAATTACCCCGTACTTCGAAAATATATCATTGCTTCAGTGATTAACTGCAATCTATTTTTATGTCTATTTTATTTTCAACATTTTCTTTTTCCATTGGGTGATTAAACTACTTGGTTTTCATTTCAATTTTCAGTAATATGATTCTTTCCTACCCAAAATACTGAAATATAAACATTAGGCAATTTCCCCCCCACAATTTTCAGTAATATGGTTCTTTGCTACCCAGAATACTGAAACATAAATGTTAGGCACTGCCCCACCTCCATATTAACAAATGCATTCTTCTGCATTTACATGATTAAACACTGTACTATGGAGCAGGTGACACGCAGTTTGGCAGCCAAAGTTTTTCAAACTTCTCTGCCTCTTTGTAAGGAAACTTTCTTCTCTGCAGCTATGGAGGATCATCTGGTCCTTCGGTTAGTACAATAAAACTTCTATACTTGTGGTTTCTTAACGCCACCCACTGCATGATGTAATCAATTTGGAATGAATCAGCAGGAGGCATTGCATTTTGCTGCTGATAATTGAACAATTTATTTGAGCATGAACCTGAATAAGTGGATCAAGTGCATGCTCCAAATTTGAGATGAGGTCATTTTAACTGAAATTGATTTTTAACAGTGAGGGATTTTAAAAGAACCCAAATGAAAAAAGCTTAAAAGAGAATGATTGTTTCTGTAACTTGTAAGTCATCTTGATTTTAAGGGCTGTCTTCCTGTGCAACAACAAAAACTAGCCAGTCAGTTTAAGGGCTGACATGAAAACATGTCACCTCTTGGCAGTTTAAGGGTGGTAGTTGTGCAAGATTTAGTTGTACTTGATAGCCAATACGAGGGCTGACTATCAGGGAATCGTATAAGGAAGATTCTTGATATTAAAGACAATGGAGAACTCAAAATTCTACATATTAAACAATTCAGCTACTCTGCATGATTGCACTTTTATAGGCATTGGTTCTGAATCTTTAAAGTCAGTTGCTCTCTAATAGAGTCTTTATCAACATCTTCAATTACTTGTAGATCTTGAAACGAAAATATAGAACTTCTGGTGGGTACCATCTCCTTATACTTATCACATTAGGGTCTTTTTTTATCCCTGAAGACAATTTGCTTTATGAAATATATTATTGTTTCTTATGTTCTGTAGTCAAGATTTGATGCTGTTGCTAAAAAGAATTGCTTAGTTAATGGGTTAAAGTGCCATTTTCTTTTATTAAAGAAGAAAAAACGTTCAAACAAAAGTTTCGGTTCATCGGTTGCTTATCTTTAAAGCCAATACATCTTTTTCTGCATTGGCCACGGAAACAGAATGAATATTCTTTTAAACTTTGGAAGTGGAAATTGGCCTCGTGCACTTTGAATTGGTATATTTTTTTGCGCAAACATATTTATCTTAAAGCACAGAGGTTCTCTTATGTCACAGAACCATGATTTCCTATCTCTGATTTGATTTAAAAAGGTCATATGATTAGAAGTTTATGGATTGAAGGCTAAACAATCAAAGCTATGTCTGGGTCTGTAACATATATTTGGTGCTCTTTCTGGAATTTTGTGAAGCTTTAAGGCATAAGGAAGCTTTGTTTCCTACTCCTGCACCACATCACTGACGTCTATAAGTTTTCTGATTGAAATTTAGAAATTGGTTCCTTTTCTTCTTGCTTATCTTTTATAACTCCTTACATAATGACCGTCTTATACTACCTACCTTCCCCAAATGCTCCACCCCCTCTCAACTATGAGAAAGGAAAAAGAAAAAAAGAAGAAGCTAACAAATTTTTCATTCTTCTCTGGAAAGCTAGCTTAAACTTTTTTTTTTTTTTAATTTTAAAATTGTATCAGTTATCAAAAGCTAATGACAGAAAGTTCAGGATGCCATTGTTTGATCTACGGAAGCTCAATGCATCACTTCCTGTTCCTCCCATGAAAGATTCTTCTATCAAAATCCTTGTCTTGGGAGCAAATGATGATTTCATAGTGGTAAAATTCTTTGCCTAGAATATATACTCTGAATCTACAAATTTTGTTCTTTTTGGTAGAATAGTGCTGTTGACATGATTTGGATCTCTGCTGTCCAAGGTGTAGGACAATAATAGTTCTTCTCTTGCTTTTCCATTGATTTTATTGCAAATCATGCATTCTTTTTCTTGTCTCTCCCTGCCTCTGATATTATATATCCTATAACTATAGTTTCTAAAATAATTTTGGGTATAAAGCAAGGGTATCTGAATTACAAATCTTATGATTTCTGTAGGACGCAGAGGGACTTAGAGAAACAGGCAGGTTTTACAGAGTGTCACCTGTTTGCATTGAAGGGGTAGCCCATGACATAATGTTGGATTGCTCATGGGAAAAAGGTGCAGAAGCGATCCTATCATGGCTGGGTGTTCTGGATAGAGAGCAGACTAAATAGCTGTAGATTGCCATATCCAAAATGTGTAATTTTTTTGAGCACTTCTGATATTGGTTGTTTGAGGTGGCTGCGACTCAGAAAAAAATGAAAGCAGAAATTTTGAATTATTCAGAAAAGTGAAGGGAAATAGGTTTTTGTAGAATGTGGTTTTTCATCGTCTGTCTTTCTTTCACCATGATTAGTTTTGTGCTGATTAAAAGTTGTTCACAGCTCCCTCACAGGGATTCCAAAGCTTAGGCTACCCCATATTAAATTCTATCAATTCTAGAGGTGATCGAATTCTTGAAACAAAGCGATTTTTTTGGAAATTACTTATACAACTAATTGTGGATTTTTGGTGCCAACTTGATGGCTAAAACAATCAATGGTACTATACTGAACAGATTAAAGATTCTAACTGAAAACCTATATACATATTAAAGAAGAAAAGTTAAGGTAGGATGACAGCAGATTTTCTGCAAATTTTACCATAGTTTCTTTCCCGATTGCAAAATTTAGGCAACAGAACACGCGGAAAGAAGGTTGATTAGCTATTTTGCCTAGTCCAAACAGTTAGGTCCATTTCTGTGTGCTTGGAGGCTAAGTGAAACTTAAGGACTGGATGAAGTAACTTTGATCTTGTGCAGATTGTTTGGATGGTTTTGCAAATTTAATTGGTTGCCAGTTAAGGTGGCACATTTGTCTGGAAAAGTTTTGCTATTATCATTACCTTCTTGGACCTGAAGAACTTGAAGGGCTATCGCTTACAAGCAATAGCTCCAATGGGTAGTGAAAAGATAAAAGAATTCAAGAAACAGAAGACTTCACAATGTACAAAGAATAGCTTTAAATCTTGACCCCTGTTTCAGTCAGCAGGAGGGAGATAATCTTTCTGCAGAGAGTTTTGAGTATGAGTTTCATGAGTGTGGTATATATATAAGCACCTGGTCAGACTCCTAGATAATCTTGTGGGACTATTTGCCGCTACTTTTTTTCAGTTCAGCTCTGATTTTCTTTAGATGTACCATTATGCCTCTCATATCAATCCTCTCCTCTGGTAATTCTTTCAAGCAAAGCAAAGCCACATGAACAATCGACAGGAGCAAGTTTTCAGTCTGGTTCCTTTTCTTATTCATTGGGGCACTGCTGACATCTTTAACGAAGTTAAGATCATAAACAAGATTGGAATCCAGCACCTCCGTCAGGGCACCAGGGAATGATTTATTTACCCATTGATGCAAGCTCAAGTCTTCTCTAAACATATCATCTGTTGGCCTCTTCCCTGTGAATGTCTCAAGCAACAAAATCCCAAAACTGTAAACATCACCCTTCGTGGATACTTGCCCATCCAAACCATATTCTGTTTCAATAACACTCTCCATCAGAGAAAAGTTAATATATACTACATGCTGTGGAGAACCATAATCTTAGTAAACAAGCTCTCATTCTAGACAGATACTGCCTTTTAGTTCAAAGCATGCTCTAGATTCGTGATTACTATATCAAAAGAGAAACGTAGCGGGTGACAGAATTGAAAGTCATCACTGCCTGTAAAATAATGATTTCTTGCAAATTCTGTTTATGTTAGTGCTATGAACATGAAAATTTTAGCAATTCTGTTCTAACTCATCTATGTCATGCAACTCTACATGTTCAATCAAAGTAAGTTTCATGAGTTGAAGGGTTAAATAGAAGAAAACCTAGCATGAGTTCCTTTCATTTGCTTTTACATATACTTCTACAAGAGAAATTAAATAGGCATGCTTTCACAGGGTGATTGCAACACTTTGGCCCTCAGGAACTTTGTTTAAGATGTTTTTTTACTGTTAGATGGGTCATTACTGTGTCTGTAGAACTTTCTTAATCAAGAAAGAAGTTCTTTTTCATTCAATAATCAGAAATGAAACTAGAGCACATTGCATGTGCAGGTTTCGAACAATAAGTCTCGTCCTCGAGTTCAGTACTCTAGCTGATAGAAAGAGTTGATCAATGGGCAACTAATATGTTGAATAGATTGTTGATTATAGTTATAATTATCTCCTCAGAATTCTCAGCTCATACAGCCTGGGCCATGAGAGTATAAACTTTTCCTTTGTTCTCACTGGATCCTCACTAACTAAATCGTGAGAATCTGATATTCATCTGCTTCAAAGCAGAGGTCTAATTCACATTTGACACAAACATAAACACATACTTTATCTTCGAATTGTATTTGCTTGACTTTAACTTTTTCCTTGTATGGTCTGACATTGGTATGGTTTGTTCAGCCCTTGTCAAGTGTTCGATTAATGGTTTACATATCTCGTTTTTGTTATCAGGATCCACCCATGTTGAAACATACCTTTGTAAATGTGACATCTATATGATTTTGCATCTAGGTTCTACATTGTCAGATCAAAAAAACGTTGCAGTCAACATTACAAATACGTTAAGACAAATACCGCAAGCAGAACAAACTGAAAGGCCAGTAGCATGCAAGTTCATAATTGATCATATTTTATCTAATCTCATAGAAATTCATTTATAGGCTCAACAGTCTACCTGAGACTTTAGTGTAATGGAGAAGAGGTTTCTGACCATACCTGGAGCAATATACCCTATTGTTCCCAAAGTCTTGGTTCGGATTAGTTCTTCATCTTTAGCCAAAATTTTTGCAATTCCAAAATCTGCAACATGAGCTGTCATATCCTCATCAAGAAGCACATTAGAGGGCTTTAAATCACAATGCACAATCGGCACCGTATACTCATGGTGGAGGTACTCCATGGCCATTGCTACATCAATCACAATATCCATCCTTTCAACTAGGCTCAAGGAATTGCTCTGGGAGTACAACCATTTATCCAAGCTGTCATTAGGCATGAACTCTAGTATCATAGCCTTAAAGTCCACATTTGAGCAAGTGGAGATGATTTTGACTAAGTTTCTGTGTCGCACATTTCTTAAAACTTCGCATTCAGCATCAAAATTCTCAAGAGCCCTTGAATACTGCATATTGAAAACCTTGATTGCTGCAAAAGTACCATCTGAAAGCTTGCCCTTATAAACCATACCAGAACTTCCTTTTCCCACTAGGTTAGATTCACTGAAACCTTCGGTTGCTTGTAGAAGTTCATGATAGGTGATGGTCTGATGTCCCATCCTGAGAGAATCTGATCCAGTCTGATTCTTAACTTGTTTTTTTCTTGACAAACAGATCCAAACAAGTATCCATGTGACTACAAGCAGAAATGTTGCAGCAATGGGGATCATTACTTTAAGAATTAGAGACATTCTTCGTTTTCTTCGTCCTGAGGCTTGAGCTGAGCACAGTGGAAAATTTAATTTAGGAGCTCCACATAGGTTTGGATTCCCCACCAGATATTGGGAAGTAATATTTGTGAATACTCCTGTATGTGGGATTTCTCCCTGTAACATGTTGAAAGAAAGATTGAGATACTTGAGATCTCGAAGTGATCCAAGGGATGCGGGAATACTACCTGAGAGACCGTTTGAAGACAGATCCAAGGATTCAATGACTATTAGATTGCTCAAACTATTTGGTATAGGACCTTGAAATTTATTTTGTGACATATCAAGTGTAAGTAGGTTCTGAAGGTACCCTACAGAGTTAGGAATTTCGCGGGAGAAATTGTTAGAAGAGAGGTCCATGATATTGACTGCTTTTAAGTTTCCCAGTTCCGTTGGTACCGTGCCTTGTAGATGATTTCTGGACAAGTTTAGACCTTCTACCTTCACCAAATCCCAAAAACCTAAAGGTATAGTGGAGTTCAAATTGTTAGCAGCCAAAGAAATTTCTCTTAATTCAGTTAGATTCTGAATACATATAGGTATTGATCCTGAAAAAATGTTTTCTCCAAGATGTAGAATCCCTAATATTTTTATGCTACAGAGTTCAGCTGGAATAGTGCCTTCTAATTTGTTACCAGTTAGATATATCCTTTCTAAGTTTTGCAGGCTGCCGAATGATGAGGGTACTTCACCTTGTAGAATATTGCTAGACAATCCCAAGAAATTCAAAGTACTCAAGTTTCCAATTCCTTGTGGAATGCCACCCTTAAGCTCACAAGAAATCGCTGTGAAGACTTTGAGATTGCTTGATAAGTTTCCTAGTGAGTCTGGTAGGATGCCATTGAGAGGGTTAGAATCAAGGATGAGAAATTGCAGATTTCTACAACTAACCAATGAATTCAAGAAGTCAAGATGAGTGGACAGAGGATTGCTAACTAATAAATTAACTTGCAGGTTAAGATGCTCAAGTTCTGCCAGCTTTCCCAGCATCATCGGAACAGGCCCGCTAAAGCTATTGTTTGAAACCTCCAGGTAGATGAGCTTTGTGGCATTACATATCGAAGGGGGTATCTCTCCACTAAACTGGTTGTGTGACAGGAAAATCTCTTGAAGATTAGGGAGCCAATTACCAAGATCATGAGGAAGATCTCCACTCAGGTAATTATGTCTGGTTCTTAGAACTTCAAGCGATGTAATATTGAAGAGACCGTGTGGAATGCCACCAGAGATTTGATTGTATTCAAATTCGAACCACAGCAAATTGAGCAACCTACCAAATTCGTTCGGTATATCTCCATGCAGATCATTCTCAGTCAAAAACAAGTAACTAAGCTTTGATGCATTAGACAGAAATACTGGGATTTTCCCAGTAATCCTGTTGCTGTCCAAGAAAAGCCTTTCCAGGTTTGGCAGACCTTCACCTAGATTCTCTGGGAGCCACCCGGAGAGCACATTTATAGAGAGGTCCACTATTTGCAATGTTGTGATGTTAAAGATCGAAGGAGGTATTGAGCCAGTAAGGTTATTGCCTCTGAGGCCGATCACAGTGAGACTAGTTAGCTTCCCAAGCTCTGCTGGGATCTCATCCAATAAATCATTCTCATGCAGATAAAAGTACTCCAATTTCGAAAAGTTTCCTAATGAAGCAGGAATTTTCCCTGTAAGATTATTGTGGTCCACGGCCAAGTAACGAAGATTGCCCAGGAGGCCAAGCTCCTCAGGTATGCTTCCTGCAATGAAGTTGTATGATAAATCCAGTTCTTGAAGCTTTCGACACTGGCTCAAGTTGGAAGGAATGCTCCCCTGGAGAGAATTTTGTGTTACATTGAGAATTCTCAATTGCTGCAGGAATCCCAGTTCACTTGGCAAAAGACCTCCCAAGTTATTGCTACTAAGATCAAGCTCAACAAGGTGGCTCATATTGGCGATATCTGAAGCTAATTCGCCCCGAAGAGCCAATCCAGAAAGCTGCAGATTTGTGATTCTCTGGTTCAAGCATGAAACTCCAAACCAGGAGCAAAATTGAGTGCTGGAGGTCCAGTTGGTGGACAATATGCTGTCTGGTTGTAGCAGAAGATGGGATTTGAAGGCCATTAAAGCTGCATAATCAGTGACATTGGTTTCAAGTGCTAAACAGGAAGGAAAACTGAAAATCAAGAACCACAAGAAATGAACTTTGATGATCAGAGCTGTAAACTTCAACATGGTTTCAAGAATTTGGGTACTTGATTTCTATCTGTTTTTGGTTAATGAGTCATTGAAATCTGCTAGAGAAATTTTCTGCGGCTACTGAAAGGGGTAAATGCCTATGACAGATCACAGAAAATATGGTCATAATCTGGTGATGATTGGAACATCGATAGTTAATAGTAATACCAGTAGTTGTTTATTTTAGTGCATATCCTGTCATGCTTACGTGTGGGGAAGAAAAATGAGCATAGCACAAGATCATCTTTGCCTCAACTGTGTTGAAGAATAGACTTTGGATTTTATTAACGTAGTTATTAAGAAAAAAATACAATTTCACATGAACTTCGCTAGAATTCCAACAAAATAAGTATACTTAAATAACACCAAATTGAGCAAATTAATTAACAAGAATATAAATACATATATACACACACACAGGTGTGTGTGTGAAAATGGGGGTGCCTGGTCGCCATGGCCCTTTTTCCCCCTCTAATTCTGCCTCTGACAAGACAAACAGCAAATTTTTTATTGTTCTTCTTGCTAAAATTCAAGTAGCTCTATGTAAGTTGGCTTATCTTAGGATTATTGAAAGATGGTAGTTATTTTTTACAGTACTAGGGCAGGAGTTAATATGCGGAGTTAATATGCGCATGTCCATTCTAAGTGTGTATAATTTATGATTACACTCATATTTATTCAGTAAATGAACCATGAGAAGACTGTCCGTTCTCAAAACTAGTCAACTCAAACGTGAACACTTAAGTAATATATATATATATATATATATATTATTTGTACAAAAGTCCTTTCCATATCCAAGTCAAATGGGGATTTAAGAGGTATACCTTTACCAGAAAGCAGTTGTTTATTTTGTTCTTATTGTATATAAAAAGGCTTTAGTATTTGAGCATCTTCAAATTTAAATACATCACAAAAAAGTCAATAAAATGGGCCATAATTTATTTCTAATTTATTGTATTTCCTACCTACCAAAAATGAAAGCACGTACATATACACTTCATTTACCAAAAAACTTATGGTAGTGTAGTACTCCTACAAGACAGGTACATTTCTTAATTATGGCAACCATTTGCACCTTGGAAAATATTTGGTTAATGGTGATTGGTTGATTGCTAAGTCAATGATACTTAAAAGAATTCACATTTAAAAAGACCTAAAAATCGAGGGTTTCAACTAGATGTATCTTAAACGATAAAAATTTTAATTTATTCTTTGTTATTATGACATTTAAAGTTTCTTAATAATTCAATCTTTTATTCATTCGATATTGTAGATTATATACATGATGCATATTCATCCTTCATGTATTTTATTTTTAATAATATAGAGCATTTAACAATTATTTATACACCCACTATACCATCCAAATAATATAGTATAATTTGTACTCATACGACATCAAAATGATGTAGTATGATTTGTACCCATACGACTCATGCAAATTGTCTTATCCATAAGTTTTAACACGTACAAACTTGCATAATTAGTTCCATTTGAAGACCATGACCACCAATTCCAAGCACTGGCTCAGGGGATTCGGCTACCTGTGCCTTCAGCACATCCAAGGACTCTGTGAATTGTGGCGGCACCAGTTGACAATGCGAAATTTTATTTAAGATTTAATTAAGCATTAGAAGACTTAAAAAAACTCGAAACGTGAAATCTCTACTTTAATCTGAAAATTAAAAATAAGAAGGAAAAATATAAAAAAATTATCTCTGGTTTAATAAATGTTCATTCTTCGTATTTGTTACACAAACATCTTAACTGTTTTAATTGGAAAAAACATCTTAACTGTTTTAACAGGAAAGTTTACAAGTGTCTTGTCCATTTCGAATTTTTGTAGAAAATAATACAAGTCGATATCTTAATCATTTGTTCCAAAATTGCTATTAAAAAAAATAATATTCTTATAATCGCCCAAAATTAGGATAAAAACTATAGCTAGTAAGGGGAAGACAACATAGTTGAGATGAAAATTCTAGTCTCTCCCCAAAGACAAAGAGAGTAGTTAGACCACCCCCACTATTTCTATAAAAAAAAAAATAGAGTAAAGAATGATAGATTGAGACATGACTACTCATGGGGAATAGAATAAGGGAGAAACCCCTGCCTTTCAATCCCCTAAGAGCCCTACTTATCTTGATAAACAAGAAAAAACAATACAATAAAAAAATCCATGGATAATCCATTTAGAGCCATTGTTTTCGCATGTCCTCTAATACGCCATATCCTTATTTCGGCATATATGCAAAGATTACGATATATGGATTAAACTTACCGTAAAATTTTAGTACTGTATATTTTTATTTTTAAAAAAAATTCTTATATATGAATTGAGTCTATCGTAAAGCTCATGCACGATGTTATTCGTAAATTTATTATCTTTAATTCACAATTCACTATCACCAATCATAAACATCTCATTAGGATCTTGAAAGGAGACTTTTGACCAAGAATATAACAATCAATGTAAATAAGAGCATATTAAATACTTAACAAAAATAGCCTTCTTTTTAAACTATAGACAAATATTTTGACGTAAATGAAAATTGAATAGTGGGCATTTTGTGGGATTGAGGGAATATTATAATACTTATATTCAAATAGTAAAATACATGATTTTGGCAATAAACTTGATAGCATACAAGAATGTGATGCCATAGCGAATTTCCTAAGATTTTTATTTTATGTTATATATTTTCAAATAAATTCCATACTGATTTTTTAATTTATCTTTAAGGCATTAATATTTTAAATTCATACAATTGAATTATTTAGGTAGATGATAAACAATAAAATTAATCAGTGATATATAACATTACACTTATTTTTCATGATCAGTCAAGCATAAAACTCGTTATTTTAGTATATGTGTTTGTCTATCACTAATGTCGTGTGGGCTTCTTGACATGGAAAAGGTGGGCTGGATTATGAATGTCTGATGGGCTTGACCACTATGAGTGCATTTAGTAATCCGAACCCATTAGCAATATATATTGGGCTTTTTCCACCGAAGGCCCAAAATCAGACCACAGAAACTGAACACCCGATCCATCATCCTTCAAGGACTTCGGGTTGAGAAGCCGGATCACCCATTTTTTATCTTTATCATTTTTATGACGGTCCAGATCTCTTCACTTAACAATTCCTTCATCCCAGCCGTCATTCAGCTAGGGTTTTCCTGGTAGCAATCTTTAAAACCCTCATTTTCCGCCCACCTCTATTCCACTCTTTTGTAATACCTACATATTCAGTGAGTGGCCTCCGGCGCCGAAGCTAGAGTTTTCCCTTGTCCGTACAACTCAATCCCCTTCATTTGTCTCCACGAAGGTTCTCTTTCTAACCGGATGGGTCTTCGTGTTTTCCATTGTTTTTATTTGGGTCGCTTTATTTTCATTGTGAATCTCTGCATAATTAGTGAATTTTAGTTACTATATGACATATTTTTGAGAAATTTGAAGAGGGGTCGCTTTGCCTTGTTCTTTTAGTTTAATTTCGTTTGTTTAGGATCGACTTGGTATTGATTTTCTGTTATTTTTTGGCGTTTAATTGTGGAATGTTTGTTTGTGTGTCTGTGTGTGTTGCATTCTTGTCGTAAATATTTTTTGCGTTTGGTTATGTTCTTATTAGTAATTAGATATGCGGTATAATTGTTAGCCATCCCATATAATGAATTTTGTATAAGGAATTTTGGCTCAGATAGGAATATATTGTCACCATCTACGCTTTTATGTTGAAATTATAAATTTCAAGAAGCTTAGGATGCTAAATTGTCTCATCTCGAAGGGAACATAATTATGGCGAGACAAAAAGCTTGGTTGATTTGGAAAAATGAAATGAGTTTTGCTGGGTTTGCTCATCTACACTTTTCATAAGTAGATTAAATAGCTAATAATTTTAACCATAAGAAAAAAAAGTTATCTTGACCAATAAAAGCTTTGAATGTGATCACTTTCTATAGTGAAACAGAAATGTGATTCTATTGACTGTGGAATCCATCATTGGTTACTTTGTTGATTTTTCTTCAGAATAAATAGATTCATGTCTCTTCTCCTTTATTTCCATGATGGTTATGTTCTCTATGATTACTATGTTCTGTTTTTTAACCATATTATTTGATTTTGCTGAAGTTTTATCAGCAGAATTATTGCAAGGAGTTAATTTTTTGATTGCATATCTTTGTTTGCACAGTTGCAAGATGTATACTGCATTGCAAAAGATTCACAAGGACAAGGATGCTGAGCCCACCGAATTTGAGGAAAATGTTGCTCAGGTACCTGACAAATGCTGTTGTACTTTTGTCTCCTTATGCTGCAATAATAAAAGTTTTTAATGTGTACTTCATCATGAATTACGAATTTTTGATGTCTGCAGGCTTTGTTTGATTTGGAAAATACAAACCAAGAGATTAAGAGTGACTTGAAAGACCTCTATATCAATTCTGCCTTGTAGGTGTTTATTAGTTACATGTTGGCTTTCCTCTTTTGGTTCAGTATGATTATAATCAATTTGTGAACTTTTCTGCAGGCAAATTGATGTTTCTGGAAGCAAGAAGGCTGTTGTGATCCATGTACCTTATCGATTGAGGAAAGCTTTCCGCAAGATTCATCCTAGGCTGGTGAGAGAGCTCGAGAAGAAGTTCAGTGGAAAGGTAATACTGATTTGTTATTGTAATTTTGATGTTACACTAAGATGCATTCGTCTTCCTTGGTTTTCTTTTTTAATGCATTGGTCTTCCTTGATTCCCCTTTTTTTCCCCAAATTATAAACGGGGTAGAAATATTGTTACAGGAAATGTAGAGCTTTTCTGTCTTGTCTTTTGGCCATAAAGTTATTCTTAATGTAGGTCATCTCCTCAAATGCACTTCAATTGAAATGTTGAGGTTTTAGTTGCTTGAGAAATGTTTGCCTTTCATTTGATATATTTTGGACATATAGGAAGTTGTTCTCATTGCTACCAGAAGGATAGTGCGCCCACCAAAGAAGGGTTCTGCCGTGCAAAGGCCTCGATCCCGTACACTAACTGCTGTGCATGATGCCATGCTTGAGGATATAGTTTATCCTGCTGAGATTGTTGGAAAACGCATTAGATACAGACTTGATGGATCAAAGATTATGAAGGTGATTGCTTCTTGCTCCTCTTGTGTTCTATTTCAACCTTCTTGTGGTGTGCCTGTCAATGATGTTGTAATTGTGTTTTTCTGCTATTGCAGGTATTCTTGGATCCCAAGGCAAAGAATGACACCGAGAATAAGCTGGAGACATTTGCCGGAGTCTACAGGAAGCTTTCAGGGAAAGACATTGTCTTTGAATTTCCGTTAACAGAGGCCTGAAGGCCTACTTTTTTTAGCTTTATTGTCATTCGCTTATTTAATTAAAATATACATTTTAGTATGGGCTATTTGAAGTTTTGACCAATGGAATTTGGATCTTTACGCACCTGATGCTCCTTTTTGCCAAGAAGTGTTGAAACTGTGTTGTCTTAGTTACAGTGTCCTTTTTTTTTGGGTGGAGGTTCAGTTATTTGCATTATGTCTTTTTGCTACATCTCTGAATTGTTACAATTGGATTTGATTAGAGGTGAAGTGTTCATTTTTCTCTGAATAGTCTTTCAAGTTTCTGCGATATTCCCGTAAAGTATGTTAATATTATTCCAACTGAATCATAGTGGTATTTACTGGTTTTCCCATCAGTGTTACTGACATCTAGTTAGATGGTGTTTCATAACGGTGCTTTAATGTTGAACCCATAACCATAAGAATATAGTTGCAACTGTTGGAGGAAATACTATCCAATTACTCAGTTGCATTGTCATTATGTGTTGTATTATATATGAATGTATGCTAAAGTTTGGTCTTAGCAACTGTATTTTTTTTTTTTGGTGGGATAGCCATACAGTTTGTAAGTTTGAAATGGAACGGAAGAACAAATTTTTATTTTTTTGAACCATTGAGGGGTTTGAATTTGTTTTAGGTGATTAGGGATAATATTTTAAAAAATGTGATGTATTACGATAAAATTGTATTGGAAAATGTGATAAATTTTATGAATTAATTTTGGGAATGAATTAAAAATAAAAGTATTTTAAGAAATCAAAAACTGAACTCACCTTTTTGAATGGATGACCTGGTTTCGTGATTAAATGGACATATTGTCTTGTGAAAGAGAGATGTGCGTGCATGATTAATTCATGAATTGATCTGGCTTTTGTTCTTGTGAGAGAGAAAAGTGGTGAATTCTCTTTTCTACTCTGACTCTCCCACAACACTCTAGTAGTTGCTTTTCTTTCTTTACCATTACATGGAAAACGGTATAAATTACGAGCGCAAACAAACGTCAGTTAGCATACCGTCCATGGTAGCCTGGTTAAACTTAAAAGAGGGTGTTTGGAAAGTTGGAAACTCATTCGAAATGAAATCCAAACGCGGATGTCCTTTTGTAAAAATTGATGGTTATTTTTAAATAGATTTTACAATATATCACTTTTTTAAAAGTTTATTTTGAGTAAATACAGATTTATGATTTTTTTTTTCTTATAGTATATTTTTACCAAAATACTTGTCAAAATGCTCCCTAACATACACTTAATCATTTACAAACTGACATAGAAAAGGGGCAAAAAGAAACCGCACGATATGAAAACAAAATCTATTATATTCTGCAACTACTACACAATGGAAACCACCTGTTCTGCAAGTGGTGAGACTAAGGCACATGGCCCCACCGGGATATGTATTTCTTTACTTGATCATCTCTATATGTGATCTGTCTACAAACTATTGGTACATATACATGTAGATGCTAATATTACACAAAAAGGCAGCAAATACAAAGGCATAGAGGGAAAAGGCAAAAACTCCCATTCACTTCTGCTGCTAGTTTGATGTGGAAGTATCTCATTACTCCAAAAACCTGCTGTTAATTCCTGCTCTATATAACTTCAAACCTGAAGTAGTTTCCACAGTGATTTCAGTGTTTGCTGGTGTAAACAGCACGTCACCTTCAGCAACTAGCTCTTCAGAAAATGCCAGGCGCATTGCTCCCTCTCCTGCCAAGACCAGAAAAACAGAAGGACCAGGAACTGCAGGAAAGGCAGTTGATGTTTCTCGAGGAAGAATACATCGATCGACCTCAAATTCGTCAAAAGGAGGGAGATATTTAACTGTATAAGGATTTGAAGGAACTCCACAAAGGATTTCCGGAAAACCCTGCAGCGAAAATTTAGTTTGGTGAACAAAAAGGAAGGTGTGGTCTACTACTAAAAATCTAAACTGCGGATGCTTCTATAAATTAAGCATAGCTTCGGAGACACATGAGGAACCCGACAGCGGATGGTAAAGCAATAAGAGGCCCTTAATCCAAATTTCAACCCTGAAGATGTTAAGAGCATGCACGTAGAAGAGTTCAGTGTCATGCGTTAGTGGACTAATTTCTCCTATGTACATAATTACTGGCTTCAAACATAACCAAGTTGCTGACATATCCAGATTGTGTACACACTAAATTGTTCTCCGAAATCACAACTGAGTGCTACCTTAATATCATCAAGGTAGCATAAAATAAAGGGAAAGAAGCAACAAAAAAATCGATAAAGCAACAAAACAAACATCAATATTTATCATGTCATCACCTGTTTGTATGTGAGCATGGAACAGAGAGCTTGGACATCCAGTTCCTTCGGAGTAAGGCCGGCCCGAACAACATTGTCTGATGTTGCCATGCACTCGACACATTCACCAAGTATATATGCATGAGGTTCATTTGCACCTAAGTATAGGGCCTCATCGGGATTAAGTTTCACATAATTTAAGAAAAAGGCTGCTATGACACCAACATCCCCCGGATATTGCTTTTCAAGCCGCAAAACCAGCTCTTCCTTGTCTGTCATCTCCCTCACCTATCAGAAACTCAAATTTGTTGGTAAATGCAATTTTAAGCAGAAAAATATCATTAAGATATATAAATATGGTCACATTGCCCAGGGTGTGTGGAAACTAATATTAACATAACTGAATTTGAAAAACATCATAGATATCATTCAACTGATAATACTGTAACAGCAAATTATTGTTCTTATTCTGTCTTACATTTCCTAATCCCTGTTAATATATACAGCAACAGTCATGTCAACTGCCAGACTGTTGAGACTCCACACGTCAGTATTTTGGCACAAATGGAGAATTGTTTAATGAAACTAACTAAACCTGAAACTACCATGAAAATGATCTGCTAAACATTTTTAAAGAAATGGCATGCATTGTGGCATATTTTCACAAAAGCTCGTTGAGAAGGTCCTGCTAGAAGGCACAACACGAAACAAGCACCATCACAGTGAATGCTTATCAGTAACTAAATTTTGCTCAAGATCATGGGAATTTCTGCAAAGGTGATAATATATATCCCAATCATTCAACAATATGATTCACTAAAGAGAATAATGGCGAATGAGAAGAAGCTTCCTGGTATAAGATGCAAACTGAAACACATGAAACAGGCTGGCTTTGTGCAACTAAAGATGGGAAACAGAGAAAAAAGGCCAGGACAAAATGGTCAACTGAGCACTGAAATCATCTTAAAGGAACATCATAAGGCATTTCAAGCAGAATACAAACACAAGTCAGAAATAAAAGGAATATAATTCTTAAATACCTCATGTTTTATGTTCAGTCGACTAATCAACTTGAAGACTACTTCAGATATTACGGCCTTGCTAGCGGACATGAGTTTAGTAAATAGGGATTGCAAAACCTCTTTCAGTTTCTTCTCCCCATCCTCTTTGCTTATGCGTAATACTTGATCTGCAGATGCAGTACCAACCACTTCAATGATCTCAGGTACGTTTTGAAGCACACTCTTAAATTCCTAAAAACAAGAGAAACAGTTAAAGTAAATTACATTGAATTTTTTCAAAAATCAGGAGGTGCAAGTCAATACTAAAAATTTAGCTCGGTTCAATCAACTCGAGTTAAAAATTTACTTTTTCTAAAGTACCATTCCTCTGAGATGTACAAAGTCTACAACTGTTATGTTTCATATAGAGATGACTCCCTTCCATAGGATGTAGGACGCAAACTGGTGAGGCACTAAATATCCGCTCAAGTACAACTACTAAGCTCAATATGGACTCTTAACTGTAGACTCTTCTATTGAAACTAGGCCTTCTTAATTGTACATGATACAGATAATTCATCATCAAAACTCTTAGGTGCTGAATATTTCCTCAAATCTCACTTTTCCACCTCTTAGACGGAATTAAAAACAAAAATCAATAATTTCTTCCTTTAAATGGTTCACATCTCTTGAGAAACTGTTATCACTACTTCTCAGTCTCTATTTGCTGTCGTTATCGAATGCCAGGAGACATTCTCAAGAATAACCGCATTATGAGGACAAGAATGACATGAATACAAACTCTTAAAAAAGGTTATCTCAACTGACGTCATAGCCTGACTAAGCAAATTGGTTGATCCCTCCCAGAATGGAATCTGGACTATGAATTTTTTTCCGGAGAGTCCATGTAACCAAAACCAGATCAGGGGAATACTGGGAAAAATTCATCAACATAGGGTGTTCATTAAACCTAGTTCCACCAAGCATTGAACAAACCATAATTATCGAAAATTCCTACATCAGGAAACTCGTGCCTCCAGGCAAGTCCTCCTTATGAAGCCTTACACAGAATCAATAGAGAAACACAATCAGACCACACTTAGTTGTTAAGATCACCTAAAGAAAGAAACTGGATACCTTTTAGAGCCATTATATGACCAGAGAAGAGATAAATTCCCTGGGCTAGATAGATTGCCACAACTGGGCAACCCTAAAGAGATCAGAGCACATTTAGGGATGGCATGATATCTAAAAGCAATGATAGTTCTTAACATAACAACAAGGGCTTCAATAAGATTCCATACACATGATAACCACATGCACATATAAATCAAACCAAATCTCCATGGAACAAAAAATTTCATTCCCAATCATCCAACATATATAATCTAAATCAGCCTACTAGACGTTGTCAAAGTTTACCAGCCTATCTACACCCTTACCAGTCAACAATGGAGAAGCCGTCAAACATCAAACTGCAAAACACCAATTAAGTTGTATTTGCTAGTTCCTCGAAACATTTTTAAAGGCTAACCGATATTTCAGTTCCAAATGAAAGATCCCAAAACCAATAATGTAAAATGCTGCAAGGTAATTATGCTACCTCAAGACCAACAAAACCGCACAAAGCCTCGAACTCAGTGAGTGCCAAAGCCATCTCAGGCTTGTGATTATCGTCCTTATACACTCCTGGCTGTTGCTTATGTAGGATTGCGGCCAAATCCTTATCTGGATGAGCTTGTATTGACAGGGCCTTTGCCACTGAAAGTACCTAAAAACAGAGACAAAAACTTTCAATTTCATCATGTAGACAGATATTTGAATGCAGACTCATTCTAATTTTCCTAAACAGAAGCCAGAACAATCACAAATACATAGTTTCCTTATTTTCAAGGGATAAAGAACTGATGTTAAACATAGCTTCCTTTTAATGCACACGAATCTTGATTTCCACAAAACTATTAACAACTGAGTCCCAAAATCCTTCAATGATGCATAATCACTTGAAAATTGTTCAAATAGCATATCACACAATTTTCATCCCCAAGCCCCCACAAGAAAAACCCAAAAAAAAAAAAGAGAGAGAAATTTTTAATAATATACTTTGGCCCCCTTATCTGCACAAATGTCGTCCGTTGAACTCTTATACTAATACCAAACAAAAGCCCAATTTGCAGAGTTACCTTGAAGAGAAAAGGGAGATTGGGACCCCACTTTTGCAACACCTTATCCCCAAGCACACTAGGGTTTTGCTCAATCAAATCCTTTAAACTCACTAAATCACAGTAATTACGCTTACGGCCATCCTCCCTCTCCAAACCACCGTTCAGCAATCCCCCATTCGCTTCCACGGGTACAACGGCGTATGAGGGCCCTGACTCGTGAGTCCCCATCCAGAACTCGGCGTAGGGCTCATCACCGTTGATATCCTCCCCACTGTTGTTGGCGTACAGGCGCGCCACACCCGATTCTTTCCCAACCTTACCCCACTCATACCTCTTCACTGAGCATCTGAGTCTAACAATTCCTGGAATGTCCGCACCCATGGGAACGCAAATGCCGAGGTTTAGTCAGAGAAAGGAATAGGAATCTGACAAAACCGTAGGAATAACAACAGAAGAAGAGGAAAAGAGAGGAAGCTTCTTACGCCCATTGGCAAAAGGGAAGAGGGGTTTGGCTTTTTGAAGGCAACGATCGAATGGGAAAGAATTTCTCTCTTTTTTGATTTAATTTTACCCTTTTCTTGGCGTATTCGTTACAGTTGTGGGATCGTCGCTGAAAGATTTGTTTGCAGAGGAGTGACGCACGGCGTTATGATTTTGGGGAAACGGTGACGGGCGGCCTGTATGGCGTCGGTGCGGTTCGTCGTGAAATGGCAGTTGGAGTGAGAGCGGGGTTTTGACAGCTTTTTTGGGTCCACATTTCAAGGCAATTTGAGGATCTTGGGCCAAATTCTAGATCAACATCAAATGTAATTTGCTTTCTAAAATTGATTTATTATAATATTTCAAATTCCATAATTAATTTATTATGTTTGTATGGATATTCGTAAGCATTATTTCGGCATCCTCGTCTCTCTAATGCTCCAAAATAAGCAAAGGGCTCACAGGAACCTACTACACTCAAAATAAAGTAAAAAATTAATATAATTTAAATTTCATAATAAACATTTATATACATCTTATTTCTTTTATATTGGATATTACAGTTTTTAATTTTTTATTTATTATTTTTGATTCTATTAAATGATTTGAACTTCACAAAGTTATTCCCTTTAACCGTTTATTTGTATTGTAAACAGGAACCCTAATTGTAATAATTTCTTGAAGAGGAAAAAGATTCACAAGAAATCGATTTACAAAAATTCAAAAACATTGGACACATCATACCCATTTATAAATTACTTTATTTTTTTCTCATAATTAATATGAAATATCATAAATTATTATAAAAAATATTGATTAAGATAATTAATTAATACAGAGTAAGTGGTATACAGTATAGTTCTTGGATTGGTAAGTGGCGCAAAACTTTATTTAGGAGTATTTAGTACAGGTGTTATAGTTTCACAGGGACAAAATATATTTTACGCCATAATATTTTTTGGAAATAATAATTAATTTTATAAAAAAATTATTGCACAAAAACTTCATTTTATAGTTTTTAGAAAATACTGATTATTGCTTTTGGTCAAATTTAAAAAGTTCCAGCTTATTACCCAATATTATGTAATTTATAATATACCAAAAGTGATATAAATTTAGATTATCAAATACCTTCATAAATTACCGTATAAGTCCAATAGTAATTACAAGAATCCCAACTATTGGGCCGAAGGTTTCCTAATTCAAATTATAAGAAAATTTGTTACCTCACAATATGGTTGAAGCACGCACAAAAAAAAATAAAAAATAAAAAATTACTACAATTTTCTAGATAAGATGAAATTAATTACCTATTAATATATGTAACGCAATTAATTTCACATGTAATATTTCACCTATTAGGTCAAGCGAATTCAGATAGCATATGTCATTTTTCCTTAAGCACCAAAAAAACACATAAATTCAAATTCTAAGGGATTATAAGTCAAATTAATACTGCATTGAATATATTAATATTATATTATATATTTTATTTTTTGTCAAATAAAACACTGAACACAATCATATGCGTCCAGTGCATTTACATTAAATGCAATATTTACAAGATTGGGATAGATTATAATAGTAAATTGCATGGAGATATGATGGTAATGTTTGACAAATTTATTTAAATTAACAATATTTAAGAATTATATGTTGTGGGTTGTATAGTAGCAGAACTTTGCTTGGAAATAAAGTTAGGATGAAAATAATTTTTGACAGAGAGACTCATGTGAGCACTCATCATTAATGCCATGGGGGAGATAAAGAAGTCTCATCCACATTTACCATTCCAAGGTATCATGAAATTTCTTCTTTTTAACTTTGAAAATTTGTGCTCTATAATTCTCAATTTAAATGACTCATTTTGATTTGATACAAGAATTTTTGTGGGAGTTAAATAATATTCCATCTAAATTCAAATTTATTGATTTTATTTCCCTTTTAAAACGTTACAAAATAAGAATTTACTTTTTAAAATGAGTTCCCCACCCCCATCCAAGAAAAAAAAAATCAAGTTTGAACCACTTCTTTTAAATATAATAGTGTAAAAATACATGATTCTACATTTTTTTAATTTTTATCTAAAAATACATATTGTTCATATTAACTTCATCATTTGGGATGAAAGAAATAGATGTTTTAGGTTATTTTTATAAGGTTATCCCATAAAATATAGATTAAAAGTTAATATATCAAATCATTAATTAAATAAAATTATTTGCACCAAACTAATTGAAATGACCAACAACTCCCTTCTTTTAAATTTTATTGGAGACGGAAAAGCGTGATTTTGACATTTTCTTTTACAAACAAGGAAAATAAAAAAAACGTACTGTAGTTTATTAAATGTGTGAGCATAAGTATTACGAGAGAATGGTTGTTGTAACACCCCCAATAATTTTTTTTTCCTGTAACAGTATGATAAATAATAAATTATTTTTCTCACTCACAAACTAATATATATATATATATATATATATATATACCTGCAGAGAACCAATGACAACCATAACATTTAAATACTCATGTACAGAAAAGTTTTAAAAATAACACATAGTACAAATCCCAAAACCTAATATAATAAACTCCAAAATCAAATAAGTTAATAACCAGCCCGACAGGTCGTCATCCATGTACACTGATCCTCAAAACCTGTAGGAGCTCCAGCCGGTCGCTCAGTAAGTCCATGGCTTCAAGTATCATCAAACTCACCTACAATGCATGAACTACGTGAGCTAATGCTCAGTAAATGAAAATCATGCATGCTGAAGGGGATAATCCAATATAAATACAATGCGTTTCTATGATATCATGACAAGAATGCGAACTCATGCGTCAAAATTATTTCATTCAAAATCATTTTCCATCACTAGGTCATTGGCCCACCTACTATGTACCGGATAGAGCTCTCAACAATATCAATAATCATATGGCCATAAACAGACCGACACAGTCCGGGGGCCATCTCTTGGGATCACCAAAGGTCCACCCTCTGTCTTCCCCTATGACCCTCCAGAAGTATTCCCACCAGCGGCGTCAATAAGGGCACAGTCAAGTGGTCCACCCTCTTGTGACCATCAGAGGCACACCCCCTATCAACCTTTATGATCTTCCGAAAAGTAATACTCGCGGCGCCCCAAATATCATATAAATAAGCCACACATGGGCCTCGGTACACTAGTAGTGGCCAACCAAAATATTTTCTTTCTGAAAATAATGTTATGCGTGCCAAAAACTGATGAATGGCATGTTCAATGACACAGTGAATCACATGTCCTGTCATCCAAACAACGTATGCACTATAAGATATTATAATACTTATCAAGACACAAATATCACATTTAATACAAATAAGTCAAGAAATACTATACCCATGCATTGTAGTTGCAAATGAATTTTCACTTACCTTCCACCTTTGATATCTTATTGAAGATTAACAAGATTCTCCTCCCCAACCTTAGATATAAGGCGGCCTGTAAAAGTATGACGTATTAATTTTCATTCTTAATCAATAAGTTTCTATATCAAATTTCATAAGGGATCTTAAATCTTAAATTTAATTAAGTAACAATCAAACCTTAAAATTTTTATATTTCACCCCAATCAGAACCTTTCAAATACTTTAATTTCTCGTTTTAAATTTATTCTAATATTATTTAATTGATATGTTATAATCCTGTAATAAATCCTTCAATTTAATTAACTCCGTCATTCAATCAATACAAGATAATAAAATCGAATATTCGTAACTAATTTCAAATTAAAAGTGTATATTAGTTATTGTCTCACAAGAAAATAACTAGTTAATTTGAATCAAAACTTTCTTTCAAATTAGAAATAAACGATATAAACATATATTTTTATTCGTACAAAAATAAGAAAGGACTTACCCAAAATTTCTTCAAATTTCTACGGTTGAAATTTGTTCTTGCTATTTGTTCTTCGTTTTGTTTTCTTTTCCTTTCTTTGCTGCCGTGCGCGGACGTGTGTGTGTGGTGTTATTTAGGAAATAAATGCAACGTAATATATTATATATGTACTTATCCTTAATATTAGCATTAAAGAAATCTAATCTAATATATTATATATATACTTAACCTTAATATTAGTATTAAAGTAATCTAATACAATATATTATATATATGCTTATCCTTATCATATATACATGTAATATAATATACACTACATATGCTTATCCTAATCATGTATAAATGTGTACACTACACGTGTAATCATATATATATATATATATATATATATATATATATATATATATTTATAATCAATACAAAATATTATTTATTTATTTTTTATATATATTTATTTATAAGCCCTTAAATTTATTTTATATTAAAAATTACACCCTCTTAATTAATATGATAATGTCCTTATTTTCTTTTATTATTATTATTACTATTACTATCATTACTTTTTTTTCCTAATTAATTTATTTGTATAGTTTATCCTACACCGATAAATACAACGATGCCACCTTTCACTTACGTGTATCATAATATTATCTGATAGGTGACACCTAAATTCTAATCTTAGTACCAACTCAATCAATTAGGTTAAAGAATCTAGAAACTAATATCAGTGATAACTTCAAAAGTTTAATTATTAAATGCCGTATAAAATATAATGGATTATGAAATATCAATTAAAATGCAATGACACATACGTGGCATAAAATGCATGAACTATATTGGTCAGGTGAGTAGTGTGAGGCTAGTATATTACAGTTGTATAATTAAGGCATTGGTCCAATGTCAGCATCAACTGATTTCAACAACTTTGAAGACATGCATGTATTGTGTTGCATATTATACCATCAAGTCACTTGTATAATATATATATATTATATATATATATATATATATATATATATATATCTATATCTACGCCATTGGGCAATCTCTCTTTTGGTCCGATGGAAGTCAAAGTGGAAGGCGAGTCAGCAAACGAACCTAGGAGCTAGACGCCACTTCGAGCAGGGGAAGCTCAATTGAAAAGGAGAAGTCAGGGTCTTGTATTGTACTAGTAGCTTCATCCCGTAACTCCTCACCCCCCCTTTTTCAATAAATAAACCCCGCTTCCCTAAGGGCCCCTCTCTGATAAGGAAGGAAAGAATCTCCATTTTATGACAAATCCGGTCCGATGGTTGTTCTCCACTAACCACAAAGATATAGGGACTCTATATTTCATCTTCGGTGCCATTGCTGGAGTGATGGGCACATGCTTTTCAGTACTGATTCGTATGGAATTAACACGACCCGGCGATCAAATTCTTGGTGGGAATCATCAACTTTATAATGTTTTAATAACGGTTCACGCCTTTTTAATGATTTTTTATGGTTATGCCCACAATGATAGATGGATCTAGTAATTGGTTTGTTCCGATTCTGATAGGAAGTTAATTATATATGCGTGATGTGCATGTGTGTTATTTAACATAAGATAAAACATAAAATTATATTAGAATGTTCAAATTGGATTGGAGTTATATTTTTCCAAAAATATAGTTGCAATGGAATTAGTATTAATGTTAGATGCAGTCGTCAGTCATTGAACAACCAAAATTTAATTGTGTCATTAGTAGAAGTACCATTTATCATAAAATCAAAACTTTGTTTGTATATAATTCGTTTTAAACTTATACTCAAGACATAGAAAATGTAATAAACTTGGGAAGGTGGATTTGGAACAAAACATATAGATCAAAATTTGAGTCGCTGGAACTTCCATGAATTTGCTCCATTAGTGTAAATAAATAAAATCCACATATAGTTTTACACATTTTTCTTGCTTGGTCAATAAAAAGGGCTATGTTTGTATTCAATTTCTCAATATACTTTAATTTCTCTAAAATTAAATATTTAAATTAAAAAAATATTTTCAAAAAGTAACCAGCATTTTAAAATCTTAAATTTAATTTTTAATGCTATTAAAAAAAAAAGTAAACAGAACATATTTTCTCAAAATGAAATATCAAATCAACCAACCAACTCAATTATTCAAACTTTGCAACTTGCTCATCCACATACATTTGCATTTACATATAATCTCCGAAAAAATATTCTCAAATATTTTTTTTTTAGAGATGAATCTAAACATACATGAAAAAGTTTCTCTACTACTACTACCCGGAGCTTCATTAAGAAATGAGTTGTTTAGTCCGACTCTAAGGTAGAGATTCTCAAACTACTTTAATTTACGGTGAATCAAAATACAACAACTTTTTACATGCCCATAAAAATATTAAATCATTCTACGAGCATATCTAATTTTGGCCATTTAATTTTAGAAACGTGGTATTTTTTACTATCTATCGTTTTAAATCAATAATGATGAAGGAATTGAAAGTATTGCATGCATGCACTCGGACCATTCACAAATTTTCACCATAACTTCGGCTTTGCCTTTCCTTCTTGCTGAGTAATTGCTTATGAAAGGGTATATGCTTCCTATGAGCAACGACATTATTGCAAACAAAGATATGGAAGTAGCAAAAAGCGTATACCAATTACAGACTATATTAAGAGGCTAAATAGATTTTCCAAAACATTTCAGTTATTTGAAACTCGATTTAAATAATGTCGATATAAGTATTCCAACAAAGTCGTTGTAGTATAGTGGTGAGTATTCCCGCCTGTCACGCGGGTGACCCGGGTAAGAATATTTAATTTGAGATAATTTACAGAACCATTTATATATATAAATGTATGTATGTATTCGTCTTCCACAGGCAAACTTAATTCTTTAGGGATTGGGGTGCTAAGATCTTGTTGATCAATTTGAGATTCTATTATTTTCGAATGTATTTTTTTATTACAAATTTTATTGCATTTCGATTGTAAATTATTGCATATATACTTTATGGATTCTACCCCCATCTGGACATTTTCCCATTTTCAGTCAATTTTTTTTATTTTCTTATTTTTTTTATTTTTTTGGTGGTTGTTTTTTGAGCTATTTACTGTTTTATATGATAATATATATTTTTGGGACAAATTTATTGAGCAGTCTTCATCAATGCCATGGGGGGAGATAAAGAAGTCTCATCCACATTTAACATACCAAGGTATTATGAAATTCTTTTTTCAACTTTGAAATCTTGTACTCTCTAATTCTCAATTTAAATGACTCATTTTGATGTGATACAATATTTTTTTGTGGGAGTTTAAAAATATTCCATTTAATTCAAATTTATTGATTTTATTTCCATTTTAAAACGTTAGAAAATAAGAATTCATTTTTTAAAATGCTTTATTTTTTTTTTCTCAATAAACTAATATCTCAATTAAAGTTATGACGAGGCAATATTAACTCTCAAATTTCAACTACTATTTTTAAAGGCGAAAGTATAAAAGTACACTGAATATACCTTCTTCTTTTTTTCATTAAAAAAATATGTATCTTGCGTATTAACTCATAATCAGGGACAAAACAAATAGATATTTAAGGTATCTTTATAATCATTACCCCAACAATATTGATTATAAGTTAGTATATCACATCATTAACTAAATAAAATTTCCAACAGCTAATTTAAAAAGACCAACAACTCCCATCTTTTAAATTTTATTGGAGAAGGGCAAAACGTGATTTTGACATATTCTATTACAAGCAAAGGAAAAAACACTATGATTTATACAAAAGTGCGAGTATTACGAGGGAATAGTTGTACAATTAAGGCGTTGGTCCAAGGTTAGCATCAAATGATTTTACAAAATTGCAAGATAAGATGCATGTGAGTTGTCACTCACATCCTACTTGTCCAAAACTAACTAATTATATAGTGGTTGTAAAGTTGATTTGTAACTGCTTATAATAAACTTACTGCATGACACGTGTAACTCTACTGATTAATTTAAATCTGACCAAATTTGATTTAGATTAGTTTAAATTTTTTTATTGTAATTTTATGTTGCATATTATATATTTATTTTATGTATATAAAATATTTTTTTTATGACTTAAATATTTTAGTTTTGTCGGATTAATTCTGAACATTTAAGACATCTGCCCCTAACACTTTGGAGGGGTAAATCGCGAGATATGCCTCAAGTGGCTCTCGGTTCCCAACAAGAACTGTATATTTTTACGCACAAGAAATTCAGCCCATAGTGATTACATCATACTAAACTCTGATCGCAAGATTCCACTGACAGCATAGTGATTATTCCATATTGAAATTTAGCCACATGTTCCCACCAGAATTCGACCTCCCATCCTCCTACTGGAAACGAATTCAAATTGGTAGTTACACCAATTATATACATTTAGAGTTAATTATATACATGTGATGTGTATATTTGATATCAATATAAGAAATATTGAAAAATTATAATAAAATATTCAAATTGACTTGAAACTATAACTTTCCACAAATATAGTTGCAATGGAATTAGTAATAATGTTAGATGCATTCATCATCATACAACCAAAATTTAATTGTGTCATTAGTAAAAGTACAAGTTATCATAAATCAAAACTTTATTTGTATGAAATTCGTTTTAAACCTATACTCAAGAAATATAAAATCTTATAAACATGGTAGGTGGATTTGGACCAAAACATATAGATCAAAATGTGAGTTGCTGGAACTTCCATGAATTTGCTCCATTAGTTTTTTGTTTTTTGTTTTTTGTTTTTAAGAAAAGAAAATCAAAATCGGCATGTAGTGTACAAACTTTTATTGCTTGGTCAATAAAAAGGGGTATGTTTGGATTCAAATTTTGAATATATTTTTATTTTCCTAAAATGCAACACGTTTGATTTGAAATACTTTTTTAAAAAAAATAAAATTCAAAAAGATTTTTAAAAAGTAACTAACTTTTCAAATCTAAAATTTAAGTTCCAACACTACTATAAATAAGTAAATTTAATATATATTTTCAAAATGAATTGTCAAATAAACCAATTCAACTAGTTAAATTTTACAACTCACTCGTTTAAATACATTTTTATTTTCAGATCATGTCCGAAAAAATATTCTCAGAATATTTTTTTTAGAAGTGAATCAAAACATAAGTGGAAAAAGTTTTCCTACTACTACCAAACGTAGCTTCATCTAGAATTGAGTTCGATAGTCCAATTACAGTAAAATTGACCTATAATTTCTGATAATTTAAATACAACTTCTTACATGCCCGTAAAAACATTAGGTAATTAAGAGCACATCTAATCTCGATCGTTTAATTTTAAGAATGTGGTATATTCTACTATCCAACGCCTTAATTCAATAATGATGAAGGGATTGAAAATATTGCAGGCATGCACTTGATCCATTCATAAAATTTCACCATAACATCGGCTTTGCCTTTCCTATGGTAAATTTATTTTATCAAATTCTTGCCGAGAAAAGGGTATATGTTTCCTATGAGCAACAACGACCTTATTGCAAACAAAGATATGGAATTAGCTAAAAGCGTATATCATTTAAAGACTATATTAAATGGCTAATTAGATTTTCCAAAAACAATAATTTATTTGAATTTTATAACTCGAGTCTTGACACAACAAAGTCGTTGTAGTATAGTGGTGAGTATTCCCGCCTGTCACGCGGGTGACCCGGGTTCGATCCCCGGCAACGGCGTCTGGGATTTAATTTTTGGCTCCGTACAGCACGTTATGTAATTCAATCTACTACATGGTCTTGGCGGGTCTTTGTTTTGACATGTAAGAAAGATAAATGCAAAAGCGTGTTTTCAGCGGCATCGGATGCTAAAATCCACCGGAAAGTGACATCTCACCACGGGGATACTTCTGTTGGGAGATTCTCATATTTTTAAGCAAAATAATAATGATGTCCAATAAGAATTAGATGTGTTTCCGAATTATTTGGATTCATATAATTTCAAAATAAAAAAGAAAATGAAATATGTCTAATTTGCAAGTGGATCTAAAAATAGGTTTAATAATATTTGACTCGAGAGGATTTACAAAAAGAATTATACATATCCGTGCTCATCTAACCTTTAGAGCTAAAGTGCTATGCACCCGTCGAACAACTTGAAATTCCATTATGTCATTTTTCTGTAATTTAAATTTTATTGTTTTTTTATTTGGTTTGTCTTTCGAGCCCATTATTTTTTTTATAACTTTTTTATATGATGATTGGTATTTTTGGGTCAGGTTTCATAATTTTTTGATTTGTTTGGAAAAAAGATAGCTCAATTTCTATTTATTTGAATTATGTGATGATCGTTTCATTTAAATGCCTGTTTGGAGACTTTTTCATCATTATTATTTTTTCCATAAATAAAAGGTTTGTGCTTTTTTGCATGATTCTAAATTCTCATTTCAAGTTTCTGAAATCAAGATTTTCGATTTTTATCATGATTTTATCCTTTTTGCTTCGTCAAATAATAAAAATTATTGAATTGATAATTGAACTTCCCCGCGCGATTTAATATTTAAATTTGGGCCTTGATTGAAGTTACTTTTTATCTCCAAGAAGAAGCTTTGATACCTGATCTTCCGTGCGGGCCAAAAAATTCAGATTGAAGATAACGAAATTTATTTTTTCTTAAAAATAGTAAATAAAGATATATTTTTTTTTATTTTTTTTTTAAAAAAGGGATTTTAACATATAATAATTGTATATATAAAATTTTTAATTTAAAAAAATTAAAAAATTGAGAAGGACGACTGCAGCTGCCCGCTCCCTCTCTGACCATGAGCTTGGTTAGTCTATTTTAATCACTATTATGAAAGACATACATATGTGATTGCAGTTAACATTTATTTTGGTCTTAGACAGATCTCAATTATAAGCTGCTCTCTATGTTTTTTTCTGCATTCACGGGATGCCGCAAAGAGCGAACAGAACGAAGTGTTGTGATGTTTGAATTTTCATCGATTTTATTTTCGATGAAATCTATAATTTCCGTCAATTTGAGATCATTTTAGTACGTTTACTCGTAATATTATTTATCATATTTAAAAAAGAAAATAACTTACAACTATTGATAATGACGCATTCATTTTCATCCTCGACATTAAACTTCAATTGCGAGGTCATCGTTCAAAATTGTAAGAAAGTTTTTTTTTTTTTTTTGAAAAATAATTAAGTACAATCAATTGTTCTAAATCAAGGTGTACAACTTAAAGGAAGAAACAACTATTTAAGTATACAAATACCCTCAAATTTATGAGATTCAAACCCAAAATATCACATTTTACACTTGTTCATGAAAAAGTTGATCGATTTAATATTGGGGGAAAGAAAAACTAAGAAAGAAATATTTACATTGAAGAACCCTAACCAAATCGTAAAAGTCTAACCCATTTCAAATTCATTCATCACCCTTAGTTACTGATACTCAAGCAACCAGTTTTAACTATAGATTAAGAAAATTTTCGTGGCTTTTTTCTGAAAGTAAAAATCAATTTTAGCGAAGAAGCAAAATGTAAAAAAAATATATTGAAAGGGAAGCTCTACCATTTTGACATATGTGCACACTCTTGTTAGTTTTGGTATTGTTCATTGTTGTGAACATGCCAATCAGTCTGTTTAGCCCCCACCCCCACCCCCACCCCCCCCACACACATAAAGTTAATTTTTGAATTAATTGTGGTGAAAATCATTTTTAGCAAGTAATATGAGTTATTAATTGTTATGTTATCTATATTAAATAGACATACTTTGGAAGTATATTGCATTAATTTCATTTCATGAATTAAAGTGCAATTTTATAATTTTGAAATTGAGTTGTAATTTAATAATTAATTTTTTTGGACACAAATTCATATCTAATTTACTAATATTTATTCATTTCTTTTGTCAAACATTACTATGTAATTATTTTATTTTGCCTACATAAGAATTTAAAAAATATAGCATTTTTAACGATGAACGTATGTTTACTGTAAAAGTCACCAACACTTGTTAAAAGTGGTAGCGTCTAACCTTATAATCTGACCTTATAGATGAGGTGTGTAAAAACCACCACCACTCGTTGAGAGTTGTGGTATGAGTAATTGATTTTAATTCTGTCTAATATTTCGGGATTCGAATTAAAAAAAAAAAACCTACTGTAAAAGCCTTTTACAAGAGAAAAGAATAGCCAGTAGTGAGTTTTTCGATAGTTAGATCATGCAACGTTAAAATCTATTGATGAGAACTAAAACTAAAAGTGAATCTAAAGGAATTGGATGAATTCTCTATCAATATTGTAACTTAATTCAAGGGTATTTCAATCAATCATCACGTAATTAGTATTTTTGACCGAAAATTGTGTCAAAATTGTAACCAGAGTCTAGTTGAAATGATAAAATTTAGAAAATAAAAAATAAAAATAAAAATTGAGAGGATCTTACAGTTGGGTTTGAATCCCACGGTAGATAAATAGGTCCCATTCATACACATTTATAAACAACAGTCAAGAATTGGTGTGTAATAATGTTAATGTTCCTTGTTGTATGTGTGTTATCAATCATATTCTCTGTTCTAAATGTCCCATGTTCGGATTGGCAGCCAAGAATTCATAGGTAATAATGCCAACATGTTACATTTCCAAGCCACAAAATCAAGAAGTTCATGCAATTGGAACTTTTCTTAGCAGTTCAGCTTCATAAAAATCTTGCTGCATATTATAACTGTTTTCAGTATTGCAGAACACACAGTATCAACTCGAGATGTTAAACGCCCAACAATATATTTCGTATCAGCCATCTCAGATCAAACTGAGTCTCTACCATATGTCTACTCATATACCGGTAGGAAACAAATTAAAAATCTCAATCATATGGAGACGTGAACCCGTTTCAGCGTAAAAGAATGTGACCGTGAGGTGGTGCGCAATGGCACGCCTGTGGGCCAAAAATGAATTTGACGTATCAATGAAGTGTCCATACAAGAAAGTATCTAACGACGGACAAGAGAAATGAAAGGAAGTGAAGTTCTAGCTTTCTTGAGTCTTCATTGTGCAGGTCATAAACACAAACCAAGTCCATGAATCCTGAGGTCAAAATTTGCAATAACATTGTCAAAAAAAAAAAAAAAAAAAAACCATAGTGAATAGAGCAGCACAAAGAACAACAATGAGGACCAAAAACGAAATTTACATCACATCCTCCAAAGTCACAAACTGAAATAGTTGACAGAGAATTAGAAAGAACAGTGACCTGCCCAAATTGTTCACACAAAGTGGCAAATAAAAATGCAATCAACAAACAAAATGTTGTTTTTGTTCTTGACCACTTGCCCCAATAATAATATAGATGGGTATTTTGCAGTCATCAAGTTTGTAGCAAAATCACACGAGTAAACGGGGTATTAATTTCCAGACAAAAACAAAACAATTTTCATAAGGGTCAGGTCACCGGTTGCTAGACAGAAACAGAACAGTTTTCAGAAGGGTTTCAAGCTATCGAATTTTGTTAATTAGCAAAATATACAGAAGTATGTCTATACTACTAAAATAGGAACTTGTGTTTTGCAAACAACAATGCAATTTTTATCCCATGACGCCAATTTAGAATGTGCAAAAAATGTCCTCATAGGAACTGTCCACATATCACTAATGCCAAGGCCAGAACTATAATTATCATAGAACCCATGCTCTCAACTTATAATTGTTTCTTCTCTCATCCTCATTTCTCAAATGACAGTTCTTTCTTTCTCCTCTTCTATGCCTAGGGATGCCTAGTTCTCAATATGAGCCTTAGAAACAAATTAATTGAAGAGAATTCTGCCACAGGTACACCAAACCTGTGAAGCTAGCTGAAGATTATGTCGGACCAAAATCTGCGACAGAGACGAGTGATTAAGGTATGATAGCAATAGGAGATGGAGAATTTGTTGTCTAATTTCCAACGAGAATCTGGGGGTGGATTGTGGCCTGGGGCAACAAGAATGGCCAGGTGATGTGCCTCTTGGAGGTTGGCTGAGATGAATATGTGGTGGGTAAAACTTCTTGATGGATAGGCATGCAGGTTGGAGATGACAACGACAGAATTGGCTTGAGATTTGTGGATCTAACTTTTCCTTCTTTTTCTCTGGTGAATTCATCGTTGGTGGACAGATAAGATGGTGGGACATTGACAGCAAAGATTGACATGCGACAGTTTTGAGTTTCAACGTTGAGCAGTTGCGAAACTCTGATCGCTTTGGGTTGGTATTTGAAATCTTCTGTTCCACTTTTGTTTGGATATATAATACGTGTCTATAAGATTAACATGTGTTGTTGATTATTTGAATGTGATTTATCTCATGGACACCCACTCACCCATCCCACATTTTTTACATTCTATCCTTCCTTTGTTAACTCCTTTTCCATGAAATAAAAACAATCCATTTAAATTTTCAGTTCCCTCTTTCTAAAATTCTTAAACGACGACTTTGAATTTTGCCCAGTTTCCAACCCCAAACCTTTGTTTCAATCAATTTTCAACATTTTGTACTCTCCATGAATCCAGAATATAAGCCATTTTTCATTGTCAAAATTGTTTCGATTAAAACAATTTTTAGTTCAATTGCAAGTTCCCAAGAGAGAGAGAGAGAGAGAAAGAGAGAGGCTTAGACATGTAAGATGTAGAGAAAATTAGACACTTCTATGTCTTTTGATATCTCTGAGTTTTTGTCTGTATTTCACACGCAGTTCTCTTTTTCTCAGCATCACACACACTCTCTTGTGAGAACTACCACTGATTATGTGCTCTCATTAGGGAAAACTTGTGATTGACCCTTATTTTGAAGTGATTTAAGGATCAAATCTGATCTTCAGGATAAGGGTTTAAGGGAAGATTATATCATTTTAAGGACCATAATAGTGGCGTTGAAATTGGTAGTCAATAAGTTAATTTAAGCAGAGTTACCAAACCTAGTAAACCGTGCATCATTTCCTATCAAATTATACACTCTTAAGTTTTTCTCATAACTAATCATGAGAACACTGCATCAGAGATCTTGAAAATTTTTAGACTAGATTTACTGAAACAATACCAACAAAAATATGAAATAAAGTATTAATGTGGACCCACTAGAAGTTTACTAACAAATGAACAGTATCCATAGAACAGAAATACTGTAATATAAAATACCTCAAGACAAGATGACAAGTCCAAGATATATTGCTCCACAAAGAAATATGAAGGATATCATTCCCCTGCAAAAAGGTTTAATTGATAACGAAAAATACAGTTCACATCTTCACTCATCCAATAGAAAAACTCTGAACACTCTACTGCTTAGGAGGAAGTTAAATACACGAATGTAGTCAGGCACATTTCAATTAGGTTGCGTTTGGATTGAGTGGATCGTGGATTTTAAATCATCATTTTTATTGTAACAATAACTCAAAATGGTTACTAAAATATTTGATATCAATAGTAATTGAATATTATCCAAACAAGTGCAAGAGATTTTTGCTATTATGGATTTGAAATCCTTAGCTCCAAATCCTCCGATCCAATAACGACCTTAGCTTTTTTTACACTGATTTAATCACTGAATTAATTACATCAGCTATGAGTTGAGAAATGTAGCATTGCCACTCCTTTTACAATACAAGGTTTGTGGTATACTTTTATGGCCACAACCATGTTAAAGAACATTTTTTGGTGATAAATTTACCAGAGGAATCCTAAAAGTTACCAAGACTATGCATAGTCTACATGAAATATTTCCCAATTTTCAGAAAATGAGCAAATAGAAAATCATGATTACTGGTAAATATCTGAACCACATATTGTCTCAAGGTTACTAAAAGTTTTCCTCATCACATCATGCCTAAATACCCTGACATTCAACTTTTCAAACTCTTTCACAAAATACTTACCAAATAACTCCCCATGCAACTCCATTACAAGGGCAGGGGCAAAGTTCTGCAAACTTCTCAGCATCACTTGAGTTAACCCTTCGAGATATCAAATCATCATATATATCTGCATCATAACAGACAATTATATCTGTGTTCTGATATTCAGTACTTTATTCACTCAATGAGAAAGAGGAGCTTGTACCATAGACCGAAAATAAACTATTCATAACACCTGCCATGCAGAGGAAAATGCATAAGCAACGGAAAATGTAATGAAATGAAGTTGAAAAACAGAAAAGTAAAAGTCTAACAAAGATAAACCCATACCTATGAAGAGAATAATGTAGCGAAGGATACGAACTTTAGTTGTTTCTTGCAGCAGCCAAACAACAGCAATAAAAATGATAAATCCTGGCAAGCACATTATGCAAGGATTAGTATCCTTGATTCCCCAGAAATTATTACTTGCCAATTAGGCTTATCAGTGAAGTAACTCACCAATACAAAGCCCTCGTAGTGTCCACTGTTCAACATCAAAGAAATCAGTACGATATATAAAATCTAAAAACGAGATACCACGTGGTTCCAAAAATAGTCAAATTTAAACAATGCACTATTAGAAATTAAATACTAAATATGTGGAACCATTTTTTAAAATTCTTACATTTTTGGCAATGAAGAGCACAATAAGAAGGGCAAGGATAAGACAACCAGAAGCAATCCTTGCGGTGAGAAGATTTGTCGATGCAAGTATGAGAACCATACCCCAAAATGATGAACCAAGATCTTCAATAGGGACGAAATAAGAAAAAATGATAAAGCAAGATGTAATTCTGGAAATGAAGAAGAGGTTTAGAAAAGGGCAACATTCTTGCAAAAAAAAAAAAAAAAAAAAGAACCTTAAAAGGAAAAAGAGTATTACATCCAGCCGGCAAGATCAACCAATATATACCCCCACGTGTTTGAGTGACCCCACCTTCATTTGCATGAACCTGAATGCCCTCTACCTGCATGTAAAAGGAGATAAGACCCAGGTTGAACATATATAAGGATGGCTATCTAGCAACTTACAATGTAGAAAAATGTAGTTAAGGTTCCTGGGTACTAGCAAGACCAAGCTCAGAACTAAAAAATTGAATTGCTCAAAGAAGGTAGTCCTTGTAAAGAATCTTAGCAAAAACCGGCAATTTTATTCTAATCATTAATTCTATTTTAAATGGAGAAAATGCATTCAGCAGATGATAGGAAAAAGAGTGATCAAGTCTCTGTACATTTATGATATGTTTCCTTTTTCAGAAATTCTAAAAAGCAATACTTGGAAAGGCCACCTTGCTACAGAGAAACGTGAATAACGAACTTTGCCATTGAGCAAGCTTTAAGAATCTTGATTGGTAATAGTCAGAGCAGTTTCGAGAAAAAACATTTAGGAATTTCATTGATTTCAAACATATTGACAAATTTGTGTTTGAGCAAGCTTTAAGAATCTTGATTAGTAATAGTCAGAGTAGTTTCGAGAAAAAACATTTAGGAATTTCATTGATTTCAAACATATTGACAAATTTGTGTTTAAATGGAAATCTATCAAAAATAGAAGTAATTTGGTGAATTCAGCACAAATAAATGGGAAAATTTTATAAGATGTCATTTTATATGATAAATTAATACAATCTAAAACAATTGAGATATTTTCAAACAATTTAGAACATTTTGTTACTATTCTAAGAGCTTCAATTTTATAAAAAGCTATTGGTGATAAACACTAAGTCTCTACCATTAAAAGGGCATTTAGAAAGATAGTGGTAACTAGATGCCATGTTTTTTGAGATTCTAAACAGCTTACTCGTCATAATTATATATTGGTTGTACAGCTGTATCTATCAAGATTCATTCTTTCGAGGGACAAATGTAGGATGTTAAAGTCCTATTTCTGTTTAATACTGGTATTATATGATAGATTTGTTGCTAATCTACATGTTCTACATATTTATACAATCACACTATTTACCTTTTTCTTGAAAATATAAACCAAAATGAGAAGAATTTAATTACAACGTCAATGCAGTAAAGGAAATGTCGAGCTTAAACCATAATATAGTTCATAAAGAGTATAAAAGAGTTGCAGATATCACAAGTGACTTGAACTTCGACATATTAAAAGCAAGCTTCAAGTTGACAGAGTGGACAAATATCAGAAAAATGCTTTCTACCTCACCGCATGTAAGCTTACAAGCAATTGCATGGCTTGCTTCATGAAGAAATACAGTGATGAGCTTAAAAGGTGTCAGTAGAAATGTCCTCCATAGCTGCCATTATCATCACAGGGATAAATGAGATAAGAATAGAAATCTCAAGGACGAATATCATGAAAAATTGCTCGCAACAAATAAGAAAATGAAAAAGAAAGAAAAGGCCTTAGGTTTTTTTTAATAACTGAATACATTCTACTATGACATGATACAGCGAAAAACAGAAACAAATCATGCTATCAAATGCTTGAAATTACAGGTAACTAGGAAGATCTTTTGTAACATCTCCTCAAGAATAACTTGGACCACCAGTAGAGAGCTCTAAACCCAAGGTAACTTGATTAATAATTTGAGTCTTAACAAGCCATCTAAGGCAAGCTTTAAATGTGGCAAGCACAAGTCAAGGTTCAGTACATTGGTGGCTTCCTAATGCACTTTCTTGCTTTCCATTTAATCAAGATAAGCTTGATTGAAGCACAATAAATAAATTGCTTTAAACTATGCTTATTTAGCCAAATGTTGAATCCCGACAAGCATTTAGCAAAAGTAATTCAAGCTGGTCCTTTTTGTTCTTCATCCTAATCTTTTGTTTCTAACTAATGCACCATGAGAACCAGTAAATGCAGATAGAATTTGCGTTTATCAAAAGAATTAACTTGTGCATATATTGTATGATATTGCACAGATATTTTCAGCAAATCAAGTTATCCTAGCGCAAGTTGAATGACGATAAAATTCCTGAGTTTTAATTTCTTTTCATTGATGCATCAACCTTTCTAGTGGCATGTCAGTAAGCCGATTCATATCTGACAGAAGGGATAAGTTTGTAAGATTTTGACCAATATCTATATTCCCGAGTAAATCAAACAGCAAACTCCTCAAAACAAAATTTAAAGAGCCAATAAATATAGTTACTATGAATCTCAAAACCTACTCAGTAACAGAATATGGGGATGCCTTTGCTGAAACAGTGTGCAGTTCCCGCTGCCTGTATCAATTGTTTTCCCCCTCGGCTAAGTAAATCAGTTTTCAAGCGTTTATAGATGCAACAAGTGAAAATAAAAATTAAAAAAAAGAAGAAGAAAAAAAAGCCCACCAAACAAAAGGGGAAAAAATTCACACAAACTGCAAAAGTAGCAAGCAACATCACAATAATGCTTGAAGTATATTCTTCTTAGAACTCAAGAATTTCCAGGAAAGGGCAGGCGTCAATGCAAAAAAAAGCTGTCTATACTGAATCTACAGCAAAAAGCAACACGAAATAAAAAGTGTGCTCCAAAGGGTCAGAAAAGAATCAAATGGAGCAGAACAGAAAGGAGCAAAAACTTACAGCAAGAATAACAAGAGTGAAGACGCCAATGGTGGCAAGAAACACTACTTGTTCATGCTGACAACAATTCTTCAGTTCCCAGTTCGGATTCATGCTTCTCTCTCCTTCTCGCAGGAAAAAAAAAAAGAAAAAAAGAAAAGAAGAAGAGAGACAAAAGTTTTAAAGAAACAGTTGAAAAAATCAAGAATCTTGAAGAGAAGAATAATTAAGGTGGAATATATCAAAAGCCCAATTGGAGGAGACAGAGTAAAGATGAGAGATTTCTTTGATTTTAAATTCTTTTGTTCTTCTAAATGTTTGAATATGTCCAGGTTACGCGGAAGTAGAGTTCGTGTCCTAACTGGCAAAGACGGAGTACCGTATGGTAATTGATTGCTGCCAATCACAGTTTCCAAACAGACCTTTGTCGTTTACTGGAGACTTTGTCTCAGTCTTTGATAAAAAAAAATACAACCAGGTCTACGGTTTATTCAGTGGGCTTAAATGGGCTTTAGTGCATCAGATCTCTTTTCTCATTATAACTGGGCTTCCACTACATAAGCCCACAGACAGAGCCTTGATTAAGTGGATAGCAAAGACCATAGTAATATAATTCTCTGAATTTTTTAAAATAATTTGAAAAAAATATAATATTTTTATAGTATGTTGAAATTTCGTATATATCTTTTAATATGACAAAATCTTTTTAAACTTATTAATATAACAATATATTCTTAAATTTTATTCTTATTTTTATAAAATTACATTATACTAAGTTATTTTTTTTATTTTTTCAATATGTATATATAAGTTTATTAGGTAACATAATTTCTATTGATAATTTTTTACACATAAATAAATTATTTTTATAAAATAATTAAAAAAATTGAATCGATGTATGTCGTGAATCTTAATGACGAAATTTGCAATGTAGATGAGATTTTATCAAATCTTTTCATATTATCCCGAATAATACTCAAATTACGAATTCTAAAAATTATCGAATAATTTTCGAATCCCGAATTTCTTACTATGCCTCATTCTGACTTTCTCCAACTTTGGTATCCTTTACTTCATATAGGGTAAGTATAGTTTTTTTTCTTTTAAAATTGTGTGGTATGATTTAATGAAAAGTAAATCTCAAATACTTCTCCATATTTGATACAATGAAAATAAAGTGGGAAGGGAATGTTAATTTTTCTGTTTTAATGAATTAGTTAATTTTTCTGGTTTAATGAATTAACCATTTTATTTTTATTTTTGTTCTAGATAACGATTATATAAACTATTGAAATGATTTTAATTATTAATAATCAATTGATAAATCAAACTTAAAAACTTCTTCAACAACAGTTGAATTAATAATAAAAAAGCAAGAATAAAAATAAAAAAACTTTTGGATGCCAACATCTGAAAATTACTAAGGTTTTTGATATGTTGGAGCTCATTAAATTAGTGTCAGTAGGTAGTGTCGCTTTTTTTTCCTTTACTAGTGCAGACACTGAGCCAGAAAATGGATACTGGCGAATGAAATTTATTTTTTTCTTAAAAATAAAAAATAAATAGATATTTTTATTTTTTTGAGAAGAAAGAGTCAGTTTTTAAATTCAATAATTCAATATATAAAAATTATATTATTTTAAAATTTTTGTGAAGTTGGGAGGACATCTGCACACCTTAGCTCTGTCTTTGACTAGGGATAGCGCCCTTAAAAGATGGGAAAGATAAATATACACAGCTTAAGGAGATAAAGATAAATACAATAAAATGGAGTTAAAGGAAAATTCTATTTTGAATAACACCATAAACAAAAATATAATTAATTTTTTTTTTTTATGAATTTTGGTCCTTATACTTCCATTTTTATGTCCAACTTTGGACAGAAACAAAATTGAGCTTTGGAGGGCTTTTATAGACCTCCTATTTTACTCCCCTTCCAATTATTGTTTCAAACCAAATAAGTAAAATTTTCTTATGCTTCCACTTTTATTATACATTCATTTTTCACCACAACCTTAATTTTTGGATTTTCTTACATAGGTTACTCATTTTGTGTTTATAAATACAATATATTGAATTAGGGGTGTGCATTTAGGTCCGATTTTTAAGGTTCCATTCCAACACGATCGGATTCTTTCCAATCAAGCCAATTTTTTGAATAAAATTTTGGTTTTTAGGTAATTTAAAAACCCGATCTTAAAATTTGAGTTTGGGGTCTGGTATTGAGTAGGATTTTTGCTACCTGATTATCCGATTGGGTACCAAATTAAAAAAGGGATTAAGGTCTAGCCTTATTCACCATTTCCGGCGATGATGGTGGCGGGGACGACATAAAAAGACGGCGATATTACAATAAAATTATCCTTATTTTTAAAGCTAAATGTAAGTTGGATTACTTGCACTCACTATGAAGAAGGTTGACTTAAGATTTTTCTGTAATAAAATTTATTCTATACTTATTTCGTTTCATTGCACTTAAGGTTGTTGTCATGCTGGGGGTTATCATATTCTTCTTTCCTATTCAATTCTGTTTCAATTAATCATTTGTATTAAAATAGAATATCTTATATTGAGATTGGTATTTGTTTTATTTAGCAAACTTAGCCTAATTTTGTGAGGTTATACAAGCATATTGCCATTCGCCCAACAAAGCAAGAGGCATTATAGAGGCAGAGGCAGCTTGGCTCTATTTTACAAAAGAAAAGCAAAAAAAGAGAGAGAGAAAAGAAAAAAGCCCAAAGCCTCGTACGACTGCCTGAGTTTTTCGAGTTGGTGTAAAGTAACAAAATATGTTACCCGACCGACTCCTAAAAACCCAACCCAACGCCCACCTAAGAGTAGGATTTTTCAAACAAATTTACTTATGAAACATTATCAATAAAACTTAAAAATTGCCAGATTTTAAGTATTTATAAATAATTTAAATAAAAGTAAATTAGGATAATATCAGCTTATTTGGAAGTTACTTGTAAGCTCTATTTCTTTCTCTAATCAAAGTGCTTCTAAGACTTGAGAATTGCATTTGGATGCAAGTATTTGTATTTTAAAAAATAATTTAAAATTAAGAATTTTAAATGATTCTAAAATTAAGTGGAGTTAAAATATTTTAATAAATATAAAATAAGGTAAATATCATATCCACCATAATACTTATAAAATTACTCAAAATTATAATTTATGTATTTAAGATTTATAACTATTAAATCCTCAACTCATTTAATCCAAACACTCTATATGAGTCCTTACCTTATCCTTATAATAAATGCCAACGCCGATGAATCCATTTTTCCGTCAAATTATATCTTAGGTAATATTATCCCCCTCTTCCATCCATCAAACTGTTTGTGTTAGCAAATGATAATTGTTGATAGTTTTTTTTTTTTTTAATCGATAACTTAAATGAATATGATGATTTTATTCTACACTCTTTTATACATAGTGGAGTGAAATACTATTTTTTTATTTTCAATTACATGAAGTAAATTGAATTTTTGGAGAAAAAAATAAAAAATAAAATGTACGTAAGATTTCTTGTATATGTATGATTTTTATTTATTTATTTATTTATTTTCTGTTACACAAAGTCACCATATTTAAAAATGATAATATCTCTCTATTTGCACTTTAAGAGCAATATTAATATTTATTTTTTCATACACAAATATATAGGACAATCTCGTGAAAAGTCTTAGTCAATATATAATAATCTATATTCACTCACACGTCAACCAATGGTTCACCAAAAAGCATAGGCAGTGTATTGTCGCAGCAGTACGATATTGATATTAAATAAATGATGAGAATTGCTTTCCTTTTTTTTTTTTTTTTCATGTTTCCTAAATAATTCTCTCCACAAAAATTAGAGTGTACGACCCACATGATGCCTTTTTTCCTCTATATAATATCTCAAAAAACAAACCTGGGATTGATGGAAACTTATAAATTGGATTTAGGTCAATTGATATTTATATTTAAATTAAATTTTAATATCGTGAGGGATTAAATTTCTAAAAGACTAGGGACATGTTTGTTTATGTTTTTAAACTTATATTCTTATTTTTATATTATTTCAAACAGTTTTTTAAACTCAACGTCAATAGAAATATTTTATTTTTTATTCTCATTTATCCATAAATAATAATATATATTCTCAATTTTTAAATTAATATTCTCAATTTTCAACTATATATTATAATAGTGAGATTTGTCACTACCAACTATATCTAATTAAATATCACTTTTATTACAACTGTACCATTTAAATGAGATCCACTACTTACATATCAATTTAATAAATTACGATGTCTAAATTAAATATTTGAAATAGATTCCACCATTACCAATTATTATTTAATTAATATATTTTTATTTCAAATAACATCGTTAAAACTCACCACCTACATTTAGTCTTAATAAATTATCATCTTTTAATTATTTATTCAAAGTGAACCACCACTACCAACTTCTACCATATTATATACATAAATTATAGAAATGATTCCATTAAAAATTACCAAAACAAACACAATTTCTATTTCATCACTTTTTTTGCACAATATACAAAAATACAACCAATCAAATATATTTTTATTTTTATACCTAAATTTTTTCCATCATAAATTATTTATCCAAACATATTATCAACTTTTACACAAAAATCAATACAATATCGTAAACTCTACTAAAAATGAGAATGAATTCTTCATCGTCTCTAAAGAGATATATACAAGTAGATATCAAATTTCTATTCTAGATGCACAAGTCTCTCTAAAATAGACCATTTCTCAAATTATCTTTGGAGATCTATATTTTTCCTTAAAACATCATCAAAGAATTCTACAAATTTGAAGTTTACAAATGAAAGGGTAACTCTAATAATTATATACCACAATAAGCGAATATATATTCGTGATTCCAATTAAAGTGAGATTTATAGGCGAGTTTAATCCATCAGAATCAACAATAATTTTAGCTACATATAAATATTTATATGTAAATCCACTCTCGATTATGCGTTTATACAATTTTATTTGTTTTCTCCTATAGTTATCCTTTACAAGAAGAATACTCTTGACAATATATATTACCAAAAGAATTTCACTATCCACCTAAAAGAATAATATTTCTTTTTATTTGCCTTTTTATCCATTTATCTACTTAAGCTTTTTAACATATTCTTTTTGGACTTTTACAACACTAAAGCATCTCTCAGTTCTCCTCTCGCTTTCAATTCAGCACTGTCCAAGAACCTACCTCCAAACCTTTATCCTCTATCCTTTAGGGCAAAGAGTTTTTGTGCTAAGTTAATGATGACGAGGTTTCCAACAAACATTTTATTGATGAGGTTTAGAAGATGGCATGACTCCGTACAAGCAGAGACGGAGTAAAGGGGTGAGTGGCCGTTGCCGGCCACCTCAACTTTATAAATTTATTAAATTAGTATAAATTTTATATTTAAAATTATTAAATTTTAAAATATTATCTTCCCTTAAAAAATTAAAAATATCTCTATATTTACTTTTTAAAAAATAAATAAATTTTACCGCAACTCCATTGTCTGGCTCCGTCTCTGCACACCCTAGTTTCATTGCCAAATTGCATGTTATGTTTTTTTTTTTTTTTTGCCTTCAAAACGATGACTTTTTCATTTGGTAACAAGATTGGTAAGAGAAGGGTTAACCCCATATTTGCTAGGGAATACTTTGATAAGTGCACTTATTATGTGCACACATTTTAAAAGTATTTTTGTTGTATTTATGTCAAGAGTCATAATTAAAAATACTTCTTCAAAATGTACTCTTAGGACATATATGTCACTCTAGCAAAAGCCATTAACATAATTCAAATATACAATATTTTAGTTAAATTTATGGTTACTTATTTGCTAAAATATATATGACGAAATTAATATTTCTTTTAGGAGGCAAAAAAAATAAATGTTTTTTGCTGAAATGTAGTGGCAATACAGAAAATTAAGCCCTATTAAAAATTGTTGTAAATGCAATTTCGTTACCGGGATTGGCAGTCGTATCCAAGATTACTTGGTTCTTCTTCCATAAATCTTTGGGTTATAGAATTTATTGTTGCTAATATTTTTAATTTATTTCTCTATTTTCCAAAATGGAAATGTTGTTAAAAAATGTGCAATATATGGGAAATTGATTCCAAACAAGAATACATCAATTTGATATTTGAGAACTCCTTATGCAGAATTTAATGTCTTTGAATTTGATTTGTACAATCCCTAGTTACTTAAATACATAGGACTCATTATAAAAATTCAAAAACTGTAATCATCATGAATTGATTTTGCTAAATTACTACATAGATCACAATTTAAAAATTCAATTAAAATCATATCGTTTTATATGATTTGGTCGCAGTATGAGATTTGAATAAATGGATCGCACCGTCTATATATGTATATTTGAATTTATTAATAATTAATATTAATTTTAGTTTTAATAGTTAACTTTAAATTGAATTATTTATTTTAATTTTACGGAATTAACTCTTTATGTGTTCAGCAACTTCTCATTTTTTTTATTTTTTTATTTATCTCAAGTTGTAATGCAAAGAGCATGTATGTTTAATTTCAATTTTAAAAAATTTAATATTTTTTTTTCTTTTAGAAGTCTTGATTTATTTAATTTCTCAAGCTTTTTTTTCTACTTATTTTTCACTTTTTCACTTTTTCTTTGTAGTTTATGGTATATGAATAAATCATTTTTTTTTAATAATTAGAAGATGAAGAAAATATTATTTTTTTTTGTGTACAAATTCAAATTTTTTTATGTTTATGATGTTTGTATAAACTATATTTTGTTTGCCTTTTGAAAGATTGATAATTTTTGTGCTATTTTCTCCACCTTACTTATTATAATTTAAATAGTATAAATGAAACTAAATGAGTAAGTATAATATATAAAATGAGTTTAAATTTATGTAAAATGATGTAGCTGTTTGTTAATACTAGAATAGTATATAAGTTCAAGCAACTTGTGGCCATGGTGAATTTTTTATCTTAGATACCTCAATTTAGTCTAAAATATCCCTTGAATTAGACACTTTGTACATTTTGTAGCTGTTATATTTATCATAACTAGTGCTTTTTTTTTTGTTGCTTTTCTTTTAATTTTTCAATGGAATTTAGACGATACTTTTTGTTTACATTATTTAAAGGCTATACTATTATTTTTAGGATGAATGCTATAGTATTATTTTTTGACTGAAGTAATTTTTTATGCTAATATCCTTCAAAAGTAGTTCTTTTTTTCCTTAATCGTTTTCTTTTTATTGGTTAAAAATTGTCAAATCATCGGCAATCACCTGAAACCACTTAAAATTGCAATTTTGATTTTACTTAAGAAAATCGCAAACTATAATTAATTTTTAACAAAATTACACATGGCAGTTTGGTTTAAAATTAGTGGAAAAAAATCACCAAACCTCCCCATTACCACCCCTATATATACTAGATGAGAAAATTTCGGTATTTTATACATATGAGAATATTATAATTATTAGTTAAAAGTTATGGCAAAAAAATCAGATAAAAATATAAGAATTTGCAGATATATGGATAAAATACAAATGTAAAAAAATTATTCGAAAGCAAAATTTTGGTTTATTTTGATATTATTTTTATATAAAATATGTTTGTACTTTTTTAAAAATTATGTAAAAATTATATATATATATTATTTAATTTATATTATGACATAATTTAAAGATAATTATTTAATAATAATTATTATATTGATAAATTATTAGAATTTTTATTTTTTATTTATATGAAGGAATCATTAATACTTATAAATAAATTTTAAATAATTTTAAATTATATTTAAATATTATAAATACTTATTAAAATAGAGTATTATTCTATACGAAATAAGTATAATATGTGTACTAAACATTTTACCTCAAAAATACAAATAATTATTATGCAATTTCATATATTTATGAAATATTTTTTAATTATTGATATATACGTACTTATAATACGACTTTTAATGTACAGTTTCATAATGGAAAACACCAAATTGTGTATATTTTGTTGCTTGATTGACTCTAATAGAGCACTATTTTAGCATTTGGCAATATCATACTCCCTTGATCTCATATTTATAGGTTTAGTTTTATCCGGAGTTTCACATAAAAGTAGAAGTATTTGCATATTTTTACACTACTATTCTCAAAAATAGTAGTAAAAATTTATAATATCACATCATTACTTTTGAATGAAGAGATATTTTTGAAAAAACAATTATCACTTTATAAAATGAAATCTTATTGAAACGCAATATAAATTAAGAGATGTCAAACTCGTTTTAAAACAACCTCGGAAATAAACCTATTTTTTTTAAACAACTCAAAATCCTTTGTTAAATTCTCCCCAAAATACAGAAAGAACTCCAAAATAAGCTACTACTCAATTACATTCTAAAGTAAGATCCAAAGCATATTTAAGTGTATGTAAAGGTTGTAAGGAAATTAGCAATTTTCATGATAAGAACATAGAAAAAGGGCAAAGGAGATAGGGACATTGAAGTGGAAGATGTTACAATATTGATGTTGAGAGTCACTTCTTTAAGTGTTTGATCACATGGGCAAGTGGCCATACATAGATTGGAAAGAAAAAAAAAAATGGGATCCCAAAAGGAAGTGAAAAAGAAAAGTTCACACAAATGTAGAATTATTAGTATCCTCAAACTTCATGGACCCTTCTTCTTTTGGTCACCACCAAATCATGGTGGCAGAAAAAGAAAAAAAAAGACAGTAGATCTTGAGGTGACTGTGGTATATGTGGTGGTGGTGATGTTCCTTTAATTTGGATCCTTTATTCCTAAGCTACCACATTTTTATTATTTTTCTTCACTTTGGGCCACCACAAATAGAACAGTAGCATAATGGAATTTGGGGGCAACGAATGATTTTATGGGTAGTGGATATCTTCCACACTCTAGAAGGTTGAATGGTTAGTTAGTTTATTTTCTTAATATATATGTTTCTAATTTAAAATTATTGATTGGACAAATTCTTAAAAAATATATATAGAATAACCTAATAGAGATATCTTCGGTTCCTAAGATTATGTAAATTGGTAATATAAGTGTAGGATGAGTAATATAAGTAGGGAATGCCAATAATTAAGCTAAGATGAAATGTCAAAGTGAAAAAGACTATTAAATAGCGATCAAAAGGTAACTACGGCCTTTTTCATCTACTATTGGATTGCTAGGAGAATTTCTTGAGATTGTTAAATAATGGTATAACTGGCTCGTTTTTTGATAGGTTAAAAAGTTGGTTTCGGAGGAGGACTAAGGATCAATGGAGCCAGAGGAGACAGAAGTCAGAAGTTAGATTTCAAACTTGCCCACTTGCTGAATTGACACTAAAAATGACTTATTCGAATATGTAACTTCAATGAAATCCGAATAGTTCATTCGTTGGTATGCTATTACATTAGGATGAAATCAAATCGGGTTGAAATATTTCTTAACGATTCCTATAAAAAAAAAGTAGTGTATAGTGGTGGTTTACATACAAGATACTATTATTATTGTTTAAATAATTATATATCCAATCTGTAATTGCGACGAGCCAATTACAAGAGCAGAGCTCTACCAACTAACCTATTTATTTTTAAAAGCATGTATTTTTTTTTTATATAAATAGAAAAGTTTATCACACATTATACGTTTTATTTTCTGAATTCATGTGGGACATAATAAAATATCACCCTCAATGACTATGTCCTCAATACTTGTCAATTTAGATAGCTCCACTTTGGCTATAGGCAATTGATTTTTCCTCCTATGGGATTGTTTCATTTCTACTCCACATAGCCTACTTCTCACTTCATTATACATTTTCTTTGAGGGTAAGTATTTATTTCAAACTTTAGCATGGTTGCCATTTGTACTCTCCATGTAGCTTAATTCTTAATTCTCACTCTACATAGCTTTGCTTTGGCATTGGGTAACTCTTTCTTCCTTTGAAATGATTCCCATATTGCTCCATGCTTGCTACCCCCTCTTAGGTAGCATCAATGAGTGACTTAGTCCATGCACATAGTGAGTACTCTAATAATTGAAATTGAAACTCCATCTTAACTTTATGGACAAGTAGCATAAGCACCATTGTGAAGCACTATATCTTTTTTGTACTTGATATCAAAATCACGACTAAGAATGAAATTGAAAATTTTAAATTTGGGGAACAAGATTGAATTTGTTTATATTTTAAGTGACACAACAAGTTAATTTTATTATTTTTTTATAGACAAAATTTTAAAATTTTGAAAAATTTAAGGTTATATAAATTTGAAAGGGAGTGACTGATTTGAATGATCGCTTCGTTCCTATTTCAAATATAATACCAATGTATGATTATCTTAATAGTCTATGATTCCCTACCTCAAAAGTTTAGGATTTGACATAAGTAATCATTTTGCTAAGATTGTGGATGATGGGATTTCATGCGCAAGGACACTTAACTGCAAATAAAATAAAGTAACATAGATTAGTATTGGGAGTATTTTCTTTTGTATTTTTCTAAGTTCGTGACCGACTAAAGCACATAGAATTATCAGTGTATAAAGTTATTTCGTTCTGGAAGTGGGCTTCTTGCCAGATATGTGCCAAATGCTGCCACAAATTGTGTTTTGGTTTGTTTCAGCAGTGTGTACGTATTATGTCCCATTTCTGCACTATGCCAAAAACATGTCTTCCTCTTTAATTTCTTCAAAACCCCACCCCACCCCACCCCACTGCCCCTTTAACTAAATGCTACTATCCTTTTCTAATCTCTTTTCATTGTATTATCTCCTCACGAATTTCACATTTCACCTCCCCACGTCGCCAAAAAATACTTAGTTCAAAAAATCAAACCAGCAGTTTGCTTTTCCAAAAGGGCACTCTCCATTAATTTATTTATGATCTCGAGCTTCAATATTTTCTTGCAAAAAGTCTTTGATTTTGAATTTCCCAACCCCACTCCGTATATTACTTCAATCAACAGTCGTTTTTTCCTTTCTTTTTCCCAAAGAAAAAATAATCAAACTTCCATGCAAAGAGTCCAGTTTGACGGTTGGCACTTCAAATTTCCAGTACTTTAAGACTTAATTCTCACTTCTTAAAATTTTCCAGTCTTTCTGAAGGTTTTTGAGGCCCTTTAATGCTTTTCACATCACTTTGAAGAAGCCCATCTGCTAGTTTTTGCTCATCATTAATCCCTGCCAAGAAATTAACCAAATCCAGGGAAATGGCAATCGAAGTTTTCCCCGACAGCCCGAGCCTGGGGATGAGCCCCCGGATCTCGTTTTCCCATGATCTTTCCCAATCTGACGTTGTACCCGTCGAACAATACATTCGCACGAGTTCCTCCTCCACCATTGATTTTGATTTCTGCGTTTTCCGCGAGAGCTTCGATCAAGAATCATCCTCCGCCGATGAGCTCTTCTTCGACGGCAAGATCCTGCCTATTGAAATCAAGAGAAGACTCGCCCCGCCGAGAAGAGTGGAAGAGCCACCACCAGCTCCACAGCTTCCGCCGCCAGCAGCTCCGCTGCGGCCGCCACCTCCCCAAAAACCCAGCAAGTCGAGCACGAGTGTTAACGAAACGAAGAACCCGAACTCAGAGTCAGAAGAAAAGCAGAAGTCGTTCTGGCGGTTTAAGCGCAGCTCGAGCTTAAACTGCGGCAGCGGCTATGGCCGAACTCTTTGCCCATTGCCACTTTTATCAAGAAGTAATTCAACTGGCTCAACTGCTAGCGTTAAGCGCTCGTCGCTTTCGAATAATCAGAAGCAGAATTTTCTGAAATACTCCTCATCAAACAGTTCACAGAAGCAAGCAACATCTGCTTATTCCTCCAGGCCGCCATTGAAGAAGAACAGCCATGCTTCTTATAGCAATGGGGTTAAATTCAATCCTGTATTGAACGTTCCTCCAGCAAATCTCTTCGGTCTGGGCTCCATCTTTTCCGGCGGCAAGGACAGGAGCAAAAAGAAGTATTAAATTAACATCTGTTTGGTTTTTTTTTGCATCATTTCTTGATTTTAACAAAGTTGTTTTAGACCATGATTAAGATTGTGATTAATGGGAGTGAAATAAAAAGGGAGAAAATTGGTAATTTGGGTCGATTGGCCTACCATAAATCAGCTCAAAACAAGCCATATGCTTAAAGAAAAGGGATGCCAAATAACAGGTAAAATTTGCTTTCAGGGTTGTCCTGTTCTGCTTTAATTCTTTTCTTTTCTTTCTTTTTATTCTCTATTTTTCTGCTAAGTGCTTGCACATTCTTGTCATCTTGTTTCTCTATTGTTTTCTTTTGCTTTCTCCTGATTCTGTCAGAGGAATTGGTCTTGTATGAGTGATGCTCTACATATTCTAATGGTTTATACACACACGCATATGTGTGTGTGTATATATATATGTATATGTATATGTATATATTCTTGTCAAATAATTGTTTATGGGTTAATTCACCTCTTTTAAAATCTGGTTTTGGATAGCAAATGAGCATTTATGATCATTGATAGTCTGGAAAGGGGCTGTGGAGGGCAGAGTCAGAAAAGTTGGTTCACCTTTATTTGGTACAAGAAAAAGTTGGTTTAGCAGTTGTGGGACGTCACAACTAGTCTATTTATAGCAACTTAATCACATTATTAAAGCATAATGACTCTCTTCCAGAAGCATTGAAAGGCTTCCTATGACAGCCATCATTTTGACCTTTTCTTGAAGATTTGTCATATTTTCTTTGGGTAGGTCATTTATTCATGTTCTACAGTGGATAGTGAATCTTAAAAAACAAATTATTTTTTTTATATTTGATTCGAGACTTATGATTTAAAATTTTTTGAACTTAGGTTCATTATATATAATAATTCAATTTTAACCAAAAAAAAATTGATATGATAAGATTTGAAGTTAAACTCGAACTTAATTGATTAGTGCAATATAATAAAATATATGAAAAAACATTAAGTTATTCAAATTTGACTTAACTAAACCTCGTTAATCAAATTAAATTTAAATAATTTTTTTGAAGTTTAATAAAATTCAAACAAATTTGAATAATAACATTTTTGATGTATATAAACACGATTTACCTATTTTCTCCTTGTTAATAAAGTGAACTTACTCAACAAGTCAAGATTCATGTACTTTTATCAAGTTGGATCTTGACCCAAACATTAGGGTTCAAGTGACCCAAATACGGTTCTTGGAAAACCAAGAGTACACTTGTCCTCCTGGTCACATATTCCCTGCATGATTATTGTCTATCAATACATCATACCTGTTATTGTAAAAGAGTAATGTGATTTTTAATATTCCTTTTACACTTGTTCTTATATTATTTATTATCCTTTCCTGAACTCAATCTAACTTAATAATCAGATGACGTGTTCTTACGTGCAAATCAGTTTAATTGTCAAACATCAAGTTTAACGTATTTTTGGGTGCAAATCAACTTGATTGTCAAATATCAAACTAAATTATACCCGATGTTCATATCTAATCTTGAATTGAGCAACATCAATATTTGTACAACTCAATTCATTTACCCTTCTAATGGACCAGTGCATTAATGCGATCCACAACTAATCAAAGATAACGAATAAATTAGGCCTCACAAATTTCCCTTATGGCCTCCGGTCCCAAATACTGAAAACCATGTGGGGGCAATTATATTGACTCAAGTATATCACATAGGAAACAAACTTTAGTACCATCAAATTTGGCTCCTAAAACATCCTAATAAATCTGTTTGGAATATAAAAATCTGTTTAAGCATGTTGGTTTAATCTATCTTTTGCACAGTTGAGGCTTTGCTTTCAATGTTGGTGGTCTCCCAGTGCATACTATGAGAAAAGTCTATTTCATCCTTATACTTATCTACTCATAATTCTTTTATTACACCATAATCAGATTATTTAGATTCAAGCTCCAATCAGAGAACCCTAATTCTGATGATAAAAGAATTCAACTAAAAATATTCATGATCATTCCTGTGTTTTTGCCTGAACATCGTTTGAGCCAACTTGGTTCTCTTGTTGCTTCAGTAGTAGCAATAGAATTTGGGAGGGAGCTTAGATTACAAATGAACTGAGTTGAGTTCTACTCGCGTTGTCCAACTAAAATCAATTATTATAGAATTATATATATATATATATATTTTAAAATCTTAACTAATTTAGGAAAAATTAATGTATTTGAGCCTAGGTCTCATGATTTCAAACTCGATATTTTAAGTTCAGGACACATTAGGCTAGTTGGACTTCCAATACTCAAATTAATTTAGGTCGAGATGCATAAATAATTGATAAACAAAGTAAGTAAATATGCAAAAGTTATTTTATGACAACTAAGTATAAAGATATTTATACTTGGTGGCTCATCTAAGTTGTATAGGTTATGATTCAAATATTATAATTATGTTAACTTTTTCATCTCATCTGTCCGCTTTATGAATGGTTGAGAGCAAACGTCGACACAAACCCAATTTCGGGTCGAGTATCGAATAAAAAGACATAGACCTCCAAGTATTTTAGGTATATTGATATTATTTTAAGAGCAAAAGTGTAACTTCAAGGCTTTATACATCATTAACCAAACTTACCTGTACGTTATGTTTGGATCTTGAATTTTTAACCGCGAAACAAAAAAAGTTCCATCACTTAAAATGATGCAATGTCCTGCTTTATTGTTGAACCATTTGCTTTTTCTCACTAAAATTTCAAGATACAAAAATAGTCTCAAGTCTTTTATATCTCATTTTACCCGGAAAACCCTGAGCAAGGTTAATCTTAAATGAGTTATCCCCAAAATCTATTCCAGGATTGTCATGCCTACATTTCGTGATTTGGAGTAGCAAAAAATGGTCCTTACTTCAGAGGGACAGACTCAGAATTGACAATGTTGTGGTTACAGCCTGTTCCATAAGAGACGAGATAGTGTGATAGAAAAGGTTTTATGATATCTTGACATCTCTGCTTTACTTAAAATTGGGATGGACCAAAGTTGAAATTCCTACGGCTAAGTGAGATGTTAGCAGACTGTGTCGCATGCATAAGAAGTTCATACGTCATAGTTTTCCTCCTTGTGGTGGGTTAGATTTGGCATCCACATTACTCGTCCAAAACACAGCAATTTTTTTTATACACAATCCCGTTTGGTTATGATCATAAAAATACCTTGAAATATTCGAATTGAATTTAAATGAAGAATTCCTAGTCATAATCACGTAAAAATGCCAATCAAATTAAAAAACTAGACTTGATTTACAAACTCTCATCAAAAGTTACTCAACAAATACATTTATAATTAATCCCTTGTCCGAATGCTTGATGGTTTACCTGTTCACATCCGAAGATAATTGATGCAGTCTCCACCGTCACTAAAAACATTTGAGAGAGAGAGAGAGAGAGAGAGAGAGAGAGAGAGAGAGAGAGAGAGAGAGAGGATATAAACAGCCATAGACTTTTAGGTACCAGTTTTTCTTACTTAATTTTTAGTTATATCCCATTGTGACTTTTAACTCATTATTTTATCATAATATACTAGACCACTAAGTTAACTAGTCTCAATTATGGCCATTATGTGGAAAGAAAAAATGTTACAAGAACATGATCGATTTGTTAGTGTTCAACTTTACTTGTACTTAAATAATGGCATGAGAACAACCGTGTTAAGATTTAATAATATAAATGAATTTGAATTGGGATTTGAGTTTTTATTCTGAACTCAATTTGTTTTAATTTTTTATATTTTTTAAATTTATTATATATAAATTTATATGATATTTTCTTAAGAAAAATTATATTTTTTAGAAAATTTTAATAGTATATTTTTTAATATTTTTGAAATTATAAAATAGATCTAACTGGTCTAACGAGTCTACCCACTTAATTCAAATTTAAGACGGGTATGAATTTAGATTTTCAACAATTTTAATGACATGCATATTATATTTTGACTCAATCCTACCCATTCCCGGTCTTACTTTGTACTTCCTCCCTCCAAATAATAAATTGCCAATGGGGTCCCATGGGTATGACACAGCGGTAAGACGGTTGGGGGATTTCATTTGAGTGGGGCGCATGTGTTGCCTTTTCGAAATCTCTACCGCGTGACATGAATAAAGGTTTGATGGAAGGGTTGATCAAGATTTCAACCATGTATAAGTTGTGTTACTGTATTTACCTGAATAATAAATTAAAGGAGAATGTCGTCCACCCTAAAACTGTTCCGGCAAAACCTAATGCATGAGGCATACTTGAAAATGGATTATAAAAATAAAAATAAAAAATGACAATGGTGGGCAAGAACTTTATTTTTACATACTCAATTAGGTTCAGATACTTGGGTTGTAAGATGTAGTACTTCTTACAACACCTGCGCAATGATTCATACTTCGTAGATGCCTGTGATTAATTTCTTATGTGGTCCTTGGACGTGGTCCATGTACTCCATTATTGGATCATGTGAACCATCTTAAAATGTGAACCCAACTGTAATTTTTCATCATTCTTGAAAGAGGTTTTAAGACTTCATATTTGAAAACAATCATAATTATTTATGTAATGTAATTTATTATATTAATGATTGTAATTATTTGAAACTTTAAGAGTCACGAGAGTTCATAAGAATTACATATTTAAAACTCGTTTTCTATTTTTTATTTTATTTTATGAAACATTTCAGTTTCCTCCAAAACTGAAATTTTTATATTTTCTTTATGTTTCTCTTAATATAATATTTCTTCGTGCCATGAATTATTACTAATATTTTATTCGATAATTATTGATAAGACAACCTGAAAAGTGCTATAAAATAAATAGTTGCATTGTATATGTGTATATTTAATTGCCCCCACTATATCTATATATAATTAATTAATTGTCAGACTATTGGCAACATAAATTGGTTGACAATAATTTGAAGATGAGATTAACATGCTCGAATTTTATAAACAATATAATATGTATTTATAATTTTCTCATGAGTTTTTTTGAATATTTTAGTAATTTTATAAATTTTCAATTATATTATCGAAAAAATTCTCAAAAACTTCTAAAATTTAGCCATTCGAAAAAAATATTTTAAAAATCTGATCAAATCGGTTGGCTCGACCGATTCAACTGCGAATCGATGGTCAGTTCAATCTGTTTATGTGCACAAACACCAAAAATCCAGGTCAAAATTGATTAAAAATCGATTAAACTAATTTAATCAATTAAAAAATAAATAAAATCGATCTAAAACTTTCTTTTTATATATTTTTAGAAAGTTTAAACTTATTATTTAATTATATATATGTGATTATTTTGATTTGACTTTACTAAATATATTTTAAATTTATTATTTATCTTTTTTAATTTTATAGATAGCAATTAATCTATTTAATTAATATTTTATATAATATAATAAAAAATATAATTAATTCTCATTAAGTTGGTTGTTGAATCAGTTTGATTAATTAAACTATTAACAAAAAATAAAATTAATTTAATTATTAATTCAATTATAAAAATATTAATTTTAATTCACGTACAGTGCAACGAGGCAGCTCAAATCATAAAATAAAATTATCATGGATGCAAAGTACATATGCCAATTTTGATCAATATTTTGACCACTCAATTGCTGCTATAGGGTAAATAATACATAGCTACTTAGCACGAAAATGGAAATCAAGTGTACAATGTCATATTTGTAGGGGTCTACTTATGAAGGATGACAATAATTGTGTCCTCTTATACAATTATATAATAAATTTAAACAATAATGCATTGAAATTTGAACATATTCCTAAGTTAAGAATACAAAATTCATAAAAAAAATGGAGTTCTTTTTTATTTAGGAAAAATCCATTATATGATTTACTATATCAAATACTAATAAGTATTCATAATAATTATATATCAAAGCATATACACCAAATATATAGAAATTACTATTTTTTTTAATTCTCAATTAAAGTTCAATAATTCTTTATTTAAAATTTGGGTTGAAACTAATGAGGCCTCATCTAAAAGTTCTTTATTGAGTCTTCGAAAAAATGTGCATATTAGTCTAAGACTATATTGTTAATATTTTCATTAAATTATTATTTTTGATATACGATTATTAGTTTATTTAATTAGTTTTTAAATCTTGAAATATAAAATAATTTACCCATCATCTCAAAACCCTAATCCTTGAATCTTTTGAATTAAAATAATGTATTAATTTTTTTCAAAAACATAAATTTGGAGAAATTGTTTATTGTTGTAGGTGGAAGTAGGAGAAAAATAGGGACAAACAATTTCCTCGGTCAGTTTTAATTTTCCCGGGACGTCAAAGCTCACGTGTCACCAGTCAAGCTACCCCAACTCTCGCCAGGTCCAGTCTTTGCCCACTCGCTAATTCAAACTGACACGTTTCTTAGACCTTGCCAGATCCGCGAGTACAATCATTCTGCATTCTCTGCAAGTAGGGATCTCTCTGAGTTCAAATTTCAAAACATACGCTCCCTACCACATGGCGACAGCGCAAGATAGCAGACAGACGTAGACTTTACGTTGCTCAAAACCACACTCTATTTCCCAGGCTTTCCCATCTTCTCACAATCTTAAAAATAATATAGTTCACATGTTTTTTAATTAAAAATTTGTCTTGTAAAAGAGAAAGGCTTAATTCATATTTTCCTAGTCCCATTTATATATATATATATATATTTTATTTTAATATTTATTTTTAATTTCGTACCCCCAAAATAAATAAATTTATTCGTATTTGAACCTTTTGCTTCAATTTGAAATTTTATTTCATATTTTATTTTAAATATACACGTCAAATATACATGATTCAAACTAAATATATATTTAAAAAATATTTTATACATTTAATTTGTATTTATAAAGTAGAGAATAAAACATCAAAATGAAAAAAAAAATTGGGATTGGTTGTTTCGTGCTGTTGATATCTAATTTTCTTAATTACAATAATAAATAACTTAATTGATTTTCTTCAAATTTAAGTATATAAGATTAAGTTATATAATAAATATTAAGATGTGGTAATTTAACAATATTGAATTTATCAAAAGAACACTATTATGATAAAATAGTTCAAAGATTAAATAATTTGACTTTATACTATATGAGAAAAATATTATACTATTGTCTTAAAATTAATTTTTTAGAATTATTGATATGATGTGTTCATGATAAAAGAAAATATTTTTCACTAAAATTAGATTCTAAGTGCAAACAAAAAGGTCCTACATTTTTAGTGTCACAGTGCCCCAACACAGTAATTATTTATTTACTTAATTAAAGTTTGACCTAAATGTAACAGTGCGCGTGGGTGCTCACCTAGCGCCATTCCGTCTTATCCTGCGCCCCCCTCCTCACTGTCCATAGCAGTGAAATTTCAGAGAGCTGCCGTTTTCACCAGCACAGCTTTGTCAGCTGCCAATTTGCTCAGAAGAACAAGGAAGCAAATCCCTCGAGCTTCATTTTCAATTTTCTTGGGTTCCCCAAAAAGCAAAGAAACATGTTGCATTATTTCTTGTACTATCAAGATTCCTATTTATATCTGCATTTATTCTCAGATGATTATGCTTTTTAATCCTTGATTCATAATCACATCAGCCTCAAATATATATACGTATGCATATATTCCACTGTCTTTCATTCTTTTTCGCTCTCTTTACATCTGCTGTCAGTTTCAGACCTGTGTTTTAACAGTTACTCGTTGCTTGAGAAGAGTTGGGTAATGGTAATATCATCACTGTTCACCTCTGAATTTTTTCTGGTGTTCTTCAGTGGGCTTTCTTGTGAAAGTATCTCACGCATGGCACATGACATTGTCACGACTGTGTTCATTTTGGGTAATTCTTTTACTGACTTTTGACACTGTTTCTTGGGAGGGAGAAGAAAACGTGACACTTGAAAAGGAAGAAGATTTCTAATGTTTTTTTTTTGTTTTTGAGTGTTTGTCCAATAGGGAATTTGGGTATTTCTTCTGGTGGGGTAAAGACCGAATTTTTGTGAAGAAAAATGATTGGGTTTTTTGAGGAAGAGGTTTCTTGATTGTTTTGAGAGGTGGGTTTTGGGTGAGATTTTTTGAAAATATTTTTTGTTGGAGGAATGAATGAGACACTGGAAAAAAAGGGGTCTTCTTTAGCTGTTGTAGAGAAGAAACCTCAGAGGCCAGGAGGATGTGTCGGTATTTTCTTTCAACTTTTTGATTGGAACCGTAGATTCGCAAAGAAAAAGCTATTTTCCAAGAAATTGCTTCCACCAGGTTAGTGCTTTTGATAAATGCTTCCCTCTGCTGCTGTTTCAGAAAAAAATTGCTGAGACTATCTACTTAATGTTGGAATTGATTATTATAATCTGCTTTTCATGTTGCATTGGTGTGTTTAGTTCGGTTGAAACAAGCTTCAAAGAAATTTGGTGGGGATGAGAAGCAGCCAAAGCTTCGTTTGGTATGCATATTTGGTTAATGCTGAATGCTTTGTTTTGATATGTGCTTATAAATATATATGTACAGTTGGATTAATGCACTTAGCGCTTAGGCTCGGCTAATGTTTTCTTTTGTAATTGTGTAAATAATATAGATTGCTGATGAAAATAGCGGGGGTTTTCCTACTGCGAAGAATAGTAATGGGGCTCCTAATGTTGATGTTGAGCAAAAGCATGAAATGCGAGTTCCGGGGTTGGTTGCCAGGCTCATGGGTCTGGAATCTATGCCAGCATTACAGAGAGAAAAATCGAAAAAAGTTCCAGCATCTGGTTTTGTATGTGGTAAAGCAGAGAAATTTGTTGATAATATCTGTGACCACGCAAGGGAAGAGTTGAATGTGGAGAAAGGAGGGATTAAGCATGAATTGAGGCCTCAAAAGCTTCAGAAGACGAGTGTCTGTGAGATGCAGCCAATAACTAGATTTGGGGCGGAGAAACTGCCCTTTAAGAATGTTTTATCAAAGTCAAGAAAGCATCATCCAAAACTTCCTTCTCCAGTGAAAAGTCCCAGAAATCTTTCAAGGAAAAATTCATCTAAACTGATTGGTGCAGCAACTAGAATTTTGGAACCGGGGTTGCAAACAAGTAGATCAAAATGTGCCCTCACCTACTCAAACACCTTGCATCATCCTCCACGAAACACTGTTATGGAGGAAAGCTCACACTCGTTATCTAGCCAATTGGAAAATTCTGATGGCTTTGCAAGTGTTGCTGCAAAGGGGCAATCCTCTTGCAGAAATTGTGGCTATTCGATGGATGAGTTGGATTCTAAACCTAGCATCAGTGAACAACCATTAATTTTTGCTTCACCCTTCTCCCATTGTGTAAGATCCTCTTGTCAAGGGTCAGAAAGAAGTAAGCCAGGACATTCTGTATTTCATCAAGAGTTAGAAGAGGAGTTGCATGAGGACTACCCAGCAGTTGCTGGCCCAGTGATCAGCGATTTACAATCTCATGTTAAACTTGCGTCATATAAGAGTCCTTTTAGTGGACAGATTCAGCGGCATTCGGGTATCCAACAGTGCAAGCCTCCAAAGGGTGTGCCTGTATCTCTTAGTTCTAACCACAGGACACAAAACCAAAATCAGATTTTGCGTGCAAGAGATACATTCCCTCCCAGGTCAAAGTTGAACAGTGTGACGAGTAGCAAAATATCAACTGTTATGAACGGGACAAAGAATTTTGTTTCAATGAATCAAAGCGTAAGTGGTAGCACCAGGTCGCGGGTGCCTGCCAGAATGAACAGTGGTAAATTTGAATCGGAGAAGAGAATCACTAACAGTCTGAACGACTTGGTGCCACCAGGGCGAAAGAGGAGGCCAACTAATATCTCTAGACAAGGTGAAAGTGCTGGTTTCATGAGCTCCACCATCAATAAACGAAGTTTTGGTTCTCCTCATGCAATGTCTGGAAAACATTTGACATGTAATGTTCACTTCGTTAACCACCAATGCAATAGAAACGGACTGCTCCGTCTGCAAGAAAGAACAATTGACGGTGGTCAGGTGGACAATAATGTTGTTTCATTCACATTTAATTCTCCGGTGAAGCAGAAGACTCGAATCCATGAAGTTGGAGAAAGAAGAGATCAAAATGATTTACATTGTGATGACAGTTTACAGAAATCTGCATTAGGAGAAAATGGTAGAAGGACAACATTTGAAAAACCATTCCCTTTAAGTGGAGATGCCTTGGGTGCACTTCTGGAACAAAAATTGAAGGAATTGACTTGCGAAGGGGAGGATATGGGAGGCAATGCACCTAAAAAGACCACTGCTACGATTCTACAGGAGCTAATATCTGCCTTAACTTCAGAGAAACCATTTCAGCAGGATAATTTACCAGCTATATCTGATGGGAGAAATAGTTGGTGTAATCACGGCCATTTGTCTAACTCAACATCTTCCACCAGTTCACAGGTCAGCCAAAATGTTTCTATTTTGGAACAACTAGAGTAGTTAGGCATGAGTTCTCAAGATATTTTCCCCTTGATATGATTATGTGCACTAGAAATTATGAGAAATGTGCTATTCAGTGAGATTAAGAGTCTGTTGGGATCTCCAAACATTGATATAGCATATGGAACAAGGTATAGCAAATTGGCCTTACCTGCTGCAGGGTTAAGCAAATATAACATAGGATCCTTGTCATCAGAATTCTCTCCTTATTACTAAGATGAGCCTCTAGAAAATAAAATTGACCCCTGAAATAAGGATGTAACTTTATCTCACTTGTTGACCTTAGTCTCCCCTGTTCTATGACTGATTTTTGGCGTCCGAATCACAATGAGAGCAACAGCTTGTAGTTTATTATGGGATTGTCTGGATACCTGGAAGATTAGTGCTCACCTGCCATGTCTTATTACCTGACCTGCTTACTTGGCTAAACTGTCTGCAAACTTCTGGTGAAGCTATCAAACTAAACAGAGTTCTTATTTAAAGGTCACTTTATTGTCACTTTGCTACTATGTTAGCAGGTTAGGAATAGTTTGCCGATTGACTTGGCAAACCTTGTTTATTACTGAAAATGTAGCTTGAAGGGATTACTGTTAATCCGGGAATTAGTAGCCTCAAGGTGTTTCTCGTAGTGTATGAATTTTCTGATGTTAGATTTTCATGTGCAATGAGGCGTGTTCATTTGACTTTTGCTTGCACATTTAAATTTCAGTAGATTTTGTTGCCATTGCGGTTATAGTTTTGGTCAACTATTTAAATTCTACTTACTTAAATTGGTCTCTCTATTCAGGCAAATACAATGGCAGTGAAGCTGTCTGTTGACCAACCACTTGACAGTGAGCACCTAAGCCCGGGATCTGTTCTTGAAGCTTGTTTGTCTACTGAGAGTTGTCTTTCCAGCAGTCTAGATGATAGCCTAGGTGAGGACATCTAGTGAAAGAATTTTTTCGCTCGAAAACCGCCTTTGTTTGCTCAATTTTCTGTATTTAGCTTGTCTTCGTGTTACTATTAGCATTTTCTAATATTAACTTCTACTTTCAGGCAATAAAATGCTCGCTGAATCTCTGGATTGCTCCTATTATGGACCACGGTCGCCTAACCCTGATTCAGAGCTTTTGGATTCTGCAGCCTCAATAAATGCAGCTAAGAGTAGTAAAGAATTGGTTATTGATATCCTCAACAATGTTTCTGAAATTGTATGCTGCAGTAACCTTGCTAATTGTGGTTTGAAAGGACATAAGCTTGACCAGGCAAAGGAGGTCCTTTCGAATGCTGAGTTGGTGTTTCATAATGCAGTTCTTTCAGGTTCAGTTGTAGGAAGAGGCTGTCCAATTAAGCATATACTGCTTGATGAATTGGAAACACTTGCAAGCATTCTTTGGATGAACTTTGGTTGTTCTCTTGGCATTGAGGATAGTAAAGAGGTGAATCAACTAAAAAGATTTGTTTTGGATTCGATCATAGAATATCTGGACTTAAGATTTGAAAGATATCCTAAAGCTGGGTCTGAAGTGTCAAGAAAATTGCCACTTCGCATGAACACTAATATGTTGATCTTTGAGATTGTGGAAGTTGTTAGGAAGTGGGAAGAATTATCTAGGTTCAGTCTTGATGAGTTGATTGAAAGGGAGATGAGTCATTCCTTAGGAGAATGGACACAATATGAGACTGGAGCCTTTGAGACTGGCATGGAGATCAGCAGACATGTATTCCAGATATTGATGGATGAGATTGTTATAGATCTTTGGAAATGCTAGCTGAAATCTTCTTTAATTGAGAAAGGGTCTTACCAGTTATTCAAGTTTCCAACAGTTAAAGCAACAACCTAAGTTAACTCCAAGGAAGATGGTATCAATTGTACAAACTGATGTATCTTTTGGCTGCTACTATATTAAGAGAAGTGATTAATGTATCTATCTTCTGACTGAGCATTTTAACAATTTCATATTTGTGGATGCATTCAATCAAAGAGTAAAGATAGTCTTTTTCTCTCTTTTTTGGCTGCAAGGGACATTGAAATTTGAAAGACCATATTGTGGTAAAAGAAAAACCCTCCAAGATCTTCAAAAGACAAAATTAAAAAGAATGGAAACAACAATTATGATTTCAATATTTCATTGGAATCCACTAGCAAAATGTATTCCAGTTCCAGTAACTTGAAATCATACTGAAAAAGCTCCCTCTCTATACAAAATATAGTCTATGCCAGAAAATCCACCCTCTCAACAGTAATCAAAATATGAAGAATTAAAAGAATCAAAACGCCCAAGAAAACAAAATAATAGCAACAAATAATCAGATGTGACTAATAATTCTCTCTGATGAATGAGAGCCTGGCAAATTCTCCCCAAACTCAAAACTGTCTGTACCCCAAAACAGTTTTGCCAACTCCTCTACCACTCTTCCCTCCCCTGTTTTCTCCATTGATTGCATTCCCTGCAGCAACAGCCCAGCCCTTCAATTCCTCCATGCTCGCGTAGCTCTTCCTAGCCATCAAACCCCCACTCCTCTTCTCTGCCGAATTGGCAGACTTACTCCCTCCTCCCACCTTCCCATAAATCTTCCCACTCTTCGACAACCCTGCCGGTGGCGTCACCGACCTCTCCGCCACTGGCGGCAGTGCCGCCACCGGCTTCCGATTCTCCTTCCGCAGAGCAGACGAGAAATCCGGCACGGATTGAGTCAAAACAGAGGGCGCTTTAGGCCTCTTTGGTGGGGTTGTGAAATTTGAATTGAATTTCACCTGCTTCTTTGGTGGGGTCAAAACCGATCGATTTTGAACCTTTTCATCTATTTCTTTTTCCGGGATTTGCTGTTCTGTCAGATTCTTCATTCTTAGCTTTTTGTCTCTGAGATCAGAGTACTCTTTGAATCTGGGCCCTCTCTCCATGATGAAACTCTCAGTTGTGAGCTGCAGGAGCTGGGGCTTATGGAAATCGGATAATTGAGAGAGAATCAGCGATTTAGGATCGAGGGCAGCATGAAGAGAGTGGAGGGTATGATTCTGCGGAAGCAGAGAGCCATTGGTCTCTGCCACTGACATGATTGTGCAAGGTTTTTTGATGAAATTTTGGGTTCTGTTTCTAGCTTGGTTTTTAAAAGATCCGAGTTTACAACGGTCTGATAAGAGAAGAAGGGTAAAAAGGGAAGAGCGAAAATCAAAAGTTACTCCCAACGTTCTTATTGAAGTGGGGCCCTTAATGAGCCAAGTCACTAATTATTATTAATTAATTGAAAAAATAAGTTTCTTGGATTCTAATTTTATGGTCAATCCTCTTCTTTTAGGACAACATTAAAAAGAAGCTTTAATTTACTAAGATTTTTAGTTTTTTTTTTCTCCTTTAATTTAATTTCATAATCTTGCCTAGGGATTGCTAAAGTTGGTATTTGATTAGCTCAAAAAAAATAATTAGGATTAACATTTGAATGTAAATGGGATTTTCTTCTTAAAATAATAATTAATTTCACTATTTTTTTTAATAAGTGCAATCATAACAAATGTTACTATTTTAATTTTTTATATGATAAAATTTGGCATAAAAAATAATGAATTAATCAAAAAGATTAAAAAAATTGAATTTTAGTATAGTAAATACTTAATAGAGCAATCATTCACGAATAAAGGGGTTACATGACTTTGCCCGAGTCCTCTTTTTTCTTACATAAATTATGCCTATTAGTTTATTTTGAATTTGGTTGTATTGACAAAAGTTTGCAATAGGAAAAGGAATTGAAAAATATTGGACGGATGTTGTTGGGCTTTACATCTGGCTACAAATTATTAGATCGTATTGAAATAAAATAGCTGATTTTGGCATCAACTTTGAGGCTTTTTTTTTCGGGTGTAGCAATCCTTTGAGTTTGAAGCCATAATTGTACGATTAATAACCTGATTAAATGCTTGGGTGATAGTGGCATTTGTAATTTGTTTTTAATGTTTTTAACTTTCATCTCCCAATAAAAATCTATTCAAATATGAGTGGAAATATTTCCGAGCATGGCAAAAGTTATGTTAGGATAGTATTTTCAGAACATAATCGAATCGGTTGGTTCGATTGATCTTACCAAGAATTGATGGTCGTTCCGATCAGATTAGTTATCAAAAATCGAAAATATAATTAAAGCGATCAAAAATCGTTCAATAACTGATGAACCGATTACAAACCATTCAAGAACAGGTCAAAAAATCAATTAGAACCAATTTGTTATTTTTTTTTATTTGAAGAATTTTAAACCTTAAACTTGATTATGTGTATGTAATTATTTAGATTTTAAATTTTGTTAAATATATTTTTTGAATGATTATTTGTATTTTTTATCTTTAAATTTTAATACATAATAATTAATCAATTATATTATTATTTTACATAATATAATAATAATATATAATTAATTTTCATTAGATCAATTGGATCGATTGAACCATTGAACGTTAACAAAATCGATTTGATCAACACACTATAAGACACCCTCAAATTTCTTGTTTTTGTTCTATTAAATAATAATTAAACAAACCAACTTTCTTAAGAAATTTCCTGAATATTATCTTCTAGAGTGCAATCTCCCATAATTGTAAATTGACATGCACATTATTATAAGCATTGTAGCTACATGAATGATACCAATGACTTTCCCTGCCAATATCTTATCAATGTAGATTTTGGTGCATATATGCAAATGCATAGATTTCCTTCAAAGAGGGAGAAAAACTACACGCCTGGACGGAGAGACTGCCAGCCCAACGCTCATTCAAGTAACTTTCTCACATCATGTAGATTATGATTTGATCCGAAAGCGTCGAACCACATCATTTATTTGTGTCATCCCAATGCGATTCCTTTCTTTCTTGGATTGGAAATCCTGTATTTTACATATCCATACGATTAAATCTTCGGGTTTCAAAGAAGTTTATATGCCCAAATGTCTCCAAAATACATCTACCACCAGCTCTTAGCAAGAGAGACTGCAGAAATTTGCACATTGAAAGAATATAGTAAATCTTGTCCTCCTACATTATGTTCAGGCATGGAGTCCATATGCAATTAAACTTTATGATACTTGTATTTCTGTCCAAGATTAAATCTAGTAATTCGACTGCTGAATCCTTCTAGTACAAGCGTCCTTGCTGCCTCAACACCTTGTTCCAGTGCAGCATCCACCTGTGCCAGTTAATTTGGATGTTACAGCATATTCAATAGGGATTAGATTCTTTCAAGTAAGGGTTAAATTGAATATCTTCCAAGCACCATGTATTATAGGATCGAAACCCACTTTATTAATCAAGTTAAATACAGAACTCCTAGAAATGATTGAGTGGCAATGCCAAAAGGATTAAGGATCTTGAATCCTCCCACCCCATCCTAAGTTTCTGACTTAAGATTAACAACTGTGGCTCACGCTTACAATATAAACTTAAAAAATAGATGAAAGTTTGAAGAGGTAGTATACTGTTTGTAGTGGTACGTGTGCAGGCATATCTAGGAACTACAATAGCATGATATAAATGTACTGAACAAGCCAAAATAGGCTCCATCTAGCAATTTACCTGTTCTCTTTCCAAGGCACTGAATTTTTGAAGAAGATAAGCCTTCATATCCATCATACCAGGTGGATTCCCAACACCTGGAATATCAGGGGTACTTAATCATGGATTCCAACATGAAAGATATAATAGTACAACCAGGAATTCAGTTAAGAAACCAACCTATGCAGAACCGGGGAAATTCACGACGACCATCTAAATGCTCCATAACGCTCTTCACCCTGGGGTACAAGAACTTAATGAATAAGTTTCTATATATTATCATGCAGAAAAGTTTTAATTTGAAAATCTGAGACGTGACGAGAAATTCACTGATTTTCAGCAGAAATATTTTGGTAGTACAGTTCAGCATCTACAGTCAGAAACACAGAAATGGAGCACTTAACATAGACCCAAATTCAAGTCATGACAATCTGTATAATTGAGCACGAAAAAGGCATGACCAATAAATAATTGAATAGTAGCAAGAAACTTGTAAAAGTGATATTCCCTGTTCAGTAGCACATTGATGTAAAGCACATATCCACATGTACGCCAGTTCTCCAAGAAAAATTGATGCAACAAGCCAATTTTATGACTTAAGATACAAATGATATACACCATTGGCATCTTAGAGGGGGCCAAAGAGTGCCTGAGAAAAATTGTAAAATAATTAAACTTTTCTAATGACTGGTAAATAAAAGACTAGAAGCAAATTGTAATGATTTTTTCTTGTATTTTCAAACACACACGCAGAGGGTCATCTTAACATTGGTGCCTCAACTTAGTCACTTGGCTCATCCATTAAGATGACAATCACCATTCTTTTATATCATGAAAATTGTCTTTCACATAAATTCCCTAGGAATCATTAATGTACAAAAGGCCAAATCACCGAAAGACCAAAAGGATGATCACTTTCACATTATTCTACAACCAGTCATGTACTGAATACAATAAAGAGAACAACTTTTGGACCTATTAAAAGTTACTCATTGATAATCTAAAAGTCAAGCCAAGTAAAAATGAAGAAATCCAAAAAACACACAGGGGCATCCTCATAATCTCCATACCTCTAACAGAGATAAGAAGAAAGAGAAGGAAAAAAAGGACTCACAGTCACAAGAAACTGTAAAAACCAGACCGCTCACTTCCTAAAATTAAAGAACAAGAATTGCCTGGCGGTTCATATACCTCAAGAATTAAGCTTTGATGGCTACAGCCGACATGTGTATTCTAAATGATTTGAAATCCAAATAAATCAAGATTTCATGAAGCACTAATTCATCTTCAACAAAAATTACAGGCAAATCACTGGTGAGAGGCCATGCTTTAAGCAGATAGCTTCAAGGTAAATTAGAGAAGGTAGAATCAGCATGATTATTGTATATGTTCTGGAATTGCCAGTGTAACACAATATACTACGCGCCAAAAATCTAACTCAATCTCTTCAATCATAACAGTAATTGCTTTAACAATTTTCTTCACAGGGTTCATCTAGAGACAATACCCATTGTGGTGACCATGTCCTCCTTTCGGCTGAAGCCTCAAAACTCCATTTGGTAAGCTCATTTCATCATAAACCTACAAGGATCATTCAAAAAGTTGTCAGAACCTCTGAAGTATGATTTGAATCCATAAGAGTTCTTGGTTTACTAAAAAAAATCCAAAAGGAAAATTATATTCTATATAAAAAAACTTGCAGTAAGAGCTTACCAGTAGGATGTGACGCAAGGGTACTTGATAATATGCTGCAAGTGGCCCAACCTGGTAACATTGAAAAGGGAGAAAAGATACCTTATGTAGGGCAACTTGTGGTCAAGAAAACTCAAATTGTGGAAGGGGAAACAAGGATAGCATTAATTGTACAATGAAGGAGATAATCTTAGTCAAAAGTATATGTATGTAAGATTGTTTGCTATTAGTATACCTGATACATATTTAATCATAAACAAGAACATGAGATGATAATTGCTAATTGTTTTGGAAGGCAAGAAATATCTGAAGAATGCATGGTATACAGATAGCCTAATTTAGCATAGTTCCAATAAAATCTTCACACTTTGCATCAATGAATTTGATTCATAATAAATCATAGAGCCACATTCTCGAATAGACCGAAAATGCTATTCTCCTTCCAAGTTATTAGTAAACCAAATGTTTTCACTTGAACCACTGAGAACTAACCAATCAGGGAGAAACAAATAATCCAATCTGTTATTGTATGAGCTTGTAGCATTTGTCATTACCATGTCATGAGAGAGTAATAGACGTCCCTAAGATACTCTAAATGATGATAAAGTATTCAGTAGTGCTGTGGATTCAGGTTAGAAAATCATGCTTCAAATGTATAATTACCATACTCTAGCATTTTTTTACCAATAAGATGAGTTGGACACTGACGCCATAGCAGATTTTGTTTGTTGAGCACATTATAGACAGTTAATGTGAACACAGAACAATTCACTTTATGACCTCGTAGCAGAGAGGATATCTTTCCATGTGACAAAACACCAAAGTCCAGAAAGCATACACAAATTTTTTGACTCAGTGAGAAGATCCAGTACCAAAGCAGACAAAAGATATCCTACTCATATACATTGTCTGTCCAAAAGTACTCCTTTTTATTCATGTGAAATATTTTCAGGGAATAGATGATTTGTTAGCTATAGGAAACAAATCCCATGCTGGGGGTAATAATTGCTATGGAAACTTCTTTTCTGTGGAAAATGTCTATGGTCAGAGTTTAAGACCTAAATAACAAAATTAGTATATGAAGCATTATAACAGAGTAGGCAACCTTAACAGAACTGCTAGGTGGCAAATTGAATTGAATTGCTACATTATATTATATCTTACATAAGAGAAACTCCCTTGTTGGAGAAAATACCATATACCATGAAAGTTCTCAGTAGCAGCCATTGTCAGATTATTTTGTTGTCATAATTGGATGTCACAAACATGAAAAAGCAGATAAGAGATGAAGACGGATGCCTCAAATGTACAAGGCCACTAAGTGTCTTCCAACATACTCCGTCTTAGCATGGGTTAGCTTTATCAAACACTAAGATATACATAATACTCCCAGGAAAATATAGCAAACATAAGAAACAGTGAGGAGGACGAACCGATTCTCCGCTGAAGTTCATATATGTCTGAGGTTTGGCCAATAAAACTGGTACCTGTCCAATGGAACCTGCACTGATTGTGTTTAAACATGGTACTTAATCAATAAGATCATTATGATAGAACAAAATCTTTACTGCATCAGTGAAAATCTTTTCATCATTCACTCATTTTGTATACATTTTTTAAGGGAAGGGGGACAAGAAATGAAAGAACAAGGCGCTGAATAAGCACCTATGCCAATCAATGCCTTTGATTGTATAGTGTTCATCAAAATGCCTTCCGCTTGAGAGATGCGTTCAACCATTTCAAACCCAATCTAGTTTTCACAAAGTCCCAAGATGTTAACAGGCATCAGATGTATATCCCTTTTTGAGGCAAACAACATAAAGTTAAAAATAACCTCAAGCCAAAATCAATAGCATGTAACTGTCAATCCAAGTCACAGATTAGGAGCTAATACATTGTGGCGGGTTCCATGATATTTGTTTCCTGGGTTCCCCAAGCCAACAATCAGCCATGGAGTGTACTCAATCTTGACCCCATTGGGTTCCGCCGACGAGGCTGAGACCCGAAGCCTTGTTAAAGCTAAATGCTTTTGATGAAAACATGGGCTTTTGATTCTAGGATAAGAGATGCTACTCGTACAAGTTTTAGGTGAAGAAACTGCATACAACATTGACCTGAATACAGAAATGCTACATCAGATAACTTTTCCAGAGATTGAACTCCATAAATGTAAAATACACTTGAATTATTATAAAATGCAAAGTCTACCAAATTATTGCGCGACAGAAATTAAAAACTGAAAACGAGCAACATAGAAAAAGGGGCAAGATTTGTCAACAGACATTCAAAGACAGCTAAGGAAATCAAAATTTGAGAAAAAAGCCATAGATAAAACTCCGACCCACCCAAGACACGAACACGCAAATAAAGGGAGGGAGGGGTCAGAGAGAAACCTTTATCTTTGGGTGTCCGAATTATTTTGGTGTGATTGTACTGTGAGCACCAGGCACCACTTATGGCCGTCGCTTGGGCCTTGGCAGCTTGGATACAGTTTTACAGTGGTAGCAGCAGACTAGCAAGATTTATAAGGAGAAGAAGGAGAAGTAAGTATAAGCGGGTTAATATACTGATAAGGATTAGGAGATACTTTTATTTATCCATTCATATCCACATTTATAAATGTAGGCTGTGTTCTTTTCTCCTCCGTGAGGATTTATGTTGCAACAAGTTATTTTATGTTATTTTGTGTATGAAACTTTTATCAGTAAATCTGATATAATTTATTATGCCTATTTTGAAGTTATGAATCAGTTCCACTCATTAAAAAAAAATTATACACTGTCTCCACTGCTATAAAATTTTATTTGTAATCCCTACCTAAGATCAACTGTCCTAATATCCTTATTTTACTTTGCAATGCCCAAATTGTCCTTTTAACATTTTTCTTTCTTTTTTCTATTTTGTTTTCTCTATCCATTTCTTTGGTCTCCATATCTTACTATATCCGTTGGTGCAATCAGAGACCGGCCAAATCGATTGAGAATCGATGGTCGGTTCATTTCGATTAGATATCAAAAATTTTAAATGAGTCTGAGTAGGTCAAAATTGATCATAATCGATCAAGATTGGTCAAAAAACCGACCAAGAGCCGGTCATAACCGATTTTATTATTTTTTTATCGTATTTTTTGAGGAAGTTTAAACTTTGAACTTGGAATTTGATTCTATGCATGTGATTATTTAGATTTTGGACTTTGTTAGATGTGTTTTTTAGTTGATTTTTTTTATCTTTAAAATTTAATACATAACAATTAATTTACTATATTACCATTTTATATAATATAATAGAAAAATATAGTCAATTCTCATGAAACCAGTTGGAGTGTTGATTGAACTGATCGGACCGGTAGTAAGATCGATTTGTTCACTAGTCCGATTATGAAAAAACCAGTCTCCATCATTTGCCATCCACTATAACTAGTTGTGAACACTGTCGAACCTTTCTTCTCTCTTATTTTTCTCCTTTTCTGATTTTTTTTTTGTTAAACAAGAACAAGAAAACACAACTCTCTTTAGAAGAAATGCAATGTAGTGGGTTTTTTAGTGGTTGGGGTTGGGAGTGGAGAGAAGTGGGGTTGGGTTCTGATGGTGGGGAGGGAGACGGGCACTAGGTTAGAGCAAGATAGGGTTGGGATTGGGATGGAAAGAGAGACGGGGGCTGGTTAGGAGGGAGATAGTGAGGTTCGTTGGTTGGGTATGAGAGTAACGATGAGTTTTAGGGTTGGGGTAGGGGACCAAGCTTCGGTGGATGAGAGACGGGTGTATTGTCAGTCTTAGGTTAGAAGTAGGAACTGCAATGATGGGTGGGGTTGTGTAGGGTAGCATTGTAGGGTTCGGGTCGATTGGGTCAGGGATGAGCTAGAAAACTTAAATTGGCGTAGTGAGATTGATTTTTTAAAAAAATCATAGATAAAAAAATATTTTTAATTTTTTAAATGGTCAAAATTTTAAAATTTAGATAATATAATATACAAGTTAAAATTTTATGGAGTTGAGGAATGACAACTGTCCTATTAGTCCCCTTACCTTGACCATTGGTTGGGGTGTTGGGTGGTGATTAAGGAATATGATGGAATGAGGAGTGTTGGGTATAGAGATTAGATTAGTGAAGAGGGTTGGTTGCAGAAAGGATAAGAGAGTGGTTCGGGGTTGTGGTGTGGTGTAACACCCCCCAACACTAAATATAGATATTGGTATAATAATAATTTTGACAATGTAGCACATGTGTGTATATATATATTTACTTTTGTCAAATATAGCACTTTGAGAAACAATAAAGTATTTTCATACATATAACCCTTTATATAGAAAAATCACTACTTATATAAAAACACAACACTCATCACAGTCACGCTACTCTCAGGCTGATGTACTATCAAATTTCAAGAGTTATATAGGACACGACATCTCAAAATTATAATATGAGAGACTCAAAAATAAAAATAATAACTGTTACTTTTAGAAGAAGTAATGATATTTTGTATCTTGTAGCCCTTTATATATAGTCAGCAATTTACATAATAATAATGAATGTAAAAATTAGAATATGCCCGCAACACAACCCAACAAGTCGTCATCCATATACACTAATCCTTAGAACCTGTAGGAAGCCGAACAGCTTGCCCAATAAGTCCATGGTATCAAGTATCACCAGATTCACCTACAATGCATAAATTATATGAGCTAACGCTCAGCAAGTAAAGATTATGCATGTCAAAGAATAATCCACAATATCAATCATGCATCTTAAAATATTATGCCCACAATACAATTTCATGCATCAAAATATTTCTCTCAAAATCATTTCTTTCTTGGGCCTCTGACCAATGCTACTATCCCATGCACCTAAAAAGAGTTCTGCACAACGTCATAATTCAATGGCCAATAATCATAAAAGCATGCAAATCCATGCACACTCATACGCATGCAAATCCATGTACGCGAACCTGCAAATCCATACATACAACCATGTAAATCCATGCACAACCATGCATGCTTCGGTGTACTAGTAGTGGTCAGTAAAATATTTTTATTTCTTAAAATCATGCTGTGCAATACAAGATTTATCACAATGTTATATGATGCATGCACGTGGCAATGACAATGACCATGTATGTATGCTCAATGGAGAGCCCTCTACTATGCATATATGATTTATGATATTACATATAATTTACACATCTACTATATTTATGCATTGTTTTTGCAAATGAATCTTTACTTACCTTTGATCGATTATGCGTTACTTCTAAATTTCTTAAGTATTACTCCCAACCCTAGATGTGAAACAATCTGTAAAAATACAAGATATCAATCACCATCCTCAATTAATAAGTTCATTATAACTAATGTAGTATAAACATCTTCAATTTCAATTTAACTAAACAATCTTACCACTTAGAAACTATAACCGAATACAACCTTATATGTACCTTTGTTCCATATCTTAAATGTATACTAACCTCACTTAATTGATGTATTATAACTCTTATAATATTTCCTTAAATATTGGGGATCAAATGCACCACATCTATGCTGGAACATGTTAATGAACCAAATGGGACTGATTCATCACTTCGCATTTTCTTGCTGCCGCATTAATTTGTATGATGATTTTGATACCCTTAAATATATTCATTCACTCCAAAAATTTTATCACACTTATCTAACATAAAAAAGAATGTAACCATATCATATAATGGATAAAACTCATGGATATATCTTCTCAAGTTCAGCTCATTTCACAGTATACTGAAACAGATTTTTCCTACCATGACAGTTTTACGTACTTCATGACATTAATGGTTTTGGTACCCTTAAGTATACCCAATCACTCTCAAATTTTCACCACACTTATATAACATATAAAAAGAGACAACCAGCTCAAATTCTTGCCAAAACTAATGGATTTAATAATGTAAAACTAGTCTACTTTATATAGGACATAATCTGAAATTCGATGGTGACAATTTTGAGCATCTCTTCAATATCATGCATGCCCTATTTCAATTTCTAATCGATGAAAATTTATTCCAATACTCTTAACCCATATATAAATATGTATATGATGATAATTATAGGTTTTATTTAACATACCATACACTTTTAAAGTCTAAAATACAAGAAAACAGTAAGGTGACAGTTTCTGCCACAAATATTTTCTATTAAGTGTTTGTCATAAAAAACCCTTTTTTTGTGCACCAAAGTTTAACTAAAAACTTCCTAACACTTTTATAAGAGATATTGAAAGTTTAGTAAACAATAAAACCATTTAGAATAATATGAAAACCAAAGGCAAAACCATAGATAAGTATTACCTATGCAGATTTTGAGGTTAAACTTGATGGTAATCACTTCTCCTTTGCTTTTCTTGCTTTGATTTCAACTTGGAATCAATTTGGAGCACTTGGATACCTTAAGGTGTGTTTTTGAAGGATGAAAATGCCTGAAATGAGGGTCTGCTCGTGGCTTAAGGGTGAAGGATTTGAGGTGTTAGTTTGAGATGTTAGCTTAAACTTAATAAGAAAGCATGAGGTAGCATGTAATGGTATAATCTGATTTTCTTCTTTATCTTGCAGCCCTAATCTTGTGTGTCTCACATATTCTTATTTGGTTGCAACCTATTTTAGTCACCATTCATTCTCATAGGTAATTCCTATGTCTGTTCATTCGATCTCCAAATCGATTGACATCTTATTCTTAAATGATTGTCTAGTTTGTATTTCTAAAATCATATGCACATATGGACCTTGTATTATAATACTTAAATCACATTATATCATGTACAATATCCCAAGTATGTTAATCCATGGATGTATACTTTTAAAACACCTCGATCTAATTAAATCGAATCATATAAACTTACTAGTAACACCCTTAAAACTTCCAAAATTATAATCTATAACCTATGAATATTCAGTATATCGACCAATCTATTATTTTTCTTATTTAAATATAGAATTTATTAAATAGGTTATAAGATGTCAACCACTTATATTATGTGACAGCATTAGAAGTCTAATGATTAAAAATACTATATAAGATGTCATGTAAATGTTAATGCAAATTAGCATATAAGTAGCATATAATGCATGAATCACATTGATCAAGTGAGTTGTGAGAGGTTCGGATATCACATGTAGTAAGCAATACCAGGTTTTGGGTGCGAATATAGTTTGTCAACTGGGCCGGTTAGAATCGGCCTAACCTAGGCTTGGCACGCCTTGAACTGATACAGGATCGACCCATGAACAATACGGGATAATTGAACCAGTTTTGGACATATGATTTGGGCTCATATTGGGCCCAAATATTAAAATTTAGCCCAGGCTTGTGAACCGAGACCGCTTCAAAATCGACCCAGGCTCGATTCTTAAAAGTTGGGCTTATTTTATATATAATACATATATAGGTAAAAATAATATAAGAAGCCCAAAAGAATCTTTTTTTTTGGGCATATGGGCTAAGGATTTTTTTTAATAAGCTTAAAAATTAATTTTTTTTTATTAAAATATAAAAGTAGAAAGTAAGTATATTACTAAAAAAATATAATACTACTTAGTATACTAAAGTAATTTTTTTTTATCAAAATTAAATATAAAGTAAGAAAAGAAGTATATTACTAAAAAAATATAATACTATTTAGTATATTAAACTAAAAAAATTATCAAAATAAAATATAAATTTAGAAAGTAAGTATATTACTAAAAAAATATAATACTGCTAATATACTAAATTAAAAATAATTCATCAAAATAAATTATAAAGTTAGAAAATAAGTATATTACTAAAAATATATAATATTACTTAGTATTAATAACTAAAAAAATTATTAAAATAAAATATAAAGTTAAAAAATAAGTATATTACTAAAAAAATATAATATTACTTAACATACTAAATTAAACAAAAAATCAACAAAATAAAAAAATCATCAAAATTCATAAAAAAAAATTCATCAAAAATTCAGCAAAAAGAAAAAAAGAGAAGTTCTCAACCCACAGGCTCAGTTCATATAACCCGTGCAGACACAAAATCATCTCACTAAAATTAAGTTAATGGGTCGAGTTGGGCTTACAAAAAAAAATTATTTAGCTCAATCTGAACCACTTCAGGTTCGCACCTGAACTTTAACAACCCGCTTCTTTTATAAGGTAATGCAGTCATGGGCCAATCAATTTAGGACTGACCCACTTGACAATTATAGATGCAAAAAGGAGTGCAGCGTGCAACGGGGTATGGGGTATGGATATGGGTGATAGTTGTTGGGTAGGGGTGGTGATTTATAAAAGGAAGATGATAAAAAAAAAAAAAAGACAAAAGGAGAAAGAAATACTACGCTTACTTCTAGTAAGTAACATAATTATATTCTCTAATACTGTATAGTTGAATAAACAATATAATATTTTTATGTATTTATTACTTAAACATAGTTTAACGTCTAATTTGTGTTAATTATTATATAGAACATTTTAGTATAATATGAAGGCACATTGTTACAAACTTTAATATTTTTGTTGAAATTATGACGCGTATCTTGCCATATAAGAACCATGTTGTCATGATTAAGTAAAAAAAAAAAATCGAACTCAAACAATATCAAACCTTTTATAAAAAATGTCAAACTTCATTTTATTAAGTGCTATATCTATATTTTTCGAGAAGCTATTAATAATGATTGTGTTCAATCATAGCATAAGAATTATTATTATCATATATTAAATCTTGTATTATTTCACCTTTCAACAAAAAACACCACACGTTTATAAATTTGGGTACCATACATTTTTAGTATGGACTAAGATGGGCGTCGAGTCGGATGTTTTGAGTCTTGATTGATTTTGAATTAAAAAAGATATTTTTTAAATAAATTGGATTTTCACCGAGTTGATTTAATTTTTTGAGTATTATATAGTATTGGTCTACCTAATAGGATAATTGGGTACCCAAATTATTAAAGAAAAGATAACTTAAGAAAATAAAAGAGGGACCGGGGGACTTCAAATCGAGTTATCCATGTTTTAATGTCTAATTTGTTATAATATAAATGTTAAATTGTACACTCTGTTGACTTATTAATAGTATGAATTGTTTTTTTTTATTCTTTGTATTTTTTATATAATAAATTAAAATTTCTATTTATGTTCTTTTCTATCATTTAAATGGAGTATATATTTACATAAACGAAGTAAATTATTAATATAATTTAAATCGAATATTACAAGCACTAATTGATAGGGGTGTACATTCGGTTCGTCAAAATTAAAAATTAAAAATCGAATCGAATTAATTAATTCGATTCGGTTTAATCGATTTTTTTTATTTTTCGGTTAGGTTTTCGGTTAATCGATTTTTTTAAATAAATAAATAATAAATAATAAATAAAAAAATTAAATAATATTATTATAAATATATTTTTTATTTATTATGAGTGAGAAAAACCTAAAAAATAGTATAAAATAAATAATAAATATAAAATATAAATTTTAAAATAAAAATAGTATAAAAATATATAAAAATATTAATTCGATTTTTGGTTCGGATCGGTTAACCGAATTTTTTTAAAAACAAAACCAAAACTGAATAAAAAATTTGAAAAAAAAATTAAAAATCGAATTAAAATTTTTGGTTCAATTTTGGTGCTAATCGAAATTTCAGTTCGATTGATTAATCGGATTGTGTGCACTCAACATTGAATTTTGAGTAACTTCAATATATAATTCTAAAATTTTACATAATGACATGTACTATGATTTTACAATTATCTTTTGAGTGAGGTGATGATGCTGTGTATCAAACCCAATTTGGTACCGAACAAAGTAGTCCCACCTCCTGGTTAAAAGCTAGACAGTGATGACGTGGCAACATCTGCCGTTTGCTTGCTGGCACATTCAAAAAGTTATGTGGTCACGTGCGCACCAGACATCTCCAATGCTCCTCAAAATCTCATCACATATCTATCCCGCAAAACTGCTCAAATCCTTATATTCCCCACCTTTTATCACTTGCCTCTTATTTTTTACATTTTTTGCTCTCTAATTATAATAAAAATTTAGTAACTAAAATATTAAATTTGTATTATCAATCTCCATTCTTATTTTCTCATAATAAAATTAAATAATTTTTTATTATTTTTTTCAAAATATATTTTTCTTATCTTTAGAACGTTTTCAAAATATTCTTTCGTTCCACAACATACATATATATTTTAATAATTATATTTTTATATATACTCAAATCATTATATCAAATAAACCACATATATATTTATTTCGAATCATTACGTTATCATTCTTAATTTTATATTAATATATTATAATAAAAACAACAGACAAAATCTTATAATAAAATAAGATTGAATATAAGTCTCTTCCAAAATACATTTTCTAACCATTCTCAACATAAATCTAATCATTGCCTTATGTTCTTTGTTTGGATCAATTTTGTATTATTCAATAGGCTTATTTGAATATAAGATAAAGTAAAGAGTAAGTGTATTTTATATAGTTAAAGAAGATAAGATGATTGAAAAATAAATAAATTTATAAATATATATATAAAAAAAAAATTAGAAGAGGAGATTAGAAGAAGGTTGAAATCTCCACCAACTTAGTTGGTCACTAGTAAGCAAACAGTCGTCTCGTCTCCTCTTCAAATTCCTTCCCCGACATTACTATTTCGTTATCTGTTTCCTTTCTTCTCTCTTCCTTCTCCGGAACCCCCAAAGTTCCTTCTGCCTCCCCACACACATACGTACACACACCGGAAGCAGCAACAAGATCTCCAGTCATCTTCTGAATTCAACATTTCTTACATCGTCTTCGGTTCGGTAAAATTCTCTCTCGAATCCTGTTACTTTTCATGTTATTTTTTTCACTTCACGGTTTTTTGTTGGATCATTTCATGATTGATAGTTCAGTTTTATTCAATTTAATGTTGCACTAATCACTTCTTAATTTCGCAATTAAATTACGTTCTGACTTGCATTAAAGTATAGCGTTGAAATGCACAAGTGTTGGTACTCTCCGCGCCGTGCGTTTTACGGTTTAATTTTTTGATTAAGTTACTGTTTGTTGACTTTTTTCTGAACGAATTAAGTGTTGGCAGGTCAGATTAGTGGAAAATGCAGGCTTCCACTTTTGCAGTCCAAGCAAAATCGGGCTTTGCCCTCCAGAATCGTAGGCTTTTGGCAAGCGCGAGTGATTTAAGGCAAAATAGCTTGGCATTAATAAGTACCGATCTTTGCATGGCAAAGAGGACCAATTGCTTTGGACTTGGCCTCGGCTCGGGTTCAATGGGAGCGATGGGGAGTATTCAAAGTGTGTTTGGATCTTCAGCTAAGGCCAGATCAGTCAGAGCTCAAGCTTCTGGTTTGTATTTTATGGAATTCAAATGTCAAGTTTTGCTGTTCATAGCTCTGTTTTCATTGTGAATGTATTTAACATGTGAATTAAACATTAATACTGGGAAAGAGATTATAATTCTTTTAGTTGGGGAACAAGTTGTTATACATGCTTGGTGACGTTAATGCTTTTATTCCTTATGGTTGCTAGAGGGCATATATTTATGCTGGTCGTTTGTGATACACTGCATATTGGAGAAGGAAAAATTGTAGTTATTGGCTGTCATGTATTTGTTGGATGTTAAATTCTGTAAAAGATGAAGTAGCAATAATCTACCAAAATTGTTCATGTCAAATTATTCCCGGTCACTGTCATAGGTGCATATATATCCCCTAGTTTTAATTCAAGGTTTGTTGTGTGAGTTTAATATATTATTTTTTAAAATGTTACTTGACTGCCGGAATCTTATTTTTGAAGACAACTGCTTTCTAATTGCTTTCTTACAATGACAATCAGCATTTATCCTTTTGGGTGACAGAAGGAGATGTCGAGGGTGTTGCACCTGCCAAAATCCAAGTGAGATCATCTGGATCCGTATTGCCATATGTTGGTGTTGCTTGTTTAGGGGCCATTCTGTTTGGTTATCATCTGGGGTATGCGCTTTTGATATCTCATATTTCCTGTTTGGTAAATGAAATTTTGGAGTACTTCCTCCTGATGGATAATTGTAATAATGCAACTTAATCGTGTGCTTAACCTATTGATTACTGATTGGCTGTTGTCTAACATGCTCTTTAGTTAGATTGGTCTGAAGTTCATCTATTCATGTTCTGCTGTCACACTTCTCTTATTCAGGGTGGTTAATGGAGCTTTAGAGTACCTCGCCAAGGATCTTGGGATTGCAGAGAACACTGTGTTGCAAGGCAAGTTGTGGTTGAAGTTTTCTTAGGTTCTACTTGGAGCAAAGGGAAAGTGGGTGCATAGGAAATGAACCATTATTTCCCGTGTTTTGTACTTAATGTCATTCAGATTTCCTGAAAACCCAAACTGGGAGGCAGGGCGGAGCCAAAATTTTTCCATTGGGGCCAATGAGTGGTTCATGTTAAATTATGCTGCACACATTAAGCTCTAAAGATTATATCGATTAAATATTATCTACGATAAAAATATACTAGATTTTGATAAACAAGTTTTGATAACGCATTCCATCCATCGTTTTTAGTCATGGAAAGGCTATCATTTCTACTTCCCATTCCATCCATCGTTCATTCCTCCTACTGAATGGACCCTTAGGCAGATAAAATCTTGCATAATATTTAATAAATCAAGACCCCCTTGTTGAAGGCCGCTGCTTTTGATTTGGTGTTTATTTTTCCATTTTTAAATGAATGGTAGATCATTAATGTTAGAAATTTATAATTTGTGTAGTCAAGAAGTTGCTAATTGTTAGTATTTCAGGCACGTCTCTTCTTTTCTTATTGAGGGAATTAAAGTTCTATGCTTCCTGTTTTTAAGTCAGGCTGGGTTGTCAGCACACTTCTTGCTGGTGCAACTGTTGGTTCTTTTACTGGAGGTTCATTAGCTGATAAATTTGGGCGAACGAAGACTTTTCTGTTGGATGCAATTCCACTTGCAGTTGGAGCATTTCTTTGGTTTGTATTAGTGAATTAATCTTGTAATTTTTGTCTTTGATAGTAAAAGGAGGAGATTGGTGTCTTAACTGCCTTCAAATTTCGTAGTGCCACAGCACAAAGTATAGAGACCATGATAATTGGTCGTTTACTTGCTGGAATTGGAATTGGCATATCATCAGCTATTGTGCCTCTTTACATATCTGAGGTAACCATCTTCTTAGCTGTTATGTGTGCTATCTTGCTTATATGATTTTATCATATATCTGACACTCTTTCTATGACTAGATCTCACCTACTGAAATTCGTGGCACACTTGGATCTGTCAACCAGTTATTTATATGTGTTGGGATTCTTGCAGCATTGGTAGCTGGACTGCCCTTGGCAGGGGATCCTTTGTGGTAATTTCTCCTTGCAAATTATGTTCTTGGCCTGAAGAACTTACCTAATACTTAGTTGAGAAATATTACTAATAAATGAGAATTCTGGAAATGAAAAAATGTGTCATCCATGATGTTGAGCCTTTTCTGTTTCCCCCTTGTAACTATCATAGAGTCACTAAGGAATTCATTTAATTTGTAAATGGAACTGTATTAGTTTCAGGACCAATGATAGAGTCATGTATAAACAGAAAAGTTTATGCAGTCTTTTGGCTCTGGGTCTCAAGTCTAGTTTAATGTAATAATTGTTTCCAGAAGGGTCAATATTGATCAAAAGACTTCATGCCCTCCTGCAGTTTTGAGATTGACATAATTTACATTTTTTAGCATCATGGACGTCATATGACATATGAGACATGCCTTGGAGCCACCAAGTTTTCATGGTATAACTGACAATGAATAACTGATAGTATCAACCTATCAATTAAGTTTCAATATCAAACTTTTCGAATATTCATCATTTTTTCGAGTAACATCCCCCGTCCCCCCTTCCCCGATGAGCAAACTGTATCCATCCCATATTCATCAAATTTAAACAATTTGGCAAAGGTAACAGCAAAATTGTTCCGTTTTTTTATTTGTGGTTTAACATTGCCTTCAGTGCATTATTACTTGGATAGAGGTAATGTGATTTCCTCCAGCATTGTGAATATCTCTTGATTTTATGTTTATCTTATGCTATTCTCTCTCTGTTGTAAAAGGTGGAGGACAATGTTTGCTGTTGCACTTGTTCCATCTGTATTATTAGCACTTGGAATGGCATTCTCTCCTGAAAGTCCCCGATGGCTTTATCAGGTTTCACTGCAAACTTCAGAGCAATGCCTATTTGTCAGCTAGCAGATGGGCTTTGTTTATTTTCTTTATTTTTTGCTGAAATTCTTACAAGATTTTTGAAGTAAAATAATGCTAAATGAGGCAAATTTTTATTGAAGCAAGGGAAAATCTCTGAAGCTGAAGTGTCCATAAAAAGGCTATTTGGCAAAGAAAGAGTTGCTGAGGTTATGAGTGATTTGGATGCGGCCAGTCAAGGTTCCTCTGAACCTGAAGCTGGATGGTTTGATCTTTTTAGCAGCCGTTACTGGAAAGGTATAGGGGATGTTTGGTTTCTTTTCAGTGAGAATTTTCATTTCTAGTATTTTCAATGGAGTTTTATTGGTTTTCATGTAAGATTGGAAATATGTTTGGATAATTATTTTTAAATAGGAAATTTATAGGGTTAAGCATGAAATTATGTTTGGTTTATTATTTTAATGAATCATTTTCAAATGATGTGTATATAATATTAAATGATTTGGTAGTGGTAGGGTCCACAATTAATATTTTATGTGAGTTAAATATTTTAATAGAATAAATTTTAGATGGTGGATCCTACAGTAATGATGTATAGGTAATAACAATATGTTAAAGAGAGTTAGTGGGTATTGTGGGTCCCATATTATTAATATAGATAGTATTGATAAAAATAATTGAGAGAATAATTGAGAAAAAGAATTCTGTATTATAGAATATGTTACAGACTGATTCATTATATACATGTTACTGCAGCTTAAGAATAGTAAGAAAATCTCTACAAAATAGGAAACTAATCAATTACATATACACCTAAGCAATTAATATACACAGCCACGACTTTCCTAATAAAGTCTCATAATTTGACACTCCCCCTCGAGCTGGTAATGGATATTCTCTATTCCAAGCTTGCTAACAATTTCCTGAAACACAGTGCTTGACAGTCCTTTTGTGAGTACATCCTCTAATTGATCATTTGTAGAAACAAATGGAGTACATATTAGTCCACTGTCAAGGTTCTCCTTGATAAAATGTCTGTCAACTTCGATATGTTTTGTTCGATCGTGTTATGAGAAATTCTGATAGCAGATTTGTTGTCACAGTATAATCTCATTGGTCTGTCCCATTTAATCTTCAGGTTATCAAGAATTATCTTCAGCTACAGTAGTTCACATATTCCCATCGCCATCGATTTGAACTTTGATTCTGCATTTGATCTTACCACCACATTTTGCTTCTTACTTCTCCAGGTTACAAGATTCCGACCTAAGAGAGTACAATAGCATGAGGTTGACCTTCTGTTAATAGTATGAGGTTGACCTTCTGTTAACCAATGATCCTGCGTAATCCGCATCGGTATAGGCCTCCAATGTCATGCTTTCTCCTTTCCTAAACAAAATACCTTTTTCGAGTCTGCCCTTCAAGTATTGCAAGATTCTGTGAACGGCCTTGAGATGTGTTTCTTTAGGGTTGTGCATAAATTGGCTGACAACACTGACGTCAAATGAAATATCTGGCCTTGTATGCGCTAAATAAATAAGCCTCTGATAAGAACCTCTATCTACCACAGGATCTTCTACAGCATCACATAGTCTATGATTGAACTCTATAGGTGTATCAACCGGTTTACATCCCAACTTCCCTGTTTCTTTTAGCAAATCAAGGACATATTTCTGCTGAGAAATAAATATCCCTTGCTTTAAATGTGCCACTTCAATACCTAGGAAGTATTTCAATTTCCCAAGTTCCTTAATGTCAAACCCTTTCAGAAGGCACTATTTTAAATTGTGCATCTCTCTTGCATCATTGCCCGTCACAATGATATCATCTACATAAACCAACAAGGCTGTCACTCTCCCTGAATCAGAGTGTCACAAATAAAGTATGGTCGCCTTGACTTTGTTTATATCCCAAGGTAGTCATCACTTTGGCAAATTTTCCAAACCAGGCTCTTGGTAATTGTTTAAGTCCGTAGAGAGCTTTCTTCAACTTACATGCCATTCCCTCTTTAGATTCAAATCCAGGAGGAACTTCCATGTAGATCTCCTCTTCTAGGTCACCGTGGAAAAATACATTTTTTTATATCAAACTGTTGTAGATTCCATCCAAAATTGTTAGCCAATGATAAAAGAACTCGTATTGTATTCATCTTCGCAACAGGAGCAAACGTCTCAAGATAATCAATGCCATAAATTTTAGTATACCCTTTGGCGACCAACCTTGCCTTGTAACTTTCTACGGAACCATCAGACTTGTTCTTTACACCTATATGCGATACATATGAAAAAGAGCGAGAGGCACAATACGACATGGTTAAAGAGTTTTGCTTTGGCAAGAAAAGAAACTTGATTGAAGACATGCATATTTCGTCATGCCAATGTCATGAAAAACACTTGTATGAAAATATATGGGCTCGTTTGTTTTTCATTTCAGTGGGAATTTTTCCACTTTTTACTATTTCAAATGCATAAATCATGCTTGTTTTATCCAATCTCATTAGAAATAACTTATTTTATCTTCTCATTTTCCCACTCAAAGCACTTCTCAACTCTATTCCCCTCATTATTAAACCTATTTCTTACACAATATCAGTCAATTTTTCCCTTTTAATCAGCTCATTTCTCCCCAACCATACGTAATGGGATCCGCAGCTACACACTAACTCTCCTTTCTATGGGTAGGTTGTGAAACATGATTGCTATGCTATTTGGTTCATTATGTTATTAGATTGAGATAATAGATAAATTAGTCCCTAGGCCAGATTACTTAGTGCTTAAACACTGATTAATTATATTTGAAGCAATCATCATAAAGAGGTTGCTCTTAATTAAGATAATTGTGATTAGTTTAAGGCTAATGTTCCTTAAATACGTAATTACATCAGACTTGATAAAGGCATAAAGCTTGTGACTTGCATTATATTTTCAGTGTTCTATTCCGTAAAAAGTATTCCTGCAGCATATATGGTCCTGTTGGAAAGTAATATTCTTTCATTTTTGCAGTTGTCAGTGTTGGTGCAGCCCTCTTCTTGTTCCAGCAGCTTGCGGGGATAAATGCGGTTGTTTATTACTCGACTTCGGTATTCCGCAGTGCTGGTATTACATCTGATGTTGCTGCCAGTGCTCTGGTTGGGGCAGCAAACGTTTTTGGTTAGTTATATGTTGGAGGTTCTAGAAGATGAGTGATTTAAATGTTTATGCGGACATTTTACATATTGGATGTGAACATTTTTCCAGGCACAACTATCGCCTCCTCGTTGATGGATAAGCAAGGAAGGAAAAGTCTTCTGCTTACAAGTTTTGCAGGAATGGTAGAAATTTAATTTCCTAAACCTGAATAGATTTGCTAAATTTAATGATCAAAGTCTCTAGAACAAGTAATGGTTGATGTTCCTCATGACATGCAAGACCATGCTATCTAGGAGGAATACGATGCATGGCACCATAATGTGGTATGGAGGCTCCTTTGCTGGCCATTGAATGCCTCTGTTGGCAAAACATTTGGTTTTAAAAGGACTGCAAAATGAAAACTTGCAGTAAATGGAGTTTTGTTAACAGTCTTTTGCTCTTATATTGGCAGCAAGAATTTTCTTTTTTTTTTTTTTAAATGTCATTGACATCTTGTTAAGTCACTTAGTAATAGTAGTAAGTGATTTATATGATTTATTTATCTTTTGCCTATTGTTGGCTTTATGTTGTTTTTCCATTGTTATCATCGGATCAATTTACATTGCCTTGCCAAATTCTAATATCAGTGATTGGATAGCATGGCTGAGACTTACATGTCTCTGAGATTTAGTGAGAGAACATAATTAATGGATGATATAATTGAATGACCTAGAGAATCAGCAGATATATTTTCTACACTTTTTCCTTCCAATCATCATTGATATCTTCGTATTGATATCCATGACCTGCCAAAAACATTTTAGATTGGTTCCACAATAGTGAAGAAAAAGAGATTTTTTTTTTTTTTTAATATGGTGCTTAGGTTGCTGGGTTCCTAAACATGCTGGTAACATTTACAGTTGATTTTTGATTAGTAACAACAGAAAATACTCCCTCGATTCCGACCTCCCCTAGAAACTAACATACTCAGAAATGTCAGTGAAGGGTATGAATAAGAACTATTATTGGACTTTGGCCCAGTGCGTAAGTTTGTGGCATTTTAGTCTTTCATGGGGCTTTAATCCTCTGTCACCCTTTCTGAACTTGAGCTTGTTTAAAATGGATTGGTTATTTTTATTTTTTTCCATTTTTTGCTTTCAAAGGCTGCTTCTATGTTGCTGCTTTCCTTGACCTTCACCTGGACGGCTCTGGCACCTTATTCGGGCACGCTTGCTGTACTTGGAACTGTTCTGTAAGTATTTGTTTTTGGTGGCAGCTCGTGCATATTATTTCTTAGAAGTGGTTTTTTCTTTTCTTTTATTTTTATTTTTATTTTTCATATATGTTGACTGAAATATGATTTGATGTTTCTTTATACAGTTATGTGTTATCCTTTTCTCTTGGTGCTGGTCCTGTGCCTGCTCTTCTACTCCCAGAGATTTTTGCCTCTAGAATCAGAGCGAAAGCAGTGGCTTTGTCTTTGGGAATGCATTGGGTAAGAAAAATAATTTGCGAACAGTGTTGTCCTCTCTTCTGGCTTCCTTTTTCTTCAATGTTGATTTTCCTGTCAGTAGTGGCCACAGCCTTTGACACATCTGAATGACAATCGGTCATCAGAAACAAGAGTGATAATGTACAAAGAACAGTGCGGTGAGTTGTGGATGAAAGGCCTACACTTGCTTGTGCATCGTCCCCTATTTCGGTTCCGTATGTATTCCATAACTCCTTGGAAACAGGCACTGAAAGGCACCTGCTTAGAGTTCCCACTTAAACAGAATTTAGGAACTTGTAAAGAAAGCAATAAAAAGGGGTAGAGAGATACAGTGAGATAAGCATGATCAAACCATTTTACTTTTGAGAACTAAACATTCTTCCCTTAGTTGCTCTCTTTCCTGCTTCTTCACCTTCAAGTTTCTTCTTTGGACATCCAACATTACTCATTGGTACTCTCTCTTTCCCCAAATCAAAGCACCCCAGGCTCAGAGTGAAAAAATGTTCTACATTCAGTATAGGTGTAAAATTTTGTTGGTTAGTTAAATTATGGTGTACTATTGGTTATTACTTGTGTTTAATCTAATGAGATTATCGGCCACTGCATTGTTAATGTAAGTGGCATTAGAAGAATGACTTTTGAGCTAAATGATTGTCTGGTTTAAGATGTTATTTGCAGACAAAACTTAGTTTGTAATTTGGGGCTTCAAATTGATAGATTTACCTAGTAGTTCTCATGTGTAAAAACTAAGTTCGAATGAAATGTTCAAGCTGTGAGGAAAATTTCTGTACAATCATCACAGGATTGAGAAAATATCAGAGAAGTTTGACTGACGAGCCACAGGATTATTACTCCACATCTTTGTGTTTCCATGCTAGATTGATCATGCGTAAGTGCTTCCATTAGCAAGCAGAGTGTAGCTTACCAACATTCATGTTAATGTGATAATGCTTGCTTATACATGATTTTCAACTCTTATTTTCCTACGAGTGAATATTTATATAATTGAAATCAGTACAGTAAGAGAGAAAATGTGATGAAATTCTCCTTGTTATCAAAATAATTCACTGTTATCTTTTCTTTACTTACAAACTATGTTTCCTTTCTTCGAACAGATATCCAATTTCGTCATTGGCTTGTACTTCTTGAGTGTTGTGAATAAATTCGGAATCAGTACAGTCTACCTGGGATTCGCATCTGTCTGTCTTCTAGCAGTCATGTATATAGCTGCTAATGTTGTGGAAACAAAGGGGCGATCTTTGGAGGAAATAGAACGTGCTCTGAATCCAGCTATTTGAACATTGTGAATTCGGCTGCTCAGTTGCAGACATCTTGTTGACAATCCTTCAGCAGAGCTTCAGGGCTTTGCTAAGAATTAGTTTGCCCAACATTTTGTGTTTCTTAATGGGATTTTCATTGTAACTAGTGCTGGAGGAAGGTAGTGACACTATCAGGTGGATGCTTGGACGGTGTAATGTTCATTAGACAGTTCTCTGCCACATTAGTGTTATATAAAATCACCTACTTTTTTTAACTTCCAAATTATGATGTCCGGCACACACACACACACACACACACACACATATATATATATATATAGCTTTTATGATGCTCATATATGTGATCACAAGTTTGGCAGCAAGCATAAACTTTGAGGTATGGAAGTTTAGGTTGTGTATTTGCAGTAACATTTAGACACAGCAGGCATATACTGTGGAGGGGGTGTTGATCTGAATCATTTGCTTCACTGGGCAGACACATGCTATGAAAGGCATGGATTACGAGACGCCAGATTAGTTGCAATGGATGGGAGATAAAAAAAAAAAAAGCCAATTAAAGTCCGACTACAAACTTTTGCCGTTCGTTCGTCTAAGGCACAAACATGAATCTGAATATATTTTACCTCAATTTTATGCTTGATGTCACTTTGAGAGTGTTTGCAAAACACATGTGCTTCTAAGAATTGACTAAATTTAAAGATTGTTGAAAATTGAAAAAAAAGTTGTTAGTGTTTGGGAAAAGAAGTGAAAAGTTAAAAAAAATTGAAGTTAAAATGTTTGGTGAAAAAAATAGTTTGACATGATTTTTTTAAAAAATAACAAAAATGTCGAAATTACTTTTTGAATTATACAAAAAATTTAAGGATAAAAATGCCAAAATAACTTTTTATGTATTTACAAAATTATCAAAGCATTTTTAGAAAAGTATTTCACCTGCCATTATCCAATTTTTCCTTAAAAATTATCTAAATCCCCCAATCAGTGTCCATATAATCAATTTTCGGCCATTTTTGTGTACATTTAAGCAATTACAAAATCATTTTCTTAATTCTTTAAGTTGGCTTCCTTAAACTTCTATCCTTTTTTTCGATTTTGAAAATTGATTTTAGTCCTTTAATTTAAAAAAAAATGAATTTTTAGGACATCATTTATTATAGGACTGACCGACTATTGCTGACTTTGCTGAGGATTTAGAAAAAAATTGATTTTGAAGAAAAAATTAATTACTTAGCCGCCAAAGTGGAGCATGTGAGGCCCAAAGTCGGCATAAATGGAGGGAAATCATCCATTTTAATTTTCATTTATTTCCCATCTTTTTTTTCCTTTTTCTTTTTGTCTTTTTCTTCTTCCTTCGCTTACTCTCCGCCGCCATCACCCACACGAGCGACCCCGTCTGCCGCCCACACGACCCATAAATCCGCATGCATCCCTCCCACCTCCAAACCCCAGTAAACAAAACTCCCAAGGTCAAGTAAACATGATCTGAAATTATTCTAGAACTTTTTTGAAACAAGATCCCATGTTTGCATCCTCTCAAAGCCCTTATCGGTCCATGACTGAGCCTCTACCATTACAACTATAATACAAGCTTTAGCACTAAAAAATGCAAATCTTTAGGCTCTGTTAAGAGTTGTGTGTGTATTTCAGTAGGAGGAATTGGGGATTTTGAGGGTTTGTGCGTGCTTTTACAATTGACGAAGGTATGGTAAGATTGTGTGTGTGTGTGTGTGTGTTGGGCAGTAAGGAGTCTGTGTTTTGGGTGTTAGTATATGTTTTTGGACACTAGGGATAGATCTGCACTGCCGGGGTGGGTGGGTGCTGGGTTTGGGTGGCAGGGTTGGGTGGGTGGAAGGTTAGCGACGGCGGCACGTCGTGGCGGTGGTGGTGGGAGAGTAAGGAAGAAGAAAAAGGAAAAAGGAAAAAATAAAAAAAAGGAAAATAAAGAAAATTCAATATTTTATTATTTTTAAAATTTTTTATTTGATTATTTATGTTCTTAAAATAGTTAATTAGTTAAATTTTTACCCCTAATTGACAACTGCTTATTTGACTAATTAAAAATTATTTATGAATTGAATTATATTAATTAATAAAAATAGAATAAAATAGAAATATTACTTTTATAGTATTATTTTTGTTATCTCAAGTTATTTTTAATTTTACAAATGAATAAAAACTTCCATGATTGAAAATACTATTTAATGCATTAAATTAAGAAATGGAAAATATGGTATATAGTTTTTTTAATTTTACATATGCAAATATGATTGATGATATTAATTTTTAAACTAATGTAATTTTTTATTTACTTGATTATATTCTTACACTAGTTAATAAGTTAATTTTTTTTCTCTCTAATTGATAATTAATTAGTTGATTAATTAAAAGTTATTTATGAATTGAATTATATTAATTAATACAAAAATAGAATAAAATAGAAATATTACTTTTATAGGATACTTATTTTTAATTTCTAATAAACGTTGGCAAATGTTTATTTTACCCATGCCAATTAAATTGAATTAAAAAAAAAAAGATGAAACACAATTTTGCCCTCTTATTCTTTCAAAATAAATACCAACCATTTATCAAATCAATCATGATCCGACTATCCATAAATTTTTATTTTAAAAATTATAAAAGAAAAAGTAAAATAGGAAACCAAAATCCCACCCCACTCCTACCCCTAACCCCGACCCACCTTGCCTAGCTCGCCGGAACGTCAAATTGTGTTTTTATTAAGTGTGTTAATAAGGAATATTTGATTCATTTGTAATGGAAGAAACAAATGTATGATTCCTGCATATTTAAATAAATGGCAAAATAGGGACAGCAAAAAGTTGAGTTTTTTTTATTAAGTATATTAATAAGGAGTGTAGGAGTCGAAATGCTTTAAATATATTTAGTGTGTTAATGAGGGCTATTAAATTAAATCAGTTATTAGGGACAATAGAAGTTGGAAAGCTGGTTATCAAATATATTAATAAGAATTATTGGAGTTGGAAAGTTTGGTTTTCATTAAGTGTGTTAATAGGGTCTATTTAGCTTATATATATATATATATATAAGTTTTTTATTTGAAAAAGAGAATACTGTTTTGTTGCTTCACTATTGTTCAAACGACTCAAATTTATAATTAGCGAATAATTCAAAATTATAAGCTTAACTATTGTTCAAATAACTCAAATTTATAATTAACGAATAATTCAAAATTATAACCAACGAGATTATAGATACAAAAAATTTAGTAACATGACTTAGTATGATGTGTAAACAAAATAGGAGTTGTGATAAACAATATAGGAGTTGTGAAGGGAAGGTATCCTTAGTTTTCTTTTTGTCCCCATGCTTAAAAGTTTATTCATAAGCATGCTAAGATTTGTGTACTTTTCTATTGATTAACCTATTTGAAAAGTTTTGGACCGTGATCACATTCCTCAGTAAGATCACATCCCCAAATCAAGTTAGAAAGTTGTGTTTTTATTGTGTTAACGAGGAGTATTTGGTCTTTTCATAATTGGAAGAAACAAGATGTGAGATCCATACTTTTGTAATAGTATAATATAAATAGAAATTGATAAATTGATAAATTGATAAATATTGATTATGATGAACACACTATATGAATATGATATTAAAGTGCCATGAAAATTATTATTTCTCACCCATAATTATCTGATCCAATCGTTGGAGTTACATTCAATACTTTAGTAGACAAATAAGAAAGGTTGCTTTGTTATATGATAAATAAGACAAATTAAATGTGCCTGTTCGAGCTTATGTGGCTTTCTTTTAAATTAGGCATATTTATATACTTGCCATTTTTTTTTTCTTTTTTAAGAAAAGTCGATAATATTGCATTAATTCGAAACAAGCAAATTAAAATAACATTTTATTTCATAAAATAATGATGCTCATAACAAATAATGATTATAGGTAATTGATTGTTGTTAGTATAACTACAAAAGTTTATCAACTATTTATATTCAATAATTATAGGCAATTATTTCATTCAGGAAAACAAATGGACCTAAACCACGTTTTACATGAGAAGTGTATCATGGTTAGAGTTGGAAATGTTAAAAGTTATTTAAATTTGAATTTGTTAAACATAATAAATAAAATTTGAATATATATTTTTATTTGATAAGATTTAATATGAAATTAATTCAAATAGTTAAAAAATATTAAATAAAAAATAATTAAATATAAATAAAAAAATTAAAATTATTATTTATTCTATTCGATTAAAACTTATTCAAGCATAATTTTTAAAAATTGATTAAAATTCAGACAAATTTTAAAATTTATGTGTTTACAGTTACAAAAGCAGGTGGAGAGGCAGAGAGTTGCCGTGACGCCCTGTATGCCCCTCCAGCTAATCTCATCGAACCGAACTGCTCTTTTTCATCATTTGTCTTTTTGGTTTGTCGCACGAACAAGAAAGACTCCGCCGGCCACCGGGAGGCCCGACGACTCCGACACCGGAAATCTGACGTGTCATGATGGAGGAGCACTTGAAGTTATTCGTGGAGGAGACATCATGGTACAACGACATTGTTCTGGGTTCGATGCTGCCGGAGAAATGGTGGGACCCACTCCCCCTCTTCTACAAAGGGTGGCTCCGAAACACCATTGGAGGCACCTTGCTCTATTTGCTTTCTGGGGGTTTGTGGTGTTTTTATATCTACTACTTGAAGCGCAATGTTTACTTTCCTAAAAGTATGCAGTTTCTTTTCTTTTTGCTGTTTTTTTTAAACTAATTTTTTTTGCATTCTTGGTGGGATCAATTGTTTGTTGCAATCTGATTATAAAATATTTCACTTTTTATGATTTTGTTTAATGAAAAGCTTGTCTTTTCATTTATCCAAAGATGTCTTTTTGCCTGTTTTTTTTTGAGTTTAAATTTTTCTTGTTTTGCTATTTTGTTTTCTCTTTTTGACTTGGTGCCCAATGTGCGATGGCTTTGATTGAGTTATCTTTGTAGCTATGTCAATTTTATTCTGGCTAGGCTGTCTTGATTTGTAAATATGCTGCAAATGTAATTCTCTGGGAATTTATTTTTTGGTAATATTTTTTCCTTATTCATGCTTGCTAAATATGCTTATGTTAAAGTAGTGATCGATTTAATTAGATTGACTACTTTTATACTTAGAAACATTCTTTTTAATCAATATCAATAAATTAGATAATTCTTCATTTTTATTTATTTTATTTAAATATAGATAAAATTTATTGACCATACACACATGTGATACACATACATTATGCATATGTTTGGACATATGGTGACGATAATAAAATATGTCTAATTGAAATATTATTGAATATGCAATTTTTTCATGTGTACTACCGTATTTTTGTTTTTGTTGAAACTTTAATGTGCAATGCGATGTTTGGATCTTTGATTTCAATGAGAAACACTAAAGAAAATTATTTTCTCACTTAAAATAATATAACTTTATTTTTTTATGTTATAGAGTGTTTTATATTTTAGAAACTTTGTTTTTTCCTTTGTCTTTTTCTCATTAAATTCAAGGTCTTACATAACTTCTCATAAAAAGATGAAAACATTTAGGGTTCTGTCTTGGAAACTACCACATAGTGTGGATGGATTTGGTCCCTGCATATGCAACTAAGTTAATTGGAGTGAACTGGCCCCAATTTCAAACCATTGCACATCTTAACATATCTCATTGAAGATATCACTAGTTTAGTGCTGACTGCTGAATGATTATTGATTTACCTATGACCCCTTAGCTTGTCTCTGTTGATTTTCTTGTGGAGGGTGAAATGATAATTCAGTCTGTGTAAACGAGAGAGACAAAATCAGAATTTTTAGGTGCTCATGGAGTATAATCTTTACATATTAATCGGGTTCCACTTAACTTATAGTATATCTCATTCTATGTTGTCCTTTGGCTATTAACTTCGATCTTGCTGTGTATGAAGTTTATCAAATGTTAAATTGGCTTGGGTAGGGGAATATATTGCCCTGATATACTGAGTGATTACAGATGCCATTCCATCAAACAAAGCGATGCTTTTGCAGATAGGAGTTTCCATGAAAGCTATGCCATGGTACTGTGCTCTTCCAGCAATCTCTGAATACATGATCGAACATGGATGGACAAAGTGTTTTTCTAAGATAAGCGACGTTGGTTGGGTTGCCTACCTTGGCTATCTAACTGTTTATCTAGCAATTGTGGAGTTTGGGATATACTGGGTGCATAGGGAGCTACATGACATAAAACCTCTCTATAAGTATCTTCATGCCACACATCACATATACATCAAGCAAAATACACTTTCTCCGTTTGCTGGTAAGTTTTTACTCTCTCATTATAATATTATTCTTTTGTTAAATTTGACTGACAAGGTTCAACTTATTTGTTTCGCTTGATGATTTAGGACATAGAAAGCTGAAATTGTCATTGTCTTGAAGATGAAACATGTTTGGTTGGATTTCAATCTTTTGTTTGTGCTTGTGCTGTTTACTGTAAAGATTAAAGTCGTGCAATTTATCAATACCACTCGTTTTGATAGTGGTAACTGTTGTTAGAAAAGACCGAATAAGAAAACTATTTAAAAGACTATATGCAGAGTAGTTCTTTCCTTGCATCACTAACTAGTTCTAATGAACTTTCTTGATACATGGTTTGATAGTTATATGTCTCATGATACTATATCCCCATCAAAAATCACATGAAAAACTTGTTTTGCATGAGATTACTTGAATCAATTGGAGTTTTGGGACTTCTGCCTCTTCCTCATATAATTCGATAATAATAACAGCGTAACAATACCTGATCAATCTCAACTATTGTGGCTAGCTTCTCGTAGCTGACTGGCATTCTTGCAATGTTTCTTTGTACCTCTTGCACAACATGAATCCATAACCTGTATTGATGCTTGCAGTTGTCACAACGCCTACAAATAAATCAAGTTTGGGCCTTATGACCTTTGTCTCCACCTGGCTAACTCAATGCTCACAATAATGTATCGATGCCCATAGGATCCCAATTTGTCCTTGCTAATTTTTCTTGTTCTCTTTCTTTGGAAGTCACATGTCATAAATCTTGATTTCTATCTATACTTGTGGCCTTATGTTGAAATTATGACTTTATCAAGCATGATGTACGATGTTTTCGTTTCATTTAGGTCTGGCATTACACCCTCTGGATGGGATATTGCAGGCGGTACCCCATGTCATAGCTCTCTTCCTAGTCCCAATGCATTTCACGACACACATAGCCTTTCTGTTCATAGAGGGTGCATGGACTGCAAACATTCATGATTGCATCCATGGGAAACTATGGCCTGTTATGGGTGCAGGCTACCATACCATTCACCACACCACGTATCGCCATAACTATGGCCACTACACGATATGGATGGACTGGATGTTCGGAACCCTTTGTGATCCAGTGGAAGATGAGGCCAAGAAGATATAGTGTACGTGGTACAATCGTTTAATAGTTTTTTGTTGTATTCTGTTGAAGATCAATGTCATCCATCAATTAAATTATTAAGTTATGTGTATTGCAATTTGTGTGAATTCAAATTAATTAGATTTTTATAATTCGTATGGTAGAAAATTAATTAACTTAATTAAATATATGGTGTATATTTCATTTCTTCTGTTATAAATACCCAAGTCTTTAGCCTTGTAAATCAAGGAGTGAAGAATAAAATAAGACTAGTAATCTTATATATAAGAGTGTAGTTTTGTTAGCTTTGAATGTTTGTGAGAATTAAGAGTTTTCTTTGTAATATCTCAAAATTTAATAAAGTCTTTATTGTGTCTCCAATTTTAGAATGAATTTCTTCTTTGAAAGATAAAATTTAGAATCATATATTCTAATTTTTTTTCAACATTTGGTACTAGAGCGGAACCGTCCGGAACCGTAGGTGTGTCACATCTCTTGAAATCATAAGTATGCTTTGTGGATGCAGCTTTGACCAAACTTCCACATTAGAAAAGATTTCTTAAGATTGTCATTGAAGGAGTTTCTTTAAGTCGTGAGAAGTTGAGTGTTCTGCAAGTTTATTGTCAAAACTTATTCGGTAATATAGAAATTTTGCCGACACGATGGGAGATTTTCAAATAGTTGGAGGAATAAAAAAACTCAACAACCAAAATTACAATATGTGGGCTATGTGCATGTTGTCCTACTTGCAAGGACAAGATCTCTTGGAGGTCGTCGACGGTAGTGAAGTTACACAATCAGCGGTAGAAGATGCAAATGGCATCTTGCGAAAATGAAAAATTAAAGCAGGCAAAACAATGTTTGCTTTAATGACCACAATTAAAGAAGAAATGTTGGAGCACATTAGGGATGTCAAAACACCAAAAGAAGTATGAGACACTTTTGTTACACTTTTTTCAAAGAAGAATGATACAAGACTGCAACTTCTTGAGAACGAGCTGCTATCGATGGCGCAATGTGACATGACAAATTGCTCAGTACTTTTACAAGGTGAAATCGATATGCTGCAAAATTTTAGAGTTAGATTTAACAGCTTATATTGGGGAAAATCAGGATAAAAAAAATAATTATCCATGATTTGAAACCCGAATATCGAAGGTTCGTTGCCGCTGTACAAGGATGGCCGACACAACCATCACTTGTTGAGTTTGAAAATTTACTTGTAGGTCAAGAAGCTATGGCCAAACAAATAAGAGGAGTCTCGTTGAAGGGTGAAGATGAAGCGCTCTACACAAACAAAAATAATGGTCGTTTCAAACGGCACTCTGATAGTAGATCTAAAAAAAATGGTGACAAAGTAAAAATTCATCAAAGAAAAGAAGGCTTTTGTCCTGGAAGAGTTTCAAAGAATCGCGGTAATAGTAGAAAGTTCGATGGTAATTGTTACAACTGTGGAAAGATGGGCCACATGACAAAAGATTGTTGGACCAAGAAAAATTATGTTGAAAGTAATACTGCTACTTCCAGTTCTAAGGAAAATAACGAATATGGTTGGGACGCCGAAGCGTTATTCGCTACAGTAGAAGAATAATTAGCTCTCACAGTGACAATATCAGAACAGATTGACTACAATAATGACTAGATCGTAGATTCGAGCTGTTCAAATCATATGACATGTGTTAAACAAAAGTTACAAAACCTGTCTGAATACAAGGGAGGTCGTGTGGTGGTGACATTTGACAACTCAAGGTTACCAATAGTTCACATTGGTAAGACAATAGTTACGCCTCGATATAATTTTAACCACGTGCCACTTCAAAATGTTTACCACGTCCTAGGAATGAAGAAAAACTTGCTATCTGTGGATCAATTGACATCACCAGACCACTATGTCTTGTTCGGTCCCCAAGATGTGAAGGTGTATCGTAACCTTAAAATTTCAAAAACACCAACAATGGAGGGGCGACGATTGTAGTCAGTTTATGTAGTATCAGCAAAGTCTGCATATGTAAACAATATAAGAAAAAATAAGACATCATATCTATGGCACATGAGGTTGGGCCATGTTATTTATTCCAAGCTAAGTGAGATGGTGAAGAAATCAATGATTAAAGGGTTTCCTCAACTTAACATGCGAACAAACACGATATGTGTGGAATGTCAGTATGGTAAAGCTCACCAATTACCATACAAGAAATCGAAGTTTAAAACAAAAGAACTGTTAGAGTTAATTCACTTTGATGTGTTTGGACCTATTAAGCAACTGTCAATTGGTGGCATGCGATACATGGTGACATTCATTGATGACTTCTCAAGGTATGTGTGGTTTTTCTTTATGAAAGAAAAATCTGACACATTCTCAAAATTTATAGAGTTTAGAGAGTCAGCTGAAGAAGAAGTGGAAAGAAGATTCGTTGCTTGCGCACAGACAATGGGAAAAAATATAACTCAAATGAATTTTCTCAATAGAAATGCCGAATACGTCATTAGTACACTTGTGCTAACACACCACAACAGAATGGTGTAGCGTAGATAAAAAACCGACATCTTGCAGAAATTTGTCAGAGTATGATACATAAAAATAATATACCTGGAAGGTTTTGGGATGAAGCAATGAGGACTGCAGCCTTTGTGATCAACAAACTTCCTCAACCGATGTTAGAATTTGTTTTACCATTTGAGAAATTGTGGAATATAAAACCTACATTTAGTTACTTTCAAGTATTTGACTGTGTATATTATGTATTTGTTTCTAATCATTTAAGAAACAAGTTTGACAAGAAAGTTGTTAGATGTATCTTTGTGGAATATGACAGCCAGAGAAAGGGGTGGAAATGTTGTGATCCAACAAGTAGAAGATGCTATACTTCACGAGATGTAAGGTGAAGTATCTTTTTGGTGGTTTTTAGAGAATGAAGTTTTGTCAGACTCCAAAGATTTTGGAGACAAGGTGCAACAAAAGATGGGGGAGCACACTATTCAATTCCAACCAATTTCGAATGAATCAGGAGATCCAGACAATGATGATGTCGAACAAAGTGCGATTCATAATATTTGGAAAACTGGCGTGTATCAACAATCAAATGAAGAAGATGAGTCTACTGAAATGGAGGAATCAACTCCACAATCTCAACTTCGAAGGTCAACAAGAACATGAAAACCAAATTCCAAATACGCCAATGCAGCCATAGTTGAAGAAACAACTATAATAGAACCTGACATATTTGAAGAAGCATCATAGAGTTTTGAATGGAGACAATTATGAAAGAAGAGATCGATGCACTTCAGCAAAATCAGACTTGGAATCTGGTACCGAAGCTAATAGATGTGAAACCTATATCTTGCAAGTGGGTTTACAAGATAAACTGCCGTCTAGATGGGTCAATCAAGAGGTATAAGTCTCGATTGGTTGCTCATGTTTTCTTTCAGCAATACAAACTAGACTATGATGAATCGTTTAGTCCTGTGACAAAACTTACAATTGTACGAGTTCTACTCGCGCTTGCAGCCAACAAAGATTGGAGTTTGTGGCAGATGGATGTGAAGAATGATTTTTTTCATAGAGAGCAAGATCGAGAGATCTACATGATCCAACCAATGGGCTTTCAGAACCAAAATCAACCTGAATATGTGTGTAAGCTGCGGAAAGCACTCTACGGACTGAAATAAGCACCCAGGATGTGGTATGGTAAGATTCCTGAATTTCTAATACAAAGTGATTATTCAATAACACCTGCATATTCCAATTTGTTTGTCAAAGCCAATGAAGGAAATCTAACTATCGTGCTAGTGTATGTGGATGATTTAATCATAACTGGTGATGATGAGGCATAAATATTTTGGACGAAGGATAATTTATTAGTTCGTTTCCAGATGAAGGAACTTGGAGAACTCAAAAGTAAGATTGTTTTTCGGTCAACAAAAGTATATGAGAGACCTGTTGGAGAGATTTAGGATGCTTGATTGCAAATCTATTTCAAAACCAATACAAGCTAATGCCAAATTGTATGCACATGAAGGCAAATATATACACAGAATTGGTAAATTATTTAACCAAAGAGGACAGACTGACATGTGGCTCCATTCAGGCAAACCATGCATTTAATCAGATCAGATAAGCAATCACTTAACAGTTGGAGAAGTTTGATACTAATCCACAACCCCGTTGTTGAATTTTCCAGTTGGTTGCCTCACTTTAAAACTACCCTGTTTCACTGGCTTTGGATGAAAAAGTGAGTTGAACATTTTCTCCAGAGACTGAGCTGTGTATTTTGCATATTTACTTGCACTCGGGTCTTGTTCAACCAATGGCCCATAATTTTGTATGTAGCTGCGGTATACAGGCACAATTGTCTGAATTATAGCCTGACATGTCTTCTCCCGAAAATCTTTGTCTGCAATAACCCAGTTGGACTGTTTCTTATACATGTCATCAAAAGCTTCATTAAAAGATTTTAATCGCTGTTTTACCAGATTACGCGCTGTCGCACGCCCACCAGAAAACAAAATCAGACCTTCCCTGCTTAAAATTGCAGAAAGTTTGCCCCAGCTCTCTCGCCAGTATATAGTAGAATAATACTCCTTATATTGTTCATGTTCACTTAACAATCTCCAAGAAGACCACCAAGCTTTGTGCCTTTAAGATACTTGTATAAATGCCAGTGATTGTTCATCAAGAACAGATAGGATGAAACAGCATCTTCATAACCCTCGGACCATGTTTCCAAATTCAGCTCAATGGCTTTAACTAAATTCAGAAGCTCACCAATAAGGATTCTCTCTTGGCATTTTCCATGCTTCCAACTTCTTTCAATGACCAGAACTTGTGTAAGAATTGGCTTATATTCATCCCCAAGAAATCTATTACAATAATCAGCAATAAAAGTTACAACTCTAAGAATACTGCTATCTGCAGGAGGTGGGGTATGTCTTTGCAGTTCAACTTGAACCAAAAGCTCCCAGAAAATTTAGCAAGCCCCTTCAATTACCATCTTGATCGGATCCCTTGTCAGATTTTATCAGAGAAAATGTTACGGAGGAAGAGATTGAAATGAGACAAATTAAAATAGATGATCAAGTTGAAAACTTGACATAGAAAATTTGAGAACTAGTAAGTTTGAATTGTTCTGTCAATAGTTCGCCGTAGCGTAGAAAATAGGAGTTGACATTAAGGGGAAGTGTTGAAAATTAATGACATCCATCAATTAAATTATTAAGTTATGTGTATTGTAATTTGTGTGGATTCAAATTAATTAAGTTTTTATAATTTGTGTGGTAAAAAAATAATTAATTTAATTAAATATTTGATGTGTATTTCATTTATTTTTTTATAAATACATAAATTTCTATGTTTGTAAATTATCAATGAGTGAAAAAGAAAATAAAATTAATAGTTTTATATATAAGAGTGTAATTTTATTAGATTTGAATGATTGTAAGAATTGAATTTTTTTTTTATAATATTTTAAAATTTAATAAATTTTTTATTATGTTTCTAATTTTATAATAATTTTTTTTAGAAGATAAAATCTTTTCTCAATACATTTTTGAGTGGTTACTTCATTTCGTTTCCCCACCGAGACCGTGCTATAAATGTAAATTTGATTGCTCGATAGATGATGTCGATTTTGGAGTTCCCTATGACCTTTTCTTTCACCTATACTTTGTACCTTATCGTACCTTTTATGGGTCCCAAACTGTACAATAATATTTTTTTTCGGGGAACAAAACTAAGATCTGAATAACATCAAGGTTATAAGATACTGGAATCCAGGCTCTTGTATGGTTCAAAATAACCTCATATAAAGACGGTATAAGCATTTAGTCTCACTTATTATGAACACAGTATAAGCATTTAGTCAAATTTCTTTAGTTGTCCGGATGAATATTCTGATCACGTCAAAATCATTCATTTATAGGATGAAGATGTAATATATTTTTTTAGATAACTTAAGAATAACAATTTTGTAATTATAAACGAATACTCACTAAAATATTAGTATCTGACTTCACGAATTATAAATAAAATTATGGGTTCGAATATTATCCCTTCTCCCATTCTTATATTTTAGAATTCAAACTTTAAGAAAAAACATTATAATTAAATAATCAAATTAAAATAGTTTGTAAAGATGTTAAAATAAGTTAGAACTCACTCTCTTATATGATTATATCTTAATTTTAGAGTTTATGAGTTTATCTTTTTTTTTTTGTCAAATCTTATAAGTTTTCAAACACGTATTAGATTTTTAAAGATTTTATTTATGAGCTTAGACATACACCATCTTGTTAAAACATCTTTAGAACAGGATTCAATTACATTTAATAGGTTTTCCCAAAATCTGTACTGATTTTTGGTCATAAGAAGAAAAGACAAAAGAATTAATGTCCACAGGCAGCTTCATGTTTTCTTTTCTGTTTCTTTCACTAAATTTCAATCTCTAATGGAGCATACAAGTAATAGAGCAATAAAACATTGTTATCCAAATGTTTTAGACGTGTTGAACTTGAATTGAATTGTGAGGTTGTTTGTCTGAATTTATAAATTTTATAAAATATTTTATAAATTATTTAGTAATTTATAAACTGTTAGAAAATGTGTTATTTTTTTTAAAAATTTATAACAACAATAAAAAAATTGTTTGACAGCTTATAAACTAATAAAAATATACCTTTACTCCAATTTATTTTTAAAATAAAATTTTATATTAATAAATTCTTTTAATTTTGATAATTTTAATTATAAAATTATCATTATTAATATTTTAAAAATTTTATAATTTTATTTTATCCAAAAATTTTAATAACTTATTTTTAAAATAAAATTTAATATATTATAAATTTTAAAAATATCTTATAAAATATAAAATATTTTAAATAAGCCTTCACATGAGCGTGTTTGATGGACATGATTTGATGTAGATGATTATGACACTTTTCGACGACTTCCTGCTGCCAAGTTACTCTGGTCGGTCCACCCGTTTATGATTCAAACAAGCTCTACTGGTCCAAAATAAAACTATCCAGTTTACTGGGCGTGGCTCAAATTATTTTAGTCAAGTTTGGCTTTAACCGGGTGATCAAAGTGCTAGTCGTTTATGGTTGGAAATTGCAGATAGGATTTTCTGCTATAACTGTTAGGGTTAAATTCACTTAATTCCCCTCTATTATTATTTTGTTTTTAGAGTTAAATTTATTTAATTTTTCTCTATTATTATTTTGATATCAAATACTCTATTATACAATAAATTTTTTTAATTATCCCCTGATTTTTAAAAATTAAATTGAATGAACAAAAATATCCTTGTGCTTCATAATAAAATAAATTCACTTTACACCCTATTATATTTTATATAATATTTTATTTTTAAATAAACATATTAATTACATTTCATTCTTATAAATTATAATCAATATGATATTAACAAATTAAAATAAATATGTTATTTATATTAAACAAACATGCACAAAAATAAAAGTTTAAAAAACAAGAAATTTATTTTGGAAAAGAATTCTTAAATAAAAAAGATATTTTTATAATCAAATATGTCAAGTAGTTTAACCCTAAATTCTCTTAAATATGAAAATGCTAATTGAGTAATGTATCAAGCTTTTATCCTTTAGATATTTTTATTTAAATATGTTCAATAAACTTAATTAGTATGATATTTTATTAATATTTTTGTGTTTGTTTAATAGAGCAAAAAATGTTATATATAATATAATAGAGGTAAAGTGAATTTATCTTTTTAAAAAGTTACAATCAATTTAATTTTTGAAGACTATAGAGTAATTGAAGGTTTTCATTGTACAAGAGATATTTAGTAAACGAGAGTTAAATAAATTTAACCATAAATTTTATTATATTTTTTGTTTTATTGCACTGATTATCGCCACATCATGTACACTTTATAAATAAACTTTTATACGTGACAAAAAATTAATACAATTCAATAAATAATATAATAAAATTTATAATAAAAAAATTTATATGAAAAAATTACTATATTGATACTATATTGGTGATAATATCAATAGGTGTTGTTTCTGAAAATTATGTATTGTGATATATTATTATCTAGCAATACGAAATAAATATATTATATGATGCTCAAAATTTTAAAAAGAATCAATAAAATCATAAAAATTAACTTACACAAATTATTACTTATTAGTACATAGTTAAGACTTTTATTGCGTCAAATAAAGTTCAATTTATTATTGAAGCTGAATTTGTAGTCGAAAAAGTGTTCAGTATAACTATACCCTAAAATATTTTTTTGTATGTATAACAATCTATCACAAAATCAGATTATCAAGTAGTTTTACAAAATATATATGTATGAATATATATATATATATATATGTGTGTGTGTGTGTGTATAACTCCATTATTGGATATAAAATTCGAGATGATTCGATATTATTAGATGTTTTCAACAATAATATACAATTCTGTCAACAATATTAAAATATTGACGATACAATCCATATTATATGTGAAGTCGACTAATAATAGGTAATGTTCTCAGATCAACAAGGATGGATTTGTATTTGCCGGCACTTTGAACTATGTGTCTATGATGCCTTCAGCTGAATGTTCTGTCTCTACATATGCTGAAAATGACGAGGAAATTACTTGCCCTGGTAGAGTTGGAGTAAACAGGACTGGCTTTGGAGGAATTGGTATGGATTGTAGACTTCCTTCTAACATTTCCACAACCTTAGACATCGAAGGCCTATCCGATGGAGTGGTCTGACTGCACCAAAATCCGACCAAAAACATTTTCCTTGCATTTTCTTCTTCCTCTTCAATCCTGAAACCATCTAATTTCGTGGTAACATCAAGTATCACCTGCTCGTATATTTTGTCTGGGAAATAATTCTCACTCGACTGGATCGCCTCAGTTTCAACAATTTTTCTTGCTCCAGCCATTTCAAGAACCATCATTCCATAGCTATAGACGTCAGATTTATGAGAAACTCCTCCAAAATTTCTGGAGAACATTTCGGGAGCAATATATCCGATGGTCCCTCTTGTCCCAAGCAATGATAATATACTCTGCTTCTTCTTGCACAGTTTAGCAAGCCCAAAATCAGAGATTTTTGGACAAGTCTTCGTCTAAAAGAATGTTCTGAGGCTTGATATCAAAATGAACAATCCTAGTGTTGCAGCCTGTATGCAGATATTCCAGACCTTTGGCAACTTCAACTGCAATTTTGTACAGTTTTTCCAAATCCAGGTGACAATCTGTATTGGCTGATCCACTATTCCTGATGAACTTGTCCAAAGATTTGTTGGACATAAACTCGTACACTAAGGCTCTCTTGTTTCTGTCATAGCAAAACCCCAAGAGATTGACAATATTGACATGGGATGTTCTACTGATGCTAGCAACTTCATTAATGAATTCTTCTCCATTGCTATCGGTCTCGATCAAAACCTTGACAGCAACGAGGCAGCCATCAGGTAGCACACCTTTGTACACACTACCATATCCTCCTTGACCAAGCTTATCATTGAAGGATTTGGTTATTTTCTTGATTTCGGAATATTTGTATCTCTTTGGAGCCAGTGATCCTTGTTGGAGTAGAAATTTTTCTACATCTTGGTTGCCTACCTGGTTAGGCCCACTTGGCCAATGCTGTCTTTTGAGGCAGCAGCGTATGCTAATGGATACTACAATCATAACAGTTATACTAAGTGTCACCACTGCATACAGAGGAAGGATATAGGAGATGTGTTACATGATCCCGCAACAGAAAAGTAATAAAACAGAATATATTGAGAGTAGTAGTACAACGATTTACCTATTGCAATCTTCTTAGCACGATATTTCCCTGCATTTGATCATGGAAGAAATACTAGTAAACCTAATAGAATTGACTAATTGTTCCAACTTCAAAGCCCTCCCAAAAATAAAAAATAAAAAGAAAGGAAAATATTTAAACAGAGAAGTGGCAAAGAATCAGTTTGTGAATACCATTTCCAGTTCGACGATAGTAGCCGACACTTTCAGGTGGGTAGCCAGGACTTTGAACAGGAGGCATACCTTGTCAAAAAACTAAGTCCAGTGAAGTTCAACCTTTAAACATGATACATATTGAACATTTTCTCGAAGCTTATTCAATGGATATTCTACTGACTACTCTATATTTGAGCCCCCAAAACGGGGAAAATAGAAAAAGGAAAGAACAAGATTGAAACAGAGAGTTGGAAAAGAATCAGTTGCACATACCATTTCCAGTTTGAGTATTAATGCCTTCACCTTTAGCAGCGGATCCAGGACTTTGAACAGGGGGCGGACCTTGTAAAAAAACATAACTTGATAACTTCATATAGATAATACTCTAGGTTTTATAAGTGTATTTGGAAAATTAATAAGTTTAATGTTTTTTTTCCAAATAAGATGCCAAGTGTGGAGTATATAAATTAATTTTAAAACATTATAAAAATATGGGAAAAATAAATACTTAAACGTCCATTAAAACCGAAATACAAACTATATTTGCTTACATAATATGTAGATAATCAGAGAAAACAAAAAGACCTTTTTAGCTGGAAACTTGCTTTGTCTATGCCATGCCATGCCAGTGATGCCCCAAAAAAAGGTTTTGTGCCATGCCACGAATTTAATATTATTATGAACTAGATTTCCTCAAGAAAGACGACGTGACTTGGAGTAAAGTATCTTTTTTCAAAGTGCTCTCTCATTTCTGAAACTGCAATGGAGGAAGTGAGCTACTGCTCATAAGTTGAAAACATTATAACAAAAAAGTACCTTGACGTTCTTCAGGGGCGGCGGCAGGGACGGTGATAGGGTCAGATCTATAGACGGGGCGGCGGTTAAGGTGATTAGAAGAGCTAATGCAAGAAGCATAAACATTACGATTGCAAAAGGGGGCAGAGTACTGTTTTTCATCCTCCAACCACTGGATGGAAAACCCAGAGGCAAGAGCAGCCTGCAAAACATTTATCGACGAAGCCGTGGGATTTTGTAAAGACTGAGCCGCCACCTGGTTCACCGGAACAGAAATATTGTTGTTGCAAGTGATATCGGGTCCGGGGCCGGACGATGCGTCCCCTGTCTTGAAGAGATTGATGGTTGCAACACCATTTACATCGCAGCTGAATTGATTGGGAAGCGTTTCCTGATCATCGGTGCAATCAAAGTAGAGAGTGACGTTCTCGTCGTTAGATTTGGGTAAATATTTGAAAAGGTCGAGGTCTATGGTTGTGTTGTGAAGAACCTTTGGGCATGTATAGTTCCATAAGTCTTCTCTTGCAACCTTGAGAGTATTCGTCGAGAAATCGATTTCCTGGACTCGGTAGGATAATGAAGACATATTGAGCATTGGGACATTGCCCTGGCAGATGAGCTCGAAGCCCTGACGACCGCAAGACAGCGGTCGGCTGCCTCCCCAAAAGGGATAGCTTATGTATCTGATGCTGCCACACTGGAATGGCTCGCCACTGCAGTTTGTGTTTAGCGCAGGATAGGTTATATACTTTCCACAGAAGAAACCCGGGAAATAGATTGATAAAAGGTTTGCCTGGATGAAGAAAAAAAGTTTCTGGTTGGGTTTGGGATGCATTTTCAGACAGATAACTTGTTTAACCATGATCTGATTGCTTGAATATTAGTGGTCAAGAAAGAAGAAAGAAGTTCTGGTTGATTTATCCTGTATTATTAGATTTCCACAGGGGTATGATATTCAAAGATGCTTCATAAAAGACTTGGAGTCAACGTTGCCCTACAAAAGTAGTCTTTCTTTGATTTTCCAAATTTATCAATGTACTTTTGAACTTGGGATATAGATAAAAGAAACTACAAAATACAATCATTTGAAGTTAATATTTTTCTCGATAAAATTCTAAAATTGAAAATAGTGTTATCTCAACACCTAAAATTGAAAATAGTGTTATCTCAACACTTCTACTGGGGCAAGAACGAGTCTTTTTAATTTAAATGGCTGAAATTTTGATTAGATTAAAATTAAATATTCAGGTCGAAATAAAAGTCAACTTTTTATTTTAAGACTGAATTGCCCGCATTGATGCTAACAAAATTTAGATAATCTATCTTTCAAAATCAATTACCTTAATTGAGATAATATCATTACAAATTTCAAGTTCAATTAATCAAAGAAATGTTTGGAACTCTTCTTAAAATACTTTAAATTTTAAAAAGAAAGTGCATGACGAAAATGAAAAAACTTTTATCATTTTGATTGTATTTATAATTATTGAAAGGTACTCAAAGAACTAAAAAAATATTAGTAAAATCTCAATTAATTAATAATTTCACTTACATAATAAAAATTTCTTGTCTCAACTCGGCCAATATATTAAATAAATAATCTTGCTAAATGCATAAGATAATAATAAGAAGCATAGAGTCTAGACTATACGAAGGGCAAAATATGAGTTTATATTTAAATATACGAGATAAAGGATTAGGGTGGATCCAATAAGACATATTACCTATTTTGAATTTGTCTAAATTTAAAAAATAAATCTTGTTATCATCATTTAACAACATCAATAAGGTTTTGGTACCAATTTGTTAGTATTTAAGCACAAATTTAAAATATAAAACAAAAATCGACATAAAGATTTACGTTGTTCACCAAATTTGGTTATATGCAGACGCAAGGATGAGAGAGTTTTTACTATATCAGAAAAGTACAGATCGATTGACTAAACTCAGATAACCCTAATCCCAAATATAATTTATATATATCGTACTGTACGGCTGAGGACTCCCACTCCTGCACTCTGAAAAACCCAAATTAAATAGATAAATGTAGTGAGTTTAATTGATCGGGACCTTTTACACCCTGTTCGCTTCGCTCTGCTCCAGGAAAAAGGCCCCTTGATTTTGGGTCAAACTTTAAAACATATCATAACACAAATTAAGATTTGATTAACATCAAGGTTATAAGCAGTAAAATAACTGGAATCCAGGGTGTTTACAGTTCAAAATTTGGTATGCCACCCATTATAAAGATATATTAAGCATTTAGTCAAATTTCTTTAGTTGTTAGATGAAAAATGTGAAACGGGTTGTTGGTTCATCTTAGGGTGTTTGGTTGACTGTCTAAGTTTATTATATTATTTTAAAGATTTTATAAAGTGTTTGAAAATAAATTTTGAAAATGAACTTATAAATTCTCAAAATACAATATGAAATCTTATAATTTTATTTTAAAAAAAAGTAATAAGCTTCCAACTTGTTTTAAGATCTTAATAGACTTTTTAAATTTGACAATCTAAAATAATAAAATTATCATTATTAATATTTTAAAAGTCTGTAATTTGATTTTATTCAAACACTTTAATAATTTAATTTTAAAATAAAAATAAAAATTTTATAATCTCCAAAATTATATTATTATAAATTATTTTACATAAGCTTAGCCAACTCATCTTTAGAACATCAAATTTCTTTATGATATTCAATTACATTTAACAAGTTTCCCAAATTGGTAGTAATTTTTTTTTCTTAAAAAGAAAAGACTAAAAAATCATTTACACGGCTTCATTATTTTTTTGTCTTTCTTCCTTAATTAAATTTCATAACTTTGAGCTGTATTTTCAGTTATTGTAATGGATTTGAAACTCATCTAAATAAAGTATGAGATTATTCATCTAGAAATTGATTTCCTCAACAATAGGATAATAATGAGATATTGAGCATTGGACATCGGCTTGACAGATGAGCTCGATGCCCCGACGACTACTAGACAGCGGCCAACTGCCTCCCCAAAGGGGTAGCTTATTGTCATGCACCGTCAAACCAAAATCAATTTCTTTACAACATTTTGGATTTGGAGGCTTACCCCCAACTTTCTATAACCTTAGGGACATTTTGGAGAATTGTAAAAAAACTTTGAGAAGGATTTCTTATAATATATAATTGAATTACTTTGACATATTTTTTGGATAACTCTAGAGAGTCTTTCCAACCGTAAAATCAAATATATCACCACCGTCCATTCAAGACGTGGAGTAGTATAAATAGGGATAGAAACTTCATTTATAAATCATCTAAACAAGAGTTGAGTTTGAATGAATACAAACTTCTCGTAGAAGCTCTCGCTCTCTTGCCTTTTTTGAGTGTTCTCATTATTTCCAGTCATTTTTCAACACTTCTTCTAGTTGCGAAGCTGACTTAGTTACCGTGAAAAGCGGTTAAAGAAACTAAGGTTGTTAGATCGTTGTTAAGAAAATAAATTCTTGACATTATGTACTTGACGCTGCCACAAAGGAATTGCTCGCCACTGTAGGGGATGGCAAACCATAGACTATTTGATATGTATTATTATATAATAATACTATATAGAATTAAGTACACTTTACCTTCATTTTGCAACAATTACCCTCCCTTATTAATAAAATTTTCAAATATTTTTTAAATCAATAAAAATTATATTAATGGACAAAAATACTATTGAACTAAATAAAATGTTAAATCCCATATTTTGCCATCTCTACAATTAGAAGTTAATTAATCTGATTTCATATTTTACTTAACTCTAATTTTATTAAATAAATAAATTTATAATTAAATCTAAAATAAATAAATAGCAAAATATAATTTTAATAGTTTTGAGAAGAGACATTAAGTTTTTTAAAAAATATGTCACATAAAATTTATATCACTATCATTTTATATATATTACTTTAATAAGTAAGTAATAAAGTTTAGGATCAAATTAGTTGATATTATGTAATAGTATAATTATTTCTATTATAAAAGGTGTACATCTATATGTCAAATTTATTAACTAATTTAATTTCAATGTGTATCAATTTATTTGTGAAAGAAAAATTAAAATTATAAAATATAAAACAAAAAATATTATAATACTCCCTTGACAATCAAATGTCAATGCATTTGATTTCAAATTTTATTTAACTCTAATATTATTAAATTAATTGATTTTAATTAATTTAAAATAATTAACTAGGAAAATATGATTTTAATAATATAGAAAAGGCATATTAAATCTAAAGAATTTATTTCACATATATTTATTACTCTTTCATCTTATATAAGTTGTTTTGAAAAGCATCTCATAGATTTTCTTTTTTTATTTTTTCACTCTAAAGTTCTTAATTGCATTGATATACTTTCTTATTTTTTTTTTAATTTCTAATTTTGATTTTCTTTTTACATATAAATATCTACACGTTGAAATTCGATTCGTTAATATATTAGTTACACAGTTGCACCTTACATAATATAATTATAGTAATAATATCAACTAATTTGATTCTAAATTTAATAATTACTTATTAAAACTATTATAGTAATATAAATATATGTGATATATTTTTTAAATTTAATGTGTTTTCTCTATAATATTAAAGTTATATTTTTCTATTTATTTTTAAAATTTAATTAAAATTTAATTTATTTAATAAAATAAATGTCAAATTAATTGACATTTAATTATAGAGGAGATAAAGTATTATAAAGTTTGTAAGAGGGGGCAAAGTAAAGTTAACCTCTTATTTAACTGAGGAATATTTTTATCCATCAATATAATTTTTATTGATTTAAGAAGGTATCTGAATGTTTATTAATAGAGGGGAAAGTGTATTTAACCCTAATGTATATTAGACTATTTTTATAATATACATATACTATATAAAAATACAATATATATACATATCTAATAACTAATTAATATTATATATTGGATATTTTATTTTATATATACATAAACATATGGATTTATTATATATAAATTCATGATACATAACTATAAATATACATGCAAATACGAAAAGAGTGTAACATTTATATATACAAATGTCCTATGCATATGTTGTCTATATTATTGATATAAATTATAATATAAGATAAGGATAACATTTATTTATATTTATAATTGGAAAAAAAGTAATATGTAATAAATAGTAAAATACACAAATAAAATTGGACAATAGTTCGTATCTATAAATATATAAAAGTACATATAATATAATATACACACACAATATAATTTATATACTGCATAGACCTATAAAATATAAGAGTTTATCTAATAATATAATAAATCTTAAAACTACAAATATTTCACATGTATACAAATAATTTATAGAGTTATTGATTTATTTTATTTAAATAATTTAGACCTTAATGATTTTATATGTAATCTGCATTATACATATTGAAAAATTAATAAAATATTTTTGTGTGGATAAATTATATAACATGTATATATATATTTATCTATTTATTTATGAATTTAAAATAAATATGTCTTTGCATTTATCCTAAAAGCAAACAAAATTATTTTTACATCAAAAATATTTTACACTCATGCGCAGATTAAACAAAATTCAAATGGAAGAATTTGGGGAAATAATATTAAAATTTTAAATTTATGCTTTATATTTAAGGAAATAGTTAATATTAAATTTTAGTGTAAAAGTGAAACATGATCTCACATGCCAATTTAACAGCAACATACAGACACATCAAAAAGTTTCCTATCAAAAAGTTAATGATTGCGTCAAAATAAAAATAACATATTGATATATAGGATTAAAATTAAATTTTTTTAGAAATTTAATATCAAACTTATAAACCTTATGTTGTGGGATTAATAAAATAATATTCCCCATTATAACTATAAGGTCCATGCATGCATATCTAGCAGACAAAAGAAATTTATATTAATCCCGAATTGTGTTTCCACGTAGGGTATGATATTCGCAAAACCTTCATCAAACACTAGCAGTCAAAATTGTCAACAATGTGGACCTACATATATCTCTTTTTTTATTTTCCAAATTTGGATTGATTTTTCAAATTTGCATGAATCCAAATTTTCTCTTATCAGAATGTCAATGGGAGCAAGAATAGGTCTCCTTTAAAAGTATTACTTCCTCCATCAAATTATGATTTTTATATTATAGTTGACTAGTCAATTAAATATATTTCTAATATAGTATATAATCAACTATTTTTGGAAAAAAATAACTAAATAATACTGATAAATATAACAAATATTAAGATTTGAAAGTATAAATTTAGTCAAAAAAAATTAAACAGAATGAGTTTGTACTATTACATATACAACAATTATTTTGAAAGAGAGGGAGTATTATTTATGTTGAAAATGTGCAAATTCTAAATATTTTGGATGTCCAGCAATTCCAATAACCATGCATGTATAACCTTATAGTGATTTTCTTTCTGTTTGGACATCTCCAAATGGTTTAAGAGATTTTATATCGGGTGACGTGTATCGAATATTTTACAATACATGTTACACATAATGTATATAAATATATTTTAAAATATATACTCGATACACACTATTAGCTGTAACATCTATAAAATTATTTATAAATAGATATCAACTGTTTTATATAAACATATATATATCCTTTAAAAACCTTAAAGAAGCTAGAAAGACATTATTAATCAAACATGATGGGTCATGGTTTATAAAACGTCAAATAGGTCAAGCTTGAAGGACCAAAATAAAATTAAAATTAAATAGGCTATAAGATCTATAAGTCAATAAATAAATTGGATTATAATAATTAGACTAAACTCATTGAGGCCCTAAGCATAAACCCACAAAAATCTTATGATCTACATTACATCTCTAATCCTCATAATTGATTACGTAATTAACTGTTCTCAATTTTTTGACTTTTATCTACATGTTCCACATCTGAGTTAAGTGTTTGAAATTTTTTTATCTCTCAATACTTCTAATAATTTTTTGTAATGTATGCAGTGACTCATTAATCAATCACTTATAAAATTATTAAAATTTTAAAATTTTACCTTTTTAAAAAATTAAGAAAATCTATTTTTTATTATTTTAAAAAAAATTAATCTCACTCTTTAGTCTGAATTTTTTAACTCCGTACATATTACCTGTGTCGTTCTGGCAGCGAAACCTTCTTCCATGTCTCAAACTTATCCTAAGACTAACTTCACTTTGCCTTTTTTTTTCCCCTTAAATATTTCTTTAAAAGGAAAAAATCCCCACCCAATATTCTTTCACGATGAATTCTGATGATATATTACACTTTTTGGCCACATCTACTGCAACGTTAGCTTGATACACTTTGTGTTTTGGACTTGCCATGTCTACTCCGATCAGTAATTATCACTGTCAAAAGTGATTGTGGCATTATTAAGAAAAGTATTTTGAAAGCTCTTAGAATTTTGAGAAGTTATTAAAAAAATTATATTTTCTCAAGCTGTTAATTATTTACACCACATATTATATTTTATATAATAATACGATCGTACTCCCTGTCTCCAGAACTGAAAATCTAGTATATGAGATTACTTAATTACTAAATTCAAACTCTTCTTATTAAAATGTTATAAAATTAATGTAAATTAGTTAAAAATTAAAAAAAATATTTTTACTATATTTAGTTGATTAGTTTTATATCTAATAATCACTAGTCAATTATCAAATTATAAACAAAGAATGAATTTTATATATTATTTGCTTGATTGTTTTTCCTTCAAATCTGACCAGATGGAGTTTTGTTTTTTTTGTTTTTTTTTTGTTTTTCCACGTCATGAGCTGAGTTGCCATCCAATTTCCCTAAATCAGCTTTCTTTGCCTTCCATATAGGCAAGGTTCTATTCACACGGGATTAAATGGCTGGAAAATTAAAAATTCCCAATTTTAGTTCCTTAAGTAAGCAGCACTTGCAACATTATGCCCACTTTGGAAATTTCGGTGAAAATTATACTCAATCAGCGAAAATTAAAATTTACTATACCTAATTATCAATCCAAATTCGAAAAGGACCAATTTTATTAACTTTCATTAGTTACACAATCAATCTTTGCAAAAACTTATTTAAGCACGAATTTAAAATATATAAATAGATATTATCACAAAGATTTACGTGTCTTACCCATATTAGACTACGTTCGTGAGGAGTGGGAGAGAATTTTTTAATATATATACAAAAAAAAAAACGTATAAAACAACTCTCAAAATTCAAATAATCCTAAGACTTTAAGATAAATCGTAATACAAATTAAGATCTGATCAACATCAAGGTTATATAAGTGGCTGATACGGTTCAAAATTTGGTATGCCAACCATTACATATAATAAGCATTTAGTTAAATTTCTTTACTTATCAGGACGTAAGAATGTGATTTGAGTTCTCCCTCAAAGTTCATTCATAGTTAGGTGTTTAGCTGAGTTTATGAAAAAAAATAAAAATAAAAATTATAAGCTCTTAAAATAAAATATTAGGATCATATAAGTTTTTCAAAAGAAAAAAAGTAATGTAATTTCAACTTATTTTAAGATCTTAGTAAACTTTTTTTATTTAACAACAAAAAATGATAAAATTGTCATTGATCTTATTTTATTCACAATTCAAAAATTTAAATTTAAATTTAATATATTATAAGCTCAAAAAATATATTACTATAAAGTAACTTAAATAATGTTAGCCAAAGCATTTTAGAACAGCATAATTTTTCTATGATAATTTATTACATTTAACAGGTTTCCAAAATTGGTACTGATTTTTGTCAATAAAAAAAAAAAAAAAAAATTATTTCACCAGGTTCATGTTTTCTTTTGTCTTTATTCCATTATTAAATTGCACATCCGACTGGATCATATGTAATGGAGGAATAAAATTACAAAACCTGCTGAATATTTGGATGAATTCGGAACCTCAAAAGAATGCAGTTCAAAACAACTCTTCAGTTATCTAGTGATCGAATTGTTAGCCATTAGCTAAACTTCAGCCGAATTTTTTGTCTCTGCATATGCTGACAATGACGGGGAAATTTCTTGCACCGGTAGAGTAGGAGTAAACAGGACTGGCTTTGGAGGAATTTGTATGGATTGAAGACTTCCTTCTAACATTTCCACAACCTTAGACATCGAAGGCCTATCCGATGGAGTGGTCTGAATGCACCAAAATCCGACCAAAAACATTTTCCTTGCATTTTCTTCTTCCTCTTCAATCCTGAAACTATCTAATTTCGTGGTAACATCAAGTATCACCTGCTCGTATATTTTGTCTGGGAAATAATTCTCACTCGATTGGATCGCCTCAGTTTCAACAAAGAAGAACGAAGAGAGAAGACATGGACCACTAAAAGGCTACACTCATTTCACTCCCCTCAATGCTAGATTGTCAAAGATATTGGTGGTTGCTGAGCAATAGGGGCTAGTTCAACCACCTCAACTGATAAGAGAGAATCCCTAGCGAGTGAGATCTAATAAGTAATATCGCTTCCACCGGGGCTACGGGCACACTACAGAAGAGTGCTATGATTTGAGGAATGAGGTTGAGAAGCTCATTCGGAATGACCATCTGACGGAGTACATTGATAAAGCTCAAGGTAACCGTAGTCATTCCAACCCTGATGCCCTAAGACCGTATAACTCATCTTAGGAGCATCCCGATGGAGGTAAAAAGCGGTGCGACGATGACAACTTTCCAATGGTATGAGTGATAGGAATTATCACCTGAAGCCCCATAAGCTGATTCTACTAGTAGTGCAAGCGTAGAAACACTTAGATTGTTTTCATCAAGTTATGCCCATGAGGGCTATAAGTTAGTTTATCTTTTATTTTACACCCAACTGGTCTAATATTTATAATTCTTAGTTAGTTAAGAAACTGATTAGATTTACGTTGTCACGCCCCAAAAGGCAACAACTTGCTTTATCTGCAAACTTGTTTCTATATAAATAAAATAAATTTTCTTGGGTCTTACAATATCCACTTATGTGCATCACGCTTATACTTAACAAAATTCTAGGAACGCCACAACCCTCGTGTCCCGTAACTTAGCTTCTCCCGAGGTCAAAGGTGAAATGCATTTTATGATATCTAGATGCCCATTGAGGCTATCATACGCTTAGTCTTGGGCAATCAAGAGGAATCCTCTTGAGACAACGCACTCAATTAGCCCTACCGACTCTTACATTTTAGAGGTTATCGACCTCCAATTTTGACAAGCCCTACCAGCTCCCACACTTGAGAGGTTCTGTTGGGGGTCAATAGGACATTATAAAGCAAACAACCATTGCATAAAGTAAGAAAAAAGCCAAGTAAATGGACTAAGAATAAGAAGAAAATGAACAACTGACCCAAGCTAAGCCCTCTGAGGGGCTACGACCACATGGACTACGAAGCTGCGACTACATAAACTACGAGTAGGAGAAGACGAACAACCTCGCTCGCACATGAAAGATGACCACTCCATGTCAAATTCAGGTTGAGCCCAATGAGCTCGACCTGCACCCAAAAAAAAAAAAAATCCAGCTGGAGCCCAATGAGCTCGACCTGGTCAGGTGGTCAAGTCGAGTGGAGAGTGTTCGACCTAAAATGACAAACTCAAAGGAAGTGACCTCCCCATGAAGTGATAACAACATCTCTTATCGCCATAGCTAGTAACACAGGAAATATCTCCATGAATGCCTTTCGTTACTCAGAATAGAGGCCAACGTGAGACGCTGCAAAGAAACAAGAAGCATTAGTAAGACAACAAAGAAAAACAAAGCAAAAATATGCTAAGTAAATGAGATAAACAATAATCACAAAAGATGACTCACTTAGGTCGTGAGTCCCTCCACAAAAAAAGCAATATGATGTCGACTCAAGGCAACTAACATCGTAATGGCTCACCATGCTGCGAGTCTTCACCCAACCCAAGGCGTGATTCTCCACCAGCACTAACAGCATCATGCGATGATGACCTATGTTCGTTGTTCTCTGAAGGGGGAGAAGACACACCACCACCTCTACTCCTGTAGTGATACCTCTATCAACACCACTCATGTCGCCTAGAGTAGGGGGCATGCCCCTTTCACCAAGAGCACGTGATGACCTCTATGAACCCGAGAAAAAATCCCACTAAGTATTTAGACTCGACATGACTACTCTGAAACAACTTCCTAACAAGATGAATTGATCAAACGCGAAAGGAATACAGAGATGACAATTGACAATTCAACATGCTCACTCTACCCTCAACCTACGCACCTGCCGTGCTCGACTTGTGCACGTGTCATGCTCGACCTGCGCTAGACAAGCTTGCATAACCTGTGCTTGTGTTATGTTGGACCTACGCCCTATCGTGCTCGACCTATGCTCAATAAGCTCGCGTGACCTGCTCACTTAACCAGTGCGCATGCACTATGCTAGACCTACGCACACATCGTGCTCGACCTATTCGCTCGACCTACACGCATGCAACACGCTTGACCTAGACATCGCACTTCAGTTGCCGGCACATGCGCCACCACCGATTAATTTGGGCAGTATTGTCTTTGCACGAACACCCTAGTGCTGTCACCCCCAATCTCTGTGACATCACTAGAACCACGATTCTTTTAATTTTGAACTCCGACATGAGATTGTACCGATTTATTTGACACAATATCAAGAAGAAGAGACAACAAGGCAAGAGCGAGAAATAGAGATTGGCAAAAATTCCAGTATTTCTATTGTCCACACATTGAAAACCTGTGCAATCCCTAAAAATGGGCTACACATAAGCACAACGAAAAGCCTACACACTCGACTTAAAATTCAACTTGACAGGTAAGGAATGCGACCCAACACTACTCACCTCAGGTAACCTACCCCAAGCTGCTCATCCAAGAGTTGATCTGCCCAAACTATTCACCACAAAATGTAGCCACTCTAACATTCTCTATTTTCAATCAACCTTCCCTACGTGAGGCTTGATCGAGAGCGGAGGACTTATGATGGGCCATAAGCCCAAAATAGGCCTAAGAGGCTAAGTTCTTGAGGTCCATCTAGATTATGGGTGAAAACAAAGACATGACTCAATATACCGAGTTCATGGGCTTCACAAGATAATAAGAAAAATTGGACTATAATGCCCGGGCTAAACCCATTAGGCCGTAAGACGAATTCCTACGAAAATCCCCATATCAACATTATAAATACCCATAATCCTCTTTATTGAAAAGTACATGATTAATCACAAATATATATGCTCTCAAGATTTTTGGTTTGTATCTATTTACTGTAGAATTGATTTGAGTATCGGAGGGTATTCGTCAGGTCAACCCCCAACACCCCTAACGACTTTTTGTGATGCAGATAGTGACCACTCAACAATTCAAGCTCATCAAAAGTACTAATAAAAATAGTGATACCCCATCAATTGACTGGGTTATTGTAGAGTTGAACCCAAATATAATGGAAAAGGCTCATATCAAGCGCAACCACAAATGAAAAAATCGAGAAATGGGCACTGCGGTGCATTTGATATATACACCTGTCTCCCATTAATATTGTACGATTTCAAAAATTTCACAAGATCATCATAGTATAGTGGCAATCCGTCCTTGATAACCAAGTCGATACCATCCAAAACAGCATCTCCAAGCTGTCGGGTGGCCGAACTGCCGCCGTCGTTAAGGAAATTACTCCATAAACAAGTAGATAATTTTTGGAGTCTTTTCTGGAAGAGAGAGAGTAGTTTCTGTTATATTCTAATATAATATGACTATTAATAATCATAATCCAGAATCGTCATGTAAATTATCAAGAAATACTTTAATTCTAAATCGGAAGCATATCTGAATCTATAATAATGAAAGCAATCAGGGTATGCATCTTCCACAGTCAAATCAACTTAGAATGCTCAATGGGTCTCTCTCTAAGATGGGAAAGAGGAGAAGAGTAATTGTATGATATGACTTGGGAACCATAACCCATAATGTTTTTTATATACTAGGTCAAAAAAAGAATCCCATCAATCCTGAATTTGACTAGTATTAGGTTTCTATACATTACAAAGTTCATACCCTAAAGATGTTTCTAGAGTCTCATATGGTAGATCACTTATTTGACTCTATCAAATTAGATAGTCAATAATATAATTGTTGTTTAAATATGTAAGTCTATATTAGAAAATTAATTCCAACAATCTCCCACTTGGACTACATATGATACCGTAAATAATTATATTATAAATCTTGAGTGCGCACAAAATGCTATCTATCTTTGAAATATCTCATGAGTTACAATCTGGTCCATCTCCTATATCAGCATGGGATCAAAGCGACATTCGTTACATTTATTCGTAACTAGACCCATCAATGGTCACCACACTAATATATTCAATGACATAAATCGAGTATGGATGTATAGCATGGAAATTACATGCAATGTGATGTCAAACATGCCTATTTCCAACTGGTCCTTCTTTATTCTTTATGAGATCATGCTAAACTGCAAATAATTCAGAGTATGAAAATAAACTATCTTCTTTATTCTGCAGATAGTAAACATAAATTGTGTCTAAACCAAAAGAACATCAAAATACAAACTCCCACTAATAGTACATATTATCAAAATAATACAACACCCATGTGAGCAGTGTGCTCATTAAACATTTTGGGTGGTAAACCCTTAGTGAGCGGATCCACAACCATGGAGTTTGTCCCAATATGTTCTACAGACACTTGAACACTTTGAATTCTTTCTTTAACAACAAGAAACTTGATGTCTATATGCTTCGACTTCCAGGAGCTTCTGTTGTTGTTAGAATATAGCACAGTTGATTTATTATCACAAAATATATTCAATGGTCTTTCGATACCATTCACAACACGTAGCCCAGTGACAAAGTTTCACAACCATATTCCATGATTAGATGCCTTATAACAGGCTATGAATTCAGCTACCATAGTGGAAGGTGCTATGAGTGTCTGCTTAACACTCTTTCAAGAGATAGCTCCTCCAGCTAGCAGGTAAATATAGCCCGAAGTGGATCTTTTACTGTCTTGGCATCCAGCAAAATTTGAATCACAATACCCTATGATCTCCAAAAAATCTAATCTTCGATAAGTGAGCATATAATCTTTTGTTCTCTGCAAATAACGCATAACCCTTTTGGCTGCTTTTCAATAATCCATTCCTGGGTTACTTAAATATCTGCCCAACATTCATACTATGAATGCTATATCTGGACGCGTACATACTTGAGCATACATAAGACTCCCTACAGCTGACGCATAAGGAATCTTTTGCATCTCTTTTTCTTCAACCTCATTTTTGGGGTACTGATTGAGACTAAACTTGTCTTCTTTAGCAATAGGAGTATCTCCCGGTGTGTAATCTTTCATGCCAAATCTATTGAGAACCCTTTCGATATATCTCTTTTGTGATAACCCAAGGATACCTCGAGAGCGGTCTCGATGTATTTGTATACCTAAGATAAAATAGGCGTCCCCAAGATCTTTCATCTCAAAGTTCTTAGTCAAAAATCTCTTGGTTTCGTCCAATAAGCCTATATTGCTGCTGGCTAACAGTATGTCATCGACATATAATACCAGAAAGATGTATTTACTTCCACTGTACTTATGGTATACACAATCATCAACCTTATTTACCTCAAATCCATATGAGATAATGACTTGATGAAATTTATGATACAATTGACAGGGAGCCTGTTTGAGACCATAGATGGATTTCTTTAGTTTGTAGACCATATTCTTTGGATCTCCAGATATAAAGTTTTTTGGCTGAACCATATAAATCGTTTCGTCAATGTCGCCATTTAGAAACGCTGTCTTTACATTCATCTGATGGAGGTCTAAATCAAAATAAGCTACAAGTGACATTATGATCCTAAAAGAGTCTTTCGATGAAACTGGAGAGAAAGTCTCTTTATAATCAATGCCTTCTTTTTGAGTAAAACCTTTGGCAACTAGACGTGCTTTATATTTTTCGATATTGCCTTTTGAATCCCGCTTGATTTTAAATATCTATTTGCAACCAATGGGCTTCGCATCTTTAGGCAATTCGACAAGATCCCAAACGTCATTGTCATCCATGGATTTTATCTCATCTTTCATGGCATCAATCCACTTTTGAAAATTGGAACTTTGTTCGACTTGATGAAAGTTGATCGGATTATCTTCCACCACTCTTATGTCAAACTCATGCTCCTAAAGATATACGATATAGTCATTTGGAATCGCACTTTTCTTTTCCCTAGTGGATCTTCTCAATGGCATTTCCCTTTGAGGTTGTTGAGTTTGTTCGCATTTCCCGTCTCAAAAATTGATCTAATCGACGGATCATAAACTTGTAACCCCTTGACCGTTCAGAGTGCCCAATAAAGTAGCAGCTTATTGTTCTTGCGTCCAGTTTCCTTTCATTAGGCCTATAGGGCCTTGCCTCAGCTGGACAACCCCAAACATGCAAATGCCTAATATTAGGCATTTTGCTTGTCTATAGTTCATAAGGGGTTTTAGCTACTGCTTTACTAGGAACCCTATTAACTATATATGCTGCAGTCTTTATAGACCTCTACCCAGATGGATTCTGGTAAAAAAGAATGATTGATCATACTTCTCACCATATCCTTAAGCGTTCTGTTTCATCTCTCAGCAACAACCTTCATTCTAAGAGTGTCTGGCATGGTGTGCTGAGGGACGATACCGCATTCCTCTAGAAACTTTGCGAAAGGTCCTGGATGTTATTCTCCCAATCCATCATATCTGCCATAGTATTCACCACCACGGCCAAATTTAACGGCTTTAATCCTTTTGCCAAGTTGGTTTTCAATTTCAGCTTTAAAGGCCTTAAACATGTCCAGAGATTGACATTTTTCATGAATCAAATATAGGTACCCATAACGTGAATAATCGTCTATAAATGTAATAAAATATTATTGGTCATTCCAAGATACCATAGGGAATGGTCCACAAATATCAGTATGAATTAGTTTCAAGACGTCTGAACTTCTATTGGCACCTAATTTCTTAATGTTTGTCAATTTTCCTTTTATACACTGAACACAGACTTTGAAATTTGTCAAATCAAGAGGATCAAGAATTCCATCAGACACAAGTCTTTCAATTCTCTGTTTAGAGATATGTCCTAAACATTTGTGCCATACCATAGCGGAATTCTCATTGGTTAATTTATATTTTTTACCACATGAACTAGTATGTAAGGTTTCATTATATGAGACAATTGTATCCAACAAATATAGGTTATCACTCAAAGATAAAGAACCGATACCAACAAGATTTGAATTTTGAAAAAGACTAAATTTATTATTTCCAAATGAACAAGAATAACCAAATTTGTTCAAAGTAGAAATAGAAACCAAATTTCATCTAAACGACGGAACAATAAATATCTCTTCCAAATCCAAAAAACAACCGATTTTTAACAATAACCTAAAAGTCCCTATAGCCTCAATCGAAGCTGATTTGCCATCGCCTACATAAATGCATCTTTCAGCATCATTTGGCTTTCGACTCCTTAGGCAACCCTGCATAGACACACTTATGTGAGTAGTAGCACCCGAATCCATCCACCAAGTGTGCCTAGGTACAAAAGTTAAATTAACCTCAGAACAAACCAAACCGAGAATCATACCTTTCTTAACACGCTATGCGGCATATTTGGGACAATCATTTTTCATATGCCCAGCTTGCCTGCAAAAGTAACAGTTGAATCCTGAATCCTATTTTTTTTACACTTTTGGCTGTGGTGTCCCAACTGCAGCTTCATTTCTCTTTTTCCTTTTCTTATCCTGAAGTGTAGCTGTCAAGTGAGCACTTTCAATCTTTTCTCGCTTAATTCTTTCTTCTTCTTGCACACAGTGAGATATGAGCTCATTAAGAGTCCATTTATTCTTTTGGGTATTGTAACTTGCTTTAAACTGACTGTATTGTGCAGGAAGAGATATCAAAACTAAATGCACGAGCAAATCCTTAGATAGCTCTAACTTTAGTGCTTTTAGTTTTGAAGCAAGATTAGACATCTCCATGATGTACTCCCTTATGTTCCCTTTTCCTTTATACCTCATTGAAACAAGATTAGCTAAAAGCGTGCTTGTTTCAACCTTTTCATTTTTTGCAAAACGTTTTTCAATATCCTTAAGGAACTTCTTGGCACTATCCTCCTCAGACATAGCGCCCCTGAAGGTCTCTGGAATGGAACGTTTCTTGATCATCAGACTTATGCGATTAGAACGATCCCACTTTTCTAAGTCCCTTTTAGCCTCAGAGAAACTTTCATCAGTGAGAGTGGGAGGTCGTTCTATCCGAAGCGCAAGGTCAAGGTCCATGCAACCAAGAACAATCATTACGTTCTCTTTCCAATTCTTAAAGTTTGTGCCACTCAACACAGGAATAGAATTAATGTTGACAGATATTGTAGAAGCAGAAGCATAAGCTAAATAGAGAACACAATAAAATACTCACAATTAATATTCATGTCATGACATAATTATGAAAATGACATAATCAATTAATAGTAAGCCACAGTACAAGATACCTAGCACAACATTGACATTTAGTTTTTGGACAAAAATATCAACTGTAAATGATACTCTCAATGCAGTAATCAAATATTGACAATTAGTCCTGTCAAAAAATAAGCCTTTCTTTGGACCGACTTATTGTTCACATGGAAAACTTAATAATCATCACATATTTATTACCACAGGTACATTTATTATTTGGCTAAATAATAATCTTCCTTTAGGCCGATTATTATTCGCATAAATAACCAACATACATATCAGAATATCTCAAAATAATAAAATTTACACAATAGAGGTTACTTTGACAACATATTGCTTCATTCAATTAATTTTGAAATATCAGACAAAATGAGATTAAATAATTAAATAAAATAAAAATTAAAACCGATATTTATTTTATTTAATGTGAGCTCAAACCATATCTTTAGTCTTTATTTTTATTTAAAGCCCGAAAACCAAATAGGCTTTAAATTTGAATTCATAACTGAATTAAGCACAAAAATAAATTGGATTCAAAATCTTTTATAATTCATACTCAAATCAATAAATTCACATTTAAATATGAAATTAAGCCCCAAAACAAAACTTAATTCCAATTATAATTGAATTAACTCAAATAAATTAGGCCCAAATTAATGCTTAATTTTAAAATTATAATTAACCTTTAATCTAATAACAATTAAAACTTAATCTATTAAACATAAAACCCATCCCCAATAATTTTCTTTATTTCCACACCATTCTCACCCTCGGCTGCCATTCTCTCTCGCTGTCATTAGCCAGCGGCCACCGAGTAACCAACAGCCAAAGAATCACCGTCCCCTTCTAGTCGTCGGCATTCCAACGTCGTTTTTACGGTTGTGCGACGACAGGAAAATGGAAGATAGAGTGGCGCACGCCCGTAGTACCAAATGGGTCGCTGCGCCTCTCTCTTTTTTTTTTTAATAATTCTAAATACACCAGTAACTTAATCCATATTGGAGAATCAATCTCAATTAAAATCAGCAAAGCAGAATCTATATTCAAAAGTTTGAAAATCGTAATTCCCTAAAATTTGCTGATTTTAATTTATAATTTTCACAAAATTATTCTCAAATTATTCTTTCAATTACCATTATAAAAATTGAATATAATCACAAAAGAAAAAATAAATAATTCTTGATAATCTATCATGACCTCCTCTGATACCAGTTGTTAGATTCTAATATAATATGATTATCAATAATCATAATCCAGAATCGTCATATAAATTATCAAGAAATACTTTAATTCTAAATCGGAAGCGTACCTGAATCCATGATAATGAAAGCAATTGGGGTATGCGTTTTCCACAGTCAAATCAACTTAGAATACTCAATGGGTCTCTCTCTAAAATGGAAAAGAGGAGAAGAACAATATTGTATGATATGACTTGGGGACCATAACCCATAATATTTTTTATATATTAGGTCAAAAAAAGAATCCCATCAATTCTGAATTTGACTAGTATTAGGTTTCTATACATTACAAAGTTCATACCCTAAAGATATTTCTAGAGTCTCATATGATAGATCACTTATTTGACTCTATCAAATTAGATAGTCAATAATATAATTGTTGTTTAAATATGTAAGTCCATATTAGGAAATTAATTCCAACAATTTTCGCGCATCGGCCAATGGAGAGCATAACCTTGATGCCGCGACTCCGACAGGCGCGGATTCCATCTCTGACAATGCGGCAAGAGTTGTTGGCTGGATTGTAGTGGCCGGCTAGGTTGAGTTCTGGGGTTTGGCCGCTGCCGAATATGGAGAGGAATGCGTTGTTGATGTAGGAAAAATCTGCCTGTGGCGCACGTTTTGGCCCCAATAGACTCCAATGTCGCAACCGGCAGAGGTGTTGAGGAGGGTTTGAAAAAGGAGGAGGAGGAAAAGTGGATGTAAGAAATGACGTTTATTTTTCATCTTTGGTGCTTGTAACAATGGGTTTTTAATGTTGTCTCGTACCTGCAACATAACATGATAATGTTATCATGTAAGATTAATTACACGCCTCCCAACTATCCCAAATATAAATAAGTTAACTATGTATTGACTATACTTTCTTATGCTTTGCAGATTATCTTTCTTATGCTTTGCGGATTATCTTATGTATCCTCACTTTTTGAACTTTTCTCCTCATTCATAAATAAAAATGTGAGAAATATATATTATATTTGGTGGAGTATGCTCGAATAAATATGCACCATTCATTTATATATATTTGTAGCTATGTACTTTTTTATGTATAGATAATGAGTGATGCAATCCATCGAATATAGTATTTAGAAAATAAAAATATTTTTAATAATATAATATATTCGAGATTAGTGTTGCAGTAATTCAAAAAATATATGGAATATTATTCTTTTTTCTATTGTTAAAGTTTTGGAAATCACGAATTCTTTCTTTAATTATTTTCCTTTCATTGACATTTCCTTTTTTTCCAACAATTCAAAGACTTTTTATCTTTAAAGAATTTCTTCATGATTTATTTTTTTCTTAAGATTTCCTTTCTTTAAGAGTTCCTCCTTTACAATAACTTTTGTGTACTTTCATTTTCAATATACAAATTAATGATTGTTTTAATTTATTGTATGATTTTTATTAATATATTTGTGGGTTTATTTATTTATGATAAAGAAAAAATATAGTTCATTTACAATTTTAATGGATTTTACTGCTCCAATTATACGTTCCAAATTCAGTAGCACAACAATAGTTTAAAAAAAATTAATTACTAGGAAAATATAATATGAAAGTGAAAATATGCAAGTTGACACAAGCTGAAAATGGTACTCATGGAAAGGAACTGGATCGATTTTATTTATAATAATTAGAGAAGTATAGCTCAATTAGTAAGTATTCAAATAATATAATTTTTAAAGCATAATTTTAAAAAAAATATTGATAATTTTATACACGAGTGGGTTTTTCCAACACTTTCCTTTCTCTCTCTTTTTTTTTTTTTTTTTGCCCTTTATCTCTCTCTTTTTGTTCTTCATTTCAGTTTTATCTCCATTTCTTTATTTTTGGATACTCTCCTTCACTAGGCGCTTCTGGCGCTCCTCGCCCGTGCCAGCCCCCTCCTCTCCATCAAGATGAAACATTTAGGGTAATTTTGTCTTGGGAACGACAACTTAGTGTGATTAGTTTGGCTCTTGCATTCGTAACCAAGTTGAGTTGCTGGCCCCAATTTCAGCTTTTCGGATTGTCTGTTCCCATTTAGAATACGTTACAAATTTTATGTGTATAAAATATTTTTTAAAATTTATCTTAATGTTTAATATGTATTATAAAGTAGAATGAAAAATGAAGCGTAAAATTAAAATAAAAATTTTAAATGAAATTTATGCATAGCTTAACATGTAGCATTGAAGATATTAACAATATAGTGTTAAGAGTGATTACCGATTTACTTATAACCCCTTTTGTTTTTTCTTGTGGAAGGTGAAATGACAATGTGGATATCTAGAGACAAAATCAGAATTTTGAGGTGCTAACCAGTATAATATTATTTTATGTCTATCCATTATAACTGGGTTCCTTTGAAAACTTATAGTATGTCACCTTCTAGGTGCTGCACTCTTTGCTTATTAACTTCAACCATGTTGTATATGGAAGTAAATAAAATTTTGAATTGACTTAGTTATAAGAGGAATATATTACTGTCTTAATTGAAAAATTGAAGCTGTAACTATTGAGTCCATTTTCTATTCAAGATAGCAATTTAGGTAGATTAATATAAAATTTTATCGAAAATTGGAGTTTTTGTCAGATTGTCGCCCTTGCTCATCACATGACTCATCAAATTTGGGGAATTTTGAATTTCTGGTTGGATTATCCTATGTGTACGAAACAAAAGGCCCATCAGGTTGACTTGGAATAAATGACATGTGGCTCAAATGACATGGCAAATACCATCCATTTGGCCATCAACACTCTCTTCCAACTCAATTAACTACAATAATTTTTTAATATTTAATGAATAACTTTAATTAACATAATTTTAATTCATATTTAACTTTTAAATTAGTCAATTAATTAATTAATAATTAGGGAGTAAAAATTTAACTAATTATTTTTAAACTATAATTATTCAAATAAAAAAAGTGAGTAATTTTCTTTTAATTTCGCATCTTTTTTCTTTTTTTCTTCTTTTACTCTCCAACCACCACCACTGGAACCCAACCAACAGACACCCTTCCACCCACCTCAAGCAATCCACTAATTTTGGTGTTTTAATCGCCTAATGTATCTACTTCATTGATGAAGAATGAAGAAAAATGCCGGAAAAGAAAATTTGGAGATTAAGCTGCAACTTCTGGTAATAGGTTGGGTTCATAGAATCCGTCTTTGATAGATTTTTAAAGTTATAAATGATTACCTTGTATGTTTTGATTTTTTTATTTTTAAATTCATCCTGCTCCAAACTCATCTTTTTTAATTAATTAATTAATTTCTTATTTTAATATATATATTTATGTAATATTATATTTTAAAAAATTAATAATATAATTTTAAAAAATATATTTTTAATATTTTAAAATAATAAAACGAGTGTAGCAGATTTAATCCGAATTTGATGGATCCAGGGCTAAGCATATCTCAAATGTTTAAAAATTTTCATGGCACGGATCTTGAGTTAACAAATACGTCCCATTACCATACCTATTTTCAACTGAAAAAAAAAAAGTTCTTTCAAATGTAGGGCATAAGCTATCACACAACAAAAAATTATAAACGCACGTATCAAACCCAAAGAAAAATTGCATTACCCAAAAAGGCATATGAATGGCCGGATAAATTCACTTTACGTCATATTTTTAACTTATAAGTTCAAAATTGTGTAATTTTTACATCAAATTTAAATTTATTTTCAACTCATTTATTTTAAATTTTATTGTAAAAAAATATTCCCTAAATATTCTTTATTATTTCATTTATAATAATTATTTTAATTTTTCAACTATTTACATAAAATTTTGTTAATATATTAATAAAATTACATAGTTGTTTTTATATTTAGTTAAATAAAACAATATATTTAATTAGTATAATACAATTGAATAGGATAGTAAATTAAATAAAATATAAACAAACTAAATAATTAATAAAAAAATATGGCATTAAATTAAATAAAATATAAAAATAAATATTACAATTAATAATACAACTTAAACAAAAATGATTTATTTCTCGCTATTATCTGCAAAGTATTTCATTGTCTTATTTTTAATCTTTTATTTTTGTATGACATATTATTATGAATAAATTTTAGATTATTTATGAATGTTTAACATAAATAATAATAATAATATAAGTAAAATAATTAAATTATATTAATGTGTTTATGTAACATATAAGATATAAAAATAAGTAATTTTCTTGAAACATGAACAATTGGGTTAATATATGAATCATTCAATTATTTTTAAACAAACTAAACTATTATAGAATTTTTTAAATAATTTTTTTTTGCCAAGATAGCGCTTCAAAACTCAAAAATAGCGCCGGCAATGGTACAATTGTTGAGCCAATTTGCTGCTCCAATCTAGAGTTCACCATTTTTAGCTATAGATGGGCGTTGTGCATATTAACACGTTTAATGCTATAGGAAGGCCAGCGGTGCAGTGGGCTGGGTTTGGTGGTGGTGGTGGTGGTGGTTGCTGTTGGACAATAAGAAAGAAAAAGAAAAGAAAAAGAGAGAGAGAGAGAGAGAGAGAAGAGAGAGAGAGAGAGAGAGAGAGAGAGAGAGAGAGAGAGAGAATTAATATTAAATTAAATTTATATATTTTCTATCTCAAAATTCATATTTAAACATATTCTTAATTTTCACATGATAATTAATACACATGAAAATTTTCTAATAAAAATGCTGAAAATGAAAAATCTTACGGAAAAAATCATACAAGTCCTTAATTTCCGCCGGCTTCATGCTTTCTTTTTTCTTTCTACCACTGAAATTCCATCTCTTGCTGTAGCACAAATATTAGAGCAATAAAACATTGATATCCACATGTTTTAGACGTGTTGAAGTTGAATATATCTGACTTGATTTAAGTCAGATGAGCGTGTTTAATGGACATGGTAACGACACTTTTGGATGATCCACAGTTTGACGACTTCTGCTGTAAGTCCACACGTTTACGATTCAACAAAGTTCTACTGATCCAGTTTTCTGGGCATGGCTCAAATTATTCCAGTCAAGTTTGGTTTTACCTTGGTAATCAAATTGCTAGCTGTTCATGGTTGTAAATTGCCCATAGAATTTTCTATTTTAAATTCTATCACATCTTTTGATGTATTGCATTATAATTGTAGCAATATATAAACTTTATAAATAGGATTTTACACTTCACGAGCAATTGATACAACAAAATAGATAATACAATAGAATCTGCATTAAAAAAAATTATTTAAAAGAAATTGTTGTACTGGTAATAATTGAGAGTTGTGTATTGTGATAATATGTAGCGATATGAAATAAATATATTATATGATGCTCAAAGAATAAAAAAAATCAAATCATAAAAAATACACAAATTATTACTCATTAGTACATAGTGAAAACTTTTATTGCATCAAATACAATAAAGTTTAAATTATTATCGAACTTAAATTTGTATTCGATAAGTGTTAACGATAAAATGTTCTTTGCATGTATAACAATCTATCCATTAAATCTTTCAATATATATATACGTATATATCTATAAACTCCATTATTGAATATAAAATTTGAGATAATTTGATATTATGAGATATTTCCATAATAATATCCAATTCCGGTGGTAATATCATAATATTAAACTCGAATAATAATAGGTAATGTTCTCACATCAACAAGGACCGATTTGTATCTGCCGACACTTTGAACTATGTCTCTACAATACATTCAGCTGAATCTTCTGTCTCTACATATGCCGAAAATGACGAGGAAATTAATTGCCCCGGTAGAGTTGGAGTAAACAGGACTGGCTTTGGAGGAATTGGTATGGATTGTAGACTTCCTTCTAACATTTCCACAACCTTAGACATCGATGGCCTATCCGATGGAGTGGTCTGAATGCACCAAAATCCGACCAAAAACATTTTCCTTGCAGTTTCTTCTTCCTCTCCAATCATGAGATCATCTAATTCCCTAGTGACATCAAGTATTACCTGCTCGTATATTTTGTCTGGAAAATAGTTCTCACTCGATTGGGTTGCCTCAGTTTCAATAATTGTTTTTGCTCCAGCCATTTCAAGAACCATCATTCCATAACTATAGACGTCGGATTTATGAGAAACTCCTCCAAAATTTCTGGAGAACATTTCGGGAGCAATATATCCGATGGTCCCTCTTGTCCCAAGCAATGATAATATACTCTGCTTCTTCTTGCACAGTTTAGCAAGCCCAAAATCAGAGATTTTCGGACAGAAGTCTTCGTCTAAAAGAATGTTCTGAGGCTTGATATCAAAATGAACAATCCTAGTGTTGCAGCCTGTGTGCAGATATTCCAGACCTTTGGCAACTCCAACTGCAATCTTGTACAGTTTTTCCAAATCCAGGTGACAATCTGTATTGGCTGATCCACTATTGCTGATGAACTTGTCCAAAGATTTGTTGGGCATAAATTCATAGACTAGAGCTCTCTTGTTTACCTCATAGCAAAACCCCAAGAGATTGACAATATTGATATGGGAGGTTCTACTAATGCTGGCAACTTCATTAATGAATTCTTCTCCATTGCTATCGGTCTCGATCAAAACCTTGACAGCAACGAGGCAACCATCAGGTAGCACACCTTTGTACACACTACCATATCCTCCTTGACCAAGCTTATCACTGAAGGATTTGGTTATTTTCTTGATTTCGGAATATTTGTATCTCTTTGGAGCCAGTGATCCTTGTTGGAGTATAAATGTTTCTACATCTTGGTTGCCTACCTGGTTAGGGCCGCCTGGTGAACATCGTCTTTTGAGGGAGCAGACTATGTAAATGGTTAATATAGTTGCAACAGTTATACCAAGTATAACACCTGGATATAGGAGACAGGTTACATGATCCGACCACAGAAAAGTATTAAAACAGAATAGTATTGAGGAGAAAATTACCGACTATAAGCCCTACTGGAGCAGATGACCCTGGAGCAGATGGCGCTGAATCAGAAGGCCCTGGAAGAAATACTAGTGAACCTAATAAACTTGACAAATCCTTGAGCCCCAAAAAAGAAAAGAAAAATATTTAACCTGTGAATTGGCAAAGAATCAGTTGAGCATACCATTTCCAGTTGGACTATAGTTGTTACTTTCAGGGGTGTAGGCAGGACTTTGAGCAGGGGACATACCTTGTCAAAAGAAAAAAGTCCAGTGAAGTGTAACTTTAAAACATGATACACATTGAATGAACGTTGTCTCGTAGCGTCTTTCCTTCTTCTCTTTTTCTTTTTTTTTTTTTTTTTTAAGGAAAAATTAAAATCTTATATTTGTAAAGAGTGTACAAGATTTCCCAAATTCACAAACCTTCTACAATGGCGGCACTATAACCATTTTGATCATCCCAATACTTTGACCACAGCATCACCCCACCATACTTCCTCGACCTTTGAATCACCGGAAGAATCTCAGCTGTCAGCACTTCCGCAGGAATGAATCCACTTGCGGCGGCCTGAGGCGCCGCCGGCAGACCCAGAAATATCTTCCCAGCATTAACTGAACTCGTCCAACGCATCCATGAATTCTTCAAATTATCCGTATTCCCCAAAGCATACTGGCATGGAGGATTATTGTAGAATTGAACCCAAACATAATCGAAAAGGCTTGTATTAAGCGCAGCCTCCAATAAAAAATCGGGAAACGGGCACTGCGGCGCACCTGATATATACACTTGTCTCCCATTAATGCTGTACGATTTCAAAAATTTCACAAGATCGTCGTAGTGTAGTGGCGATCCGTCCTCGATAACCAAGTCGATGCCGTCCAAAACAGCATCTCCGAGCGGCCGGGTGGCACCACCGCCGCCACCTCCGAGGAAATTGTTCCATAAATAAAAGGATAAATTTTTGGCGTCTTCTCTGGAGGAGAGAGAGTAGTTTCCGACGCCTCCGCCGACGGAGAGCATGACCTTGATGCCGCGACTCTGGCAGGCGCGGATTCCATCGCTGACGATGCGGCAGGAGTTGTTGGCTGGATTGCAGTGGCCGGCTAGGTTGAGTTCGGGGGTTTGGCCGCCGCCGAATATGGAGAGGAAGGCGATGTTGATGTAGGAAAATCTGCCTGTGGCGCAGATTTCGGCGAGAGTGCCCTCGTTGTCGTTTTGGCCCCAGTAGACTCCAATGTCGCCAGCGGCAGAGGTGTGGAGGAGGGTTTGGAGGAGGAGGAGGAGGAGGAGAAGTGGTGGTAGGAAATGACTTTTAATTTCCATCTATGGTGCGTGTAACAATGGGTTTTCGGCGTTGTCTCGTACCTCCAACATAACATGATAATGTTATCATGTAGGATTAATTACACGCCTCCCAAATAAATTTACTGTAACTATTTATTGACTATACTATCTTATGCTTTTCAAATGATCTTACCTACCTTTTCTCCTCACTTTTTGAACTTTGCTCCCCGTTCATAAATAAAAATCTTCCCTTTCTATTGACCTTTTCTCCTCACTTTTTGAACTTTTCTCCTCATTCATAATTAAAAATAGATCAAATGCATGGAGTGTATACTATATCCATATAACTATATGCATTTCTATGTGTGAATGATACATCCAAATCCAATGTTAATTTATTGAGTGTAGCATTTAAAAAATAAAAATATTTTTAATAATATATCAATCTCGGGATGAATGTTGTAGTAATTCAAAAAGTATATGGTGTATTATTCTGTTTTCTATTGTTAAAATTTTGGAAATCACCAATTCTTTCTTTAATTATTTTCCTTTCATTGACATTTCCTTTTTTTCCCAACAATTCAAGACTTTTTATCTTTAACAGTTTTCTTAATGATTTATTTTTTCTTAAGATTTCCTTTCTTTAAGACTTCCTCCATTACAATAACTTTTGTGTACTTTTATTTTCAATATACAAATTAATGATTGTATTAATTTATTATATAATTTTTATTAATATATTTGTGGGTTTATTTATTTATGATAAGGAAAAAATATAGTTCATTTACAATTTTATTGGATTTTACTGCTCCAATAATACGTTCCAAATTCAGTAGCACAACTGGAAAATATAATATGAAAGTGAAAATGTGCAAGTTGACTTAAGCTGAAAATGATACTTTATTTTTGGATTCTCACCTTCACTAGACGATTCCATAGCTCCTTGCCCGTGCCAGCCACCTCCTCTCCATAAAGATGAAAACAATTAGGGTAATTTTGTCTTGGGAACGACCATGTAGTGTGGCTGGGTTTGGCTCCTTGCAGACGTCAAGTTGAGTTGCTGGCCCCACCCCAATTTAAGCGGTTCGAGTCGATTATTTTGATTTATTGTTTTATTTCATATTTCAACTGCATGGTATAATTAAACATGTATCAAATTTAAATTTATTATATACATTTGATATGTATTATGAAGTGGAATGTAAAATGAAGTGTCAAAATTAAAATAAAAGATTCAAAATGCAATTTCTTCACAGTTTTAACATGTATTATTGAAAATATCACCAATATAGTGCTAAGTAATTATTGATTTATTTATGACCCCATACTTTGTGATGTGGCCTAAGCTTGACCCTAATGATGTAGCTCTTTTATGGATGAGCTTGCAGAGTGTCATGTGGCTTAGCAAGTGAGTAGAATCCAAGTGAGATCGGGGTATCGAATAAAAAGGTGAAAACTTTAATTCAGAATTGGACCCCGATTTATGATAGTTCGATAAAATAAGCTTAGCTCAGCTATTCAGGGTAGAGATATTCTACCCAGGTCGAGTTTCGTGAAATGCGGATTTCTGTTGGAATTTTATAACAAAATAATTATTAATGGATGAAAATAAATATTTTATAAAATAAATCTCTTAAATAGAAGGAGTTTATCTTTAATTCAATTATGCCCAAAGGGAAAGATTTTACCTCTTTACCCTTATTTATGTCATGGCTATAAATTGAAAATTTGAATTATAATTTTATTTTTTCAGATTTTCATTCATTGCAAAATTGAGGTATTACCCATTCAAAATTGCAAAATTGGCATGGTAACTATAGAGGGTGATAATTAAATAGCAATTTAGGTACATTAATTTAAAACTTTATCGAAAATTAGATTTTTTTTGTTGGAACCCATCACATGACTCATCAAATTTGGAGATTTTTTTTTTATTTTTTGGCGGGATTATCCTGCCTGGGCAAAATAAATCCTAGATGGAAGGCCCATCAAGCTGACTTAGTATAAATATGACGTGCGGCTCAAATGACATGGCAATTACCATTCATGTGGCCAAATTTAGAGGGAAAATCATCAACACTCCATCCAACTCAATTAATTTATATTAATTTTTTAAAATTTAATGAATAACTTTAATTAACAGAATTTTATATTTTACTTTTATAATTAGGGAGTAAAAATTTAACTAATTAATTTAAATTATAATTAATCAAATAAAAAAAAGTGATAACAAAAAGTTAATTTTCTTTTAATTAGCATATTTTTTTCCCTTTTTTTTTTTCTTCTACTCTCCAACTACCACCACTGGAACCCACCCACCGACAGCCTTCCAACCACCTCGAGCAAGCCACCAATTTTGGTGTTTTAATAGCCTAATGTATCTACTTATGAAGTGATGAAGAAAAATGCCTGGAAAAGAAAACTTGGAGATTTAAGCTGCAATTCCCAACAGGCTTGAATCCAGTTTTTAAAATTATAAATAGATTTTTGATCCGTATGGTTTTTTTTTTTTAAATTATTCTACCCCAAATTCATGTTGTTTAATTAATTAATTAATTTTTTATTTTAGTATATATGTATTTATATAATATTATATTTTAAAATATATTTGTTTAAAAAAAATTGTGTTGTTATTTTAAAATAAATATATTTTTAATATTTTAAAATAATAAAACGAGTGTAACGGATCTAACTTGAATTTGATGAGTTTGTAGTTGAACGGATCTCGTATCCTTAAAAATCTTAACGAATTAAATCTCAAATTTAATAAATTATCTCAAACCCGCTCTATTGACTAACCATTTTCCTGCTACAAAAAAATTTCTTTCAAAAGCGAGTGGGGCATAAGCTTTCACACACAACAAAAAATTCATAAACGCACAGATCAAACCGAAAGAAGAATTGCATTACCCAAAAAGGCCAATGAATGGCCGGATAAATTCACTTTTACGCCATATTTAACTCATAACTTCAAAATAGTGTAACTTTTATATCAATTTTAAATTTATTTTAAATTTTACTTTAAAAAGAATATTTTTTAAATATTCCTTATCATTTTATTTACAATAATTATTTTAATTTTTCAAATATTTACATAGAATTTTGTTAATATATGAATAAAATTGCATAGTTGTTTATAATTTAGTTAAATAAAACAATATATTTAATTAGTATAATCTAATTGAATATGATAATAAATTAAATAATTAATAAAATATATAATATTAAATAAAATAAAATACAAAAACAAACATTACAATTAATAATACAACTTAAACAAAAAAGATTTATTTCTCTCTATTATCTGCAATGTATTTCATTGTCTTATTTTTAATCTTTTATTTTTGTATGGCATATTATTATGAATAAATTTTAGATCATTTATGAATGTTTAATATAAATAATAATAATAATAATATAAATAGAATAATTAAATTATATTAATATGTTTATGTAACATATAAGATATAAAAAGAAATAATTTTCTTGAAACATGAACAATTTTAAATTATTGTAGCTAAATTGCCACTTTAAATGGAAAACGGGTAAAATTGCCCCCTCTCTATGGTTAATTACAAAACCAATTTTGCAATTAATATTGCCCTCATATACTTGTCTGATTACAAATGTGATTCCTTCAAAAAAAGCCAAGCTTTTGCAGATAAGAGTTTCCATGAAAGCTTTGCCATGGTACTGTGCACTTCCAACAATCTCTGAGTACATACATGATCGAACATGAAAGGACAAAATGTTTTCCCAGGATAAGTGACGTTGGTTGGGTTGCCTACCTTGGCTATCTAATTGTGGAGTTTGAGATGTACACATGACATAAAACCTCTCTGTAAGTATCTTCATGCCACACATCACATCTACAACAAGCAAAATACACTTTCTCCGTTTGCTGGTAAGTTTTTATTCTTTCTTACTCTAATATTATGTTTTTGTTAAATTTAACAAGGTTTAAGTTCTTCGTTTTGCTTGATGATTAAGGACATAGAAAGCTGAAATTACCCTTGTCTTGAAGATGAAACATGTTCGTTTGGATTTCAGTCTTTTGATTGTGCTTGTGCTGTTGGATGTAAAGATTAACACCGTGCAATTTATCAGTATCGCTCGCTTTGATAGTGGAACTGTTGTAAATGACAGAACAAGAAAAAACTATTTAGACTACAGAGTAGTTCTTTTCTTGCATCACTAAGTAATCTTAAAGAACTTTTCTGTTGCACCCCAGAACTTATTTTGATCGACTTCAAAAAGATGATATAGTTGTTAGAGCAGCGTCGACGCGCCAATTCTTCTGTCATTCTTATATTCTTGCAAATTATTTTTATTTATATTAATATTATTTAAATAATAATTTTTATCTTAAATTTATCATAAAAATTAGATAAAATTCTTAGATCACATATAGTTATGGGGCGTGTTTGCGTATATGATGGTGATCGTGGAATATATCTCTAAGACTATGATCTTAAAACATTCCAAGTCAATGATCAATAAGATGGGATATCAATGATCCGTTGAAACTTGCGCATACGATATAAGTTCGAAAGAAGGATGTCACGTTCCATAGGTATTAGTGTAGAGACATTAGTGCATGTATGCGGATACTTGATGGAAATAAATACACTGAAATACCCCACCTAAAAATTTTCAATTGGAAATATTCTATTGTCGGATGAGAATTTTTTCGTTACGAGCAAAAATTAGTCCTTGGACTTGAGCCGCCATAGTAAACTTGTACATGACATGTTGTACTTTGATATATTTCCCCATTACATGACAATCACAAGAGGTTTATATTTGATGTAACATTTTCATGTATGGAGATTAATGAGTGGCCAATAAGGATCCGTCACCTATCTAGATGAATAGGTGAATCTCCTATATGTTTCACTGTATTTGACTCTAAAATTCTTGGTCAAGGTTGGATGGAAATTAGATGTGGGGCTTTCTAATTATTCATTATCGAGTCAAGCTATTAGGAATTGAAATATAGTTATTGAGATAATGGGGTTTCGACTTAACATCCATGTCCTAGGCTCAATCGGGAGATTAGATGACACAAGGATCGTACTTGTATGATATTCGTAATTGGAATAGGTTCGCATATTGACCTTAGAGTAGGAGTCATGATGCATTGTTAGGTGTTTTCCATGTCTTGTGGATTTTTGGAATTAATAAGTTAATTTCAAAAAAATTAATTAATCAGAATAATTAATTGTTCAAATAAGTCACAAGAGTTGTGAGCCCATAGCTAGCTTAAAGTGAACCTAAAGGATCACACACAAAACTTGGACAAATCCATTTCTAACAAAAAAATTAATCTAATGGTTGGATTAAATTAATTAATTGAGCTTAAATTAATTCAAGTGTGGAATTAATTTAATTAATTAATTAGATAAATTGATTGAACCTAATTAAATTAGGGAACTCAATTGAAATATTTAATTAATTAATTGAATCAATTAATTAAGATTGGTCTAATCAATTAGATCAATTAATTTAATTGATTGAATCAATTAAAGTATGAGCTAATTGATAACTTAGACTTAAGTCCATTAGGTGTGGGCTTGTAGGAAACCCATTAAAAAATTGGATTGTGAATCTAATTTTTAGAGAAAGTTGAATTGAAAATTCAATTTCTAAGAGGTTATAAGGAAAAAAAAAAGTTCTTATGTGATAAAAAAATTTACTAAAAGAATTGAAAATAAAAAAGGAAGAACGGTCATATATAAAAAGGACTTGTGGTAGTCTTTATTGGCAATTTTTTTAACGTTTTTTTTATGGGGATTTTATTGAAAAAAACGTGGAAAACAGTCCCTCTTTTTTGAAGAAAAATAGTTTTTTTCATCTAAAAATTCGTCCTTCATTTCCCTTTCAATCTCCAAAAGGTCGTCAACCTTTTATTTACTTTAATTCTTGATTCAATTGTTGAATTAACAATTAAATTAAACACTTAAAATACTAATTGTTAGTCTATTTTTGTTTCAAATAAAATCGTTATGGGATAAAATTATCGAATCGAAAACTACTAACATAGGATTCAGTTGCAAGTGAGCATCCAAGATGTGATACTGTTAGAAGGATAACATTTAAAATCCTAAAAGCGAATCAGATTCAATCAAAGGGGTTTTGAATTATAGAATATGGAGATATTTTCATACAGGGATAACGATTTGAATCGTTTCAATTCCTAAATCAGCCGAAGGTAAGGGTTACTGAAACTTTCTTATTTTAACTATCAAAAAACGCATAATGGAGTAATTGCGAAAGGGTTTCCAAATTCGTTTTAATTACATGTGATGTAATCTATATTTATATTTTTAAAAATTTTTAAATTCCGCTGCGTATACATTTTTCGGTATCGTGCGAACCCAACAATAATATACGTGGTACAATCGTGAATAGTTTTCTGCTGTATTCTTGACTGGTTCCTTCGTATCGTTTCCGTGTGACTGTGCTATAGATGTAAATTTCATTGCTCGATAGTTGATGTCTATTTTCGAGTTCCCTAGGACCTCTCCTTTTCACCTATACTTCTCCTTTTCACCTATACTTCGTACCCTATCGTTCCAAGAGTGTACAATTATTATTTTATCTCTAGGAACAAAATTAAGATTATGAATGACATCAATGTTATATGATGTAAGATATCTGCAATTCAAGCTGTTTTACGGTTCAAAATCACCCGATATAAAGACAATAGAACATCTTACAAATTTTATTGAAACTCATAAGTTCATCTTCGAAAAAACTTTTGTCAAAATATTATAGAACATCTTATAAATTTTCAAGTATCATATTAGATGCTTTAAAGATTTTATTTATGAGCTTGGCCATACACCCTCTTCGTCAATTATCTTTAGAACAACTTTTAATTACATTTAATAGGTTTAACCAAAATCTGTGCTAAGTTTAGGCCTCGTTTGGATGGTAATTTTCCAGCCTTTCGCTATTTCGGAACCCCAGATCTCGTTTGTTTTGGGCCATTTGCAGCCGAATGAGGCCATCTCTCATTTCATTTTTACCACCCAAAATGAGTCCTGTCTCTAGTAACCCCATTTCCACACCTACTGCTGCAGCTACCACTACACCCCCATCAATCGATCTTCACGTCAATCAAGTCAGCTTCGTTGCCATACAGCTCACATAAAAAATTTCCAATAGAAATACTGAGAATAAAAATCTCACCGAAACAAAAACCATACAAGCCCTTACTTTCCACCGGCTTCATGTTTTCTTTTTTCTTTCTACCACTGAAATTCCATCTCTTGCTGTAGCACAAATATTAGAGCAATAAAACATTGATATCCACATGTTTTAGACGTGTTGAAGTTGAATACGACTTGATTTAAGTCAGATGAGCGTGTTTAATGGACATGGTAACGACACTTTTGGATGATCCACAGTTTGACGACTTCTGCTGTAAGTCCACACGTTTACGATTCAACAAAGTTCTACTGATCCAGTTTTCTGGGCATAGCATGGCTCAAATTATTCTAGTTAAGTTTGTCTTTACTTGGTAATCAAATTGCTAGCCCTTCATGGTTGTAAATTACGGATATGAATTTCTATTATAAATTCTATTACAGCTTTTATTGCACTATACTATAATTGTCACAATATGTATATTTTATAAATAGGATTTTACACTTGACGTAATTAATACAACGAAATAGATAATACTATAGAATTTATAATAAAAGATTTTATTTGAAAGAAATTGTTGTATTGGTGATAATATCAATAGGTCTTGTTTCATATTGAGAGTTGTGTATTGTGATATTATGTAGCAATACAAATAAATATATTATATGATTCCCAAAGAATAAAAAAAAATCAAATCATAAAAAATACACAAATTATTACTCATTAGTACATGGTGAAAACATTTATTGCATCAAATACAATAAAGTTCAAATTATTATTGAACTTATATTTGTAGTCGATAAGCATTTGCGATAAAATGTTCTTGGCATGTATAACAATCTATCCACTAAATCTTTCAATATATGCGTGTGTGTGTGTGTGTGTATCAGTAAACTCCATTATCCAATATAAAATTTAAGATAATTTGATATTATGAGATATTTCCATAATATTATCCAATTCCAGTGGTAATATCATAATATTAACGATCCAATCTATATTATTGATGTAAACTCCAATAATAATAGGTAATGTTCTCACATCAACAAGGACCGATTTGTATGTGCCGACACTTTGACCTATGTCTCTACAATACATTCAGCTGAATCTTCTGTCTCTACATATGCCGAAAATGACGAGGAAATTAATTGCCCCGGTAGAGTTGGAGTAAACAGGACTGGCTTTGGAGGAATTGGTATGGATTGTAGACTTCCTTCTAACATTTCCACAACCTTAGACATCGATGGCCTACCTGATGGAGTGGTCTGAATGCACCAAAATCCGACCAAAAACATTTTCCTTGCAGTTTCTTCTTTCTCTTCAATCATGAGATCATCTAATTCCCTGGTGACATCAAGTATTACCTGCTCGTATATTTTATCTGGAAAATAGTTCTCACTCGATTGGGTTGCCTCAGTTTCAATAATTGTTTTTGCCCCAGCCATTTCAAGAACCATCATTCCATAGCTATAGACGTCAGATTTATGAGAAACTCCTCCAAAATTTCTGGAGAACATTTCGGGAGCAATATATCCGATGGTCCCTCTTGTCCCAAGGAATGATAATATACTCTGCTTCTTCTTGCACAGTTTAGCAAGCCCAAAATCGGAGATTTTCGGGCAGAAGTCTTCATCTAGAAGAATGTTCTGAGGCTTGATATCAAAATGAACAATCCTAGTGTTGCAGCCTGTGTGCAGATATTCCAGACCTTTGGCAACTCCAACTGCAATCTTGTACAGTTTTTCCAAATCCAGGTGACAATCTGTGTTGGCTGATCCACTATTGCTGATGAACTTGTCCAAAGATTTGTTGGGCATAAATTCATAGACTAGAGCTCTCTTGTTTCCCTCATAGCAAAACCCCAAGAGATTGACAATATTGATATGGGAGGTTCTACTAATGCTGGCAACTTCATTAATGAATTCTTCTCCATTGCTATCGCTCTCGATCAAAACCTTGACAGCAACGAGGCAGCCATCAGGTAGCACACCGTTGTACACACTACCATATCCTCCTTGACCAAGCTTATCACTGAAGGATTTGGTTATTTTCTTGATTTCGGAATATTTGTATCTCTTTGGAGCCAGTGATCCATGCTGTAGTAGGAATTTTTCTATATCTTGGTTGCTTACCTGGTTAGGGCACCCTCGTGAACATAGGCAGTGGGCTATGCAGACGGGTAAGATCACGGGTATGATCGTTATTAAAATAACAATAGCTGGAAAAAGAGGAAATAGCGAATAAATTTTAGTGACGAAATAATTTTTATATTGATAAGTTTAATGTTTGGCTGGATGTATATATATATATATATATATATATATAGAGAGAGAGAGAGAGAGAGAGAGAGAGGCAGGATATAGGAGACAGGTTACATGATCCGACAACAAAAAAGTAATAAAACAGAATAATATTGAGGAGAGTACAAGTGTACAACGGTTGATGGTTTACCTATTGTTGTAATCCCTACTTGAGCAGACGACTGTACAGGATGAGGCCCTGGAAGAAATAATAGTAAACCTAATGAACTTGACAAATCCTTGTGCCCAAAAAAAGGAAAGAAAAATATTTAAACAGTGAATTGGTAAAGAATCAGTCGCGCATACCAGGGGGTATACTTTCACTGGGGTATCCAGGACTTTGAGCAGGGGGCATACCTTGTCAAAGAAAATTAAGTCCTGTCAAGTGTAACTTTAAAACATGATACATATCTAACGTTGTCTCATAGCTTTTATTATTATTATTTAAAAAAAATTAGACTATTAACTGGTTCTTCAACTTATTCTTTTAGTTTATTGGAATTCATTTGTCTCATAGATTGTTTAACATAATATGGTAATTTTAGGATTAATTACACATCTCCGTAATTACTAACTATAGCCCTTCTTCTTTTATAGTTATCAAGGTTATTGTGTTTACTAGGTGTTCATAATTTAGTTTACCGATCGAATTGAAAATTTCGTTTCAGTTTTCAGTATTTCATTTTTCAAAATTTTGATTTTGGATTCGCTTTTGGTTTTTTATTTTGGTTAATTGAACCGAATCAAAAACCGAATTAGTATTTTTATATATTTATATATATAATTTTCATATTATATTTTTATACTTATTATTTATTTTTTATACTATTTTTTATGTTAAAAATTATATTGTTGTACTTGTTATTTGTTTTTATACTATTTTTTATGTTTTTCTCATCCAAATTATAAATAATAAATTAAAATTATATATTTCTAACTTTATTACTTAATTTTTATCTATTTTTTTATTTTTTTATAAAAATTCGATTAATTGAAAACCAAACCAAAAAACTGAATTTGGTTATAATCGAATCGAATGGAACTAGTTAATTCAGTTCGATTTTTAATTTAAAATTTTAACCAATTAATCAAAATTTCGATGGTCAACCGAGTGAACACCCCTAGTGTTTACCTATCTTCTCGACTCATTAGAGCTTTGGACAAAAAAATAATATCATCATCTGAAAATATAGTTGATTTTTATAATTTGTCGGGAAAAAAATTATAAATAAGAATGGCCTTAGTAAAATTATAAATAAAAATACCTTTTGACCTTTTCCGACATTTTCACAAATAAGAATGCCCTTAGTAATATGTCAAACGTAGGAAGGAGAGAAACTTATTCAAAATTATAAGGTGTGTTAATTCTTTTTTCTATTTATTAATTTTTTTTGTGAATTACGATTCCTTTTTTTATTAATTATTTTCCTTTATTTAACATTTCCTTTTTTTCCAACAATTGAAGAGGATTTTATCTATAATAATTAAAGTAGTATAGATCATATAGTAAGTATCCAAATTATATGTTTCGTGTGCAGCAAAGTAATTGAGTCAATGTATTTTTCAAATGATGAAATGTAGAGTATATAAATTCACTTTGCAAAAAATAAATAATATGAAGAAGTTGGATCAGAGTATTATATATCCTCAATATAACCAAATAAGAACTATATATTCTTATGGAATATTTAGAAATTTAGTAAAACTAATAAATGCCCTCAAAATAACTATGATGACCAAGAAAGGGGTATATGGGGGGTGGGGGAGACTAATTTTGTTTATACATTTTTGAGAAAATATGAAGAATTCAGATTTAAATTTTTTTAGCTATATATTAGTACTTAGTACAAACTTTCTTTTTATGCCATCTCATAGGCCTTGCCACAAATTTACTTGTACATTTATGAATGAACACTGTTTTCTTTTCACATATAGTTGAATCTTTTATTTTAAATTAGTATTACAAATTGATGTAGAGACGGGACAGAGAAGTCAGGTGAAACATCAAATTTAATACCACAACCGAAAAGAACTGATTTTTCTATACCAATGATAAAAAGAAATGACAATGAACTAGATCTATTACTTAAGAAAGAAAATGAAAGTAGCGGTAAAAACAAGACTCTTTCGAAATGTAATATGAAAATTGAAGAAGTTAAGAATTTTTTAATGGTTGGAAAAGTATACGCCGGGGGGGGGTTGTTAATGCATTCGGAATTCTGAAGGGGGGAATTGCTGCTTTAAATCTAAAGCATGGAATCAAATATAATAATACCTTGGGGAACTTCATAAACAACAGGGGCGGGGGATGTCGGCCCCACCTGCAAACTCCCTCCGTCCTGCTTGTAGCAAACAGTCGATGCGGAATTCCGATTATACACACACGTCCCACCGGATCGTTCGCAGCTTTCGCAATTGGCATTATCCGCTGACCATTGGATGAAAAACCCGCCGGCAAGAGCATCCTGCAAAACATTTATTGACGAAGCCGTAGGAGATTCCAGGGCCCGCGAGGCTGACTGGTTCACCGGAACAGAGATATTGTTGTTGCACGTGATGTGGGTTCCCGGGCCCGACGATGCATCCCCTGTTCTAAACAGATTTACGGTTGTAACACCATTTACATCGCAGCTGAACTGATTGGGAAGCGTGTTCTGCTGCTGAGACGTATCATTGGTGCAATCGAAGTAGAGGGTGACGTTCTCGTCATTAGAATAGGGAGGAATTTCGAAAAGGTGGGGATTTAAGTTTGTGTTGCGGAGAAGTGTTGGGCATGTGGTTTTCCATAAGTCTTGTCTTGCGACCTTGAGAGTGTGGGTCGAGAAATTGAATTCCAGGACTCTGTAGTATAATGATGAGATATTGAGCAGAGGGACATCGCCCTGGCAGTTGAGCTCGAAGCCTGGATAACCGCAAGACAGCGGCCGGCTGCCTCCCCAAAAGGGATAGCTTATTTTGCTTATGCTGCCACATTGAAATGGCTGGCTACAGGTTGCATAGTCCTGATAGTTTTGACAGAGAAAACCTGGGAAATGGATTGATAAAAGGGTTGCCTGGATGAAGAAAAAAAGTTTCTGGTTGGGTTTGGGATGCATTTTCAGACAGAGAACTTGTTTAACCATGATATGATTGCATGAATTTTAATGGTCAAGAAAGAAGAAAAAAAGTTCTGGATAATTGATCCTGTATTAGTTTTCCACACGAGTATGATACTCAAAGAAGCTTCATCAAAGACTTGCAGTCAATGTTGGCCCACAAATATCTTTCTTTGATTTTCTACATTCATTTAGTGCTTTTGGAATTTGGGTTTTGTCATAAAAGAATCAAAAAATAAAGTTGAAATTACTATTATCTAAAATCAATATTTTCCTCACTGAAATTCTAACATCGAACATAGTTTTAATCTCAACAGTTCTGTGGGGACAAAAACGAGTCTTTCTTAAAAGATACTTCTTTTGTTGAAAATGTGCAGAATCCAACAATCCTTGCTTTGCCATTTGACCTATATATTTATTCTGGATGTCCAGCAATTCCTACTGTCCATACATGTATTTCTTACAGTGATTTCCTTCAGTCTGGAGAATTATAATTGCACATCAACTTCTTGATATACATCTGTTGATAATATTTTTTTCTTTTTTCACTGTAACAGTAACTTGGAAATAAGAAGAAATTTGTTGGCCATAACTGAACCTTCTATATTGTTGTGATAAAAAGAGAGAGTATTTATCTCATTTATAGGACCTTGTTATCTTAATACTCATGCTAATATTTTTGGCATCTCTTTCCCAAGGGTCAGGCTACTCTAGAAAATCAGCAGTCTAGCCCAGTTGCTTCCCTTCTAGTTGCCTCCTCATCGATCATCTCAAGTTTCTTATCTTTTTAAAGAATTTTGATCTTATTTATTATATCATTTTTCCCCAAAGGATCGAGCTTACCTCGTGTCAGTTCAATCTTCTCGTGAACATGAATTATTTGCTAAAGCCTCCAATCATTCTTGCTAGAGTGATTAATGATGAATGTATTGAATATATTATAAATTGAAATATTGATATAACGATGTAATGAATCAGTGCAAAAGTGATTGCAGCTTTTGTGGGAAAAAAGTTTGTAGTTACTGTTTAAGTATTTAGGAAGAGTTGAAGCTTCCACCTGAAATAACCCTCTGTACATCTTATAATTAAAAATAATAATGTTGTTTAAATAGATTTCAGTAATTTTAATTTAATCTTCACACGTATTAAGAAACAGTAAGTTACATTTGACAAAATTTATATATAGTGTAGATATATATCTCAAAATGTTATTTATATCTTCATTTTTATCATTGAAAATTATAATAAAATTCAATTTTAATAGAAAATCAACTGACTAAAGAAACCTAGCAAAGTTGATTAACATTGTGATTAACTTAATTTCAAACGTATCATATTTGCAAAAGGTCACAAGGTTCCATTTAATTTCAATTTTATATCGAACATGCCGAAGGACAATAAGCTCAAGCCAATTTGAAAGTCGTAAGCTAAACTTGATAATTTTCAAGCTGGTCTTAATATAATTGCAAACTAAGCTAAGTTCGAGCTGAAAGTTAGGATTGTCAAGAGTGAGCGTATATAAGTTCTGAAGTAGACTTGGACTCGTTATAAGTATATTATTATACATAAAATTGGAAATTGTTAATATATAAAAACTATATAAAAATTTACTTAAAAACATAAGAATTCCAAAATTTCATACTAAAAATTTATGCTTGTTTGAGATTAGTTGTTTTATTTAATGATATAAATTTTGTTATTCTTCACGCTTAAAAATAAATAAATAAATAAATTTTAATTGTTTCAAATTCGGTTTGAAACTCATATAACCAAACAAATTCAGAATGTAAGAACTCGTATAGTATCAAGCGGAGAGTGTCTAGGCAATCTCAACTCGCTTAACTTGATTGACAATCTTAAGAGTTACACTTCTCGGAATTCAACATCACATAATGAATGCAAAACATTTTTTGCTTGCCTATTCTTTTTTCTTGATATAATAGGTTATTTTCTCATTAAAGAGCAGAGTAATAGAGCTCCATCATCAACAAGAAAGAAAATAAAGAAATATATGCTTGAAAGGGGGCTAAATTCTTTATGGTACTATTTTTGCAAAGTTGAAGTGAACATTAGTTGAAAGGGGTAAATTCATCTTTTGTAATTAATACAAATTATGTTTTATATACTAAGGGCTCGTTTGGTAGCTTTGATGGGATAAAACTTTATATTTTTGCAATGGGATATGGTATGTATCATAGGCTCCTTATATATTATTTGCCAAGTTGTTTTAAATTGGTTGATATACATCTCCCAAAGAATATGTCATTTGATTGGACAATAAAAAGACATGATACAATTAAAAAGGGTTTAATGAACAAAAATACCCTTATAACTTTATAAAAGAAAAAATTCATTTTATCCTTATTATATCTTATATAGTATTTTATCTCATTTCTATCAAAATATCAATTAATTTGATTCTAAATTTTATTCAACATATAAAAACTAATTAATGATGTTTTATTTTTATTTTATATAGTTTTGAGTAAACGTTTTAATTATTATTAAGATATTTTACTAAAGATAAAGTAAATATAATTATTCATATTAAAAATAAACATAAAAAATATTCCAAAATAGAAAAGTTTTAAACCAAGAAAGACACAAAAATAAATTCATAAGGAAAACACCCTCTACAATCAAATATGTCAATAAATTTAACTCCAAAATTGATTCCACAATAAATAACTAATTGAATAAGACATTGTTTAAACACATAAAATAATAGTAAAATATCATATTAACAAATTAAATAAATATATAGAATTTTATATTAAATAAACATAAACCAATAAAAAAACACTTTAAATGATGAACTCATAAAGAAGAAAAATATTCAAGAAATTAATGATTAAAGAAACGACCCCTGAGCAATTAAATATATCCCTAAATTTTATTAAACGTTAAATTAATTGAATTTGTCAATTTTCTTTACATAATTTTAAACAAGCCATATTTAAATAAAACATAAAAATGGATGTTAATTTTGTTAAACATATTTAAATAAAAATATCTAAAAAAATTAATATATTATTCAATTAGTATTTTCACATTTAAGAAAATTTGAGGTAAAACTAGTTGACATATTTGATTATAAAGAAATCTTTTTTTTTAAGAATTCATTTCTAAAAGATTTTTTTCTTTAATAATTTATTTATTTTAATTTGTTAGTATCATATTTTACTATAATTTTTTAGCATGAGATGTAATTAATATTTTCATGTTTAATTAAACTTCTATAAAGCAAAAATGATATATATTTAATTTTTTCGTGTAGAATAAAGTTTGGAGTTAATTTAGTGATATATTTGATTGTAGAGGATGTTTTTTTCCCTAAGAATTTATTTTTGAACAAAGATTTTTATATTTTGAAATATTCTTTCATATTTATTTTTAATATGAATAGTTTTATTTATTTTAATTTTTAAGTATGATACCTTACGAATACTTAAAATATTATTTAAAAATATATAAAATAAAAATAAAATATTATTCAATTAATCTTTTATGTCGAATGAAGTTTAGGGTCAAATTAATTGATATTTTAATTGAAAGAAGATAAAATGATATAAAGATATAATAGGAGTAAGTGAATTTATTATTTTATGAAGTCAGTATTTGTGTACATTCAACTTAATTTTTTATACATGGCCAAAATGAATTTAACCTTAAAAAAATTCAAAATACCCTCAACTTTCATCACACCTCCCAAAGCCTTAAAATCACGAACATCTTTCTTCCACTATTCTCTCTCATAAAATATATATATATATATAGCTCTCCAAAAATGTCCAAATCCATCAAAATAAATATAACCAGAAAATTTAAAAAACACAAAATTAAAAAATGGGAAAACCCAAAAGAAATATAACAACATATATTAACTTGTGAAAACCCATCTAGTGGTGTGGACAGTTCAGTATACCGATCGAATCATAATTGTATCGAGAATTCTATGCGTATTGAAATTTAACCAAAAAATTTAATTCAATATTCGGTATGAGTTTTTTTCTTCTTCATATTTTGATATTCAGTTTAGTACTGTTATGTTGGTCCAGTATATTGTATTATTTTAATAATTAATTATTTAATAAATTATGTTGACTAATATTACTGCTTCTAATTAATAAAATTACCACTTGATGATGTTATTTATTTATTTATGTGATTGTTCGATTTGGAGGCTAGTAAATCCGTATCCTCTTGTTGAACGGGAATAAATGAGAAAAAAATAAAGTTTAGTTGTGAATATAAGTGGTATATTAAATAAAATAAGTTTTTTATTTTTATTTTTAAATTCGGCCTTACAATTAAAGAAATAAGTTCAATTTTTTGGACCAAAATGTTCGGTTTGGTTCGATTTGATTTGATGATTGGCGAATCATATTCTTAACTATTTTTTTTTTTTAAGAAATTTCAGTTTTATCAAAATTTGTATTGAATTGACCAAAATAATTTTAGTATTTATTAAACAAAATTGAACTATTTTAATTTGGTATTTGGTATGAAATATTGATGTACTGAAATTTTGGTATATTAAATTTCAATTCGATACGATTTAACGAATGAACACTTTTAAACGCACCTCACAAAAAAAAAAAAAAAAACCAAAGGGAAAAAACTCACCGTGAAATCATCCAAGAAGAACACTTCAAATCCTATTAGCCAAAATGCAGCACCAAACTTTAATAAAAAGTTAACATCTTCCACCCATTTTTATCGATTGATTTATTTTGAAGAGATATGTGTGAAACTCACCTTACTTTGGCTTTGAGGAAGGACCAGGGGTGTTTACAATTCAGTAAATCTATCGTAATGAATCAAAACCGAATCAAAAGATTATATTTGGTATTTAATTTTTATTTTTATAAAAAATTAATATTTAATTCAATTTTAGTTTTGATTTATCGAACAGTACCATAATGAATACCCATACTGAATACCGAACTATTTATTTTTATATAGTTTTATATTTTATTTTTATATAATTATTTATTGTTTACTTAATAAATTTTAAAATAATAAATCAAAAATAGAATTACAATTGTGATATTTAAATTTTATTTTTATACACATATGTATATTATTTATTGTTTACTTAACAAAGTTTAAATAATAAATCAAAAATATAATTACGATTGTAATATTTAAATTTTTTATTTTTTAAAAATTTGGTTACCGAATCGAAATACCAAAAAAAAGTTTGGTATTAACCAAACTAAACCAATTTTTTCGATTAAGTATTCGGTATAACATTTTGGCGAATCAAATTTTCAGTACGATTTTACAGAATAAACACCAATTCGAAGGAAGCTTGGATTAGGTGGGAAGTCTTAATGGGAAGAAATGAAGAATGAAGTATGAGACAAGTTAAAGTTTGCAAAATTAAGGTTTCAAGGTGTTTTTATATGCAAGGGCTTTTTTGTCCATTCAAAAATTAGTGTGGGAGGCATTTAGGCATAGTAATCCACAAACCAAATTTGGCGTTAAAATGATAACAGATCTTGTTGTTTGAACCAAACGAAGAATTAGAGTGGCATAGGTATCTATCAAGGAGCTACTCTAGTCAGTCCACCCGTTTACAATTCAACCAAACTCTACTGGTCCAAGCGAAACATTCCAGTTTTCTGGGCCTAGTTCAAATTATCAGTCAAGTCTGGCATTGCCCTGTAATCAAATTTCTAGTGAATTCATGGTTTAAAAAGTTGTTGAAATCGGTGATAATATTGAATTGGTGTTGGAAGATATCAAATTCATTGAACTTTCAAGGGAGACATGCTATTGATTAAGTCCGTCGTAGGAAAAAAAGGGTATTTTGTAGCAGAGTAAATAACAAGAATTTGAATTTCTAATTTGACTCTTATATCAGTAAGAAAGGAAGAAAACGAAATAAATATATTATAAAATGCTCAAAAATTTCAAAAAATCATTATACATATAAAAAAACACAAATACTGCTCATTAGGACATAACAAAAAACTTTTTATTGCATCAAATATTAATAAAGTTAAATAGAACTTAAATTTGTATCGGAAAGTGTTCAATATAATTATAGCATAGATAACAATATATTTACTTAATCGTACTCCTGTGGTCTCAAGTTTGAGCCAATATTGGAAGATTATGTTATGTACACTGTTGTCCTTTAAACTAATGGTTGATAATAAATGGTCACACATTATCACTTTAATTGAGAGATGATAGTTTCGAAAAGAAAATTTTTATTTTTTGAAATTTAGTTTTATTTGGGATGCCTCGAAATAAAATTGAGAGTAATAAATTTGATAGTTTCGAAAAGAAAATTTTTATTTTTTGAAATTTAGTTTTATTTGGGATGTCTCGAAATAAGATTGAGAGTAATAAATTTGGGATAGATGAAGTATTACTGAGCAGTTCTACAAAGAAGTATTAACTGCAATATCGAGTATAACATTAGGGACAATTCGATATTGGATGTTGTGGGGATTATATCTGATTCCAACTGTAATATCTAACCTAAAGCTGAATTTTCTTTCTCCACATATGCTGAAAATGACGAGGAAATTTCTAGCCCTGGCAGAGTAGGAGAAAACAGAACTGGCCTTGGAGGAATTTGTATGGATTGAAGACTTCCCTCTTAACAATTCCACAACCTTAGACATCGAAGGCCTATCTGATGGAGTGGTCTGAATGCACCAAAATCCGACCGAAAACATTTTCCTCGCAGTTTCTTCTTCCTCTTCAATCATGAGATAATCTAATTTCCTGGTGATATCAATTATTACCTGCTCGTATATTTTGTCTGGGAAATAATTCTCACTCGATTGGGTTGCTTCAGTTTCAATAATTGTTTTTGCTCCAGCCATTTTAAGAATCATCATTCCATAGCTATAGGCATCAGATTTATGAGAAACTCCTCCAAAATTTCTGGAGCAATATACCCGATGGTGCCTCTTATCCCAAGCACTGATAATATGCTCTGCTTCTTCTTGCACAGTTTAGCCAGCCCAAAATAGGAGATTTTCGGGCAGAAGTCTTCATCTGGAAGAATGTTCTGAGGCTTGATGTCAAAATGAACAATCCTAGTGTTGCAGCCTGTGTGCAGATATTCCAGACCTTCGGCAACTCCAACTGCAATCTTGTACAGTTTTTCCAAATCCAGGTGACAATCTGTATTGGCTAATCCACTATTGCTGATGAACTTGTCCAAAGATTTGTTGGTCATAAATTCATAGACTAAAGCTGTTTTGTTTCCATCATAGAAAAACCCCAAGAGATTGACAATATTGACATGGGAGGCTCTACTAATGCTGGCAATTTCATTAATGAATTCTTCTCCATTGCTGTTGGTCTCTGTCAAAACCTTGACAGCGATGAGGCAGCCATCAGGTAGCCTTCCTTTGTACACACATCCATATCCTCCTTGACCAAGCTTATCTTTGAAGGATTTGGTTATTTTCTTGATTTCGGAATATCTGTATCTCTTTAGAGCCAGAGATCCATGTTGGAATATAATTTTTTCTATATCTTGCTTTCTTACCTGGTTAGGGCCCCCTCGTGAACATCTTCTTGTCAGGTAGCAGACAATGACAATGGTTAATGTAGTTGTAACAGTTATACCAATTATCACACCTGGATATCGGAGACAGGTTGCATGATCCGACAACAGAAAACTACTAAAACAGAATAATATTGAGAGTACAACGGTCGACGGCTTACCTACTATAGCCCCTACTCTACCAGATGGCCGTGGAAAGGAGAGCTTAATGGCTGTCGATTTACCTACTAAACGCCCTCCAGGACTTTGAGCAGGGGTATCTTGGCTAATTTTCAGTTTAGAAAATCTGCTTTACCAAGTATCTTATTTTGTATAAAATAAGACATTTAGACAATAAATTTACATTAAGTATAACATTTATAAGATCCATAAGAATAACTGAACGAGTATTTGTTGTGATGAGGGAGAATATTTGTCTCTTTTATATAAACTTGCTATCTTATTATTCATTATAATATGTTAGTTATTGATAATGTATTGAGTGTATTACTTAGGCCCAGTTTCATTTTTATCTAATTAACCCATATAAAATTTTAATCTTGGTGTTTGATGGAAAACCTACTTTATTTTTGGATTACATGAGAAGGAATAACATGGGTTGGATAATATAAGTAGCATATGCCTCCTTTTTTATATTTTGAGTTAGCAATTTTTTCAATTTCAAACAATAAATTCAAGTAGTGGATTATCATTTGTTCTTTTCTTGCTTTTCTAAGTCTATAGTGTTAAAGATACTTATATTTTTTGTTAATAAGATTTATATATTCTTTCTATTATAATAGTTACATTATTAAAGTTAGTTCATATGGCCAATTTAGTTTGTAAATAAAAAGGCACATCATACAGTTAGTAGTCGATTATTTATAACTATTTTTGTCGAAACTCAATACAACATGCAACAAACTAATTAATAAGTCACAATCACACTTAGGGCGCTTTTGACGCACATTAAAATGAGGATGAAAATTATTTTTCATAAATAACTGAAAACAGATTAAATATAGAATTGGCAAAATAATTTTTCTTTTCATCCTATAAATTGGTCTACTAAGATATTTGGTCTTTTTTATTTAAAAATTTTGAATTTTATCTTCAAACATTTAGTCCATTAACCTTCTATAGTAGGTAAAAGTGACTCATTGTTCCCTTTTTCTTTTCTTCTTCTTCATCGGCTCCTCATCTTCCTCTTCTTCTTCTTTTTCCACCACCAACCCACCCAGCACATGACCACCACCCCACCCACTGCTTATGTATATATATAAATTGATAGATGTACATTTGTGTGTGTGTGTGTATATATATATACATACATATATAATAAATATAACATTTGAAAATGGAAAAACAAAAGAAAAATCGAAGAAAAAAATATGGTCATTTTTTAAAATATTCTAAATAAGAGAAAAACTAGTTAAATTAAGATATTATGTTACTATACAATTAACACTTTTCTATTTTATTTTTTAAAGTTGAATTTTAAGTATTTTTATTTTTAAATATGAAACTTATTAACATTTAATATTTTATTTAAATTTATGGTAAGTAATTAAAAATATTAAGTTTACACTAGTTTTTTCTTGCCAATAAATACTAATCTGCTATTTTATTTTTTAAAGTCAAATTTTAAGTCTTTTTTTATTTTTAAATATAGAATTTGTTAATTATTTAACAATTTATTTAAATTCATGATAAGTAATTTTACACTTGGTTTTTCTTGCCAATTTAATTATTTTTTAATTTATTTAAAGTTTGACTTTAATATATAATTTCTAGTCTTCAAGTATTAAAATTTATTAACATTTAAATATTTATTAGATTTTTGTTATAAGTTGTTTAAAATATAATTTAAATTTATATTATTAGGCAATGATTATCAAATATATTTACATTCTAATTATACTAACTTTTTAAAATTTTACCAATGAAAGAATAAATCTATTTTGACCAAAATGTCAAGTTGGCTTTGTTTTTCATTTTTCTCTTTATAACTTATCCACCTATATGACCAATTTTGCAATTTTCCCTCCAAAATTAATTTTTCCTCAAATTTCATCCTAGTCAACTTAATCGAATTTTGAGTTTTGTCAAACTCGCACAGACCCCCACCCTTTGTCATCCCCAAATCTAATCAAATATTTTTATTATGTCTATAAAGATCTACTCCTCGTTGGGAAAGATTAACCCACATGGGATTAAGAAAATGACTAATTTTATATTTTGGAGAATTAAAAATTCTATCACTAAATTATATCAATTATACCAATTATGTGTTTGGGAATAAAAGATTTCATTCCAATATCATTTCATTCTTACATATCAATCATACCGTAAATTACCATACATTTATTCAAATCAAATCTTTATTACATGACTTTCTCTTCTTGTTTCTTCACAAGATCCATTTTAACCTTTGAACCATCAAATAACAAATTGATATATTTATCCCAAAGAAAAACCAACATTTTTTCCAACTCTTTTTCCTTGGTATTGAATTTTATTTATATAAGTAACCATGAAAAGTCCTCTCCAAAAATAAAGCAGTTTTTTGTATTTATAGAAAAAAATGGATCAAAACTTTAATTTGAAAACAACTAAATTTCAAGTTTCACCTAAGAAAATAATTGGATATATCTCACTTTACTCTCCTCTACTTTTGTTGAGTATCACTTTATCGCCTATACTATCAATTGTCCTACTTTACCTCATTGTATTATAAAAAAAATTAACCAAATTACCTTTACTAATTATTTATAGTAAAATTATTTTTAAAAGTTTTAAAATTAATAAACTTGTATTTATATTCTAATATCTTTTCAACTTAATTAATAACACTTAACATTAAATTCATTTTATTTTTATTATTCTTAAAGTTTAATAGCCATTTTTTTATAAATAATTCCTATTAAATTTCTATATCGTATGATATTTTTTATTAGCTAATACATTTTACTTATAAATTTTTTACTTATCATAAATATAAAAATATATAACATATTTTTAAAAAGTATTTTGTTAAATACATAAAATATTAGTAATAAATTTCTCATTGTTAATGAAATTATTAAAATGTCATAAAAACAATGTTAAATAAAAAAAATATTTTTAGTTATAATTTAATACTATTAAATAAATTATAAATAGTCGAATTATCATAATTTAATAAATACTATGTTCTATTTAAAAAAAATCATAATCATTTTACTAATTAATTTTATTACTATGACTTGATTATAATGATTATTTTGAATTTAACATACTTTCTATGAACTTATGATAATTCAATTAATAATAATAAAATTATTACTAATATTTTATGTATTTAGTAAGATGTTATTTAAAAATATTTTATATATTTTTTGAATTTATATTGAGTAGAAAAATCATAAGTAAAGTGTATTAGTTAATAAAAACTATTCTACTATATACTAATTTAATAGGAACTATGTTAAATTAAAAATTAATTATTAAAATTTAAGTATAATAAATTCTTAAATAAATTTAATGTCAAGTATTAATTAATCAAGTTGAAAAAATTATTAAAATATAAATATAAATCTATTAATTTTAGAATATTTTAAAATATTTTTACTATAAATAATAAGGGTAATTTAATTAATTTATTTAGAGTACTAGAAAGTAAAATGAGACAAATTTAATTATTTTTTTTAAAGTATTAGATGGTAAAATGAGATAATAAGAGTATACAGATGTAAAATAAGAAAGAATGAAAGTATAAAAGTGTAAAATAAAAAATTTGAGAATACAAAAAGATAAAATAATACGGAACGAGAGTAGTGAGAACAAAATAAAATAAACCCAAAATAATTTTACAAAATTTAAGAATTGCAAAAGAACCTTGTTCATTCCCTCCTCCTTATCTAATTATTCAAGAGTCCCTCTCTTGTTTTCTGTTCTTTTTCTTTTTCTTTTTCCCCTCCTCTTTGCCGGGAATTTTGTTTCCTTCCTAGTTATTTTTACCGATATATAGTTTAGTGGCAATCTATGTAGTGGCCAACTACAAATTCAACACTTAAATTTGTTGAGGTCAGTGAAAACTGAGATTAGACATAAGAGAAACATGAGGAGGGGGGGATCATATCAAGTGTTCACTACAAACAAGGAGGAGAACCAACAGATATAAATATACAGATTTGCAGTTATGAAATAGCTGAAACTACAAGCTGCTCACATCTAATTAATACAAAATTTTACAATTTAAAACAAACGCAGTTCTTATTTTCTCAGGGTCAGATCAAATATGATTGAGATACATACTCAGGTATTGGAAGCTGTCTATCCACACAGAAACAGTGTTACTACATTACCTTCCCAGATGAATACAGGTGCATAAAATTTAATGTCTATCAAAGTGATCACCAGATCAAGCCTTTTCTTCTCCTGAATCTGTCAACACGGTCTGTACTCATTCTAGATTTTTCAGGCATGCTCGACTTCTTAGACTTGTCAAGTCGGCTATCCAAACTGTTTCTAGAAATTTCTGGAAGATCTGGTTGCAACTCAAATGTGTCTGTGGTACTGCTTTCAGCAGATTTATTCTTACTGTCAGAATTTAGTGATGCTGTTACAGAACCATTGACTGCTGGCTTTGATTTTCCAAGAGCCAGTACAAACTTTTTTAGATGTTTAATGAACTCGGGATAAAGTTCAAGATTGCAATGCCCACCTCCATTTATCCATAAAGGTTCATATTTTACCTTGCAAAGCTCCCAAAGCTGTTTCCCATGGGAGCAATCAACAACTTCATCTGCAGTACCCTAGATATGGAACTAATAATTAGCAACCATTCACCTCAATGTGAGAAAAATTACAATCACTCGTATATTACAGGCATTTCCAGATAAGTAAATATTTAATCTGAAACACCTAATGCATAAACTCCTTTATCATGCTCCCAATAACATTATGTAAACTTTGACTATCCAGAAAGCATTTTTTAAATGCGAACAATCCCATTTAGTAAAGCACTCAATTAGGTCTGCCATCACTATCAATTAAAGTGAAAAATAATATTGTAAGGGCATAAGTTAGAAGTTGTGACCATATAAGTTATTCTTCTCAAAATGTGAATTTTGTATGGATTCCATAGACTTCCCCAAATTTTATCCACATATTTTAATAAAACTGCTCCTGCTGTATTCTGTATCTATCTCTTCCCCTCAAGGGTATTCAGTGGGAAATAGATCGTTCAGAATTATATATTCTCAGACATTCAGGATTCCCTTAACTTTTGGACCAAATGAACTCGAACTTAGTTTGATGGAAACTGAGCTAAGAACCAAAATTTAGAAGTAGAGGAAGAGGATGAGGAAGAAGAAAAGCGAAAAGAACAAAATTAAAATAGAAGAAGAACAGAGGAGGAGGAGAGAAGCAAAAGCAAACAAAGAGAATAATGAAGAAAAATAAAAAGAAGCAGAGGACGAAAGATAGCAGACTCTCAAGAGGAGGAGGAAGTGAGATAGAGAGAAGAAAAAAGTAACCGGCATAGCTGCTACTGGTGAAGGTGGAAGAGCTTTCTGTGGATACTCTTTGGGGTGCAGTAGCTACTGCTGAAGAAGAGAAGCTGCTACTGATCCTTCATATTTATCACTTTCTGTTTTTCTTTAAAAATTTAAAATTCAATTACGGTTCTTATTTAATGAGGCATGCCTTTTTCCTGAACAAAATTGTGCACGACAAACAAAAGAGGTTGATCTTATTAAAGGTTTGAGCCTCAAAAAAGGATCCATGCAAGGGCCTCGTGTCTGGAGCCGAACTATGATTCAGACGAGATCTAACGTTTCACAAAAGCCTCTCCTGGTTTACAGGAATATTAACTCTGGTTGCCCATTCCAAACACTCATGAGATTGACTCATTAACATGTGAAAATATACAGACAAAGTTTAGCTAAAAGCATTACCATTGCAACTACACGCAACACGAGGGAGGGGGGCAATCATAAATCCATTTTAATTTTCATTTATTTCCCATCTTTTCTTTTCCTTTTTCTTTTTGTCTTTTTCTTCTTCCTTCGCTTACTCTCCGCCGCCATCACCCACACGAGCGACCCCGTCTTCCGCCCACACGACCCATAAATCCGCTTGCATCCCTCCCACCTCCAAACCCCAGTAAACAAAACTCCCAAGGGCAAGTAAACATAATCTAAAATTATTCTAGAACTTTTTTGAAACAAGATCCCATGTTTGCATCCTCTCAAAGCCCTTATCGGTCCATGACAGAGCCTCTACCATTACAACTATAATACAAGCTTTAGCACTAAAAAATGCAAATCTTTAGGCTCTGTTAAGAGTTGTGTGTGTATTTCAGTAGGAGGAATTGGGGATTTTGAGGGTTTGTGCGTGCTTTTGCAATTGACGAAGGTATGGTAAGATTGGGTGTGTGTGTGTGTGTGTTGGGCAGTAAGGAGTGTGTGTTTTGGGTGTTACTATATGTTTTTGGACACTAGGGATAGATCTGCACTGCCGGGGTGGGTGGGTGCTGGGTTTGGGTGGCAGGGTTGGGTGGGTGGAAGGCTAGCGACGGCGGCACGTCGTGGTGGTGGTGGGACAGTAAGGAAGAAGAAAAAGAAAAAAGGGAAAAAGAAAGAAAAGGAAAAGGAAAAGGAGAATAAAGAAAATTAAATATTTTATTATTTTTTATTTGATTATTTATGTTCTTAAAATTGTTAATTAATTAAATTTTTACCCCTAATTGACAACTGATTATTTGACTAATTAAAAATTATTTTGAATTGAATTATATTAATTAATAAAAATAGAATAAAATAGAAATATTTCTTTTATAGTATTATTTTTGTTATTTCAAGTTACTTTTAATTTTACAAATGATTAAAAACTTCTATGATTGAAAATACTATTTAATGAATTAAATTAAGAAATAGAAAATATGGTATATAGTTTTTTTAATTTGCACATATGGAGTAAAAATAATTAAGATAATATTAATTTTTAAACTAATTAAAATTTTTTATTTGCTTGATTATATTCTTAAACTAGTTAATAAGTTAATTTTTCTCTCTCTAATTGATAATTAATTAGTTGATTAATTAAAAGTTATCTATGAATTGAATTATATTAATTAATACAAAAATAGAATAAAAATAGAAAATATTACTTTTATAGGATACTTATTTTTAATTTTATACATGAAATAAAAAAAATCATGATTGAAAATACTCTTTAATGAATTAAATAAGAAATAGAAAATATGATATATATTTTTTTAATTTGCACAAATGAAGTAAATTTTTTTAGTAAATAACATTAATTATTTAAACAAATTATAAAAGAGAAGACATTTGCCATTTTTTCTAGCTTGGCATGCTTAGGTGTCATGTTTAAGTCTACATTAGCTTCTTCACCTCTCCATCTTTGATAAATAATTTTCCCTCCATTTTGCCTTACATGTCAACTTGGATTTTTTTGGGTAATATTTATGGTACACCTGGTGTATGGTACACTTAATATATAACTGAAGGGTAAGTGTCCAATTTTATAAAAAAATAGAATATTTGGATGATTGATCTATATCAAGCATATGTACAGCAGGTGTAACATTTACAACACTGCTTTTTTGAATTTCAAAAGCTCCACCTAGACGGCAAAGTAAGCAATTGTCCAATTTTATAAAAAAATAAGACACTTGGATGATTGATCTATACCAAATATATATACAACATGTGTAATATTTATAACACTTTTTTTTGGATTTCAAAAGCTCCACCTAGATGGCAAAGTTAGCAATTTTCCCTCCTAACTCAAAATTTTCCCAAATCTCCAGCCACGTAAACAATAGCCGATTATTTTGATCCACTATAGTAGATGGTGTCCTAAACATCCGGATTTTTCCAAGTTAAAGGACAAAAATTAATTTTCAAAATCGAAAAAGACAAAAGTCTGAGGAGGCCAACATAAAGGACTAAAAATGATAATTTTGTGTATAAGTAATTATCGACCAAAATTAAAATCTTTGATGAATACTAGACCAAAATTGCCAATTTTTGGAACCTATTTGTTCTAAATTGATACACCCCGGAATAAAAGGACTAAAACCCTAAGTAAGCCAACATAGGAGACCCAAATCGCAATTTTTCCTAACAAAATTTTTAGGGGTTTGAAAGGTTTTTTATAATAAGTGTTTGAATTTATAAAGCGTGTTAATATGGATTATTTGGTTCTTTAACAATTGGAGGAACCCAAACAACTATTAGTAGAAAAATAACCACACTAATAAGAGAACTCAAATTAAAAACTTAAAACTTTTGAAGCCTCAACTTTATCATTAAACCATAGCTTCTTTGGCTTATCCAGAGTTTGTAGGTTCAACAACTCTAGGGGATGTTAGGGTTAATGGGCATTGTTAAGAGCTCAATACAAATACTAATCCCAGTAGGAGTTGGAGATTTTGATTTCTATTAAAATAAGTGTATTAAAGGGACTATGGGAGTTTAGTAAAAAGGGTAAAATAAAATAACACTCATGAACTTGATCCTAGATTACATTTATTCTATGTATTTGTCAAGGTAATATTTAGACTTCGAATCAAATTTGAATTTAGTATTTAGATAAGTCCAAAATTGTCCTTAATAAAATAAATTTATATAATTTTTAGTATATTTTAAAATATTTATACCCCAACTTTGATTAGAAAAAATATTTTAAATTATTCTTTTTTGAAAAAAGTAATTTGTAACTTAAGTAATCCAAATTTTAAAAAACTAAAGTAATAATTGAGTATAATAAATACATAAAAATATTAAACATGAAAAACTATTTTGATTAAATATACTAATTCATCTTTATCCACAAGAGTTAACAATTTATTTAGATTAAATAATTAATAATTTATTTTGAATTTAAATAATTAAATTAATTTTCATATTTAATATTTTGTGTATTTATTATACTCATTTATTGCTATAGTTTTTTAAAATTTGTATTATTTAAGTTACTAATTACTTTTTTTAAAAAATATATTTTAAAATATTTTTTCTAATTAATAAAGAATCTAAAATAAAAATTGGGGTATAAATACTTAAAATATATTAAAAAACTAAATAAATTTATTTTATTAAGGGTAATTTTATCTAAATATTAAATTCAAATTTAATTAACGAGGGTAAATATTATTTTTATAAGTTTAAGGGTAAATGTGATCTCAATCAAGTTTAGAGGGTGTTGTTATATTTTGTCTTAATAAAAATAATATGAGTTTGAAAGCGTTTTGTATTAAGTGTGTTCTTAAGGATTATTTAGGCTCGGTACGTAAATACAATTCAGAGTTGAAAAGTTTTTTTTTTTTTTTTTTAGTAATGTTACAAAGTAAAATCATAAAGTGACAAAAATAAAAATGGAGTACTACTCCCTACATATGAAAGTCAATCAAATTTAAAGTTAGAGAGGTTCTAAGGATCAAGTCTAATATATCCACGAATAAAAGATGGAAATTCTTCAGGAGTCCACAAACTCGAGTTCTGAGATGAACAAGCATGATTTGCAAGGAAATCTGCAATTTGATTACCTTCATGGAAGATGTGTGAAATATTGATGCATATGTGCTTTGTGTGTTAACAAGTATGGGTTAATTATACTTTTGGTCCCATTGCTTTCGTCATGTGGCAATTTCATCTCGCTCTATCACTTATTTTAATTGCAGCTTTAGTCTCTTCCTTCAAAAAAATTGACAAAAAAGCCATGTACAAAGCACATCATTAAGTCAGGTGACCAAAAAAACCCACGTGAAGAACATGTGACCAAAATTTTCATTTTTAATCCTACAGTTTAAGGGGTTTTGCAAATTTGATACTAACAATTGAAAAAAAAGAAAATATTTTCATTGAAACAATTAAAAAAAGACTTGCCATTGTGGCAAATCTGCCAGATCAAAAACTTTCTGGTCAAATAATTTTTTTTTAGAAATATAATTTAAATTAGGTGAAATAGTGAGTTAAATATATACATGCACACATATATATATATATAAGTGATTTAAAAAAAAACTATAAAAAGATAATAAAAATGAATTCAATAAAAAATTTGGTGCACCAAAATATTATATCAAATATCAAACCGAATTAATTGATTTGATATGTTTTGGTTATTTTGTTTGATAATTTAGTTAATCAAAACAAAATAATTAAAAGTTAAATCCACAAAATCATTATTATATTTCTCATTTATTATTTTTTAGTTTTGGTAAGTTAAAAAATGAAAAAAAGCATAAAGTAATTAATAATTACAAAACATTAAATAACAATTATTTATAAGCTATATTAAAATTATAATAAAGTATTATTCGATAAACCAAAATAAAAAGCAAAACTGAATTAAATAACAATTTTTTATAAAAATAACAATCGGATATCAAATTGAATTTTTCTATATGTATCGAATTTTTAATTTTGATTCGATTTGACTGATATACTATTATGAACATTCCTATAAAAAGAGTCACAATGAATAAGAATAGAAAAAAATATGACATAGTTTTTATTTAACTTTTAATTATTTAATTATTTTATTTCTAAAAAAATTGATAAATCAAATTATCAAACCAAAAAATAAAAAAAGATTCAAATCGATGAATTCGATTCGATATTTTATATAATATATTGGCAAACTGAGTTTTGTTTTATTGAAATTTCGATTTGATTTTACCGAATGAACACCCTTATTCTTTTTATGTGTTCTAATTAACTTACTTAAATAAATAAATATATATATATATATTTAATATTACTACTTCATTTATTTTAAATTATAGTTTAAAAATTATTTGTCCTAAAAGCTCTTAGTCGAACAGAATTTTCAAATTAGCAAAACATTCTTTATTATGTATTTCTTTCTATTTTTTTAATAATTTTTTTGACTACTTTGGAATTTGAAAGTGACAAAAATGCTGAAAAATATGTTCTTCAACCTTCCCAATCTTTAATGGTTGTTGTTTCACGATTTTAACAAATCGAAAGCTACAAGACCAAAAGTACAATTAACCCTAACAAGGACCATTTTTTTCCTTTAAAATGGGAAGAAACAAATATATGATTCATGATTACTTATAGGGATGGAAGGAGTTGGAAAGTTAGGTTTTTAGTAAATGTAATAATAAGGATTGTAGGATTTTGAAAAGTTTGATTTTTATTTAGTGTGTTAAAAAAGGATTATTAAATTCAATGGGTTAATAGGGATAATAGGAGTTGGAAAGTTGGGTTTTTTTGTTAAGTGTATTGATAAGGATTATAGGAGTGGAAATTTTGGTTTTTATTATCCTTGTTAATAAAGACTATTTAACCTACATAGGTGATCATAATAGTTGGAAAGTTATAAGTCTGTTAATAAGGATTATTTGTCCTTTCAATAATTGACAAAACCACGACCTAGGATTTATACTTTTAAGGTAAATTACAAAAATTAATTTTAAGATTTGACCTATATATAAAAAATATAATTATATTTTAAAATTACAAATACGTCCTACAATTAACAGATATCAAAAAAATTTGGCAAATGTTTATTTTACCCATGCCAATTAAATTGAATTAAAAATAGTTGAAAATTTAAAAAAAATAAAAAGTGAAATACAATTTTATCTTTTCTTATTCTTTCAAAATAAATATCAATCATTTATTTAATCAATCATGATTCGATTATTCATAATTTTTTATTTTAAAAATTATAAAAAAATATAAAAAATAGGAAACCAAATTCCCACCCTACCCCTACCCCCTAACCCCGACCCATCTTTCCTAGCTCGCCAGCCTCGCCGCCCAGCCCTGAACGTCAAATTGTGTTTTTATTAAGTGTGTTAATAAGGAATATTTGATTCATTTGTAATGGAAGAAACAAATGTATGATTCCTGCATATTTAAATAAATGGCAAAATAGGGACAGCAAAAAGTTGAGTTTTTTTTATTAAGTATATTAATAAGGAGTGTAGGAGTCGAAATGCTTTAAATATATTTAGTGTGTTAATGAGGGCTATTAAATTAAATCAGTTATTAGGGACAATAGAAGTTGGAAAGCTGGTTATCAAATATATTAATAAGAATTATTGGAGTTGGAAAGTTTGGTTTTCATTAAGTGTGTTAATAGGGTCTATTTAGCTTATATATATATATATATATAAGTTTTTATTTGAAAAAGAGAATACTGTTTTGTTGCTTCACTATTGTTCAAACGACTCAAATTTATAATTAGCGAATAATTCAAAATTATAAGCTTAACTATTGTTCAAATAACTCAAATTTATAATTAACGAATAATTCAAAATTATAACCAACGACATTATAGATACAAAAAATTTAGTAACATGACTTAGTATGATGTGTAAACAAAATAGGAGTTGTGATAAACAATATAGGAGTTGTGAAGGGAAGGTATCCTTAGTTTTCTTTTTGTCCCCATGCTTAAAAGTTTATTCATAAGCATGCTAAGATTTGTGTACTTTTCTATTGATTAACCTATTTGAAAAGTTTTGGACCGTGATCACATTCCTCAGTAAGATCACATCCCCAAATCAAGTTAGAAAGTTGTGTTTTTATTGTGTTAACGAGGAGTATTTGGTCTTTTCATAATTGGAAGAAACAAGATGTGAGATCCATACTTTTGTAATAGTATAATATAAATAGAAATTGATAAATTGATAAATTGATAAATATTGATTATGATGAACACACTATATGAATATGATATTAAAGTGCCATGAAAATTATTATTTCTCACCCATAATTATCTGATCCAATCGTTGGAGTTACATTCAATACTTTAGTAGACAAATAAGAAAGGTTGCTTTGTTATATGATAAATAAGACAAATTAAATGTGCCTGTTCGAGCTTATGTGGCTTTCTTTTAAATTAGGCATATTTATATACTTGCCATTTTTTTTTTCTTTTTTAAGAAAAGTCGATAATATTGCATTAATTCGAAACAAGCAAATTAAAATAACATTTTATTTCATAAAATAATGATGCTCATAACAAATAATGATTATAGGTAATTGATTGTTGTTAGTATAACTACAAAAGTTTATCAACTATTTATATTCAATAATTATAGGCAATTATTTCATTCAGGAAAACAAATGGACCTAAACCACGTTTTACATGAGAAGTGTATCATGATTAGAGTTGGAAATGTTAAAAGTTATTTAAATTTGAATTTGTTAAACATAATAAATAAAATTTGAATATATATTTTTATTTGATAAGATTTAACATGAAATTAATTCAAATAGTTAAAAAATATTAAATAAAAGATAATTAAATATAGTAGTAAAAAAAATTAAAATTATTATTTATTCTATTTGATTAAAACTTGTTTAAGCATAATTTTTAAAAATTGATTAAAATTCAGACAAATTTTAGAATTTATGTGTTTACCGTAACGCCCTGTATGCCCCTCCAGCTAATCTCATCGAACCGAACTGCTCTTTTTCATCATTTGTCTTTTTGGTTTGTCCAAGAAAGACTCCGCCGGCCACCGGGAGGCCCGACGACTCCGACACTGGAAATCTGACGTGTCATGATGGAGGAGCACTTGAAGTTATTCGTGGAGGAGACATCATGATATAGGATGTCTATATCGTGAAAGATGTAATATATTTTTTAGATAACATAAGAATGACTATTTTGTAATTATAAACGAACACTCACTAAAAGTGGTAATAACTGATTTCGAGAATTATAAATTAAATTATGGGTTCGAAAGTTATCCCTTCTCCCTTTCTTATGTTTCAGAATTCGAATTTTAAGAAAAAAAATATTATAATTATATAATCAAATTAAAATAGTTTGTAAAGATTTTAAAATAAGATTTTAAAATAAGTTAAAGTACTTGAAAGTTTTCATTGTACAAGAGGTATTTAGTAAACGAGAGTTAAATGAATTTAACCATAAATTTTATTATATTTTTTGTTTTATTGCACTGATTATTGCCGCATCATGTACACTTTACAAACAGACTTTTATACATGATGAACAATCGATACAATTCAACAAATAATATAATAGAATTTACAATAAAAAAATTTATACGAAGAAGTTACTATATTGGTGATAATATCAGTAGGTGCTGTTTCTGAAAATTATGTATTGTGATATATTATTATCTAGCAATACGAAATAAATATATTATATGATGCTCAAAAAATTAAAAAAGAATCAATAAAATCATAAAAATTAACTTACACAAATTATTACTTATTAGTACATAGTTAAAACTTTTATTGCGTCAAATAAAGTTCAATTTATTATTGAAGCTGAATTTGTAGTCGAAAAAGTGTTCAGTATAACTATACCCTAAAATGTTTTTTGTATGTATAACAATCAATCACTAAATCAGATTATCAAGTAGTTTTACAAAATATATATGTATGTATATATTATTGGATAAAATTCGAGTCGATTCTATATTATTAAATGTTTTCAATGATAATATACAATCCTGTCAACAATATTAAAATAGACTATACAAATAATAATAGGTAATGTTCTCACATCAACAAGGACCGATTTGTTTCTGCCGACACTTTGAACTATGTCTCTACAATACATTCAGCTGAATCTTCTGTCTCTACGTATGCCGAAAATGACGAGGAAATTAATTGCCCCGGTAGAGTTGGAGTAAACAGCACTGGCTTTGGAGGAATTGGTATGGATTGTAGACTTCCTTCTAACATTTCCACAACCTTAGACATCGATGGCCTACCTGATGGAGTGGTCTGAACGCACCAAAATCCGACCAAAAACATTTTCCTTGCAGTTTCTTCTTTCTCTTCAATCATGAGATCATCTAATTCCCTGGTGACATCAAGTATTACCTGCTCGTATATTTTATCTGGAAAACAGTTCTCACTCGATTGGGTTGCCTCAGTTTCAATAATTGTTTTTGCCCCAGCCATTTCAAGAACCATCATTCCATAGCTATAGACGTCAGATTTATGAGAAACTCCTCCAAAATTTCTGGAGAACATTTCGGGAGCAATATATCCGATGGTCCCTCTTGTCCCAAGGAATGATAATATACTCTGCTTCTTCTTGCACAGTTTAGCAAGCCCAAAATCGGAGATTTTCGGGCAGAAGTCTTCATCTAGAAGAATGTTCTGAGGCTTGATATCAAAATGAACAATCCTAGTGTTGCAGCCTGTGTGCAGATATTCCAGACCTTTGGCAACTCCAACTGCAATCGTGTACAGTTTTTCCAAATCCAGGTGACAATCTGTCTTGGCTGATCCACTATTGCTGATGAACTTGTCCAAAGATTTGTTGGGCATAAATTCATAGACTAGAGCTCTCTTGTTTCCCTCATAGCAAAACCCCAAGAGATTGACAATATTGATATGGGAGGTTCTACTAATGCTGGCAACTTCATTAATGAATTCTTCTCCATTGCTATCGCTCTCGATCAAAACCTTGACAGCAACGAGGCAGCCATCAGGTAGCACACCGTTGTACACACTACCATATCCTCCTTGACCAAGCTTATCACTGAAGGATTTGGTTATTTTCTTGATTTCGGAATATTTGTATCTCTTTGGAGCCAGTGATCCATGCTGTAGTAGGAATTTTTCTATATCTTGGTTGCTTACCTGGTTAGGGCCGCCTCGTGAACATAGGCAGTGGGCTATGCAGACGGGTATAATGGCTACTAAAATTACAAAAATTACAGCAAGCGCTGGAAAAAGAGAAAATAGCGAAGAAATTTTAGTGATGAAATAATTTTTATATTGCTAAGTTTAATGTTTGCCTGATATATATATATATATATATATATAGAGAGAGAGAGAGAGAGAGAGAGGCAGGATATAGGAGACAGGTTACATGATCCGACAACAGAAAACTAATAAAACAGAATAATATTGAGGAGAGTACAAGTGTACAACGGTTGATGGTTTACCTTTTGCAATCCCTACTTGAGCAGACGACTGTACAGGATGAGGCCCTGGAAGAAATAATAGTAAACCTAATGAACTTGACAAATCCTTGTGCCCAGAAAAAGGAAAGAAAAATATTTAAACAGTGAATTGGTAAAGAATCAGTCGCGCATATCAGGGGGTATACTTTCACTGGGGTATCCAGGACTTTGAGCAGGGGGCATACCTTGTCAAAGAAAATTAAGTCCTGTCAAGTGTAACTTTAAAACATGATACATATCTAACGTTGTCTCATAGCTTTTATTATTATTATTTTAAAAAAATTAGACTATTAACTGGTTCTTCAACTTATTCTTTTAGTTTATTGGAATTCATTTGTCTCATAGATTGTTTAACATAATATGGTAATTTTAGGATTAATTACACATCTCCGTAATTACTAACTATAGGCCTTCTTCTTTTATAGTTATCAAGGTTATTGTCTTTACTTACTAACTATAGGCCTTCTTCTTTTATAGTTATCAAGGTTATTGTCTTTACTAGGTGTTCATAATTTAGTTTACCGATCGAATTGAAAATTTCGTTTCAGTTTTCAGTATTTCATTTTTCAAAATTTTGATTTTGGATTCGCTTTTGTTTTTTATTTTGGTTAATTGAACCGAATCAAAAACCGAATTAGTATTTTTATATATTTATATATATAATTTTCATATTATATTTTTATACTTATTATTTATTTTTTATACTATTTTTTATGTTAAAAATTATATTGTTGTACTTGTTATTTGTTTTTATACTATTTTTTATGTTTTTCTCATCCAAATTATAAATAATAAATTAAAATTATATATTTCTAACTTTATTACTTAATTTTTATCTATTTTTTTATTTTTTTATAAAAATTCGATTAATTGAAAACCAAACCAAAAAACTGAATTTGGTTATAATCGAATCGAATGGAACTAGTTAATTCAGTTCGATTTTTAATTTAAAATTTTAACCAATTAATCAAAATTTCGATGGTCAACCGAGTGAACACCCCTAGTGTTTACCTATCTTCTCGACTCATTAGAGCTTTGGACAAAAAAATAATATCATCATCTGAAAATATAGTTGATTTTTATAATTTGTCGGGAAAAAAATTATAAATAAGAATGGCCTTAGTAAAATTATAAATAAAAATACCTTTTGACCTTTTCCGACATTTTCACAAATAAGAATGCCCTTAGTAATATGTCAAACGTAGGAAGGAGAGAAACTTATTCAAAATTATAAGGTGTGTTAATTCTTTTTTCTATTTATTAATTTTTTTTGTGAATTACGATTCCTTTTTTTATTAATTATTTTCCTTTATTTAACATTTCCTTTTTTTCCAACAATTGAAGAGGATTTTATCTATAATAATTAAAGTAGTATAGATCATATAGTAAGTATCCAAATTATATGTTTCGTGTGCAGCAAAGTAATTGAGTCAATGTATTTTTCAAATGATGAAATGTAGAGTATATAAATTCACTTTGCAAAAAATAAATAATATGAAGAAGTTGGATCAGAGTATTATATATCCTCAATATAACCAAATAAGAACTATATATTCTTATGGAATATTTAGAAATTTAGTAAAACTAATAAATGCCCTCAAAATAACTATGATGACCAAGAAAGGGGTATATGGGGGGTGGGGGAGACTAATTTTGTTTATACATTTTTGAGAAAATATGAAGAATTCAGATTTAAATTTTTTTAGCTATATATTAGTACTTAGTACAAACTTTCTTTTTATGCCATCTCATAGGCCTTGCCACAAATTTACTTGTACATTTATGAATGAACACTGTTTTCTTTTCACATATAGTTGAATCTTTTATTTTAAATTAGTATTACAAATTGATGTAGAGACGGGACAGAGAAGTCAGGTGAAACATCAAATTTAATACCACAACCGAAAAGAACTGATTTTTCTATACCAATGATAAAAAGAAATGACAATGAACTAGATCTATTACTTAAGAAAGAAAATGAAAGTAGCGGTAAAAACAAGACTCTTTCGAAATGTAATATGAAAATTGAAGAAGTTAAGAATTTTTTAATGGTTGGAAAAGTATACGCCGGGGGGGGGTTGTTAATGCATTCGGAATTCTGAAGGGGGGAATTGCTGCTTTAAATCTAAAGCATGGAATCAAATATAATAATACCTTGGGGAACTTCATAAACAACAGGGGCGGGGGATGTCGGCCCCACCTGCAAACTCCCTCCGTCCTGCTTGTAGCAAACAGTCGATGCGGAATTCCGATTATACACACACGTCCCACCGGATCGTTCGCAGCTTTCGCAATTGGCATTATCCGCTGACCATTGGATGAAAAACCCGCCGGCAAGAGCATCCTGCAAAACATTTATTGACGAAGCCGTAGGAGATTCCAGGGCCCGCGAGGCTGACTGGTTCACCGGAACAGAGATATTGTTGTTGCACGTGATGTGGGTTCCCGGGCCCGACGATGCATCCCCTGTTCTAAACAGATTTACGGTTGTAACACCATTTACATCGCAGCTGAACTGATTGGGAAGCGTGTTCTGCTGCTGAGACGTATCATTGGTGCAATCGAAGTAGAGGGTGACGTTCTCGTCATTAGAATAGGGAGGAATTTCGAAAAGGTGGGGATTTAAGTTTGTGTTGCGGAGAAGTGTTGGGCATGTGGTTTTCCATAAGTCTTGTCTTGCGACCTTGAGAGTGTGGGTCGAGAAATTGAATTCCAGGACTCTGTAGTATAATGATGAGATATTGAGCAGAGGGACATCGCCCTGGCAGTTGAGCTCGAAGCCTGGATAACCGCAAGACAGCGGCCGGCTGCCTCCCCAAAAGGGATAGCTTATTTTGCTTATGCTGCCACATTGAAATGGCTGGCTACAGGTTGCATAGTCCTGATAGTTTTGACAGAGAAAACCTGGGAAATGGATTGATAAAAGGGTTGCCTGGATGAAGAAAAAAAGTTTCTGGTTGGGTTTGGGATGCATTTTCAGACAGAGAACTTGTTTAACCATGATATGATTGCATGAATTTTAATGGTCAAGAAAGAAGAAAAAAAGTTCTGGATAATTGATCCTGTATTAGTTTTCCACACGAGTATGATACTCAAAGAAGCTTCATCAAAGACTTGCAGTCAATGTTGGCCCACAAATATCTTTCTTTGATTTTCTACATTCATTTAGTGCTTTTGGAATTTGGGTTTTGTCATAAAAGAATCAAAAAATAAAGTTGAAATTACTATTATCTAAAATCAATATTTTCCTCACTGAAATTCTAACATCGAACATAGTTTTAATCTCAACAGTTCTGTGGGGACAAAAACGAGTCTTTCTTAAAAGATACTTCTTTTGTTGAAAATGTGCAGAATCCAACAATCCTTGCTTTGCCATTTGACCTATATATTTATTCTGGATGTCCAGCAATTCCTACTGTCCATACATGTATTTCTTACAGTGATTTCCTTCAGTCTGGAGAATTATAATTGCACATCAACTTCTTGATATACATCTGTTGATAATATTTTTTTCTTTTTTCACTGTAACAGTAACTTGGAAATAAGAAGAAATTTGTTGGCCATAACTGAACCTTCTATATTGTTGTGATAAAAAGAGAGAGTATTTATCTCATTTATAGGACCTTGTTATCTTAATACTCATGCTAATATTTTTGGCATCTCTTTCCCAAGGGTCAGGCTACTCTAGAAAATCAGCAGTCTAGCCCAGTTGCTTCCCTTCTAGTTGCCTCCTCATCGATCATCTCAAGTTTCTTATCTTTTTAAAGAATTTTGATCTTATTTATTATATCATTTTTCCCCAAAGGATCGAGCTTACCTCGTGTCAGTTCAATCTTCTCGTGAACATGAATTATTTGCTAAAGCCTCCAATCATTCTTGCTAGAGTGATTAATGATGAATGTATTGAATATATTATAAATTGAAATATTGATATAACGATGTAATGAATCAGTGCAAAAGTGATTGCAGCTTTTGTGGGAAAAAAGTTTGTAGTTACTGTTTAAGTATTTAGGAAGAGTTGAAGCTTCCACCTGAAATAACCCTCTGTACATCTTATAATTAAAAATAATAATGTTGTTTAAATAGATTTCAGTAATTTTAATTTAATCTTCACACGTATTAAGAAACAGTAAGTTACATTTGACAAAATTTATATATAGTGTAGATATATATCTCAAAATGTTATTTATATCTTCATTTTTATCATTGAAAATTATAATAAAATTCAATTTTAATAGAAAATCAACTGACTAAAGAAACCTAGCAAAGTTGATTAACATTGTGATTAACTTAATTTCAAACGTATCATATTTGCAAAAGGTCACAAGGTTCCATTTAATTTCAATTTTATATCGAACATGCCGAAGGACAATAAGCTCAAGCCAATTTGAAAGTCGTAAGCTAAACTTGATAATTTTCAAGCTGGTCTTAATATAATTGCAAACTAAGCTAAGTTCGAGCTGAAAGTTAGGATTGTCAAGAGTGAGCGTATATAAGTTCTGAAGTAGACTTGGACTCGTTATAAGTATATTATTATACATAAAATTGGAAATTGTTAATATATAAAAACTATATAAAAATTTACTTAAAAACATAAGAATTCCAAAATTTCATACTAAAAATTTATGCTTGTTTGAGATTAGTTGTTTTATTTAATGATATAAATTTTGTTATTCTTCACGCTTAAAAATAAATAAATAAATAAATTTTAATTGTTTCAAATTCGGTTTGAAACTCATATAACCAAACAAATTCAGAATGTAAGAACTCGTATAGTATCAAGCGGAGAGTGTCTAGGCAATCTCAACTCGCTTAACTTGATTGACAATCTTAAGAGTTACACTTCTCGGAATTCAACATCACATAATGAATGCAAAACATTTTTTGCTTGCCTATTCTTTTTTCTTGATATAATAGGTTATTTTCTCATTAAAGAGCAGAGTAATAGAGCTCCATCATCAACAAGAAAGAAAATAAAGAAATATATGCTTGAAAGGGGGCTAAATTCTTTATGGTACTATTTTTGCAAAGTTGAAGTGAACATTAGTTGAAAGGGGTAAATTCATCTTTTGTAATTAATACAAATTATGTTTTATATACTAAGGGCTCGTTTGGTAGCTTTGATGGGATAAAACTTTATATTTTTGCAATGGGATATGGTATGTATCATAGGCTCCTTATATATTATTTGCCAAGTTGTTTTAAATTGGTTGATATACATCTCCCAAAGAATATGTCATTTGATTGGACAATAAAAAGACATGATACAATTAAAAAGGGTTTAATGAACAAAAATACCCTTATAACTTTATAAAAGAAAAAATTCATTTTATCCTTATTATATCTTATATAGTATTTTATCTCATTTCTATCAAAATATCAATTAATTTGATTCTAAATTTTATTCAACATATAAAAACTAATTAATGATGTTTTATTTTTATTTTATATAGTTTTGAGTAAACGTTTTAATTATTATTAAGATATTTTACTAAAGATAAAGTAAATATAATTATTCATATTAAAAATAAACATAAAAAATATTCCAAAATAGAAAAGTTTTAAACCAAGAAAGACACAAAAATAAATTCATAAGGAAAACACCCTCTACAATCAAATATGTCAATAAATTTAACTCCAAAATTGATTCCACAATAAATAACTAATTGAATAAGACATTGTTTAAACACATAAAATAATAGTAAAATATCATATTAACAAATTAAATAAATATATAGAATTTTATATTAAATAAACATAAACCAATAAAAAAACACTTTAAATGATGAACTCATAAAGAAGAAAAATATTCAAGAAATTAATGATTAAAGAAACGACCCCTGAGCAATTAAATATATCCCTAAATTTTATTAAACGTTAAATTAATTGAATTTGTCAATTTTCTTTACATAATTTTAAACAAGCCATATTTAAATAAAACATAAAAATGGATGTTAATTTTGTTAAACATATTTAAATAAAAATATCTAAAAAAATTAATATATTATTCAATTAGTATTTTCACATTTAAGAAAATTTGAGGTAAAACTAGTTGACATATTTGATTATAAAGAAATCTTTTTTTTTAAGAATTCATTTCTAAAAGATTTTTTTCTTTAATAATTTATTTATTTTAATTTGTTAGTATCATATTTTACTATAATTTTTTAGCATGAGATGTAATTAATATTTTCATGTTTAATTAAACTTCTATAAAGCAAAAATGATATATATTTAATTTTTTCGTGTAGAATAAAGTTTGGAGTTAATTTAGTGATATATTTGATTGTAGAGGATGTTTTTTTCCCTAAGAATTTATTTTTGAACAAAGATTTTTATATTTTGAAATATTCTTTCATATTTATTTTTAATATGAATAGTTTTATTTATTTTAATTTTTAAGTATGATACCTTACGAATACTTAAAATATTATTTAAAAATATATAAAATAAAAATAAAATATTATTCAATTAATCTTTTATGTCGAATGAAGTTTAGGGTCAAATTAATTGATATTTTAATTGAAAGAAGATAAAATGATATAAAGATATAATAGGAGTAAGTGAATTTATTATTTTATGAAGTCAGTATTTGTGTACATTCAACTTAATTTTTTATACATGGCCAAAATGAATTTAACCTTAAAAAAATTCAAAATACCCTCAACTTTCATCACACCTCCCAAAGCCTTAAAATCACGAACATCTTTCTTCCACTATTCTCTCTCATAAAATATATATATATATATAGCTCTCCAAAAATGTCCAAATCCATCAAAATAAATATAACCAGAAAATTTAAAAAACACAAAATTAAAAAATGGGAAAACCCAAAAGAAATATAACAACATATATTAACTTGTGAAAACCCATCTAGTGGTGTGGACAGTTCAGTATACCGATCGAATCATAATTGTATCGAGAATTCTATGCGTATTGAAATTTAACCAAAAAATTTAATTCAATATTCGGTATGAGTTTTTTTCTTCTTCATATTTTGATATTCAGTTTAGTACTGTTATGTTGGTCCAGTATATTGTATTATTTTAATAATTAATTATTTAATAAATTATGTTGACTAATATTACTGCTTCTAATTAATAAAATTACCACTTGATGATGTTATTTATTTATTTATGTGATTGTTCGATTTGGAGGCTAGTAAATCCGTATCCTCTTGTTGAACGGGAATAAATGAGAAAAAAATAAAGTTTAGTTGTGAATATAAGTGGTATATTAAATAAAATAAGTTTTTTATTTTTATTTTTAAATTCGGCCTTACAATTAAAGAAATAAGTTCAATTTTTTGGACCAAAATGTTCGGTTTGGTTCGATTTGATTTGATGATTGGCGAATCATATTCTTAACTATTTTTTTTTTTTAAGAAATTTCAGTTTTATCAAAATTTGTATTGAATTGACCAAAATAATTTTAGTATTTATTAAACAAAATTGAACTATTTTAATTTGGTATTTGGTATGAAATATTGATGTACTGAAATTTTGGTATATTAAATTTCAATTCGATACGATTTAACGAATGAACACTTTTAAACGCACCTCACAAAAAAAAAAAAAAAAACCAAAGGGAAAAAACTCACCGTGAAATCATCCAAGAAGAACACTTCAAATCCTATTAGCCAAAATGCAGCACCAAACTTTAATAAAAAGTTAACATCTTCCACCCATTTTTATCGATTGATTTATTTTGAAGAGATATGTGTGAAACTCACCTTACTTTGGCTTTGAGGAAGGACCAGGGGTGTTTACAATTCAGTAAATCTATCGTAATGAATCAAAACCGAATCAAAAGATTATATTTGGTATTTAATTTTTATTTTTATAAAAAATTAATATTTAATTCAATTTTAGTTTTGATTTATCGAACAGTACCATAATGAATACCCATACTGAATACCGAACTATTTATTTTTATATAGTTTTATATTTTATTTTTATATAATTATTTATTGTTTACTTAATAAATTTTAAAATAATAAATCAAAAATAGAATTACAATTGTGATATTTAAATTTTATTTTTATACACATATGTATATTATTTATTGTTTACTTAACAAAGTTTAAATAATAAATCAAAAATATAATTACGATTGTAATATTTAAATTTTTTATTTTTTAAAAATTTGGTTACCGAATCGAAATACCAAAAAAAAGTTTGGTATTAACCAAACTAAACCAATTTTTTCGATTAAGTATTCGGTATAACATTTTGGCGAATCAAATTTTCAGTACGATTTTACAGAATAAACACCAATTCGAAGGAAGCTTGGATTAGGTGGGAAGTCTTAATGGGAAGAAATGAAGAATGAAGTATGAGACAAGTTAAAGTTTGCAAAATTAAGGTTTCAAGGTGTTTTTATATGCAAGGGCTTTTTTGTCCATTCAAAAATTAGTGTGGGAGGCATTTAGGCATAGTAATCCACAAACCAAATTTGGCGTTAAAATGATAACAGATCTTGTTGTTTGAACCAAACGAAGAATTAGAGTGGCATAGGTATCTATCAAGGAGCTACTCTAGTCAGTCCACCCGTTTACAATTCAACCAAACTCTACTGGTCCAAGCGAAACATTCCAGTTTTCTGGGCCTAGTTCAAATTATCAGTCAAGTCTGGCATTGCCCTGTAATCAAATTTCTAGTGAATTCATGGTTTAAAAAGTTGTTGAAATCGGTGATAATATTGAATTGGTGTTGGAAGATATCAAATTCATTGAACTTTCAAGGGAGACATGCTATTGATTAAGTCCGTCGTAGGAAAAAAAGGGTATTTTGTAGCAGAGTAAATAACAAGAATTTGAATTTCTAATTTGACTCTTATATCAGTAAGAAAGGAAGAAAACGAAATAAATATATTATAAAATGCTCAAAAATTTCAAAAAATCATTATACATATAAAAAAACACAAATACTGCTCATTAGGACATAACAAAAAACTTTTTATTGCATCAAATATTAATAAAGTTAAATAGAACTTAAATTTGTATCGGAAAGTGTTCAATATAATTATAGCATAGATAACAATATATTTACTTAATCGTACTCCTGTGGTCTCAAGTTTGAGCCAATATTGGAAGATTATGTTATGTACACTGTTGTCCTTTAAACTAATGGTTGATAATAAATGGTCACACATTATCACTTTAATTGAGAGATGATAGTTTCGAAAAGAAAATTTTTATTTTTTGAAATTTAGTTTTATTTGGGATGCCTCGAAATAAAATTGAGAGTAATAAATTTGATAGTTTCGAAAAGAAAATTTTTATTTTTTGAAATTTAGTTTTATTTGGGATGTCTCGAAATAAGATTGAGAGTAATAAATTTGGGATAGATGAAGTATTACTGAGCAGTTCTACAAAGAAGTATTAACTGCAATATCGAGTATAACATTAGGGACAATTCGATATTGGATGTTGTGGGGATTATATCTGATTCCAACTGTAATATCTAACCTAAAGCTGAATTTTCTTTCTCCACATATGCTGAAAATGACGAGGAAATTTCTAGCCCTGGCAGAGTAGGAGAAAACAGAACTGGCCTTGGAGGAATTTGTATGGATTGAAGACTTCCCTCTTAACAATTCCACAACCTTAGACATCGAAGGCCTATCTGATGGAGTGGTCTGAATGCACCAAAATCCGACCGAAAACATTTTCCTCGCAGTTTCTTCTTCCTCTTCAATCATGAGATAATCTAATTTCCTGGTGATATCAATTATTACCTGCTCGTATATTTTGTCTGGGAAATAATTCTCACTCGATTGGGTTGCTTCAGTTTCAATAATTGTTTTTGCTCCAGCCATTTTAAGAATCATCATTCCATAGCTATAGGCATCAGATTTATGAGAAACTCCTCCAAAATTTCTGGAGCAATATACCCGATGGTGCCTCTTATCCCAAGCACTGATAATATGCTCTGCTTCTTCTTGCACAGTTTAGCCAGCCCAAAATAGGAGATTTTCGGGCAGAAGTCTTCATCTGGAAGAATGTTCTGAGGCTTGATGTCAAAATGAACAATCCTAGTGTTGCAGCCTGTGTGCAGATATTCCAGACCTTCGGCAACTCCAACTGCAATCTTGTACAGTTTTTCCAAATCCAGGTGACAATCTGTATTGGCTAATCCACTATTGCTGATGAACTTGTCCAAAGATTTGTTGGTCATAAATTCATAGACTAAAGCTGTTTTGTTTCCATCATAGAAAAACCCCAAGAGATTGACAATATTGACATGGGAGGCTCTACTAATGCTGGCAATTTCATTAATGAATTCTTCTCCATTGCTGTTGGTCTCTGTCAAAACCTTGACAGCGATGAGGCAGCCATCAGGTAGCCTTCCTTTGTACACACATCCATATCCTCCTTGACCAAGCTTATCTTTGAAGGATTTGGTTATTTTCTTGATTTCGGAATATCTGTATCTCTTTAGAGCCAGAGATCCATGTTGGAATATAATTTTTTCTATATCTTGCTTTCTTACCTGGTTAGGGCCCCCTCGTGAACATCTTCTTGTCAGGTAGCAGACAATGACAATGGTTAATGTAGTTGTAACAGTTATACCAATTATCACACCTGGATATCGGAGACAGGTTGCATGATCCGACAACAGAAAACTACTAAAACAGAATAATATTGAGAGTACAACGGTCGACGGCTTACCTACTATAGCCCCTACTCTACCAGATGGCCGTGGAAAGGAGAGCTTAATGGCTGTCGATTTACCTACTAAACGCCCTCCAGGACTTTGAGCAGGGGTATCTTGGCTAATTTTCAGTTTAGAAAATCTGCTTTACCAAGTATCTTATTTTGTATAAAATAAGACATTTAGACAATAAATTTACATTAAGTATAACATTTATAAGATCCATAAGAATAACTGAACGAGTATTTGTTGTGATGAGGGAGAATATTTGTCTCTTTTATATAAACTTGCTATCTTATTATTCATTATAATATGTTAGTTATTGATAATGTATTGAGTGTATTACTTAGGCCCAGTTTCATTTTTATCTAATTAACCCATATAAAATTTTAATCTTGGTGTTTGATGGAAAACCTACTTTATTTTTGGATTACATGAGAAGGAATAACATGGGTTGGATAATATAAGTAGCATATGCCTCCTTTTTTATATTTTGAGTTAGCAATTTTTTCAATTTCAAACAATAAATTCAAGTAGTGGATTATCATTTGTTCTTTTCTTGCTTTTCTAAGTCTATAGTGTTAAAGATACTTATATTTTTTGTTAATAAGATTTATATATTCTTTCTATTATAATAGTTACATTATTAAAGTTAGTTCATATGGCCAATTTAGTTTGTAAATAAAAAGGCACATCATACAGTTAGTAGTCGATTATTTATAACTATTTTTGTCGAAACTCAATACAACATGCAACAAACTAATTAATAAGTCACAATCACACTTAGGGCGCTTTTGACGCACATTAAAATGAGGATGAAAATTATTTTTCATAAATAACTGAAAACAGATTAAATATAGAATTGGCAAAATAATTTTTCTTTTCATCCTATAAATTGGTCTACTAAGATATTTGGTCTTTTTTATTTAAAAATTTTGAATTTTATCTTCAAACATTTAGTCCATTAACCTTCTATAGTAGGTAAAAGTGACTCATTGTTCCCTTTTTCTTTTCTTCTTCTTCATCGGCTCCTCATCTTCCTCTTCTTCTTCTTTTTCCACCACCAACCCACCCAGCACATGACCACCACCCCACCCACTGCTTATGTATATATATAAATTGATAGATGTACATTTGTGTGTGTGTGTGTATATATATATACATACATATATAATAAATATAACATTTGAAAATGGAAAAACAAAAGAAAAATCGAAGAAAAAAATATGGTCATTTTTTAAAATATTCTAAATAAGAGAAAAACTAGTTAAATTAAGATATTATGTTACTATACAATTAACACTTTTCTATTTTATTTTTTAAAGTTGAATTTTAAGTATTTTTATTTTTAAATATGAAACTTATTAACATTTAATATTTTATTTAAATTTATGGTAAGTAATTAAAAATATTAAGTTTACACTAGTTTTTTCTTGCCAATAAATACTAATCTGCTATTTTATTTTTTAAAGTCAAATTTTAAGTCTTTTTTTATTTTTAAATATAGAATTTGTTAATTATTTAACAATTTATTTAAATTCATGATAAGTAATTTTACACTTGGTTTTTCTTGCCAATTTAATTATTTTTTAATTTATTTAAAGTTTGACTTTAATATATAATTTCTAGTCTTCAAGTATTAAAATTTATTAACATTTAAATATTTATTAGATTTTTGTTATAAGTTGTTTAAAATATAATTTAAATTTATATTATTAGGCAATGATTATCAAATATATTTACATTCTAATTATACTAACTTTTTAAAATTTTACCAATGAAAGAATAAATCTATTTTGACCAAAATGTCAAGTTGGCTTTGTTTTTCATTTTTCTCTTTATAACTTATCCACCTATATGACCAATTTTGCAATTTTCCCTCCAAAATTAATTTTTCCTCAAATTTCATCCTAGTCAACTTAATCGAATTTTGAGTTTTGTCAAACTCGCACAGACCCCCACCCTTTGTCATCCCCAAATCTAATCAAATATTTTTATTATGTCTATAAAGATCTACTCCTCGTTGGGAAAGATTAACCCACATGGGATTAAGAAAATGACTAATTTTATATTTTGGAGAATTAAAAATTCTATCACTAAATTATATCAATTATACCAATTATGTGTTTGGGAATAAAAGATTTCATTCCAATATCATTTCATTCTTACATATCAATCATACCGTAAATTACCATACATTTATTCAAATCAAATCTTTATTACATGACTTTCTCTTCTTGTTTCTTCACAAGATCCATTTTAACCTTTGAACCATCAAATAACAAATTGATATATTTATCCCAAAGAAAAACCAACATTTTTTCCAACTCTTTTTCCTTGGTATTGAATTTTATTTATATAAGTAACCATGAAAAGTCCTCTCCAAAAATAAAGCAGTTTTTTGTATTTATAGAAAAAAATGGATCAAAACTTTAATTTGAAAACAACTAAATTTCAAGTTTCACCTAAGAAAATAATTGGATATATCTCACTTTACTCTCCTCTACTTTTGTTGAGTATCACTTTATCGCCTATACTATCAATTGTCCTACTTTACCTCATTGTATTATAAAAAAAATTAACCAAATTACCTTTACTAATTATTTATAGTAAAATTATTTTTAAAAGTTTTAAAATTAATAAACTTGTATTTATATTCTAATATCTTTTCAACTTAATTAATAACACTTAACATTAAATTCATTTTATTTTTATTATTCTTAAAGTTTAATAGCCATTTTTTTATAAATAATTCCTATTAAATTTCTATATCGTATGATATTTTTTATTAGCTAATACATTTTACTTATAAATTTTTTACTTATCATAAATATAAAAATATATAACATATTTTTAAAAAGTATTTTGTTAAATACATAAAATATTAGTAATAAATTTCTCATTGTTAATGAAATTATTAAAATGTCATAAAAACAATGTTAAATAAAAAAAATATTTTTAGTTATAATTTAATACTATTAAATAAATTATAAATAGTCGAATTATCATAATTTAATAAATACTATGTTCTATTTAAAAAAAATCATAATCATTTTACTAATTAATTTTATTACTATGACTTGATTATAATGATTATTTTGAATTTAACATACTTTCTATGAACTTATGATAATTCAATTAATAATAATAAAATTATTACTAATATTTTATGTATTTAGTAAGATGTTATTTAAAAATATTTTATATATTTTTTGAATTTATATTGAGTAGAAAAATCATAAGTAAAGTGTATTAGTTAATAAAAACTATTCTACTATATACTAATTTAATAGGAACTATGTTAAATTAAAAATTAATTATTAAAATTTAAGTATAATAAATTCTTAAATAAATTTAATGTCAAGTATTAATTAATCAAGTTGAAAAAATTATTAAAATATAAATATAAATCTATTAATTTTAGAATATTTTAAAATATTTTTACTATAAATAATAAGGGTAATTTAATTAATTTATTTAGAGTACTAGAAAGTAAAATGAGACAAATTTAATTATTTTTTTTAAAGTATTAGATGGTAAAATGAGATAATAAGAGTATACAGATGTAAAATAAGAAAGAATGAAAGTATAAAAGTGTAAAATAAAAAATTTGAGAATACAAAAAGATAAAATAATACGGAACGAGAGTAGTGAGAACAAAATAAAATAAACCCAAAATAATTTTACAAAATTTAAGAATTGCAAAAGAACCTTGTTCATTCCCTCCTCCTTATCTAATTATTCAAGAGTCCCTCTCTTGTTTTCTGTTCTTTTTCTTTTTCTTTTTCCCCTCCTCTTTGCCGGGAATTTTGTTTCCTTCCTAGTTATTTTTACCGATATATAGTTTAGTGGCAATCTATGTAGTGGCCAACTACAA